>OZ057415.1:0-1200000 GCA_964056705.1 Troilus luridus
GGACCTAGAAATCTATCCCTCTAGGGACCTAGAAATCCCTCTGGGACATAGAAATCCCTCTAGGGACCTAGAAATCCCTCTAGCGACATAGAAATCCCTCTAAGGACATAGAAATCTCTCTCTCTAGGGACCTAGAAATCCCTCTAGGGACATAGAAATCTATCCCTCTAGGGACATAGAAATCCCTCTAGGGACCTAGAAATCTCTCTAGGGACATTGAAATCCCTCTAGGGACATAGAAATCTATCCCTCTAGGGACATAGAAATCCCTCTAGGGACATAGAAATCCCTCTAGGGACCTAGAAATCCCTCTAGCGACATAGAAATCCCTCTAGGGACCTAGAAATCCCTCTAGGGACATAGAAATCCCTCTTGGGACATAGAAATCCCTCTTGGGACATAGAAATCCCTCTAGCGACATAGAAATCCCTCTTGGGACATAGAAATCCCTCTTGGGACATAGAAATCCCTCTTGGGACCTAGAAATCCCTCTAGGGACATTGAAATCCCTCTAGGGACATAGAAATCTATCCCTCTAGGGACCTAGAAATCCCTCTGGGACATAGAAATCCCTCTAGGGACCTAGAAATCCCTCTAGCGACATAGAAATCCCTCTAAGGACATAGAAATCTCTCTCTCTAGGGACCTAGAAATCCCTCTAGGGACATAGAAATCTATCCCTCTAGGGACATAGAAATCCCTCTAGGGACCTAGAAATCTCTCTAGGGACATTGAAATCTATCCCTCTGGGACATAGAAATCCCTCTAGGGACATTGAAATCCCTCTAGGGACCTAGAAATCTATCCCTCTAGGGACCTAGAAATCCCTCTAGCGACATAGAAATCCCTCTAGGGACCTAGAAATCCCTCTAGGGACATAGAAATCCCTCTAGGGACCTAGAAATCCCTCTAGGGACATAGAAATCTATCCCCCTAGGGACATAGAAATCCCTCTTGGGACATAGAAATCCCTCTAGCGACATAGAAATCTATCCCTCTAGGGACATAGAAATCCCTCTAGGGACATAGAAATCTATCCCTCTAGGGACATAGAAATCCCTCTAGGGACCTAGAAATCCCTCTGGGACATAGAAATCCCTCTAGGGACCTAGAAATCCCTCTTGGGACATAGAAATCCCTCTAGGGACCTAGAAATCCCTCTAGCGACATAGAAATCCCTCTAGGGACATAGAAATCCCTCTAGCGACATAGAAATCCCTCTAGGGACATAGAAATCTCTCTCTCTAGGGACCTAGAATACCCTCTAGGGACCTAGAAATCCCTCTGGGACATAGAAATCCCTCTAGGGACATAGAAATCCCTCTAGGGACCTAGAAATCCCTCTAGGGACATAGAAATCTATCCCTCTAGGGACATAGAAATCCCTCTTGGGACATAGAAATCCCTCTAGCGACATAGAAATCTATCCCTCTAGGGACATAGAAATCCCTCTAGGGACATAGAAATCTATCCCTCTAGGGACATAGAAATCCCTCTAGGGACCTAGAAATCCCTCTGGGACATAGAAATCCCTCTAGGGACCTAGAAATCCCTCTTGGGACATAGAAATCCCTCTAGGGACCTAGAAATCCCTCTAGCGACATAGAAATCCCTCTAGGGACATAGAAATCCCTCTTGGGACATAGAAATCCCTCTTGGGACCTAGAAATCCCTCTAGGGACATTGAAATCCCTCTAGGGACATAGAAATCTATCCCTCTAGGGACATAGAAATCCCTCTAGGGACATAGAAATCCCTCTAGGGACATAGAAATCCCTCTTGGGACATAGAAATCCCTCTTGGGACATAGAAATCCCTCTAGGGACATAGAAATCCCTCTAGGGACATAGAAATCCCTCTAGGGACATAGAAATCTATCCCTCTAGGGACATAGAAATCCCTCTTGGGACATAGAAATCCCTCTAGGGACCTAGAAATCCCT
Organism: Troilus luridus; assembly: GCA_964056705.1. Lineage (NCBI taxonomy): Eukaryota > Metazoa > Arthropoda > Insecta > Hemiptera > Pentatomidae > Troilus > Troilus luridus. The sequence goes on from OZ057415.1 coordinate 1,943, forward strand.
CTAGTGACATAGAAATCCCTCTAGCGACATAGAAATCCCTCTAGGGACATAGAAATCTCTCTCTCTAGGGACCTAGAAATCCCTCTAGGGACATAGAAATCCCTCTAGGGACCTAGAAATCTCTCTAGGGACATAGAAATCCCTCTAGGGACATAGAAATCTATCTCTCTAGGGACCTAGAAATCCCTCTAGGGACATAGAAATCCCTCTAGGGACATAGAAATCCCTCTAGGGACCTAGAAATCCCTCCTAAAACTCCAGATATCCCTCTCAAAACCCAAGATAACAGTTACATTTCTACCAGTTACCTTGGATAACCTTACATTTTTGACAGACATCATTGTTTGTTTACTAGTCTGTTCGAGCGTTGTTGTGTTTGTTGCTCAGTTGTTCTTTGTTAATAATACAAGATAATGTCGATATTTTGTTGTTTGGTGTTTCTTAGTTATACGACAATGCTTATTTGGGATTTGGCAAGAACCGAGGAAGATGCAATTCATTTTTGCCAGGAGAAAAACTTTTTGCAGAAAAATAGGAAATGTAGGGATAGAGACTCTTTTCAATCCATGTTGAACTGTATAGCAACCCATTTTCCACCGAAATGCGATTGAATGTTAAGTTTTTAAATAATTTTTTGAATTTTAAATATTTTATATATGTTGCATTATTTTACATCCTACACTTATTATTTATGATTAAATATACTTATTATTTATTTATTATACTTTATACTAGTTTTAGATAATTATTTTAATTTTAAATCGTTTATATATTGGAGTATTTATTGATCTCATTATTTTATTTATTTACATTATATACCAAATTATTTTATAATATGTTATATATTCAATTATATTGTTATTACTTCGATTTATGTATTTCCATTATTATTACTCTATTTATTGATCTCGTTATTATATTTATTTACATTATATACAACATTATTTTATAACATGTTATATATTTAATTATATTGTTATTACTTCGATTTATTTATTTCCAATATTATTACATTCCTATTTTGAAAGGTTATCCAAGGTAACCGTCTCTAGGGACATAGAAATCCCTCTAGGGACATAGAAATCTATCCCTCTAGGGACATAGAAATCCCTCTTGGAACCTAGAAATCTATCCCTCTAGGGACATAGAAATCCCTCTTGGGACCTAGAAATCCCTCTAGGGACATAGAAATCCCTCTAGGGACATAGAAATCCCTCTAGGGACATAGAAATCTATCCCTCTAGGGACATAGAAATCCCTCTAGGGACATAGAAATCCCTCTAGGGACATAGAAATCTATCCCTCTAGGGACATAGAAATCCCTCTAGGGACATAGAAATCTATCCCTCTAGGGACATAGAAATCCCTCTAGGGACATAGAAATCTATCCCTCTAGGGACATAGAAATCCCTCTAGGGACATAGAAATCTATCCCTCTAGGGACATAGAAATCCCTCTAGGGACCTAGAAATCCCTCTGGGACATAGAAATCCCTCTAGGGACCTAGAAATCCCTCTAGCGACATAGAAATCCCTCTAAGGACATAGAAATCTCTCTCTCTAGGGACCTAGAAATCCCTCTTGGGACCTAGAAATCCCTCTAGGGACATAGAAATCTATCCCTCTAGGGACATAGAAATCCCTCTTGGGACATAGAAATCCCTCTTGGGACATAGAAATCCCCCTTGGGACCTAGAAATCTCTCTAGGGACATTGAAATCCCTCTAGGGACATAGAAATCTATCCCTCTAGGGACATAGAAATCCCTCTAGCGACATAGAAATCCCTCTAGGGACATTGAAATCCCTCAAGGGACCTAGAAATCTATCCCTCTAGGGACCTAGAAATCCCTCTGGGACATAGAAATCCCTCTAGGGACCTAGAAATCCCTCTAGCGACATAGAAATCCCTCTAAGGACATAGAAATCTCTCTCTCTAGGGACCTAGAAATCCCTCTAGGGACATAGAAATCTATCCCTCTAGGGACATAGAAATCCCTCTAGGGACCTAGAAATCTCTCTAGAGACATTGAAATCCCTCTAGGGACATAGAAATCTATCCCTCTAGGGACATAGAAATCCCTCTAGCGACATAGAAATCCCTCTAGGGACATTGAAATCCCTCTAGGGACCTAGAAATCTATCCCTCTAGGGACCTAGAAATCCCTCTGGGACATAGAAATCCCTCTAGGGACCTAGAAATCCCTCTAGCGACATAGAAATCCCTCTAAGGACATAGAAATCTCTCTCTCTAGGGACCTAGAAATCCCTCTAGGGACATAGAAATCTATCCCTCTAGGGACATAGAAATCCCTCTAGGGACCTAGAAATCTCTCTAGGGACATTGAAATCCCTCTAGGGACATAGAAATCTATCCCTCTAGGGACATAGAAATCCCTCTAGCGACATAGAAATCCCTCTTGGGACATAGAAATCCCTCTTGGGACATAGAAATCCCTCTTGGGACCTAGAAATCCCTCTAGGGACATTGAAATCCCTCTAGGGACATAGAAATCTATCCCTCTAGGGACCTAGAAATCCCTCTGGGACATAGAAATCCCTCTAGGGACCTAGAAATCCCTCTAGCGACATAGAAATCCCTCTAAGGACATAGAAATCTCTCCCTCTAGGGACCTAGAAATCTCTCTAGGGACATTGAAATCCCTCTAGGGACATAGAAATCTATCCCTCTAGGGACATAGAAATCCCTCTAGGGACATAGAAATCCCTCTAGGGACCTAGAAATCCCTCTAGCGACATAGAAATCCCTCTAGGGACCTAGAAATCCCTCTAGGGACATAGAAATCCCTCTTGGGACATAGAAATCCCTCTTGGGACATAGAAATCCCTCTAGCGACATAGAAATCCCTCTTGGGACATAGAAATCCCTCTTGGGACATAGAAATCCCTCTTGGGACCTAGAAATCCCTCTAGGGACATTGAAATCCCTCTAGGGACATAGAAATCTATCCCTCTAGGGACCTAGAAATCCCTCTGGGACATAGAAATCCCTCTAGGGACCTAGAAATCCCTCTAGCGACATAGAAATCCCTCTAAGGACATAGAAATCTCTCTCTCTAGGGACCTAGAAATCCCTCTAGGGACATAGAAATCTATCCCTCTAGGGACATAGAAATCCCTCTAGGGACCTAGAAATCTCTCTAGGGACATTGAAATCTATCCCTCTGGGACATAGAAATCCCTCTAGGGACATTGAAATCCCTCTAGGGACCTAGAAATCTATCCCTCTAGGGACCTAGAAATCCCTCTAGCGACATAGAAATCCCTCTAGGGACCTAGAAATCCCTCTAGGGACATAGAAATCCCTCTAGGGACCTAGAAATCCCTCTAGGGACATAGAAATCCCTCTAGCGACATAGAAATCCCTCTAAGGACATAGAAATCTCTCTCTCTAGGGACCTAGAAATCCCTCCTGGGACCTAGAAATCCCTCTAGGGACATAAAAATCTATCCCTCTAGGGACATAGAAATCCCTCTTGGGACATAGAAATCCATCTTGGGACATAGAAATCCCCCTTGGGACCTAGAAATCTCTCTAGGGACATTGAAATCCCTCTAGGGACATAGAAATCTATCCCTCTAGGGACATAGAAATCCCTCTAGCGACATAGAAATCCCTCTAGGGACATTGAAATCCCTCAAGGGACCTAGAAATCTATCCCTCTAGGGACCTAGAAATCCCTCTGGGACATAGAAATCCCTCTAGGGACCTAGAAATCCCTCTAGCGACATAGAAATCCCTCTAAGGACATAGAAATCTCTCTCTCTAGGGACCTAGAAATCCCTCTAGGGACATAGAAATCTATCCCTCTAGGGACATAGAAATCCCTCTAGGGACCTAGAAATCTCTCTAGAGACATTGAAATCCCTCTAGGGACATAGAAATCTATCCCTCTAGGGACATAGAAATCCCTCTAGCGACATAGAAATCCCTCTAGGGACATTGAAATCCCTCTAGGGACCTAGAAATCTATCCCTCTAGGGACCTAGAAATCCCTCTGGGACATAGAAATCCCTCTAGGGACCTAGAAATCCCTCTAGCGACATAGAAATCCCTCTAAGGACATAGAAATCTCTCTCTCTAGGGACCTAGAAATCCCTCTAGGGACATAGAAATCTATCCCTCTAGGGACATAGAAATCCCTCTAGGGACCTAGAAATCTCTCTAGGGACATTGAAATCCCTCTAGGGACATAGAAATCTATCCCTCTAGGGACATAGAAATCCCTCTAGGGACATAGAAATCCCTCTAGGGACCTAGAAATCCCTCTAGCGACATAGAAATCCCTCTAGGGACCTAGAAATCCCTCTAGGGACATAGAAATCCCTCTTGGGACATAGAAATCCCTCTTGGGACATAGAAATCCCTCTAGCGACATAGAAATCCCTCTTGGGACATAGAAATCCCTCTTGGGACATAGAAATCCCTCTTGGGACCTAGAAATCCCTCTAGGGACATTGAAATCCCTCTAGGGACATAGAAATCTATCCCTCTAGGGACCTAGAAATCCCTCTGGGACATAGAAATCCCTCTAGGGACCTAGAAATCCCTCTAGCGACATAGAAATCCCTCTAAGGACATAGAAATCTCTCTCTCTAGGGACCTAGAAATCCCTCTAGGGACATAGAAATCTATCCCTCTAGGGACATAGAAATCCCTCTAGGGACCTAGAAATCTCTCTAGGGACATTGAAATCCCTCTAGGGACATAGAAATCTATCCCTCTAGGGACATAGAAATCCCTCTAGGGACATAGAAATCCCTCTAGGGACCTAGAAATCCCTCTAGCGACATAGAAATCCCTCTAGGGACCTAGAAATCCCTCTAGGGACATAGAAATCCCTCTTGGGACATAGAAATCCCTCTTGGGACATAGAAATCCCTCTAGCGACATAGAAATCCCTCTTGGGACATAGAAATCCCTCTTGGGACATAGAAATCCCTCTTGGGACCTAGAAATCCCTCTAGGGACATTGAAATCCCTCTAGGGACATAGAAATCTATCCCTCTAGGGACCTAGAAATCCCTCTGGGACATAGAAATCCCTCTAGGGACCTAGAAATCCCTCTAGCGACATAGAAATCCCTCTAAGGACATAGAAATCTCTCTCTCTAGGGACCTAGAAATCCCTCTAGGGACATAGAAATCTATCCCTCTAGGGACATAGAAATCCCTCTAGGGACCTAGAAATCTCTCTAGGGACATTGAAATCTATCCCTCTGGGACATAGAAATCCCTCTAGGGACATTGAAATACCTCTAGGGACCTAGAAATCTATCCCTCTAGGGACCTAGAAATCCCTCTAGCGACATAGAAATCCCTCTAGGGACCTAGAAATCCCTCTAGGGACATAGAAATCCCTCTAGGGACCTAGAAATCCCTCTAGGGACATAGAAATCTATCCCCCTAGGGACATAGAAATCCCTCTTGGGACATAGAAATCCCTCTAGCGACATAGAAATCTATCCCTCTAGGGACATAGAAATCCCTCTAGGGACATAGAAATCTATCCCTCTAGGGACATAGAAATCCCTCTAGGGACCTAGAAATCCCTCTGGGACATAGAAATCCCTCTAGGGACCTAGAAATCCCTCTTGGGACATAGAAATCCCTCTAGGGACCTAGAAATCCCTCTAGCGACATAGAAATCCCTCTAGGGACATAGAAATCCCTCTTGGGACATAGAAATCCCTCTTGGGACCTAGAAATCCCTCTAGGGACATTGAAATCCCTCTAGGGACATAGAAATCTATCCCTCTAGGGACATAGAAATCCCTCTAGGGACATAGAAATCCCTCTTGGGACATAGAAATCCCTCTTGGGACATAGAAATCCCTCTAGGGACATAGAAATCCCTCTAGGGACATAGAAATCTATCCCTCTAGGGACATAGAAATCCCTCTTGGGACATAGAAATCCCTCTAGGGACCTAGAAATCCCTCTAGCGACATAGAAATCCCTCTAGCGACATAGAAATCCATCTAGGGACATAGAAATCTCTCTCTCTAGGGACCTAGAAATCCCTCTAGGGACATAGAAATCCCTCTAGGGACCTAGAAATCTCTCTTGGGACATAGAAATCCCTCTAGGGACATAGAAATCTATCTCTCTAGGGACCTAGAAATCCCTCTAGGGACATAGAAATCCCTCTAGGGACATAGAAATCCCTCTAGGGACCTAGAAATCCCTCCTAAAACTCCAGATATCCCTCTCAAAACCCAAGATAACAGTTACATTTCTACCAGTTACCTTGGATAACCTTACATTTTTGACAGACATCATTGTTTGTTTACTAGTCTGTTCGAGCGTTGTTGTGTTTGTTGCTCAGTTGTTCTTTGTTAATAATACAAGATAATGTCGATATTTTGTTGTTTGGTGTTTCTTAGTTATACGACAATGCTTATTTGGGATTTGGCAAGAACCGAGGAAGATGCAATTCATTTTTGCCAGGAGAAAAACATTTTGCAGAAAAATAGGAAATGTAGGGATAGAGACTCTTTTCAATCCATGTTGAACTGTATAGCAACCCATTTTCCACCGAAATGCGATTGAATGTTAAGTTTTTAAATAATTTTTTGAATTTTAAATATTTTATATATGTTGCATTATTTTACATCCTACACTTATTATTTATGATTAAATATACTTATTATTTATTTATTATACTTTATACTAGTTTTAGATAATTATTTTAATTTTAAATCGTTTATATATTGGAGTATTTATTGATCTCATTATTTTATTTATTTACATTATATACCAAATTATTTTATAATATGTTATATATTCAATTATATTGTTATTACTTCGATTTATGTATTTCCATTATTATTACTCTATTTATTGATCTCGTTATTATATTTATTTACATTATATACAACATTATTTTATAACATGTTATATATTTAATTATATTGTTATTACTTCGATTTATTTATTTCCAATATTATTACATTCCTATTTTGAAAGGTTATCCAAGGTAACCGTCTCTAGGGACATAGAAATCCCTCTAGGGACATAGAAATCTATCCCTCTAGGGACATAGAAATCCCTCTTGGGACCTAGAAATCCCTCTAGGGACATAGAAATCCCTCTAGGGACATAGAAATCCCTCTAGGGACATAGAAATCTATCCCTCTAGGGACATAGAAATCCCTCTAGGGACCTAGAAATCCCTCTAGCGACATAGAAATCTATCCCTCTAGGGACATAGAAATCCCTCTAGGGACATAGAAATCTATCCCTCTAGGGACATAGAAATCCCTCTAGGGACATAGAAATCTATCCCTCTAGGGACATAGAAATCCCTCTAGGGACCTAGAAATCCCTCTGGGACATAGAAATCCCTCTAGGGACCTAGAAATCCCTCTAGCGACATAGAAATCCCTCTAAGGACATAGAAATCTCTCTCTCTAGGGACCTAGAAATCCCTCTAGGGACATAGAAATCTATCCCTCTAGGGACATAGAAATCCCTCTAGGGACCTAGAAATCCCCCTAGGGACATTGAAATCCCTCTAGGGACATAGAAATCTATCCCTCTAGGGACATAGAAATCCCTCTAGGGACATAGAAATCCCTCTAGGGACATAGAAATCTATCCCTCTAGGGACATAGAAATCCCTCTAGGGACCTAGAAATCCCTCTGGGACATAGAAATCCCTCTAGGGACCTAGAAATCCCTCTTGGGACATAGAAATCCCTCTAGGGACCTAGAAATCCCTCTAGCGACATAGAAATCCCTCTAGGGACATAGAAATCCCTCTTGGGACATAGAAATCCCTCTTGGGACCTAGAAATCCCTCTAGGGACATTGAAATCCCTCTAGGGACATAGAAATCTATCCCTCTAGGGACATAGAAATCCCTCTAGGGACATAGAAATCCCTCTTGGGACATAGAAATCCCTCTTGGGACATAGAAATCCCTCTAGGGACATAGAAATCCCTCTAGGGACATAGAAATCTATCCCTCTAGGGACATAGAAATCCCTCTTGGGACATAGAAATCCCTCTAGGGACCTAGAAATCCCTCTAGCGACATAGAAATCCCTCTAGCGACATAGAAATCCCTCTAGGGACATAGAAATCTCTCTCTCTAGGGACCTAGAAATCCCTCTAGGGACATAGAAATCCCTCTAGGGACCTAGAAATCTCTCTAGGGACATAGAAATCCCTCTAGGGACATAGAAATCTATCTCTCTAGGGACCTAGAAATCCCTCTAGGGACCCAGAAATCCCTCTAGCGACATAGAAATCCCTCTAGCGACATAGAAATCCCTCTAGCGACATAGAAATCCCTCTAGGGACATAAAAATCTCTCTCTCTAGGGACCTAGAAATCCCTCCTAAAACTCCAGATATCCCTCTCAAAACCCAAGATAACAGTTACATTTCTACCAGTTACCTTGGATAACCTTACATTTTTGACAGACATCATTGTTTGTTTACTAGTCTGTTCGAGCGTTGTTGTGTTTGTTGCTCAGTTGTTCTTTGTTAATAATACAAGATAATGTCGATATTTTGTTGTTTGGTGTTTCTTAGTTATACGACAATGTTTATTTGGGATTTGGCAAGAACCGAGGAAGATGCAATTCATTTTTGCCAGGAGAAAAACATTTTGCAGAAAAATAGGAAATGTAGGGATAGAGACTCTTTTCAATCCATGTTGAACTGTATAGCAACCCATTTTCCACCGAATTGCGATTGAATGTTAAGTTTTTAAATAATTTTTTGAATTTTAAATATTTTATATATGTTGCATTATTTTACATCCTACACTTATTATTTATGATTAAATATACTTATTATTTATTTATTATACTTTATACTAGTTTTAGATAATTATTTTAATTTTAAATCGTTTATATATTGGAGTATTTATTGATCTCATTATTTTATTTATTTACATTATATACCAAATTATTTTATAATATGTTATATATTCAATTATATTGTTATTACATCGATTTATGTATTTCCATTATTATTACTCTATTTATTGATCTCGTTATTATATTTATTTACATTATATACAACATTATTTTATAACATGTTATATATTTAATTATATTGTTATTACTTCGATTTATTTATTTCCAATATTATTACATTCCTATTTTGAAAGGTTATCCAAGGTAACCGTCTCTAGGGACATAGAAATCCCTCTAGGGACATAGAAATCTATCCCTCTAGGGACATAGAAATCCCTCTTGGGACCTAGAAATCCCTCTAGGGACATAGAAATCCCTCTAGGGACATAGAAATCCCTCTAGGGACATAGAAATCTATCCCTCTAGGGACATAGAAATCCCTCTAGGGACATAGAAATCCCTCTAGGGACATAGAAATCCCTCTAGGGACATAGAAATCTATCCCTCTAGGGACATAGAAATCCCTCTAGGGACATAGAAATCTATCCCTCTAGGGACATAGAAATCCCTCTAGGGACATAGAAATCTATCCTCTTGGGACATAGAAATCCCTCTAGGGACCTAGAAATCCCTCTGGGACATAGAAATCCCTCTAGGGACCTAGAAATCCCTCTAGCGACATAGAAATCCCTCTAAGGACATAGAAATCTCTCTCTCTAGGGACCTAGAAATCCCTCTAGGGACATAGAAATCTATCCCTTTAGGGACATAGAAATCCCTCTAGGGACCTAGAAATCCCTCTAGGGACATTGAAATCCCTCTAGGGACCTAGAAATCCCTCTAGCGACATAGAAATCCCTCTAAGGACATAGAAATCTCTCTCTCTAGGGACCTAGAAATCCCTCTAGGGACATAGAAATCTATCCCTTTAGGGACATAGAAATCCCTCTAGGGACCTAGAAATCCCTCTAGGGACATTGAAATCCCTCTAGGGACATAGAAATCTATCCCTCTAGGGACATAGAAATCCCTCTAGGGACATAGAAATCCCTCTTGGGACATAGAAATCCCTCTTGGGACATAGAAATCCCTCTTGGGACCTAGAAATCCCTCTAGGGACCTAGAAATCTATCCCTCTAGGGACCTAGAAATCCCTCTAGCGACATAGAAATCCCTCTAGCGACATAGAAATCCCTCTAGGGACCTAGAAATCCCTCTAGGGACATTGAAATCCCTCTAGGGACCTAGAAATCTCTCTAGCGACATAGAAATCCCTCTGGGACATAGAAATCCCTCTAGGGACATAGAAATCCCTCTAGGGACATAGAAATCTATCCCTCTAGGGACATAGAAATCCCTCTTGGGACATAGAAATCCCTCTAGGGACATAGAAATCTCTCTCTCTAGGGACCTAGAAATCCCTCTAGGGACCTAGAAATCCCTCTAGGGACATAGAAATCCCTCTAGGGACATCCTAGAAATCCCTCTAGGGACATTGAAATCCCTCTAGGGACATAGAAATCTATCCCTCTAGGGACATAGAAATCCCTCTAGGGACATAGAAATCCCTCTTGGGACATAGAAATCCCTCTAGCGACATAGAAATCTATCCCTCTAGGGACATAGAAATCCCTCTAGGGACATAGAAATCTATCCCTCTAGGGACATAGAAATCCCTCTAGGGACCTAGAAATCCCTCTGGGACATAGAAATCCCTCTAGGGACCTAGAAATCCCTCTAGGGACCTAGAAATCCCTCTTGGGACATAGAAATCCCTCTAGGGAAATAGAAATCCCTCTAGGGACATAGAAATCTATCCCTCTAGGGACCTAGAAATCCCTCTAGCGACATAGAAATCCCTCTAGGGACATTGAAATCCCTCTAGGGACCTAGAAATCTATCCCTCTAGGGACCTAGAAATCCCTCTAGCGACATAGAAATCCCTCTAGGGACCTAGAAATCCCTCTAGGGACCTAGAAATCCCTCTAGGGACATTGAAATCCCTCTAGGGACCTAGAAATCTCTCTAGCGACATAGAAATCCCTCTGGGACATAGAAATCCCTCTAGGGACATAGAAATCCCTCTAGGGACATAGAAATCTATCCCTCTATGGACATAGAAATCCCTCTTGGGACATAGAAATCCCTCTAGGGACATAGAAATCTCTCTCTCTAGGGACCTAGAAATCCCTCTAGGGACATAGAAATCCCTCTAGGGACATAGAAATCCCTCTAGGGACATAGAAATCCCTCTTGGGACATAGAAATCCCTCTTGGGACATAGAAATCCCTCTAGGGACATAGAAATCCCTCTAGGGACATAGAAATCTATCCCTCTAGGGACCTAGAAATCCCTCTAGCGACATAGAAATCCCTCTAGGGACCTAGAAATCTCTCTAGCGACATAGAAATCCCTCTAGCGACATAGAAATCCCTCTAGGGACATAGAAATCTCTCTCTCTAGGGACCTAGAATACCCTCTAGGGACCTAGAAATCCCTCTGGGACATAGAAATCCCTCTAGGGACATAGAAATCCCCCTAGGGACCTAGAAATCCCTCTAGGGACATTGAAATCCCTCTAGGGACATAGAAATCTATCCCTCTAGGGACATAGAAATCCCTCTAGGGACATAGAAATCCCTCTAGGGACATAGAAATCTATCCCTCTAGGGACATAGAAATCCCTCTAGGGACCTAGAAATCCCTCTGGGACATAGAAATCCCTCTAGGGACCTAGAAATCCCTCTTGGGACATAGAAATCCCTCTAGGGACCTAGAAATCCCTCTAGCGACATAGAAATCCCTCTAGGGACATAGAAATCTCTCTTGGGACATAGAAATCCCTCTTGGGACCTAGAAATCCCTCTAGGGACATTGAAATCCCTCTAGGGACATAGAAATCTATCCCTCTAGGGACATAGAAATCCCTCTAGGGACATAGAAATCCCTCTTGGGACATAGAAATCCCTCTTGGGACATAGAAATCCCTCTAGGGACATAGAAATCCCTCTAGGGACATAGAAATCTATCCCTCTAGGGACATAGAAATCCCTCTTGGGACATAGAAATCCCTCTAGGGACCTAGAAATCCCTCTAGCGACATAGAAATCATTTATTTATTTACATTATATACCAAATTATTTTATAATATGTTATATATTCAATTATATTGTTATTACATCGATTTATGTATTTCCATTATTATTACTCTATTTATTGATCTCGTTATTATATTTATTTACATTATATACAACATTATTTTATAACATGTTATATATTTAATTATATTGTTATTACTTCGATTTATTTATTTCCAATATTATTACATTCCTATTTTGAAAGGTTATCCAAGGTAACCGTCTCTAGGGACATAGAAATCCCTCTAGGGACATAGAAATCTATCCCTCTAGGGACATAGAAATCCCTCTTGGGACCTAGAAATCCCTCTAGGGACATAGAAATCCCTTTAGGGACATAGAAATCCCTCTAGGGACATAGAAATCTATCCCTCTAGGGACATAGAAATCCCTCTAGGGACATAGAAATCCCTCTAGGGACATAGAAATCCCTCTAGGGACATAGAAATCTATCCCTCTAGGGACATAGAAATCCCTCTAGGGACATAGAAATCTATCCCTCTAGGGACATAGAAATCCCTCTAGGGACATAGAAATCTATCCTCTTGGGACATAGAAATCCCTCTAGGGACCTAGAAATCCCTCTGGGACATAGAAATCCCTCTAGGGACCTAGAAATCCCTCTAGCGACATAGAAATCCCTCTAAGGACATAGAAATCTCTCTCTCTAGGGACCTAGAAATCCCTCTAGGGACATAGAAATCTATCCCTTTAGGGACATAGAAATCCCTCTAGGGACCTAGAAATCCCTCTAGGGACATTGAAATCCCTCTAGGGACATAGAAATCTATCCCTCTAGGGACATAGAAATCTCTCTAGGGACATAGAAATCCCTCTTGGGACATAGAAATCCCTCTTGGGACATAGAAATCCCTCTTGGGACCTAGAAATCCCTCTAGGGACCTAGAAATCTATCCCTCTAGGGACCTAGAAATCCCTCTAGCGACATAGAAATCCCTCTAGCGACATAGAAATCCCTCTAGGGACCTAGAAATCCCTCTAGGGACATTGAAATCCCTCTAGGGACCTAGAAATCTCTCTAGCGACATAGAAATCCCTCTGGGACATAGAAATCCCTCTAGGGACATAGAAATCCCTCTAGGGACATAGAAATCTATCCCTCTAGGGACATAGAAATCCCTCTTGGGACATAGAAATCCCTCTAGGGACATAGAAATCTCTCTCTCTAGGGACCTAGAAATCCCTCTAGGGACCTAGAAATCCCTCTAGGGACATAGAAATCCCTCTAGGGACATCCTAGAAATCCCTCTAGGGACATTGAAATCCCTCTAGGGACATAGAAATCTATCCCTCTAGGGACATAGAAATCCCTCTAGGGACATAGAAATCCCTCTTGGGACATAGAAATCCCTCTAGCGACATAGAAATCTATCCCTCTAGGGACATAGAAATCCCTCTAGGGACATAGAAATCTATCCCTCTAGGGACATAGAAATCCCTCTAGGGACCTAGAAATCCCTCTGGGACATAGAAATCCCTCTAGGGACCTAGAAATCCCTCTTGGGACATAGAAATCCCTCTAGGGAAATAGAAATCCCTCTAGGGACATAGAAATCTATCCCTCTAGGGACCTAGAAATCCCTCTAGCGACATAGAAATCCCTCTAGGGACATTGAAATCCCTCTAGGGACCTAGAAATCTATCCCTCTAGGGACCTAGAAATCCCTCTAGCGACATAGAAATCCCTCTAGGGACCTAGAAATCCCTCTAGGGACATTGAAATCCCTCTAGGGACCTAGAAATCTCTCTAGCGACATAGAAATCCCTCTGGGACATAGAAATCCCTCTAGGGACATAGAAATCCCTCTAGGGACATAGAAATCTATCCCTCTATGGACATAGAAATCCCTCTTGGGACATAGAAATCCCTCTAGGGACATAGAAATCTCTCTCTCTAGGGACCTAGAAATCCCTCTAGGGACATAGAAATCCCTCTAGGGACATATAAATCCCTCTTGGGACATAGAAATCCCTCTTGGGACATAGAAATCCCTCTTGGGACATAGAAATCCCTCTAGGGACATAGAAATCCCTCTAGGGACATAGAAATCTATCCCTCTAGGGACCTAGAAATCCCTCTAGCGACATAGAAATCCCTCTAGGGACCTAGAAATCTCTCTAGCGACATAGAAATCCCTCTAGCGACATAGAAATCCCTCTAGGGACATAGAAATCTCTCTCTCTAGGGACCTAGAATACCCTCTAGGGACCTAGAAATCCCTCTGGGACATAGAAATCCCTCTAGGGACATAGAAATCCCCCTAGGGACCTAGAAATCCCTCTAGGGACATTGAAATCCCTCTAGGGACATAGAAATCTATCCCTCTAGGGACATAGAAATCCCTCTAGGGACATAGAAATCCCTCTAGGGACATAGAAATCTATCCCTCTAGGGACATAGAAATCCCTCTAGGGACCTAGAAATCCCTCTGGGACATAGAAATCCCTCTAGGGACCTAGAAATCCCTCTTGGGACATAGAAATCCCTCTAGGGACCTAGAAATCCCTCTAGCGACATAGAAATCCCTCTAGGGACATAGAAATCCCTCTTGGGACATAGAAATCCCTCTTGGGACCTAGAAATCCCTCTAGGGACATTGAAATCCCTCTAGGGACATAGAAATCTATCCCTCTAGGGACATAGAAATCCCTCTAGGGACATAGAAATCCCTCTTGGGACATAGAAATCCCTCTTGGGACATAGAAATCCCTCTAGGGACATAGAAATCCCTCTAGGGACATAGAAATCTATCCCTCTAGGGACATAGAAATCCCTCTTGGGACATAGAAATCCCTCTAGGGACCTAGAAATCCCTCTAGCGACATAGAAATCCCTCTAGCGACATAGAAATCCCTCTAGGGACATAGAAATCTCTCTCTCTAGGGACCTAGAAATCCCTCTAGGGACATAGAAATCCCTCTAGGGACCTAGAAATCTCTCTAGGGACATAGAAATCCCTCTAGGGACATAGAAATCTATCTCTCTAGGGACCTAGAAATCCCTCTAGGGACATAGAAATCCCTCTAGGGACATAGAAATCCCTCTAGGGACCTAGAAATCCCTCCTAAAACTCCAGATATCCCTCTCAAAACCCAAGATAACAGTTACATTTCTACCAGTTACCTTGGATAACCTTACATTTTTGACAGACATCATTGTTTGTTTACTAGTCTGTTCGAGCGTTGTTGTGTTTGTTGCTCAGTTGTTCTTTGTTAATAATACAAGATAATGTCGATATTTTGTTGTTTGGTGTTTCTTAGTTATACGACAATGTTTATTTGGGATTTGGCAAGAACCGAGGAAGATGCAATTCATTTTTGCCAGGAGAAAAACATTTTGCAGAAAAATAGGAAATGTAGGGATAGAGACTCTTTTCAATCCATGTTGAACTGTATAGCAACCCATTTTCCACCGAAATGCGATTGAATGTTAAGTTTTTAAATAATTTTTTGAATTTTAAATATTTTATATATGTTGCATTATTTTACATCCTACACTTATTATTTATGATTAAATATACTTATTATTTATTTATTATACTTTATACTAGTTTTAGATAATTATTTTAATTTTAAATCGTTTATATATTGGAGTATTTATTGATCTCATTATTTTATTTATTTACATTATATACCAAATTATTTTATAATATGTTATATATTCAATTATATTGTTATTACATCGATTTATGTATTTCCATTATTATTACTCTATTTATTGATCTCGTTATTATATTTATTTACATTATATACAACATTATTTTATAACATGTTATATATTTAATTATATTGTTATTACTTCGATTTATTTATTTCCAATATTATTACATTCCTATTTTGAAAGGTTATCCAAGGTAACCGTCTCTAGGGACATAGAAATCCCTCTAGGGACATAGAAATCTATCCCTCTAGGGACATAGAAATCCCTCTTGGGACCTAGAAATCCCTCTAGGGACATAGAAATCCCTCTAGGGACATAGAAATCCCTCTAGGGACATAGAAATCTATCCCTCTAGGGACATAGAAATCCCTCTAGGGACATAGAAATCCCTCTAGGGACATAGAAATCTATCCCTCTAGGGACATAGAAATCCCTCTAGGGACATAGAAATCTATCCCTCTAGGGACATAGAAATCCCTCTAGGGACATAGAAATCTATCCTCTTGGGACATAGAAATCCCTCTAGGGACCTAGAAATCCCTCTGGGACATAGAAATCCCTCTAGGGACCTAGAAATCCCTCTAGCGACATAGAAATCCCTCTAAGGACATAGAAATCTCTCTCTCTAGGGACCTAGAAATCCCTCTAGGGACATAGAAATCTATCCCTTTAGGGACATAGAAATCCCTCTAGGGACCTAGAAATCCCTCTAGGGACATTGAAATCCCTCTAGGGACATAGAAATCTATCCCTCTAGGGACATAGAAATCCCTCTAGGGACATAGAAATCCCTCTTGGGACATAGAAATCCCTCTTGGGACATAGAAATCCCTCTTGGGACCTAGAAATCCCTCTAGGGACATAGAAATCTATCCCTCTAGGGACATAGAAATCCCTCTAGGGACATAGAAATCCCTCTAGCGACATAGAAATCCCTCTAGGGACATTGAAATCCCTCTAGGGACCTAGAAATCTATCCCTCTAGGGACCTAGAAATCCCTCTAGCGACATAGAAATCCCTCTAGCGACATAGAAATCCCTCTAGGGACCTAGAAATCCCTCTAGGGACATTGAAATCCCTCTAGGGACCTAGAAATCTCTCTAGCGACATAGAAATCCCTCTGGGACATAGAAATCCCTCTAGGGACATAGAAATCCCTCTAGGGACATAGAAATCTATCCCTCTAGGGACATAGAAATCCCTCTTGGGACATAGAAATCCCTCTAGGGACATAGAAATCTCTCTCTCTAGGGACCTAGAAATCCCTCTAGGGACCTAGAAATCCCTCTAGGGACATAGAAATCCCTCTAGGGACATCCTAGAAATCCCTCTAGGGACATAGAAATCTATCCCTCTAGGGACATAGAAATCCCTCTAGGGACATAGAAATCCCTCTTGGGACATAGAAATCCCTCTAGCGACATAGAAATCTATCCCTCTAGGGACATAGAAATCCCTCTAGGGACATAGAAATCTATCCCTCTAGGGACATAGAAATCCCTCTAGGGACCTAGAAATCCCTCTGGGACATAGAAATCCCTCTAGGGACCTAGAAATCCCTCTTGGGACATAGAAATCCCTCTAGGGAAATAGAAATCCCTCTAGGGACATAGAAATCTATCCCTCTAGGGACCTAGAAATCCCTCTGGCGACATAGAAATCCCTCTAGGGACATTGAAATCCCTCTAGGGACCTAGAAATCTATCCCTCTAGGGACCTAGAAATCCCTCTAGCGACATAGAAATCCCTCTAGGGACCTAGAAATCCCTCTAGGGACATTGAAATCCCTCTAGGGACCTAGAAATCTCTCTAGCGACATAGAAATCCCTCTGGGACATAGAAATCCCTCTAGGGACATAGAAATCCCTCTAGGGACATAGAAATCTATCCCTCTATGGACATAGAAATCCCTCTTGGGACATAGAAATCCCTCTAGGGACATAGAAATCTCTCTCTCTAGGGACCTAGAAATCCCTCTTGGGACATAGAAATCCCTCTAGGGACATAGAAATCCCTCTAGGGACATAGAAATCTATCCCTCTAGGGACCTAGAAATCCCTCTAGCGACATAGAAATCCCTCTAGGGACCTAGAAATCTCTCTAGCGACATAGAAATCCCTCTAGCGACATAGAAATCCTTCTAGGGACATAGAAATCTCTCTCTCTAGGGACCTAGAATACCCTCTAGGGACCTAGAAATCCCTCTGGGACATAGAAATCCCTCTAGGGACATAGAAATCCCTCTAGGGACCTAGAAATCCCTCTAGGGACATAGAAATCTATCCCTCTAGGGACATAGAAATCCCTCTTGGGACATAGAAATCCCTCTAGCGACATAGAAATCTATCCCTCTAGGGACATAGAAATCCCTCTAGGGACATAGAAATCTATCCCTCTAGGGACATAGAAATCCCTCTAGGGACCTAGAAATCCCTCTGGGACATAGAAATCCCTCTAGGGACCTAGAAATCCCTCTTGGGACATAGAAATCCCTCTAGGGAAATAGAAATCCCTCTAGGGACATAGAAATCTATCCCTCTAGGGACCTAGAAATCCCTCTAGCGACATAGAAATCCCTCTAGGGACATTGAAATCCCTCTAGGGACCTAGAAATCTATCCCTCTAGGGACCTAGAAATCCCTCTAGCGACATAGAAATCCCTCTAGCGACATAGAAATCCCTCTAGGGACCTAGAAATCCCTCTAGGGACATTGAAATCCCTCTAGGGACCTAGAAATCTCTCTAGCGACATAGAAATCCCTCTGGGACATAGAAATCCCTCTAGGGACATAGAAATCCCTCTAGGGACATAGAAATCTATCCCTCTAGGGACATAGAAATCCCTCTTGGGACATAGAAATCCCTCTAGGGACATAGAAATCTCTCTCTCTAGGGACCTAGAAATCCCTCTAGGGACCTAGAAATCCCTCTAGGGACATAGAAATCCCTCTAGGGACATAGAAATCCCTCTTGGGACATAGAAATCCCTCTAGGGACATAGAAATCCCTCTAGGGACATAGAAATCTATCCCTCTAGGGACATAGAAATCCCTCTAGGGACCTAGAAATCCCTCTAGGGACATTGAAATCCCTCTAGGGACATAGAAATCTATCCCTCTAGGGACATAGAAATCCCTCTAGGGACATAGAAATCCCTCTTGGGACATAGAAATCCCTCTTGGGACATAGAAATCCCTCTAGGGACATAGAAATCCCTCTAGGGACATAGAAATCTATCCCTCTAGGGACCTAGAAATCTATCCCTCTAGGGACCTAGAAATCCCTCTAGCGACATAGAAATCCCTCTAGGGACCTAGAAATCTCTCTAGCGACATAGAAATCCCTCTAGCGACATAGAAATCCCTCTAGGGACATAGAAATCTCTCTCTCTAGGGACCTAGAATACCCTCTAGGGACCTAGAAATCCCTCTGGGACATAGAAATCCCTCTAGGGACATAGAAATCCCTCTAGGGACCTAGAAATCCCTCTAGGGACATAGAAATCTATCCCTCTAGGGACATAGAAATCCCTCTTGGGACATAGAAATCCCTCTAGCGACATAGAAATCTATCCCTCTAGGGACATAGAAATCCCTCTAGGGACATAGAAATCTATCCCTCTAGGGACATAGAAATCCCTCTAGGGACCTAGAAATCCCTCTGGGACATAGAAATCCCTCTAGGGACCTAGAAATCCCTCTTGGGACATAGAAATCCCTCTAGGGAAATAGAAATCCCTCTAGGGACATAGAAATCTATCCCTCTAGGGACCTAGAAATCCCTCTAGCGACATAGAAATCCCTCTAGGGACATTGAAATCCCTCTAGGGACCTAGAAATCTATCCCTCTAGGGACCTAGAAATCCCTCTAGCGACATAGAAATCCCTCTAGGGACCTAGAAATCTCTCTAGGGACATAGAAATCCCTCTAGGGACATAGAAATCCCTCTAGGGACATAGAAATCTATCCCTCTAGGGACCTAGAAATCCCTAGGGAATCCCTCTTCAAAATATCCGAAGGGAGGCGATCTCAGATTCAAATCAAAATAGGAATGTAATAATATTGGAAATAAATAAATCGAAGTAATAACAATATAATTAAATATATAACATGTTATAAAATAATGTTGTATATAATGTAAATAAATATAATAACGAGATCAATAAATAGAGTAATAATAATGGAAATACATAAATCTAAGTAATAACAATATAATTGAATATATAACATATTATAAAATAATTTGGTATATAATGTAAATAAATAAAATAATGAGATCAATAAATACTCCAATATATAAACGATTTAAAATTAAAATAATTATCTAAAACTAGTATAAAGTATAATAAATAAATAATAAGTATATTTAATCATAAATAATAAGTGTAGGATGTAAAATAATGCAACATATATAAAATATTTAAAATTCAAAAAATTATTTAAAAACTTAACATTCAATCGCATTTCGGTGGAAAATGGGTTGAAAAATGAAACTTACCTTTTGTTTCAAAAATAACTCCGGTCTCATTGTATCAATGCATACTGTTGGATGCCTACTTGCCATATGTTTTTTAAGATTGCTTGTGCTGCTCTTATATGATAATTTATGCTTGCATATATTACATTTGGCAATCCCAGAATTGGATTCCTTGGTAAAAAAATTCCAGATGGGACTTCTGACTGATCTTGAAATACTGTCAATTTTGACTATCCTGTTCTACTGTACTACTATTTAATATACTATCACTACTATTGAATACTACTACATATTTATATTTTAATTAACTATTATAAAAAAATATCACTTGTAATTAAATAAATAACAATAGAATAATAAATATACGGAAATACGCAGACTATGGCAAAGTGCTACTGCAACAATCACAGATCTAACAATGGCATAAAATCACCAACGAATCGAAATCACTCTTCGGTTATTCGTTTGCCGATGCTATTCGGCTACCGAATCGCATGAATCACAGTTGTTACGGCCGCTCAGTTTGTAATTATAAACAATTTGTATGCCCATATTCAGTGCTTTTTTTTTTATTCAATTGTTTAATTATTTACTAGTTTAATTCCAATAAAAATAAATTAATACTAAAGTACATTAGGTGTAAATCACATAAGATTTAGTGGGCCGTGTTTCAGCCGCTGTTTGTAATTTTATATAAAGTTAAATTGAAGTTTAATAATTTTGTTTATTTAATTATTTAATAGTCTTGTAACAGGAGTGAAATAAATATAGTGAAGGTTATAAATAACCGGGTGACCAATGAGGTTTTGTGTGAAATGGATTTGACATATAATCCCTCTAGGGACCTAGAAATCTATCCCTCTAGGGACTTAGAAATCCCTCTAGGGACATTGAAATCCCTCTAGGGACCTAGAAATCTCTCTAGGGACATAGAAATCCCTCTAGGGACATAGAAATCTATCCCTCTAGGGACCTAGAAATCCCTCTAGGGACCTAGAAATCCCTCTAGGGACCTAGAAATCCCTCTAGGGACCCAGAAATCCCTCTAGCGACATAGAAATCCCTCTAGCGACATAGAAATCCCTCTAGCGACATAGAAATCCCTCTAGGGACATAAAAATCTCTCTCTCTAGGGACCTAGAAATCCCTCCTAAAACTCCAGATATCCCTCTCAAAACCCAAGATAACAGTTACATTTCTACCAGTTACCTTGGATAACCTTACATTTTTGACAGACATCATTGTTTGTTTACTAGTCTGTTCGAGCGTTGTTGTGTTTGTTGCTCAGTTGTTCTTTGTTAATAATACAAGATAATGTCGATATTTTGTTGTTTGGTGTTTCTTAGTTATACGACAATGTTTATTTGGGATTTGGCAAGAACCGAGGAAGATGCAATTCATTTTTGCCAGGAGAAAAACATTTTGCAGAAAAATAGGAAATGTAGGGATAGAGACTCTTTTCAATCCATGTTGAACTGTATAGCAACCCATTTTCCACCGAAATGCGATTGAATGTTAAGTTTTTAAATAATTTTTTGAATTTTAAATATTTTATATATGTTGCATTATTTTACATCCTACACTTATTATTTATGATTAAATATACTTATTATTTATTTATTATACTTTATACTAGTTTTAGATAATTATTTTAATTTTAAATCGTTTATATATTGGAGTATTTATTGATCTCATTATTTTATTTATTTACATTATATACCAAATTATTTTATAATATGTTATATATTCAATTATATTGTTATTACATCGATTTATGTATTTCCATTATTATTACTCTATTTATTGATCTCGTTATTATATTTATTTACATTATATACAACATTATTTTATAACATGTTATATATTTAATTATATTGTTATTACTTCGATTTATTTATTTCCAATATTATTACATTCCTATTTTGAAAGGTTATCCAAGGTAACCGTCTCTAGGGACATAGAAATCCCTCTAGGGACATAGAAATCTATCCCTCTAGGGACATAGAAATCCCTCTTGGGACCTAGAAATCCCTCTAGGGACATAGAAATCCCTCTAGGGACATAGAAATCCCTCTAGGGACATAGAAATCTATCCCTCTAGGGACATAGAAATCCCTCTAGGGACATAGAAATCCCTCTAGGGACATAGAAATCTATCCCTCTAGGGACATAGAAATCCCTCTAGGGACATAGAAATCTATCCCTCTAGGGACATAAAAATCCCTCTAGGGACATAGAAATCTATCCTCTTGGGACATAGAAATCCCTCTAGGGACCTAGAAATCACTCTGGGACATAGAAATCCCTCTAGGGACCTAGAAATCCCTCTAGCGACATAGAAATCCCTCTAAGGACATAGAAATCTCTCTCTCTAGGGACCTAGAAATCCCTCTAGGGACATAGAAATCTATCCCTTTAGGGACATAGAAATCCCTCTAGGGACCTAGAAATCCCTCTAGGGACATTGAAATCCCTCTAGGGACATAGAAATCTATCCCTCTAGGGACATAGAAATCCCTCTAGGGACATAGAAATCCCTCTTGGGACATAGAAATCCCTCTTGGGACATAGAAATCCCTCTTGGGACCTAGAAATCCCTCTAGGGACATAGAAATCTATCCCTCTAGGGACATAGAAATCCCTCTAGGGACATAGAAATCCCTCTAGCGACATAGAAATCCCTCTAGGGACATTGAAATCCCTCTAGGGACCTAGAAATCTATCCCTCTAGGGACCTAGAAATCCCTCTAGCGACATAGAAATCCCTCTAGCGACATAGAAATCCCTCTAGGGACCTAGAAATCCCTCTAGGGACATTGAAATCCCTCTAGGGACCTAGAAATCTCTCTAGCGACATAGAAATCCCTCTGGGACATAGAAATCCCTCTAGGGACATAGAAATCCCTCTAGGGACATAGAAATCTATCCCTCTAGGGACATAGAAATCCCTCTTGGGACATAGAAATCCCTCTAGGGACATAGAAATCTCTCTCTCTAGGGACCTAGAAATCCCTCTAGGGACCTAGAAATCCCTCTAGGGACATAGAAATCCCTCTAGGGACATCCTAGAAATCCCTCTAGGGACATTGAAATCCCTCTAGGGACATAGAAATCTATCCCTCTAGGGACATAGAAATCCCTCTAGGGACATAGAAATCCCTCTTGGGACATAGAAATCCCTCTAGCGACATAGAAATCTATCCCTCTAGGGACATAGAAATCCCTCTAGGGACATAGAAATCTATCCCTCTAGGGACATAGAAATCCCTCTAGGGACCTAGAAATCCCTCTGGGACATAGAAATCCCTCTAGGGACCTAGAAATCCCTCTTGGGACATAGAAATCCCTCTAGGGAAATAGAAATCCCTCTAGGGACATAGAAATCTATCCCTCTAGGGACCTAGAAATCCCTCTGGCGACATAGAAATCCCTCTAGGGACATTGAAATCCCTCTAGGGACCTAGAAATCTATCCCTCTAGGGACCTAGAAATCCCTCTAGCGACATAGAAATCCCTCTAGGGACCTAGAAATCCCTCTAGGGACATTGAAATCCCTCTAGGGACCTAGAAATCTCTCTAGCGACATAGAAATCCCTCTGGGACATAGAAATCCCTCTAGGGACATAGAAATCCCTCTAGGGACATAGAAATCTATCCCTCTATGGACATAGAAATCCCTCTTGGGACATAGAAATCCCTCTAGGGACATAGAAATCTCTCTCTCTAGGGACCTAGAAATCCCTCTTGGGACATAGAAATCCCTCTAGGGACATAGAAATCCCTCTAGGGACATAGAAATCTATCCCTCTAGGGACCTAGAAATCCCTCTAGCGACATAGAAATCCCTCTAGGGACCTAGAAATCTCTCTAGCGACATAGAAATCCCTCTAGCGACATAGAAATCCCTCTAGGGACATAGAAATCTCTCTCTCTAGGGACCTAGAATACCCTCTAGGGACCTAGAAATCCCTCTGGGACATAGAAATCCCTCTAGGGACATAGAAATCCCTCTAGGGACCTAGAAATCCCTCTAGGGACATAGAAATCTATCCCTCTAGGGACATAGAAATCCCTCTTGGGACATAGAAATCCCTCTAGCGACATAGAAATCTATCCCTCTAGGGACATAGAAATCCCTCTAGGGACATAGAAATCTATCCCTCTAGGGACATAGAAATCCCTCTAGGGACCTAGAAATCCCTCTGGGACATAGAAATCCCTCTAGGGACCTAGAAATCCCTCTTGGGACATAGAAATCCCTCTAGGGAAATAGAAATCCCTCTAGGGACATAGAAATCTATCCCTCTAGGGACCTAGAAATCCCTCTAGCGACATAGAAATCCCTCTAGGGACATTGAAATCCCTCTAGGGACCTAGAAATCTATCCCTCTAGGGACCTAGAAATCCCTCTAGCGACATAGAAATCCCTCTAGCGACATAGAAATCCCTCTAGGGACCTAGAAATCCCTCTAGGGACATTGAAATCCCTGTAGGGACCTAGAAATCTCTCTAGCGACATAGAAATCCCTCTGGGACATAGAAATCCCTCTAGGGACATAGAAATTCCTCTAGGGACATAGAAATCTATCCCTCTAGGGACATAGAAATCCCTCTTGGGACATAGAAATCCCTCTAGGGACATAGAAATCTCTCTCTCTAGGGACCTAGAAATCCCTCTAGGGACCTAGAAATCCCTCTAGGGACATAGAAATCCCTCTAGGGACATAGAAATCCCTCTTGGGACATAGAAATCCCTCTAGGGACATAGAAATCCCTCTAGGGACATAGAAATCTATCCCTCTAGGGACATAGAAATCCCTCTAGGGACCTAGAAATCCCTCTAGGGACATTGAAATCCCTCTAGGGACATAGAAATCTATCCCTCTAGGGACATAGAAATCCCTCTAGGGACATAGAAATCCCTCTTGGGACATAGAAATCCCTCTTGGGACATAGAAATCCCTCTAGGGACATAGAAATCCCTCTAGGGACATAGAAATCTATCCCTCTAGGGACCTAGAAATCTATCCCTCTAGGGACCTAGAAATCCCTCTAGCGACATAGAAATCCCTCTAGGGACCTAGAAATCTCTCTAGCGACATAGAAATCCCTCTAGCGACATAGAAATCCCTCTAGGGACATAGAAATCTCTCTCTCTAGGGACCTAGAATACCCTCTAGGGACCTAGAAATCCCTCTGGGACATAGAAATCCCTCTAGGGACATAGAAATCCCTCTAGGGACCTAGAAATCCCTCTAGGGACATAGAAATCTATCCCTCTAGGGACATAGAAATCCCTCTTGGGACATAGAAATCCCTCTAGCGACATAGAAATCTATCCCTCTAGGGACATAGAAATCCCTCTAGGGACATAGAAATCTATCCCTCTAGGGACATAGAAATCCCTCTAGGGACCTAGAAATCCCTCTGGGACATAGAAATCCCTCTAGGGACCTAGAAATCCCTCTTGGGACATAGAAATCCCTCTAGGGACCTAGAAATCCCTCTAGCGACATAGAAATCCCTCTAGGGACCTAGAAATCTCTCTAGCGACATAGAAATCCCTCTAGCGACATAGAAATCCCTCTAGGGACATAGAAATCTCTCTCTCTAGGGACCTAGAATACCCTCTAGGGACCTAGAAATCCCTCTGGGACATAGAAATCCCTCTAGGGACATAGAAATCCCTCTAGGGACCTAGAAATCCCTCTAGGGACATAGAAATCTATCCCTCTAGGGACATAGAAATCCCTCTTGGGACATAGAAATCCCTCTAGCGACATAGAAATCTATCCCTCTAGGGACATAGAAATCCCTCTAGGGACATAGAAATCTATCCCTCTAGGGACATAGAAATCCCTCTAGGGACCTAGAAATCCCTCTGGGACATAGAAATCCCTCTAGGGACCTAGAAATCCCTCTTGGGACATAGAAATCCCTCTAGGGAAATAGAAATCCCTCTAGGGACATAGAAATCTATCCCTCTAGGGACCTAGAAATCCCTCTAGCGACATAGAAATCCCTCTAGGGACATTGAAATCCCTCTAGGGACCTAGAAATCTATCCCTCTAGGGACCTAGAAATCCCTCTAGCGACATAGAAATCCCTCTAGCGACATAGAAATCCCTCTAGGGACCTAGAAATCCCTCTAGGGACATTGAAATCCCTGTAGGGACCTAGAAATCTCTCTAGCGACATAGAAATCCCTCTGGGACATAGAAATCCCTCTAGGGACATAGAAATTCCTCTAGGGACATAGAAATCTATCCCTCTAGGGACATAGAAATCCCTCTTGGGACATAGAAATCCCTCTAGGGACATAGAAATCTCTCTCTCTAGGGACCTAGAAATCCCTCTAGGGACCTAGAAATCCCTCTAGGGACATAGAAATCCCTCTAGGGACATAGAAATCCCTCTTGGGACATAGAAATCCCTCTAGGGACATAGAAATCCCTCTAGGGACATAGAAATCTATCCCTCTAGGGACATAGAAATCCCTCTAGGGACCTAGAAATCCCTCTAGGGACATTGAAATCCCTCTAGGGACATAGAAATCTATCCCTCTAGGGACATAGAAATCCCTCTAGGGACATAGAAATCCCTCTTGGGACATAGAAATCCCTCTTGGGACATAGAAATCCCTCTAGGGACATAGAAATCCCTCTAGGGACATAGAAATCTATCCCTCTAGGGACCTAGAAATCTATCCCTCTAGGGACCTAGAAATCCCTCTAGCGACATAGAAATCCCTCTAGGGACCTAGAAATCTCTCTAGCGACATAGAAATCCCTCTAGCGACATAGAAATCCCTCTAGGGACATAGAAATCTCTCTCTCTAGGGACCTAGAATACCCTCTAGGGACCTAGAAATCCCTCTGGGACATAGAAATCCCTCTAGGGACATAGAAATCCCTCTAGGGACCTAGAAATCCCTCTAGGGACATAGAAATCTATCCCTCTAGGGACATAGAAATCCCTCTTGGGACATAGAAATCCCTCTAGCGACATAGAAATCTATCCCTCTAGGGACATAGAAATCCCTCTAGGGACATAGAAATCTATCCCTCTAGGGACATAGAAATCCCTCTAGGGACCTAGAAATCCCTCTGGGACATAGAAATCCCTCTAGGGACCTAGAAATCCCTCTTGGGACATAGAAATCCCTCTAGGGAAATAGAAATCCCTCTAGGGACATAGAAATCTATCCCTCTAGGGACCTAGAAATCCCTCTAGCGACATAGAAATCCCTCTAGGGACATTGAAATCCCTCTAGGGACCTAGAAATCTATCCCTCTAGGGACCTAGAAATCCCTCTAGCGACATAGAAATCCCTCTAGGGACCTAGAAATCTCTCTAGGGACATAGAAATCCCTCTAGGGACATAGAAATCCCTCTAGGGACATAGAAATCTATCCCTCTAGGGACCTAGAAATCCCTAGGGAATCCCTCTTCAAAATATCCGAAGGGAGGCGATCTCAGATTCAAATCAAAATAGGAATGTAATAATATTGGAAATAAATAAATCGAAGTAATAACAATATAATTAAATATATAACATGTTATAAAATAATGTTGTATATAATGTAAATAAATATAATAACGAGATCAATAAATAGAGTAATAATAATGGAAATACATAAATCGAAGTAATAACAATATAATTGAATATATAACATATTATAAAATAATTTGGTATATAATGTAAATAAATAAAATAATGAGATCAATAAATACTCCAATATATAAACGATTTAAAATTAAAATAATTATCTAAAACTAGTATAAAGTATAATAAATAAATAATAAGTATATTTAATCATAAATAATAAGTGTAGGATGTAAAATAATGCAACATATATAAAATATTTAAAATTCAAAAAATTATTTAAAAACTTAACATTCAATCGCATTTCGGTGGAAAATGGGTTGAAAAATGAAACTTACCTTTTGTTTCAAAAATAACTCCGGTCTCATTGTATCAATGCATACTGTTGGATGCCTACTTGCCATATGTTTTTTAAGATTGCTTGTGCTGCTCTTATATGATAATTTATGCTTGCATATATTACATTTGGCAATCCCAGAATTGGATTCCTTGGTAAAAAAATTCCAGATGGGACTTCTGACTGATCTTGAAATACTGTCAATTTTGACTATCCTGTTCTACTGTACTACTATTTAATATACTATCACTACTATTGAATACTACTACATATTTATATTTTAATTAACTATTATAAAAAAATATCACTTGTAATTAAATAAATAACAATAGAATAATAAATATACGGAAATACGCAGACTATGGCAAAGTGCTACTGCAACAATCACAGATCTAACAATGGCATAAAATCACCAACGAATCGAAATCACTCTTCGGTTATTCGTTTGCCGATGCTATTCGGCTACCGAATCGCATGAATCACAGTTGTTACGGCCGCTCAGTTTGTAATTATAAACAATTTGTATGCCCATATTCAGTGCTTTTTTTTTTATTCAATTGTTTAATTATTTACTAGTTTAATTCCAATAAAAATAAATTAATACTAAAGTACATTAGGTGTAAATCACATAAGATTTAGTGGGCCGTGTTTCAGCCGCTGTTTGTAATTTTATATAAAGTTAAATTGAAGTTTAATAATTTTGTTTATTTAATTATTTAATAGTCTTGTAACAGGAGTGAAATAAATATAGTGAAGGTTATAAATAACCGGGTGACCAATGAGGTTTTGTGTGAAATGGATTTGACATATAATCCCTCTAGGGACCTAGAAATCTATCCCTCTAGGGACTTAGAAATCCCTCTAGGGACATTGAAATCCCTCTAGGGACCTAGAAATCTCTCTAGGGACATAGAAATCCCTCTAGGGACATAGAAATCTATCCCTCTAGGGACCTAGAAATCCCTCTAGGGACCTAGAAATCCCTCTAGGGACCTAGAAATCCCTCTAGGGACCCAGAAATCCCTCTAGCGACATAGAAATCCCTCTAGCGACATAGAAATCCCTCTAGCGACATAGAAATCCCTCTAGGGACATAAAAATCTCTCTCTCTAGGGACCTAGAAATCCCTCCTAAAACTCCAGATATCCCTCTCAAAACCCAAGATAACAGTTACATTTCTACCAGTTACCTTGGATAACCTTACATTTTTGACAGACATCATTGTTTGTTTACTAGTCTGTTCGAGCGTTGTTGTGTTTGTTGCTCAGTTGTTCTTTGTTAATAATACAAGATAATGTCGATATTTTGTTGTTTGGTGTTTCTTAGTTATACGACAATGTTTATTTGGGATTTGGCAAGAACCGAGGAAGATGCAATTCATTTTTGCCAGGAGAAAAACATTTTGCAGAAAAATAGGAAATGTAGGGATAGAGACTCTTTTCAATCCATGTTGAACTGTATAGCAACCCATTTTCCACCGAAATGCGATTGAATGTTAAGTTTTTAAATAATTTTTTGAATTTTAAATATTTTATATATGTTGCATTATTTTACATCCTACACTTATTATTTATGATTAAATATACTTATTATTTATTTATTATACTTTATACTAGTTTTAGATAATTATTTTAATTTTAAATCGTTTATATATTGGAGTATTTATTGATCTCATTATTTTATTTATTTACATTATATACCAAATTATTTTATAATATGTTATATATTCAATTATATTGTTATTACATCGATTTATGTATTTCCATTATTATTACTCTATTTATTGATCTCGTTATTATATTTATTTACATTATATACAACATTATTTTATAACATGTTATATATTTAATTATATTGTTATTACTTCGATTTATTTATTTCCAATATTATTACATTCCTATTTTGAAAGGTTATCCAAGGTAACCGTCTCTAGGGACATAGAAATCCCTCTAGGGACATAGAAATCTATCCCTCTAGGGACATAGAAATCCCTCTTGGGACCTAGAAATCCCTCTAGGGACATAGAAATCCCTCTAGGGACATAGAAATCCCTCTAGGGACATAGAAATCTATCCCTCTAGGGACATAGAAATCCCTCTAGGGACATAGAAATCCCTCTAGGGACATAGAAATCTATCCCTCTAGGGACATAGAAATCCCTCTAGGGACATAGAAATCTATCCCTCTAGGGACATAGAAATCCCTCTAGGGACATAGAAATCTATCCTCTTGGGACATAGAAATCCCTCTAGGGACCTAGAAATCACTCTGGGACATAGAAATCCCTCTAGGGACCTAGAAATCCCTCTAGCGACATAGAAATCCCTCTAAGGACATAGAAATCTCTCTCTCTAGGGACCTAGAAATCCCTCTAGGGACATAGAAATCTATCCCTTTAGGGACATAGAAATCCCTCTAGGGACCTAGAAATCCCTCTAGGGACATTGAAATCCCTCTAGGGACATAGAAATCTATCCCTCTAGGGACATAGAAATCCCTCTAGGGACATAGAAATCCCTCTTGGGACATAGAAATCCCTCTTGGGACATAGAAATCCCTCTTGGGACCTAGAAATCCCTCTAGGGACATAGAAATCTATCCCTCTAGGGACATAGAAATCCCTCTAGGGACATAGAAATCCCTCTAGCGACATAGAAATCCCTCTAGGGACATTGAAATCCCTCTAGGGACCTAGAAATCTATCCCTCTAGGGACCTAGAAATCCCTCTAGCGACATAGAAATCCCTCTAGCGACATAGAAATCCCTCTAGGGACCTAGAAATCCCTCTAGGGACATTGAAATCCCTCTAGGGACCTAGAAATCTCTCTAGCGACATAGAAATCCCTCTGGGACATAGAAATCCCTCTAGGGACATAGAAATCCCTCTAGGGACATAGAAATCTATCCCTCTAGGGACATAGAAATCCCTCTTGGGACATAGAAATCCCTCTAGGGACATAGAAATCTCTCTCTCTAGGGACCTAGAAATCCCTCTAGGGACCTAGAAATCCCTCTAGGGACATAGAAATCCCTCTAGGGACATCCTAGAAATCCCTCTAGGGACATTGAAATCCCTCTAGGGACATAGAAATCTATCCCTCTAGGGACATAGAAATCCCTCTAGGGACATAGAAATCCCTCTTGGGACATAGAAATCCCTCTAGCGACATAGAAATCTATCCCTCTAGGGACATAGAAATCCCTCTAGGGACATAGAAATCTATCCCTCTAGGGACATAGAAATCCCTCTAGGGACCTAGAAATCCCTCTGGGACATAGAAATCCCTCTAGGGACCTAGAAATCCCTCTTGGGACATAGAAATCCCTCTAGGGAAATAGAAATCCCTCTAGGGACATAGAAATCTATCCCTCTAGGGACCTAGAAATCCCTCTGGCGACATAGAAATCCCTCTAGGGACATTGAAATCCCTCTAGGGACCTAGAAATCTATCCCTCTAGGGACCTAGAAATCCCTCTAGCGACATAGAAATCCCTCTAGGGACCTAGAAATCCCTCTAGGGACATTGAAATCCCTCTAGGGACCTAGAAATCTCTCTAGCGACATAGAAATCCCTCTGGGACATAGAAATCCCTCTAGGGACATAGAAATCCCTCTAGGGACATAGAAATCTATCCCTCTATGGACATAGAAATCCCTCTTGGGACATAGAAATCCCTCTAGGGACATAGAAATCTCTCTCTCTAGGGACCTAGAAATCCCTCTTGGGACATAGAAATCCCTCTAGGGACATAGAAATCCCTCTAGGGACATAGAAATCTATCCCTCTAGGGACCTAGAAATCCCTCTAGCGACATAGAAATCCCTCTAGGGACCTAGAAATCTCTCTAGCGACATAGAAATCCCTCTAGCGACATAGAAATCCCTCTAGGGACATAGAAATCTCTCTCTCTAGGGACCTAGAATACCCTCTAGGGACCTAGAAATCCCTCTGGGACATAGAAATCCCTCTAGGGACATAGAAATCCCTCTAGGGACCTAGAAATCCCTCTAGGGACATAGAAATCTATCCCTCTAGGGACATAGAAATCCCTCTTGGGACATAGAAATCCCTCTAGCGACATAGAAATCTATCCCTCTAGGGACATAGAAATCCCTCTAGGGACATAGAAATCTATCCCTCTAGGGACATAGAAATCCCTCTAGGGACCTAGAAATCCCTCTGGGACATAGAAATCCCTCTAGGGACCTAGAAATCCCTCTTGGGACATAGAAATCCCTCTAGGGAAATAGAAATCCCTCTAGGGACATAGAAATCTATCCCTCTAGGGACCTAGAAATCCCTCTAGCGACATAGAAATCCCTCTAGGGACATTGAAATCCCTCTAGGGACCTAGAAATCTATCCCTCTAGGGACCTAGAAATCCCTCTAGCGACATAGAAATCCCTCTAGCGACATAGAAATCCCTCTAGGGACCTAGAAATCCCTCTAGGGACATTGAAATCCCTGTAGGGACCTAGAAATCTCTCTAGCGACATAGAAATCCCTCTGGGACATAGAAATCCCTCTAGGGACATAGAAATTCCTCTAGGGACATAGAAATCTATCCCTCTAGGGACATAGAAATCCCTCTTGGGACATAGAAATCCCTCTAGGGACATAGAAATCTCTCTCTCTAGGGACCTAGAAATCCCTCTAGGGACCTAGAAATCCCTCTAGGGACATAGAAATCCCTCTAGGGACATAGAAATCCCTCTTGGGACATAGAAATCCCTCTAGGGACATAGAAATCCCTCTAGGGACATAGAAATCTATCCCTCTAGGGACATAGAAATCCCTCTAGGGACCTAGAAATCCCTCTAGGGACATTGAAATCCCTCTAGGGACATAGAAATCTATCCCTCTAGGGACATAGAAATCCCTCTAGGGACATAGAAATCCCTCTTGGGACATAGAAATCCCTCTTGGGACATAGAAATCCCTCTAGGGACATAGAAATCCCTCTAGGGACATAGAAATCTATCCCTCTAGGGACCTAGAAATCTATCCCTCTAGGGACCTAGAAATCCCTCTAGCGACATAGAAATCCCTCTAGGGACCTAGAAATCTCTCTAGCGACATAGAAATCCCTCTAGCGACATAGAAATCCCTCTAGGGACATAGAAATCTCTCTCTCTAGGGACCTAGAATACCCTCTAGGGACCTAGAAATCCCTCTGGGACATAGAAATCCCTCTAGGGACATAGAAATCCCTCTAGGGACCTAGAAATCCCTCTAGGGACATAGAAATCTATCCCTCTAGGGACATAGAAATCCCTCTTGGGACATAGAAATCCCTCTAGCGACATAGAAATCTATCCCTCTAGGGACATAGAAATCCCTCTAGGGACATAGAAATCTATCCCTCTAGGGACATAGAAATCCCTCTAGGGACCTAGAAATCCCTCTGGGACATAGAAATCCCTCTAGGGACCTAGAAATCCCTCTTGGGACATAGAAATCCCTCTAGGGAAATAGAAATCCCTCTAGGGACATAGAAATCTATCCCTCTAGGGACCTAGAAATCCCTCTAGCGACATAGAAATCCCTCTAGGGACATTGAAATCCCTCTAGGGACCTAGAAATCTATCCCTCTAGGGACCTAGAAATCCCTCTAGCGACATAGAAATCCCTCTAGGGACCTAGAAATCTCTCTAGGGACATAGAAATCCCTCTAGGGACATAGAAATCCCTCTAGGGACATAGAAATCTATCCCTCTAGGGACCTAGAAATCCCTAGGGAATCCCTCTTCAAAATATCCGAAGGGAGGCGATCTCAGATTCAAATCAAAATAGGAATGTAATAATATTGGAAATAAATAAATCGAAGTAATAACAATATAATTAAATATATAACATGTTATAAAATAATGTTGTATATAATGTAAATAAATATAATAACGAGATCAATAAATAGAGTAATAATAATGGAAATACATAAATCGAAGTAATAACAATATAATTGAATATATAACATATTATAAAATAATTTGGTATATAATGTAAATAAATAAAATAATGAGATCAATAAATACTCCAATATATAAACGATTTAAAATTAAAATAATTATCTAAAACTAGTATAAAGTATAATAAATAAATAATAAGTATATTTAATCATAAATAATAAGTGTAGGATGTAAAATAATGCAACATATATAAAATATTTAAAATTCAAAAAATTATTTAAAAACTTAACATTCAATCGCATTTCGGTGGAAAATGGGTTGAAAAATGAAACTTACCTTTTGTTTCAAAAATAACTCCGGTCTCATTGTATCAATGCATACTGTTGGATGCCTACTTGCCATATGTTTTTTAAGATTGCTTGTGCTGCTCTTATATGATAATTTATGCTTGCATATATTACATTTGGCAATCCCAGAATTGGATTCCTTGGTAAAAAAATTCCAGATGGGACTTCTGACTGATCTTGAAATACTGTCAATTTTGACTATCCTGTTCTACTGTACTACTATTTAATATACTATCACTACTATTGAATACTACTACATATTTATATTTTAATTAACTATTATAAAAAAATATCACTTGTAATTAAATAAATAACAATAGAATAATAAATATACGGAAATACGCAGACTATGGCAAAGTGCTACTGCAACAATCACAGATCTAACAATGGCATAAAATCACCAACGAATCGAAATCACTCTTCGGTTATTCGTTTGCCGATGCTATTCGGCTACCGAATCGCATGAATCACAGTTGTTACGGCCGCTCAGTTTGTAATTATAAACAATTTGTATGCCCATATTCAGTGCTTTTTTTTTTATTCAATTGTTTAATTATTTACTAGTTTAATTCCAATAAAAATAAATTAATACTAAAGTACATTAGGTGTAAATCACATAAGATTTAGTGGGCCGTGTTTCAGCCGCTGTTTGTAATTTTATATAAAGTTAAATTGAAGTTTAATAATTTTGTTTATTTAATTATTTAATAGTCTTGTAACAGGAGTGAAATAAATATAGTGAAGGTTATAAATAACCGGGTGACCAATGAGGTTTTGTGTGAAATGGATTTGACATATAATCCCTCTAGGGACCTAGAAATCTATCCCTCTAGGGACTTAGAAATCCCTCTAGGGACATTGAAATCCCTCTAGGGACCTAGAAATCTCTCTAGGGACATAGAAATCCCTCTAGGGACATAGAAATCTATCCCTCTAGGGACCTAGAAATCCCTCTAGGGACCTAGAAATCCCTCTAGGGACCTAGAAATCCCTCTAGGGACCCAGAAATCCCTCTAGCGACATAGAAATCCCTCTAGCGACATAGAAATCCCTCTAGCGACATAGAAATCCCTCTAGGGACATAAAAATCTCTCTCTCTAGGGACCTAGAAATCCCTCCTAAAACTCCAGATATCCCTCTCAAAACCCAAGATAACAGTTACATTTCTACCAGTTACCTTGGATAACCTTACATTTTTGACAGACATCATTGTTTGTTTACTAGTCTGTTCGAGCGTTGTTGTGTTTGTTGCTCAGTTGTTCTTTGTTAATAATACAAGATAATGTCGATATTTTGTTGTTTGGTGTTTCTTAGTTATACGACAATGTTTATTTGGGATTTGGCAAGAACCGAGGAAGATGCAATTCATTTTTGCCAGGAGAAAAACATTTTGCAGAAAAATAGGAAATGTAGGGATAGAGACTCTTTTCAATCCATGTTGAACTGTATAGCAACCCATTTTCCACCGAAATGCGATTGAATGTTAAGTTTTTAAATAATTTTTTGAATTTTAAATATTTTATATATGTTGCATTATTTTACATCCTACACTTATTATTTATGATTAAATATACTTATTATTTATTTATTATACTTTATACTAGTTTTAGATAATTATTTTAATTTTAAATCGTTTATATATTGGAGTATTTATTGATCTCATTATTTTATTTATTTACATTATATACCAAATTATTTTATAATATGTTATATATTCAATTATATTGTTATTACTTCGATTTATGTATTTCCATTATTATTACTCTATTTATTGATCTCGTTATTATATTTATTTACATTATATACAACATTATTTTATAACATGTTATATATTTAATTATATTGTTATTACTTCGATTTATTTATTTCCAATATTATTACATTCCTATTTTGATTTGAATCTGAGATCGCCTCCCTTCGGATATTTTGAAGAGAAAAGATTTGCCGCCGGGCGGCAAATCTTTTCTCTTCAAAATATCCGAAGGGAGGCGATCTCAGATTCAAATCAAAATATTTTAAAAGGTTATCCAAGGTAACTGGTAGAAACGTAACTGTTATAAAATGTAACCGCTGGGGCATGCGCAGAACATTGGCCTGCTAGTGCCGTGCGTTATATACTCAAGTACCATAATTTCATAGCCGCTACAGCTACTCGTGAAATTATTAAATATGAAGGAGGGAGTAACCTTGACCAGCGCGTTGCGCGGTGTTGGTTTGGAAAATTTAGTAGTCAGGGCCGGCTTTACCTTATGTGCAGAGTGTGCGGCGCAAACGGGCGACGGGTCTCAAAAAATTTCATTTCATGTCGATCCCATAGCAAAATTTGTTTAGTTCCATGGGAACATTCACCTCCTTAGGAGATTTGCCGTTTTTTGTAACACCTTGTATAACTGTGTGTTCACTTTTAACCGCGTGCATACATGAGAGCGCTTAGGTCACGAGTGCACACGGGCTAGAGGCGATGCTGTTAGTAGTGGAGACAATAACTCCTTTTCAAGCCAATGCCTGACTTAGCTCTTTATTCACTACGATAATAACATGATCAAGCTTCTCTAAGTAAAATAAACTCATTTTAGAGAAAATTAGACTTAACCACTTATTGGCCGGGACTGTAGACTTACCCTCTTATTAGACTAGGCCGCACAGTCACCGGTGGCGCTGCTCGACATGGTGCGTTGATTTTATGGAATCTATTAGATGAGGGCAGCCGGTGTCGTCGCCACAAACTGGCTGCTGACTTGTTGCCGTACCCCGCCACCACATGAGCACCCACTGGTAACTCAATTTTATTTAGTTCCTTTCTTTATTGCCAAATTGTCCGAGGACGACTTACCGAGTAGTACCGTATTCCAATTAAATATTTTTATTAATTTTTCAATCGCGTTTCATACAGGCTCTACCACCTTCTCTGCTCGCTGCGACTTAAGTGCCAGATCTATAAATCCATTATTAGAGCCACGCTGCTCCTGAGGTGCGCCGCTACTAAACCACCCTAAAAGCCCTTCAACAATTCCAGTCCTCGGTCCTGAGGCGCATAGTGAGAGGCACGTAACACTGTTATTCACGAGGAACTAAAAATTCCGACCACCCCTAACTACATTAGCCGGAGGCACCTCAAATTCTTTGAGGCTTTTTTTTTTTTTTTTTTTTTTCCAAGCCCCTGGAAAATACGATCATCTGAAAGAGACTTACATACTAACGTATATTAATAAATTTAAATATATACAACTCTTTTCCTGTACCGGGTGCATTTTGAGGAAGTTAAAGGATTGAGGTTATGGGGTTAACTAGGATCAGATATCCAGTGATGGGGCTCACTGGTTATTTGAAATATAAAAACTTAAAACTAAACTAAAGCTAAGAGTAATAATGTACCTGAGTCGAGGCTGGGGGAACTTGCATACTGTTACCAGCGCTGTAGCCGGCTGGTCTCAAAGTGCTGAAGAGCGGGTTAGTGCAGTGCTGGAGGCTATCAAAGAACGTGATATCCCTCTGAGTTATAAAATCTTTCACCGTCGGTAGTCTGAGAGTGTCATCTGCTTGTCATAGAGCTTTCTTAGCGTTCAGTGAACTGCTATATCGTCGGCGTAAGCGGCCTTTCTGTATTTCACTCCAACAGTTTCCGCCGGGAGAGGCTGAACGCCTGTGACAACCCAGATATAGTGCCCCTTTGGTCGACGTCCTCTCATTGGCTTAGGGTAGGAGGGGTTTGGACGCTCTTGTCCAATCACCCACTTCCTTTTCCTCTTATCTCCTAATCTCAAAACCAGTCTCTCGCCGACTTTTCATTGTATAAAGCCAGCGGCCATGTGCCGGTTGTAGAGTAAACGCGTTAAGCGGCCTCGGCCCATTTTGTTTTCTTAAAATACCAACAGGTAAAATAAAAATAAATTATATATGTATATACATATCATTCGTAAAAACAGCAACAGCATGATCTATGTCTTACAGGAACAGCTGCAGAGAGGTTGAATCTGGCTCGCTTCTGACTGGGCTCACTCATCTGGAAATAATCACAAAACTGCCTCCATTATGCCAAAATTACAGTTAGACACATTTTTGAGAAATGTATATATTACCGATCAACAATAAATAAATTAGGACTAGTCCCAGATTTAGCTAAGGCACTTGGTGACAATGAGACTGTTGTCTCAGTTTTCGAAAACACATCGACTACTGTCCGCAATATAACAAAATCACGAATTGTATTTGATTTTTTTCATCATACAATTTGATTGATTTTATGGAAAAATCGCTGGCGTTGATGGCCTAAGGGTTTTAAGCCTTTAAACAACAAAAACAATAGTTTTATAACTAAATTAATAAATTAATTTTCATTTTATTAAGGAAAAAATA
This sequence comes from Troilus luridus, assembly GCA_964056705.1. Lineage (NCBI taxonomy): Eukaryota > Metazoa > Arthropoda > Insecta > Hemiptera > Pentatomidae > Troilus > Troilus luridus. The sequence continues at coordinate 40,684 of OZ057415.1, forward strand.
AAATAATAAATACAAACATACTTTTTTAGTTTATTAATATGTTAACAATAAGGAACTGGAACACAACAATAAAAAAAAAAAAACTAATACAAACGTATTTACATACATAAATTATGATGGGTAGCTGTAAAATTCCAAGATCATGAATACACTATTAAAAAAATAGCAAAGGGGACAGTTATTAGGATAAGGCCAAGAATGTGAAGAAAAAAAAACCAAAACAAAGAATAAGAATGAAGTGCAAATGCGGCTAATGTTGTTTTTCCTTTTTTTTTTTTATAAAGCCACTCTTAACCTATATTAAAGGTTTGGAAGGAGAATGCAATAAGCCGGCCTTGTTCGAGAAGAAAATGAGAATTTGTGTAAGCAATTACTTTTAATAGAGAACTCTTCTCTTGTATGTTTCAATAATATTCCCCTGACATCTCTAGAATATATCCATATCTAACATAATTAAGAGAAGTAAAATCTAATATTTGAAACAAATTACTCATTATCTTCAAAATTGTGCCCGGTATATTATTGTCAGGCCCTAAGCTCCTGATATAGATAGTATACATGACCTGTAAACATAGGAATAGATAAATATACAACTTGCAATTTACCATAAAAATTTAATAGAAGTAGCTAATAATAACTAATTAATAGAGAGACTCTAACTTTTTCCATTACGAGATAGATAATAATCATAAGTAATCATAAGTAATAATCATGTATAAACAATCCCTCACGTTCATAAAAAGGTTTATTAAAACAGCTGGAGTGTTTATGAAACATAAACAAAATATACATAACCTATTTAGTTAATTAATTAACAATTAATTTCTCAGTCGATTGATGATTTATACAGAAACATGAGCGTGGTATGAAAGACAAGGGACCATGTATCACATTTAATCGTATATTTATTAAATATATAGGTGATGTTTTCAATAATAAATAACATTAAAACATAATGAAGAAGAATGTATAGAGATGTGATCCCGGAACTTTGGCTTAACTTTGAGACAAAAAAATTCTCTTATACAGGGAGAACTGTTTATTTGGAAGCTGACGTTTCGACACACATTGCAGGTCTTCCTCGGGGCTGGTGAGATCCTCCTGACGAAGTCACTCTTGCAAGTCAGCAGTATGGGTCGAAATGTCGGCTTACAAATAAACAGTTCTCCCTATACAAGAGAATTTTTTGACCTCCACCCGGACCATTTTCTTCCTCGTTAATTTATAATGTATATAATAACGGCAATAATATGATGTTAAGAATTTAAGAAAGACCTACTAAAAATTTGAAAATGATAAAGATGTACTAATGAGAAAGATGTACTAAAAATTCAAAAATGTGAAAAGAATATTAAGATAACTGTATCATAATTAATTGTAATATAAGTTTATTATAAGAAGTATAATGTGAAAATAGAAAATAAAATAGGGACTATAAGAATTTAATTACAAATTACCTGAAAATATAAGTTATACTATTACAAGATAGATCCAAGATTGAGAAGGTGATAAAACTGTAACAATATCAAATTATTCTAATCATATTCACAATATCTGTTTCTCTATTTTCACATTATAATAATCATCATTACTTACACAATAAATTGATGTATTTTTTTTCCCAGTATATATCCATTTTTTTATTTTTAAACAATAACAATACAATAGGTAGTGTTTCTGTTGTTTTCAACTTTGTTACCTATTTTTTCTTGTCCCTGGTGATGGTCTAAAATGTTGGACGAAACAATATGTTTCTCTTTTGTTTGCACATTGACCGCACCCGGAAACCAAACAAACCACTCCAATAATACATATACTTTCAAGTATAATACCAGTATTATAAAAAGATGTTTAAAACCACTTATAATTAAATAAAAGCAAAAAAACCTACCAACATAAACGAAATATAAAAAAATACAAAAGTACTCAACATACAAAAGTAATTGCTTTCAATAACATTATCAGATAAAACATAATGTATTACAATAACAGAATAATCAATAACATTCAAGCTTTCATGAATATGCAACAATTAAAAATAATAAATGGATCAACAATTTTCTGGGTCCAAATAGAAGATAGGAAGATTTATCTTGAAACATTTGTACTAACAATGTTGCTTGTACTTACCCAAACCTAATAATACTATTAGGTTTCCAGAACCAGATCTGTATTAGTTACAAACATTAATACAAGAGAGGTAACTTTCGGAGTAGTCAACATTTAATACTATCATTTCAACTGCCTAATTACATCGGCAGGATCTTCCGATGTGAAGAGTGCTCTAAACATTTTTCTCCTGATTACCTCTTCCTCAAGTTCATGAGCTCTTTTCGCACCATTTCGAGTGATGTGTCTTGGAACACCAGCCAGGCGAGCAGCATTGAAGCCGTACGATTTGGGGCAACCCCCGGATGCCACTTTATAGAGAAATGTCACATTCTCTTCAGAACCTTCTTCATCTTCATTTTCTGCCATGCATGCCTAAGAAGAAAAGGAAGATAAAAAACGACAGTTGATTAAAATAATAGGTAGGTCGAAATGGCCATAAAAATATTGAAATTGTATAAACATGGTGGAGCCTGTAACATTCCAAGAGAACGGATATAAGTACAAAACGAGAAAGAAAGAGTTTCGAGGGTTAATGTTTTGGTTAAAAAGAAGTATACTTATTCCGAAACATAAGAAGGTGGCGAGGTGCAACAACTAAGGTGGAATCTAACCTCTAGCTTACCATCATTTCATATATATATATATATATATATATATATATATATATATATATATATTTTATTTTTGTCGTTTTATATATACCAGTCATAAATCAATTATCCATATCTATACCCTTATCCTCGTCACTCCATTTGAACCAGCAAACATTTCATGAAAAGATAAGTGCGACTTTGTTAAAAAAAAAATTCTAAGCTGTTTGGAGCTGATATATAATTTTATTGTCACATTATATCACTAATTTACCTCCAATTAGTATATGTACATGTTTGATTGAAAGGGAATGAGGAACGAATGAAATTAGTGGAAGGAGGCATTTTCTAACTTTCCGGAAATTAACGGTGGCAAGGGAGATAACACTACCTTTTTGTTGCTTAGTACAAATGGAATCAATGACACAGCCACAAATGAAATGGAACAGCTGGAGAGAAAATTATTTCACGCGCCCTATTGATGATCACTTTACGTTTTACCAACCGATAATGATTTATTCTCATGAAAACAAGAGTAGTGGGGCTAATAAGCTCTAATACAGTTGAAGCACTAAAAGTTTTTATTTCCTTTTAATTCATACTTATATGTATTTTTATTACCATAATAATTAGCAGAAAAACAGACAAAATTATAATCTTTCCATGGATTGAATTAATCAGGGGGTGCAGTCAATGATAACTCACAATAATGTTGGCCATCTTCAGGGCTATGAAAGAAACAGAAAATACTTACTTTCTAGACAATCCTTTTATAAATAAAAAATAATAATTTATGTTAATATAAATTAATATTTAAATAACTTTCCAATATGTATTATCAATTGTAACTTTTACTGTTATTTAAAAAAAATTATATATAAAACACTTTTTCATAATTTATCTTACTCTCTGTATTTATTTACATATTATTAATTCCGTACATAAATTCTGTTATTCTTCCTTGATACTGCACTGTGTTACATAGTTATTATTTGTTTCTTAGCCCTAAAGATGAGCTATAACTTAGGCTGAAATGTCAGCACAATAAAATAAGTACTGCTTATTTTGTGTTATCATTGACTGAGCCCCCTGACTAATTCAATCCATCATTAGAATTATTCACTCAAATATTATCCACTCAAATATAATCTCTTTATATCAATATAAAATTTGTTCACTAGCTAATTGTTTTTCTTATCATTAGTAATGATAAACTAAAAACTAAGCAGTGCATTGTAGGGCTCTATTTCATACCAATGATGTGTTACAATAATCGGATCTTACAGCGATGCAGTGGAATTCAGGTCGGATTTAATTCCACCTGCCTTATAACTTATAAACATTCCACATAACAATTTATAATCATTGTTCCATGTTCCATTTCGTATGGATATCAACTTAATAAAAAAATTATACAAAACTTTTAACATGACATTTAAAACAGAATCGCCACAGGAGCAGGATAAAAAAAAAGACATTAGTCAGTTTAAGTCAAATATTTTACAATCACAGTCAGATTACACCCGTTATACAAACATATTTAGCATAAAAAGCAAGAATATCAATAAAAGACTGAAAAGGATAACTATAAAGATAACAATGAAAAGTGAAAAGACATAAAAATTGATAGAACGGAAGGATCACTATTTTAAATCGAGGAAGTCTGATAAAGAATTAATAAGAATCTGTCTTTTACTAAAAGGTTAATTATAGAGAAAACTTAAAGCCATTAAAAACGTGGACATGATTATTACCAGCTGTTTTGATCGACACAAAAATATTTATGTTCTACGGTACAATATGAAATCTTGATTAGCCAATTAATTAGGTACTTACCATATGAACCAGCCCGACATTGGCATCGTCCTTGAAGCTGTCGACAAGTGTATGATAATGGGTAGAAAATATAACTCGACTTTGCATTCTACAAAGTTCTTTTAATACGGCTGCAGCGATGGCTGTTCCGTCATACGTTGAAGTTCCTCGGCCTAAATTGTACGATGGAAACATATAATTTAATCATATTTAAGTTATATATTTATTTGTACAATAAATCTTAATTATTTTGGCTATATGAGAAATTGTATACAATGTTACCAAATTTAATAATGATGAATAAAGCTTTATTACAAAATATAAAAAATTGAATCGTTATAGAATATTTTCAATGTTATGTGTATAAAGTGTTGAAAATGATTTATTAACACGTTGACTACCATGGTTGTATTCATCAAATATTTGCCCTCAGAATTCTTATGGAAAGGACCAGAGAGTACAATATAACGACCCAGCACCTTTTTGTGGATTTCAGCAATACCTATGACAGTATCTTCAGGGGAAAACTGTATCAAGGTATGGAAGAAATGAACGTCCCCAAAGAATTGATAAGCCTTGTGGAATTGCTGATGAGGGATTCGAGAAGCCAGGTCAAGATCCAGAATGACATGTCTGAAGTATTCAGGACAACTAGGGGTCTGAGACAAGGGGATGGACTCTTGTGCCTGTTATTCAATTTTGCACTTGAAAAGGTCATAAGAGACTCAGGGTTACAGGTCACTGGTACGATTCTGACTTAAGTCCATCCAAATAATGGCCTTTACGGATGACATAGATATAGTCGGAAGAACACAGAGCGATTTACAGCAAGCGTTTCTTGCTTTGGAAAAAGCTGGATGGCGAATGGGTCTTAAAATGAATCAGCCAATGACCAAATATATGCTTGCTAGCACTTCAAGGCAACCAACACCCTCTATCACGTTTGAAAGTGTCGACAGTTTTGTCTACCTTGACTCTTTGGTCAAAGTGGATAACTCAACTAGAGCAGAAGTTCAAAGAAGAATTTTGACCTCTAATAAATGTTATTTTGGGAAGGCAAAAATTTTAAGAAGCCATCTGATATCAAGAAGAACCAAGGTGATACTTTGCATAAGGCCTGTTTTAACTTACGGATCGGAAACCTGGCCTCTGTCCAGGGCAGATGCCAATAGTTTACTGCTCTTCGAAAGAAAAATATTAAGAAGGATATATGGAGCAGTTAGAGTTGGCGATCAATTTAGACTCAGGCAGAATGCAGAGATATATCGGATGTATCAGGAGCTAGAAGTGGTTCAGTATATAAGAATAGCTAGGCTTAGATGGGCTGGACATGTGGCCAGAATGGAGGACAACGCTACTCATAAGAGACTGCTATTTGGGTATGCTGACGGAAAAAGGAAATGTGGACGGCCACGATTAAGATGGGCAGACAAGGTGGAGAAGGATGCAAGTAGCATTGTTGGATCCCAGAGCTTGGAGGACCTTGGCACAGGACAGAGAAGAGTGGAGGCGACCTTGATGCGGCCAAGACCCGTACTGGGTTGTAGAGCCAGTGTTTATTGATTGTTTCACTACCATGGTGGCCACCAGCAACCGGCTACGCAGCAAATAATAAAAGTAGATAATTAGAATAAACAATTTTTTCAATAATACCATTGTTAATATAATGGTTTGAAGAAATTAATGCAATATTGAATGTACAAAAATGATTTAATAATTTCGCCCGAACTGAAGCACAACTGAATTATTATGAAATAAAAAAGTACTGTACATATTTGAACATTATATTAAATTTATAATAATTACAACACTTGATAAACATTAAGTAAAGGTCATAAGTTTGTGCATTAGTCTAACAACTGCTGGAATCTTCTGGCCAGGGGAGGTTGCCATGGATACTCCCAGTATTGACTATATTAGGAATATGACATGAATAGAGAACAATCGTAAAAATTGTCACAGGTGACTCCCAACAAGGAAAATGCTTCAAGCATTATTCTATAACTCACTTTATTTCCTGCACTATATACCGCATAATGAAAAATTCACGTTTCCGCCTTGCGCAAACCATTGAAAATGCACCTGACAGTCAAAATGATATAATACTTTTTTTTTTTTAAGTTTAAATTGAGTCAATAAATCTTTATGTTAGCTAAATATACAATAGAAAATTAAAAGGTTTATTTTATTTTTTTATAAATAATATAAATTTTAAATATTTTTATTTAGAAGAGAAAAGATTTGTCCACGACCGGATTCAAACCCGGGTCTCCCATGTTTCCGTCATGGTACTGTGCCACTTGAGCTATCCTAGCCGTATCTGGGTCAGACAAATCCATTCTGATCCATTCACTGATCCCTTATCCCCGTTTTCTCGCAATTGCGATGTATACAAGGAGAAGAATGTTCATTGAAGATTACTTTAATTAGGATCTTGTTGACTTATGTTGTCGTTGCGTCTTGTTGAATTACGTTGTTGTTAGGTTTTGTTAACTTCAGAATATTAATATTTTAAGTATTATACATTTTTTTTTCTCTAAAGATTAAAACAGAATCTTTACCTAACTCGTCGATTAAAACAAGTGAATGCTTTGAGGCATGGGACAGTACTGCAGATGTTTCGCAAAGTTCCAAATAAAATGTCGAATCGCCAGCCATGATATCATCCTGAGCTCCAATCCTCGTAAAAATCCTGTCAACAACGGAGAGTTCCATAGACGATGCGGGGACCATGCTACCCTATATAACAAGGAAGCTATATTGAATTAACAAAACAATAATAATAATAAATCAATCAATATAATTAATAAGTATTTTTAATTGATCACTTCTAAAACTTTAGAACATCCAATTTCTATACTGTCTAATTCTTCTCAGGATTTCCAGTTTGTCTTATACTTATAAGGGAGCAGAGTGGCTCAGTGGTAGTGCGCTGATATGCCGATGGTCCTTGGTTCCAATCCCGCACGCAGACTTTTATTTAATCTTTTATTATGTTAGCATCTGGAGATGGATCCTGTAGAATCTAGGACCCTCCTGAGAGTCACCCAACCTCTATAAACTGGGTACCCAAAATAAGGGGGAAAATCTAGCGGTTGATGCTTGATCTAGGACATATCACCTCTCTGCACAACCGTTGTCCAAGGAACAATACCTTCATAGTATTATAGTGGTACAGTTTTTTTTTCTCATAATAAAAAAAAACACAAAAAAAGTTTTCTATTTAATATATTTGATTGAAAGCAACAACGTTTATAACACAGGGTATTACAAATCAAAGGATGGTCAGAGTAAGTCAAAAATAAAATAAAATAATAGTAATTATCAATGTAATGCAGATGTTGCGACAGTTCAACGTCCTGAGGATGAATAGAAGGATAGAACTAGCACTTTGAATATTATCCTTCTCCAAAGTTAAAGAGGCCAGAACTTAAAACAAATTCAACGTTTCCGCAAATAAATAGTTACAACCATTTTATTTTATTCTTCAATGCTTCTCTTACAATCTCCTTAATTTTTGAGGGAACATTCTCACAGAGTCGAGCATTATTTCTTAACCCTTGACTCTTTGCTTAAAAATCAAAAATTGTAGAACCACTATCCTTTCGACCATTCTGATGGGTGTGAAATGTGACCAATAGCTTTGAAAGATGAATGCCTAAAGGTATTGGAGATTGGGGTATATGGAGCATAGAATTTTTGCTCCGAAAAAGGAAGAGCCCACTAGAGACTTTAGGAAGTCACACATCACGTAATTGAAGAGCATCCATTCTGTTAATGTAATTAGTGATTAGATTAAGAAAAAAACTCGTAAAAAGCTAATAAAACATTGAGGTGATGGGACTGAAGCATAGGTGAGAGGATTATATTAAAGGCGATCTTAAGGATTCGGCTTTGGTCAGTAAACCATGAATGCATTTTTGCAAGTTCGAAGCATCGATCTATCAGATTCACTAAACATTTTATTTGTTTAGGCTGGGACTGGAGGATGCCCCTGAATGTCGTTTCTGTCATGCAGCAGACGAAAGACCCTATCATGTCATCTGCCAATGTGATAGGTTTGCTGATCTAAGGTTTAAAACCTTTGGACAGGATAGACTCACCAACCCAAAGCCGTGCGAATTACTCAATCCAATACTTAAATTTGTTGGATTAGTAAAGTTAAGATTGTAAACAATCGCATCCAACACACAATAGATCAACAATGGTCGCAGTGCAAATATAAGGCCAAAAAAAACAAAACATTTTATTATTATTACAGATAAAGGAAAGAGGAAGTCGTAGTGGCAGAAAACATTAAGGCAATGCCCACAAACTGAATCTAAACCATACCAGTCCCAATGTAAGGGTATTCATTTATTGATATAATAAAACTAATGTTTAAGAAATATTTATGTTTGGATAGAATTCAAAGTATACAAGGAAACGTATCTTCTTGGTAAGCGAACAGGGACTAAATATAGGAGAAATATTTTTTTTTAAAACTTACCATCTGAGCGAGTATAGTAAGCAAGCCAAGCTGCCTCATCAACGTGGACTTTCCTCCCATGTTAGGTCCCGTCAGCAATAGGACGCTCGGCCCTTCGCCACCGACCTCTGTATCATTCGGTATGAAATCGCCAGAAGCACAGGGAAATTTGCCATCTTTAATGTTTACATATGGCTAAAATGAAAATTATTATTCAATTATAAATAGATAAGTATTCTCTTATTAGATGTATAATATTAAGTATAAATTACTTTGGCCCATCTGCTTGATTCATAGAACTGCGGTGTGCAAATGCTGCTTTCGACGCTTTGGCAATATTTGGCAAGGGACATAAGGACATCGAGTACGGCTATACAATTAAGTGCTTTAGTCCAGTCATCAATCCTAATAAATAAAGAAATAAATTAAAAATAAATAAATATATAATACCAAACAAAAATACATAGTAACAATAATTACTTATCACTAAAACGTGAAAATATCCTTTTTCGTAAATTTAAAAGAGCGTTGTTCTTTTGTTCTTCAGCGGCAAATTGCCTTTCTAACAATTCCTATGGGGAAAAAATGAAAAACATGTATAAAATAATTACACAAGAAAGTAAATTGGATACAAATAACTTCATTTTGTTAATATAAAATATGAATTTGTGATTTATTACATCTTTTACTAAACAGTTCTCTAACTTTTAGGCCATTATCAGGGGAAGTCCAATAAGCCTCTCACTGCTGGCAACTATGGCTGATGACATAGTTGTTTTTTCAGAGAATAGCAGAAACCTCCAGCACAACGTTAGCAGATTAAAAGAAGAGTTGCTGGCTATAAATATGACCATAAACCCTAATAAAACAAAAGTGGTGAGGGTAGGAAAGAAGCCAAGGAGAATAATGAAGGTCATTAGAGTTGAAGATAAAGCCCTGGAACAAGCGGAGAACTTCAAATACCTGGGAGCGCACCTAAACAAAAACGGATACATCGATTTGGAAGTGACTGAGAGAATCAGTGCGCGGGCAGGATGTTTGAAGCGTTTAAGAGAAGATTTCTTAACCGAAGAGAAGTAGAAAAGGAAAACGAAAGTAGCTGTATTTAAGTCAACATTCCTCCCTATCCTCATGATCATGGACGCTGACAAAGAAACACCAATCCAGAACACAAGCAGCAGAAATGAGATTTCTCAGGAAGATAGAGGGCCAAAACAAAAAGAGACCGAGTCCGGAACACCACTATAAGGTCGAACCTGAATGTAAAACCAGCCAACGAGCTAATAGAGGAAAACAGACTGAGATGGCTTGTACATCTTCTGCCGATGGCTCCTAGCAGAATTGCTAGAGAAACATACTGAGTCAAAGTGGAGGGAAAACAAGGAACAGGACGACCTAGAAAGAAGTGGGAAGAAGAGGTGAGGAAGGACTTTGAGAAGAGGGGACTCCATTACAGCATTAGACCACAGTTGGTAGAAGACCAGCAGAGCTGGAGAATGGTGCGCAGAATTCCTCCTCACACTGCTTAGATGGTTACGAGGATTGATTATGATGATGATGATAATGATGAGGGGATGAGAGACATAGATAGAAGTCCAAACTATAATAAATAAAAATAAGTGTAAACTTGCATATCAATATAAATTATCTTCTTAAAAAAAAATCTCTCGTCTCATTTGAGTTATTTTTCTGTGCATTGCTAAATTGTTTTCTGTATTATTTTTTAGCGTTTTTATCTTGTTAATTTCCTTTTTAAATATCTCTATTGTTTATTAAATTTAAGGTAAGACCATTAGTCAAGTATGGGTGCGAAACATGGCCCCTCATCAAAAAATCAGAACTTATGGTCAATTCGTGAGAAAGGAAAACATTGGTGGAGTGGCCGAAAATGGTGTATGGAGAAGAAGAAAGAACCTATACAAAATGAACAGAATGATGAAAATTATGAAGAAGCTCTGAAATACTTGCTGAAGTTAGGAATAATTCCCAAGAAGATATGTGAAAAAGACCATCAAATGGATTTTGACAAGGATAGAAATGGAGTTGTTTTTGTCAAAAGTGTAGGGAAAAGATTTCTATAAGAAGGGGAACGTGGCTAGAGAGCTCTAGAATTAGCATTTTATTATTACATTTTGTGTATTTCAATTTCCATTGATATGAATAAGAAGGTAGGTTATAAACAATGGCAGATAACAGTCACAACAGACCGGCTAATACACAAGTACCAAATCCCTCACTTGTTTCGTTCTTAACCATTCTAGTCCTAAGGGCATATATGGGCAATTCCGATAATTCAATCTTAGTAATAAATAAATTAATATAAACGATCAACTAATCACTTTGGTCTCCACTGTCCAATACTTCTTGAAGCCTTTGCGCTGTCCTTGTAGCTCGTAGCCATCGTTTGCTTTCCTAGCAGCCCCTTCTGGGACCTCCAACTGGAATCTCTTCTTATCAGCACCGGTGAAAGTTACCTAAAACCAATAAAAATAAAATAATAAAATAAACAAAATTTATATACTGCTCTCCGTCCTCTTTAAAATCATAATTGCAATAATGGTACTGATATCACAAGTCCTCAACCTTTCTATTGATCCTTCTTCATAGCTACAATGAAATATCAACATACAAACTTATTTGAGATTATTTATTTATTTTCAAATTGATTCAGGCAGAATTTTTATTAAATAAAAAATATTTATATTATATGAATAGTTGCCTGGAAGAAGGGCGCATGTTACATTTTTCAAAGTTTACAGGAGAGCCAAAATAAGAGAACGGGTCTTTTAATTAGCTGACTGTCACTTAGGCACTTCTTCCATTTTATAGATTTTGTACTTATGCCCTTGTAACACTAGTAAGGTTAAGATATCTTCACATGGGCCTTTCTTCCACTGGAACTTTGTCTCACGAGAGACCGATCATCCTCTGATATGGAGAACAATTGTGCTATACCTGACCTCTATTGAATGTCAACTAAAAAACTAACGTTAGCGGTAGGGGCCATCGCATGTACCTTGTTCCACAAAAGAAAACGGAAACTGAAAAATGTAACATACGCCCTTCTTCCAGGCAACTAACTATTCATTTATTATTTGTTAAACATCAAACTCATTCCTCTGAGCTAATAGCAATATCCTTTACTAAAGTTACCAACAAAATAAATTAGTTTGGTTAATAAAATAAAAACGTTTGGACAAGGGGTCGCCAACCAAACTAACCACCCCTAGACCAAATCCTACTTTATTGAACTGAACAATCATCTTGAATTGAAACTGTCCAAACCACTATTGTATACTCAAACATCAAATTTAAATTACAACAAAGGAAAAATTACGAATCCTGGTATTTTTTTAACTAGCACCAAAACCTTACTGCTTTGCAGAGAAGTGATCATACTCAATAACTAGATTTACCCACCAATTAAGAGGCTGGCTGTGCCCAGGACAATTCCCTGATAGGACAAGGTTGATCCATAAGAATAAATAATCAGCCACATCCAGTCTCGAACCCTTAGATTTAAAAGATTAGTAGTACAAAGTATATCCACCGACGCAAAAAAAGAAATTGGGAAAACAGAGAGTTAGAAGAAATAGAAAGATTGAGGAGCATCAATGAATGCCGAAAATTTTATGAAAAAGTTAACAACGGTCAAAAGCCGTTCAAGCCTCGAATCTCAGCCTGTAAAGACTCAGATGGATCTCTGCTAAATGAAAAAAAACCAAGTGCTACAAAGATGGAACAAGTACTTCAGTCTCTTGCTCAATGGAAATAGGGCACAGGAAAATCATCGGGAAGATGTGGACCTTAGTCGAACTCCTGAAGATGACATTGAGCCCCCAGACGAAGAGGAACTGTGTGAGGCCATTGATAGGCTTAAGAACAACAAAGCACCAGGCTTTGACAGACTTTCTGCCGAGCTATTCAAGAAAGGGGGAGATCAGCTTTTCCAAGCTTTACAAAATCTTCTTGTTACGATTTGGACAGAAGAAATCATACCGAAAGCACGGAGTAAGACACTTGTATGTCCTATTCACAAGAAAGGAGATCTTGAATGTAATAACTATCGAGGCATATCATTACTGTAATGCGCCTACAAGATTTTTTCAAGCATACTGTATCAGCGATTACTACCCCATGTTGAGAGAATTCTGGGGAAATATCAGTGCGGCTTTCGTAAATGTAAATCTACAACAGACCAGATTTTCGCCCTACGAACCATACTTGAGCGCGGAAGGGAATACCAGTTACAGACGCACCATCTATTCGTTGATTTTAGATCTGCTTATGACAGCATTCAACGTGAGGCCCTGTATCAGGCAATGAAAGACCTCAATTTGCCTGTTAAGCTAATCCGTCTTGTAAAACTTACAATGAGCAATAACAAATGTATGGTGCAAATTCAGGGAGATCTGTGTGAGGGATTCATCTCTTATAATGGCGTTCGACAGGGAGACTCCCTGGCTTCTCTGCTCTTCAATATTGGTCTGGAAAAAGCTATCAGAGAATCTAAGATTCAGACCAGTGGGACCATCTTTAACCATATGGTACAGATCCTGGGATATGCTGATGATATTAACATTATTGGGAGATCAAGAGCTGTGGTGGAAGATGCCTTTCTTGCCCTTGATGATGCTGCTAGGAAGCTGGGACTTGTTGTCAATACTAACAAAACCAAATATATGACTGCTGGTAAACAAAGAGGTATTAACGAAAGTTTTCTCCAAATTGGCAATTACTCTTTCGAACAGGTTGATGAGTTTGTATACCTCGGATCTCAGGTTAATGCCATCAATGACGTCTCGGCAGAAATAAAGAGGCGAATAGCATCGGCCAATAACAAGATTGTATAAGACGCTAATTTGACCAGTGCTAATCTACGCATCAGAAACTTGGGTACTTACGAAGTCTGATGGAAGGGATCTCCAAACATTTGAGAGAAAGATACTCAGACGCATCTACGGCCCAGTAAAGGATGGTTTAGCTTGGAGAAGACGCACAAACAGGGAAGTATACTCATTGATGGCGAGCCTGATATAGGAAAAATTGTGAGGATTGTTAGGCTGCGCTGGGCAGGCCATGTGGCAAGGATGGGAACTGATGAGATCCTAAATAAATTGCTTAATGAGCGCCTACACGGAACACGGCCAGAGGCCGCCCTTAGCTGCGATGGTTGGATGGTGTTGAAGAAGATGCAATGACCCTGCTCGGGGTGTGGAATTGGAGAGCTGTTGCACTTGACCAGTTGAGCTGGCGGACGCTGCTTGAGGAGGCCAGGACCCAGTAATGGGTTGTTGCACCGATTGAAGAAGAAAAGTAGTACAAAGTCCTATGCACTTACCTCCCTAGGGACTTGTAATAATATTGCAATAGTAAAATCAATTTTTTTAAATTAACAATAATATTTCCTTGCAGTTCCTGTCGTAGCATCCGAAGAGAGGAAGTGGTCCTTACACGACTTAGGATAGGGCATTCAAGGCTTACCCTTGATTACTAAAGAAGGCTCACCTGATTACTAAAGAACACCCGCCAACACGTGATAAGTGCAGCGAGAGCTTGTCAATAACCAATATCTTCGGAGGCTGTTCCTTTTACAAAAAAGCGATGGATAAAATAGGACTACCTCCCAATGTATCCATGATATTAGGAAATGAAGAAACGTACATTAATAAGGTCATCATGTTTCTAACAAAAGAAGGACTTATTAAGAATATCTCATGCAGTTTTTTTAAATAAAAATTGTTACTAAAAAATGATTAAACTACTGAGGCATTGATGAACAATCGGTTTTAGAACTCAAATTTGGAAAAACCAATCAACCAACAATAATATAAAAAAATAATTAAATCTTAAACTTTAACTAACAATAACTTTCTGAAACCTCCCAGCCTTAGCTTGAACCAAAAGGTACTTCCTTCAGTGTTTTTTTACATCGCTGTTTTTAACCTTTAAAAAAGTAAACTAATATAAGTTATAGAGTTTAAATTTATTTATTTATTTATTATAATTTTTTATATTATTATTATATATTATATTATAAAATTTATTTATTTATTAATTTAAGTTATAGAGTTTAAATTTGAAATTTCTTAAATTACTAAAAAATAAATAACAACCAACAAAAATTAAAAGTTTGAGATATCAAAACTTACTTTGCATCCAAAATGTTCACATTGTTCCCTGAGGTAAGCTTTTCCGTCCTTTTCAACTTGAGCTAACATTTCTAGCGCGCTATCGTATTCCGGATCAACGCCGGCACTAGGAACGATTCGACCTTCCTTTTCAGCTTCATCATGATCGAAAGCATTCTAAAATACATAAAATTATAAGAGAGAGAATTATTTACTAGCGAAAATTCAAAACAAATATAGTAAAATAAATAATTTAATAATAAAATAAACTGGATCCATCCAGATATAATTTTACAAAGTAGAAAAAAGGAAATCGTTTATACCTTAAAGAAATTTAAATGTGCTGTCAGATCAGGGAAACTCCCCGAAGGGTCGGATGAAGAAAAATGTGTACAGTCGTTAAGAATTTTAGACTCGTTACCAATGTTGCTCGATTCTAAAGGGAATAAAAGAAAATTAATAATAAAAAATGGTAATTATAAAGAAAATAAAAAATTAAAGATCAGGTAAAATGTAAATTTAAAAATTAATAAAGACCTTGAAATAATTTAACAACATCTTGTAAAGTTTGAAAACCATTCAATACTGAAATAAATTCGGCAATTTTCCTCTTGGAGTAAATTCTTTCTTCGAACATGACCGCTCTGTTGTCCGGATGACTTCCTTCTAATCCTTTGGAGCTTTGTGCATAAATCCTAAAATGTATTAAAAATAAAACAGGTTCTAAATTAAGTCGTACAAACAACTTCCATTACTACATTTCAATTTTTTAATAAAAAAATAAGCATGACACTATATAATTTTACTGCCTGTTTTGAACATGAATGGAAACCAAATTATTATGTTTAAAACAAACATAAAACATGATTGTTTAAGGTATTTTTCTCTCATAAAAATCCTGTTTCTGCCGTAATACTGCACAAAGGAAATGAAAAAGAATTGTAATACGCAATGTCATATCCATTTTTTCTTACCTTGATAAAAGTCTTTCCAAGTCTGGCACTTTTGATAGCATTGAGCTGGCATCATTGACAATGCTTATGTTTTCCAAAAGAACTTTTAACGCTATTTGACGAGCTTTTATACTGTTGATACTTGTCAATGGGTTACATAGCCAATGTCGAAGCAACCTAATTATAAACGATAGTACAAAAATTAATGTAAACAATAATGAAATAATCATTTTAAATATAATTTCTATCTTAAGGTTTTTAAAAATAATTCATTCATCGCATAACAAATTCTAAATTTTTCTTAAAATAATTAAAATGAAAAATACCTGGTATACCCACTCATTTGACTTTCTTTAAACCTACAAATGTATGAAACATTTAATCAGTCATCCAATTGTAAACAAAACGGCAGATGGTAAAGTCAAAGATATTAACACAAATGCCACGTTTGTGTTAATACCTTTCCTCTTTTTCCTGTTTAGCTTTCTTGCCCGATATAATCATTTTAGAAACTTAATTTAAAAAAAATTTTAAAAATGGATATCTTCAAATAACTAGCATACATAAATAAATTTATGGACCACTTTTTATAAGTATGGGTAAATAAGCAATATTTAAGTAAGATGATAAACCTAAAAATTAAAGTTATGGTAATAATAATAAAATAAAAAATTATAATTTACTTTCTAAAATTAAATAAATAAATACCTATATTTATTATGTAACGGGACTGTCTTGCCCAATTTCGCAGACTTTTTTCAAAGGAATAATACCAAAGTTTTTAAAATATTGTAAATTAAAAAATAAAATACTTAATAATAAGGAATTACAGTCACCAATAAACAAATTAATGTGAAACTGTTAATAACAAAAGCAGCCATAATAAGAAAATTACAGGATAGGTCATATAATAAAACATGATTTAAAAAAAAAAAAAAAAAAAAAAAGGCAAAGGTCTTCGATAAGAATTTAGGCAAAAGTTATCGAACCTGTGAGATCCATTTAGCCATTAGTCTAAAATAAACATTTTATTTTTTATTTTCACTAAGTCTGTTAGTCTTAGTTGGATCAATTTATAAATTGTGATAACTTATCCCCAATCTTACCAATATTATATAATATAAAAGTAATACTTTTCTCTTCAAAATAAAAATATTTAAAAATAATCACCATCAAAAGAACAATAAATTAAAAAAAATAATACCTTTTACCGAAAGGAGTGCTACAATGATCGATTTGATGCAGTAATGATCCTTGGAGACCTCCACAGCCATTATCAATTAAATTCAGATTTCTCAATGTGACTGCGTCTAATATCTGTTAAATGGGTAATTAAAAAAGTTCAATCACATCTCCGAATGTTATTAAAATATGATAACATATATGCACTATACTCATTATTATATTATTGATTGTAACAATGAAATCGCAAAGGATTCATTAATGCATTATCTATAATTTTATTTTTTCAATTTAGAATTTCTTAAAGGTAATGTTTCATAAATAAATAAAATCAATTCTCATACTCAACATTCCATACCCCCTTCATTGTTAATTATATATTTTTTAATTTATTTTATTTTATTTGTTACTAATTTTTAAATACTTTTATTTGAAAAGAAAAGATATGTCCAGGACCGAGATTCGAACCCGGGTCTTCCAGATCACTAGTCTGGGACTCTACCATTTGAGCTATCCTGGGCCCTAATCAGGCATGCTTCTCGGTCATGGTCATATCTTTTCCTTTCACTGATACTAAGTCCCCGCGTTCTCGCATTTTTGCGAAGTATACGAGGGGAAGAATGTTCTTTGAACATTATTTTAATTTGGATCTAGTTGACTAACAACATTATAATTTATTTTATTTTATTTGTTACTAATTTTTAAATATTTTTATTTGAAAAGGAAAGATATGTCCAGGACCGGGAATCGAACCCGGGTCTTTCAGATCGCTAGTCTGGGACTCTACCATTTGAGCTATCGAGGTTCGATTCCCGGTCCTGGACATATCTTTTCTTTTCAAATAAAAATATCATAATAATTATAATGACGTAAGTCAACTTTTATATAATAAAAGGATAGCTTCAGGCTTCTTTCCTAGAATAAGGCATCAGCTTGCAGGTGTCCTTCTTAGAATCTAAGTAATCATTCCTATATATTCCTATATAATATTTATGGACCATAAATTCCTATATGATAATGCTAATGATCTACATCTATTAGAGTTATTGTCATAACTCTAATAGATGTAGATCATTAGCATTATCATTATTCTTTAGTTAGCGATTAGGCCAGTTACTATGTTATTGTCATTATTCAATAGTTTCTTTTTAAAAAGTGATTTAGTGTTAGAGACTATTTAATTATATAATCAGTAAGCCAAAAACTATTTATATAGTTATATTTTCCTAAATATTATAGTAATAAATAAACTAATCAACATACCATATGCCGGCTGGTGATATCTTGAGTTTTACACAAATCTGAAGACAACTCAATGTCGATCGGTTTATAAATTTCAAATTGTGCCAAGGAAACAAGTTGGTAATCGAGAAGGCAACGCGTTAGCATCCATATTACGGCTCCGAGAGACCTTACCCCAAATTCGCTTTCTTCAGCAGCTGTTAATCCTAAACTATCACCTAAATTTTAAAAATAAAATATAAATGAAATAAAATTTTAAATCATATGTAACTCATAGTTTAACAAAATATTCGAGATAACATTGAAGCTTACTGTCTCCCACAAATTTTTTCAGAACTTCAGGTAACCCTTCTTCTCCAAAATACTTCCTTTCAGCAAGTTTTGTCAAAGTAGCGGTTGAAGACCAAAACTCCGACTCCGGAGCCAAGGCTTCTTTTACAGCGCCACTTAGTGATGTATCAAGAATTTGTTTCGTTCGTTTGGAAATTCTATTCCTTTCGTACAAGACCTAAAAATTAATAAGAAATTAATTAGTTTCTAAAATAAACTAGTTTTGTCAGAAAATAATAAAATAAAGATGAGTTCTTTATTTAAAAAAAAATTAAAAATGAGTTATTTTTTATCTAAAATCTAAAGTTGCATCCTCTTTCTAGGGGGTAAAAAGTTATTACCAGCTATGGAGATAGGCAAATATTTATAGATGAAGTCGTTTTGTAACATCTATTTGACAAATGAAAAATAGAAAAAAAAAATTGTAATTTAAATTTTTTATTTATGCCCTAAGTTATTAAAAATTCTATACATACCTTAACTTAAAGGCAAGTAGAGAAACTACCAACTGATAGGTACTCGAACATACATTTATTTTAATTTCTTCCAAATTATTATTTAGAGAAAAGTCCGTGTTAAAAAAAATAAATAATCAACTCCTTTTTAATCCAACTTTTTTTTTTAATTAGGACCCATTAGGATATAAAGGCAACCTTACCAAAGATTTTATTTCATTATACCAAAATTAAGGTACCGAAGTGGCTCAGTGGTAGAGCACTGAGTTGCAAATCTGAAGATCCTGGGTTCAAATCCCGCTTTCTGGAAGTCTTTTATTTAATCTGTTAGTGGTCAGAGATAGACCTTAGAGGGTCTAGGGCCCTCCTAGAGCTCACCAAGCCTCTAAAAGTGGGTACCCAAAATAAGGAGCAAAATCTGGTGGTCGAGATTTGCTCTCTGCACAACCGTTGTCCAAGAAACACTACAGTCTCTACCATGTACTGGACCCCAGACCCTTCATGGGATGGAGTGGTAAAGGTTATATCAAAATATAAAAATTATATGACATATCCATGTGCATTTCTATTAATAAAGAAAATACATCATACAAACAACATTACATACTTTACTAACTATATCCTAGCTAATGCTAGTTTAACTGCAATGATTTTTATTTTGAACATCCTTCGATTTGTTGAAGGTTTGTTCTGACGTCTATTTGTAAATTCATTCATTTCAGCCATCATTAATCAAAGATGATAATCCATGATACATCGAAAGTGGTTCTTTACTCGCAAGTTAAATTAATATAAATTTAAATGACAAATTATGTTTTAATATCAGGTATTAAATATCAAAATTTATTTTAAAAATATAATAAAATTCAGTTTAAATTTGGCATTTAAGACTCTTAAATAATTGAGAATGGTGTATTGAAGTTCAGGATAGAGAAATAACTGGAACCGATACATTTCTCAAAGCATCAAACAAATTTAGGTCTAAAAATACCATTATAATATTCTAAACATTAATTACTAAATTCTTTATAAATTTAGTATTTTACAATTTCATACGAATATAAATTACATAACTAACTTTAGATATAGTAAATAAACAAGAAATGATTCATGAGTTGAACTAAGAGAATTTTTACCTTCCAGAAAAACGAATAGAATTCACAGAATGTTTATATTGCAAAAGCTGTGATCAACGAATAAGTATATAACTAAATGACAGAATATATGTACAGAAAGGTGATAATATATATGGATATATATACATAACAAAATGACAGAATATGTGTACAGAAAGGTGATAATATATATGTATTTATATATATTTAATATAAAAGTATTGTATACATTTAAAAACTTCCCTTACTTATATTTTCTACTTTCTATGTTCATTTTACTTTTCTACCTGTTATATTCTAGATTTCTATCTTTACTTTCCACTTTTCTTTTTCCGGTATTTACTCTTTGACATCATTTTTGTTACATTTTCTTTTATTTTACTTATGTAAACTCTATAGGAGTCTATTATTATACATTTTCTATTTTATCTATATTCGACTATCTTTTCCATAATTTTACATCTCACCTCTGATAGTTATACTTTTTATTTTATTAAACTTTCTGTTTACTTCCTTCTTTTATCTTTGTAATGTTTACATCACCACCTTTCTGTACATTTACTCTGTAATATTTTTATTCATATATATCCCTCACTTTTTTGTTCTATTTTTTTATTACTCTACATATATTTTTATATTATCATATTCTTGGTACTGTAATGTATTTTTATAGTTTTGTTGTTTTGTCTGTTTTCTTTCTTAGCCCAGAAGATGACCCACAAAGTGGGTCAAAACATCGGCACAAAATAAAATAAGTACCCACTTATTTAGTGTTTAATATGACTGCACCCCCAACTATTTCCTTCCTTATTCATATCTTCCAGTCAACTATCTCCTCGCATACGATAATATATATGAATAACAAAATGACAGAATATTTGTACAAAAAAGTGATAATGTAAAGAAATAAAATGAGTAAGAAAAATGAGAAGGTAAAAAGTAAGATACAAAATGAAAAATAAAGAAAAAGGTACGTATGTAAAAATGGTGAGAATTAAAAGTATCGAAAACCTAGTTAGCCCATTCGAGATGATGATTTTTTACCAGGAATCCCCCTCCCCAGGAACAAAATTTCTTTTTTCTTTATATTGTTCATTTTTAATTAAAAAAACATGATTACTATGGAAATCACCCAATTCTTAAGTGAATTCACATGAATAAGATAACACTATTTGTGCAATGTAAAATGAAAATACATCATTACAAAATTTATAAGCCTTTATTTCAAAAATAGTTAGATAATATAAAATCATTATTTTGCTTTATAAATAACAGAATATAATGCAAATTTACAATTTATAATATAAAACACTTTACAGATTTCATTAGTTCAAGAAAAATCTCATTTTGACGACTAGTTTACTCAGAATAACTGATAATTGCACATAATTGTTATTCCACACAAGGTCTTTTACCCTCAGAAATCAATTGTACACACAGTATACAATCGGTCTCAAATGGGTTAAGTTGCAGGTAATGATAAAAAATATATGATAATTTATGTATTGAAAGTTATATAAATATTAATACAAAATATGATGTTAATATATAAATATAGAAGAAAGTTGTAGAAAGTAATGTATAATATAGTGTAGGTAATGATTTAAAAAGTTTGATAATTTACGTGTGGGAAGTTATATAAATATGTTATGAATTTATATGAGATATATTATTATATATTTATACCTAATTTTGTTTATATTTCCGGTATTCCGTAATAGTGATAAATAAAACAAATAAATGCTAATCAAATAATACTCGAGGTATAAATTCATTGTTATGAAAAAGAAAGTTTAAAAATATCTAACCTGGACAGGCGGATATAGAGCTATCATGGTCCTTAATCGTGAACTATGGCGATCGTCTTTGAACTGTCCAATGTGAAAAGTGCCGATGGAAGTATCAATAAAGCAGACTCCATACGTTGAAGTGACACTGTCATTTTCCTATAATCAAAGTAACAATAATAATAATAATAATATATGTATGATAAAAAATAATAAAATAAGTTGTATTAAAACAGATATAAATAACTTTTTCAAAGCAAAAGCTCTACAAACCTTTTCATTTATAGCAAGTAAATATTGTCCATGAGCTTCCCTTGATTCACCGTCAACCACGGTGAATATCCTTGTACCTTTTGTTGTCACTTGGCATATTTCACGGTTAACAACTTTATCAAACTTTGTCGGTTTTACCACTAAAATGAACTTTTATTAATTTAAAAGCAGAAAAATATATTTCAAAAAACATAATAATGTTAAAAAGATAGTTTACTTTGTTTGACCCTTTCATTCATAGCATCAGGAGTTTCGGTTTGCTCAACACGAGCAACCTTGTATCCTTTATCGACTAGATTAGCTGAAAATCTTCCATAAGCTATCTCGGGGAACCCGCAGTGAGCATACTCTCCCTATTTAAATTTTTTAAATAATTGATTTAAAATAAGATATAAAGCAAATTATAATTTCATGGAATCAATATTTCTAATTTAATTAATGTACATCAACCTGCTGATTGTCAATTACTTGTTTTTGACAGGTATGGATAAAAATATAAAGAGGAAACAAAAATTAATGTATTGCGAAGAGGAAGCTAGTGGGAATAAATTTTATCATGAAAAGATTAATAAAGGATATCGGGCCAAATCAGCAAAATTGAGGTCATTTTATCCATATCACTGTAAAGAGCACTGAGGAGGGTTTTAAGATTGATAGTGGATTGTAAGGACTAGATAAGAGGCTTAGTGGAGCCACAACGTGGAGCTCTACTCCGTAAGTTCATATGGGTCTAATGATTATCATGTATATGAGTCTTTTAAAATTAATTTTGAGCTTAGAATGGTTGTCCAGTAAGTGTTGAAGTAGCTTTAAACAGCGAGCATTTGTTTTTTATTGTTTTTCAGTCCAATATGAGGATTCAGGTTAAATTCAGGGCTCAAGTTAAATTTTTGTCAACATGTAATCCTATCTGTATTACATAAAATAGTGGGATAAGCAATAAAAAATAAAATATAAAAAATTAAACTACTTTTCTTGCATATATCTCATTATAATCATAACACGATTCCATTATCATTAAAACAAGTCAACAAAACATATATAATATACTTACTCTCATGAAAGTCAAAGACAGTTCCTTGACACCAATAACAGCATCCATATGGTAAAATTCGTAAAACTTTCCAACTTTGAAGAATAATATGCAATCATAATTCTTAGCTTTCATCTCCCACCATTGTCGCATAGCCTGGAATATTAAGAATTATATTATATATAATAATATTATTATATTATAAATTGATTACATTTAGGAAAAGAGATAAAGATGTCATTCGTGAGGTTACTGGAGAGAATTGCACATAGAGGGGGGACTCAGTGTACTAGAACAAGCACTTGGGGTATTCTACTCCCCCTCTTCCCCATCATAATTAAACTCCACAAAAAAGAATGGGGGTACCGCTAATTTTGTTGTATTTACTTTTCCTAGCATTTTAATATTATTTTTATTTTAAAAAGCATTAATATTTATTAAAAATTGCACTACTAATTAATATATAATGATATAGCATTTCCAAGTCTATTTGAACCTTTCCCAAGTCAACTGTAACCTTTTACAAATCAAATGCTACCCTTTCTTCCAAAGCAAATGTAACGCTTTACAACTCAATCGTCACCCTTGAAAATATTTGAAAATTTAACGTACTGTGGGATGGGCGAATTCAAGGCCTCAGAACTCGACGGGATAAATCATGACAGTATTTTTAATTTTGTTATTTTCGAAACTATTATTGGCACAAAGCAGTAAACGGATGAAATTAATACAATTTTCGAAAAGCAATTTTGTTGTTAAACAAAAATAATTATTCCTTTTTGAAGGAACCCATTAAAAAATAAATAATAAATAAAAATGCATTTCATTTTATTATTTACTTCTTGAGAAAAAAAAATCAACTTTTTGCTTTAAATTTTCTGTCAACAAGAATATTATTATGTTTATTATTTTATTACTAAAACTATGAAGATATAGTTGCTAAGTTCATACAGATTACATTTTTTTTACTTTTTAAAAATAAATTTTCTCAGAAACAAAAAAATCAACTATTTGTTTTTTGAATTGTGAAGAAAAGGGTTATAATGATTTTATTTTGGCGAGTTCTGAGGCCCTAAATTCGCCCACTCCCCAGTACGGTAAATTTTCAAAACATTTACAAGGGTGACAATTGAAATGGTAATGGTTACAATCGATATAAAAAGGGTGAAAATTGAGTTGATCTCTATATTTGTTCCCACAGAATCAAAGCATCCCTCATGCTCCTTTACTATCGCCATTCCTTGCTTTTCCAACATCTCCTGGCTACCTAAAAAGATGCTCAAAGATGTCTAAGGTTCAATTCCTTAGAATGAAATGTATTAAATCATTTATTTTTATTTTTTCCCACAAAAAGGCCTTAAAGACCACACTATATCATAACTCTAATGCTTCTTCTTCATCTCTTTTCTCTTTTCCAGGATAACCTTCGTGATCTTTGCGTGCCTAAGTTTTCTCTCCTCAGACCTAAGTTCTTTCCCCAAGAACCTTTATTTCATAATTTATTTTGTTGTTTAGCCGTTTTAATTTTGTTTTATAAGAAGATATGAATCATGTAAATAAATTATTGCATGATAGTTCATGCATTTAAAAGTTGTTAGTAAGATATTAAGCAATTAAAGAAAATAGATAAATATTCTCTTTAATTGCTTAATATCTTATCAGGATTCTTAATTTTTTTTCAATTACTTTTTAGTAATTAAACACTTTATGATTTCCTTCTAGCCAGATGTATATTATGTTTATTTTTCTGTTCATGTTTGTTATTATATACTAAAGGGACTTTGTCCCAGAATAAAGTTATTTTTCTATTACAATAAAGACCTTATCAGCTAAATTTTGAGAACAAAATAACATCTATTTAAATATAAAATAGATGTTAGTTATAATAAAAATTGATAAAATCACAGCTACTTAATGATTTTGTTGAACTTACAGGCGTAAGACCCTTAAGGAAGTCTTCCGGGACGTAAAGAGTTCTAGGATCATAATTAGGGTCTGAAGGTCGTCTTTTTTTACCATCACGTATTTTTTCAGGTTTAAGAAATTCAAAATTTTGATAGGTCCATGATTTTCCTTCCCCATCACCTCCTCCGGAATGATTCTATAGACAAAGCATTTCAATGTTTTAATAATAAAACTATTTAATACCAGTTAAAATAAAAAAAAGTAATGACAATACCATACCTCATTACTAGCAGGTGCAGAAACAGGTTTTATCGTTTCTCTCGTTGGAGTTTTACTCGTACTGCTGAATGATGACAAGAGAACTCTTTTATTTGGTTTATTTTGTGTATTGTCACCTCTTTTTCTTTTCTTTGCCTAATGATGCAATTTTTAAAAATAATTAAATTAAAAATTACAATATTTAAAGCAGGTGACTGATTAAAATTATTAATTCAAAAAATTAATATTAAAGTCAACCCTTGAGCCCATTTTAAGCCCTAGAGAAGATCTGCAATGTGGGTCAAAATGTTCACTTTAAAATGAACAGTTTTCCTTATTTAAAATAATTTTTTCTGACCTCCATCTGGACCATTTTCTACCAAGTATGTATAAGGTCAACTAATAATATTCAATATTTATTTAAAAGTGAATAAGGGGGGGGGGGAATCTGGCAGTTAAATGTGATCTTGGACAAATCATCTCCCTACATAACCGCTGTCCATGAAACAGTACAGTCTCTACCATGTACTGAACCCCAGACCTACTTATGAGTTGAAGTGGTACAGGGTTTAAAAATGAGATTGCTTAATTATTACGACTCATTAGAAGTTGGAAGTGAATTTTATTTTGTTATAACAGGTCACTGATTTGGACCTATTTATTATCTGTTTGACCACCAATTAGAGATAAAATATTTTTTTAAAATAAATGTTGATATTTTGAAAGAGAAAAGCAATTATAATCGTTTAATATCTATTAAATTAATATTATCTATAAATATCTATTAAATAAATAGTGTAATATTATAAAGAAATTTAATGTTGGTTGTAAAATATAGTAACCGACAAAATTAAAAATTTAACCTCCAATTAGCAATTAGCATTCAATTAAAATAATTTAACGCAAACATTTAGAACTTAAACAATGCTAAAGTAAATAACTGCTGGGAGGAGGTTAAACATTCTAATATAAAGTTTTTAATTTGTAAGTTAGGTGGGGATGAGGAAATGGTTGACAGTATATCTCCTCAAGAATATAGGAAATGGTCCGAGGGTGCGGTCAGTTAATTGTACACAAGTAAGTCCAACTTATTTATTTAATACCAATCTTTAGGCTTAACTTTTAATGGCAACCTCATATAGCTATGAATGTGTAGTGGTTACCATGGTGAAGCGGAAGACAGCCCACACCCTCAAAGAGAAACCCTTTGGGGCTAATTTACCAATATCCTCTCACAAGGACTGTTAAAAATCGGTCTAGATCTAAAGATTATGAAATTCAGGGTTAGCAAAAACAGGAGATCCAATTCATTCCATTTTTTATTTAGTATGACATTAAACTACAAACCTTGACAGGACTTTCATCCTCCGAATGTGTTGCTGGTTCAGACTCCGAGTGTTCAGAAACTTCATCATCATCATCTGAGTGATTATCATCTTAAAAAAAATTATATAAACAATAATGATAAAAAGATAGCTAAAAAGTCACATGGAATAGATACTGGTAAGATGACAAAATTTAATGGAGTAAACAATCAAAATTTCATGAAACAATGATGCAAGTGAACGAGTAACAAATAATATATTAATAATATAAATTACAATTTACAGCGAAACAAAATTAAATTTTGTTATAACAGCGAGTCTGATGACAAGTATGAAAAAATACTAGGACATTAAAAGAATGTCAAAGACTGTGAGCTGCCAAGTCAGTGCACTTTGGAGTAGACAAAATGAAACAAAATTGGAACCATAAAATTTCTTAAAACCACTTTATGATCAAATCTATTACTCCATCATCGGAATGGATTTTAATGATTATTAAGTAGTAATCCTGATATGTAACTGAAAATTGTCAATAACCTCTTAGACTGATTTCTCAATGCATCACAACAATAAAAAATGCAAGAAAATAGCAATCTAGAAAATTTAAGTATATATAAATAAACTTCACATATTAAATTGAATGTCAATATAATGTTATAATGTCAAAGTGGAGAACAATTGTAGAGGAGGCCATGGTCCTCCAAGGGGCATAGCACCGTCTGGTGGTGATGATTACTAATAAACTTGTAAGTATGATCATAATTATAGATGAATCTAAATTATTCTAAATGGCCGTGTACAGTAAATAAAACTGCACTATTATTTTTTTTTAATTTCAACACCACAAATGTTGATGCTTCCAAGAGAATGAATAACAAAAGTTCAATTCAAGATATTATGTTATGAAACGAGCAGAAACTTAAGCTAATGCAAAAACTGTTAGTCCCCAAAAAATATAAGTTCATTATTTTCAATGGTTTTTGACAAAGCTGAAAAAGTAAAAAAAAATAATAATTTCTAGAAAAGAATTATGGAAAAAAATGTTGAAACATTTTTGTTTTCATTTTCTAAAAAATAGGATTCTTTTGGGCATTTGCCATTTTTCATCCAATGATTTGAATAGAAGTAGAAAGTAAAAAAAATAAATTATT
This sequence comes from Troilus luridus, assembly GCA_964056705.1. Lineage (NCBI taxonomy): Eukaryota > Metazoa > Arthropoda > Insecta > Hemiptera > Pentatomidae > Troilus > Troilus luridus. The sequence continues at coordinate 68,809 of OZ057415.1, forward strand.
CATATGAATAAACAAAATCCACACATCCATTGCTCACAAAGGAATCGAATTACTAGCCACAGTTAGTTTCGAACCCAAGATTTTGAAATGGATAGAACAGGACCATTGCGCTACCTCGCTACCTCTAATGGCTAACCATTTTGATTATAAAATTAATAATTACAGCATAATCGATTAAGTTACCTCATTATTTCAAAATAAAGGATTTCACAATCATGCCCCTTCCAAGTTCTGCTTGGTATGTAATCGGAGTACAATGATCAAATTTTAGAACCAAGCTTCCAATTTAAATTAGTAGATTACATACAACAAGCCATACCATACATATATAAGTATAAAAATTAAATATTCATTACTACCTAATAGTTATTTGAAAAACAAGTGTGCATAACTCCTGAATATCAGGCATTTATCAGCAGTAAATAAATGAAAGTAGAAAAAAAAGTTACCTGGAACATATTCATCTCCTGAATCTTCACTGTCCAGCAAATAACCCTCGGGTTTTTTCGAGGGGCTATCTTCAAGTTCAAAATCATCTGTATAAAGCAGATTAAGATGTCATATAACTGTCATCATTTAATAGAAAATAAAAGTCAAATAAACTGTAAATACCTTCTGGATCTATAATCCTCTTCCTGGCTATTGCTTTTTTACCTGTTGATGGAGTTTCAGAATTCTCTTTCTTCACACCATTGCTACTATTTTTCGGTGTTTTAATTTCACTACCTTTTTTTAACTTACTTTTGGTCTTAGGCGTTTTGACCGATTCGCCTCCCAATTTTGGCGTTTTGTCAAGTTGATTTTTCGTGTCCGGTGTTTTCGTGGCATCTTTAACACTGTTAGGAGATGAGGCGACTGGTGATTTTGTGAAATAATTAAATAAAGTTCTTTGAGCCATTCTGAAAGTTATATACATACATAGATTTCAAAGACATTACCCGCGAAAGGAATAGGAGGTACTATGAAGGTTACATTTATGCGCACAATGTAACTTTTTATTTAGAATAATTTTCTTTTTTCGTCCATTACTTTACTAATACTTATTACACAAGTTGTCGATTATTTTTATTTAACTTAGGATATTAATTAATTGAATGAGATAATGATATTAAAAATTTAGTTTAGGAAAGATGGGGGAGGGTTCTCTTGATGATCATTTGAGGCTACATCCCCTAAATATTTTTTTTTTTTAAATTATTTTATTGAATTGTACAACTGTAATATATACATCTAGTACAAGGGCTATATGACTAACTAGATACATGAAAGGACGTGTAGAGGCACTACCCACTGGCAGCACTCTAATAACATTTCTATAATGTAAGGTCCCGAGGCCATTTTCTCTTCAGACGCCTCGGAGGATTGTCCGGGATGGAATTGGATGCAAGGATGGAAACTAGAGGGTTTGGATGGGGCTGGAGTTTATTATGGAATGATAGGTATCTGGAATGGGCTAAATCGGCAACATATGGAACGTTAAGGTCTTTATGGATGGTTTTATTTGTGACAAAATAAGGAGCGTTTAGGATTTAGGATTGAAAGGATTGAATACGAGAGGAATTTGATGGTTTGGTGGAGCCCCATAGTCCCCTAAATATAGATTTGAAAGTGCTAGCATGGTATTCAGAGAATACTTCTTAGTCTGTTGAAACCCCTCTTCTCATTTCGAACTATGCTAGGTCATAAAGTGAATTTCCATCAATATCTACCCGAAAACTTCATGGCATATCCACTCATCATCAGGGATTGACAAAAAAATACGTCATTCTTGTTGTATGCTCATCATCATTTTAGCCTAATTCGTTTTCTTTGCAATATCTTGTTTCCTGGTGAAGATAGATTAACCTCCCCAATGAGGGAGTGCTTAAGAAAAAGTTCAGCCAAGGTCCCGCATTTAAAGATTTAAATAAATGTCATATTAATTAGAGAAAAAGTCATGGCTTTATTCAGAATTTAATTTGCTCTTGAGGAATATCCAATACTCTTGGAAGCCCTGTTTAAATAAGTTGTGTCCCACAAATTTTTTTCAACCGGAATCTTGCACCCACGTGGAGGAAATTCTAAAGAGGAATAAATATAGGTGGGAAAATTTAGCATGACCGGTGGCCTCGAGATGCGCAGAAGGTACGGAGGGAAATTGATTGTTGGGGACCCAGTCTTCAGGAACCCCCGTATACCCCCCACCCATTTACGCTAGCGTAATTCCTGCTATATCTAGCTTCTCAGTTTAGAATATTTCATTTTCGTTTGTTAAGGTGTTGCTTAAATCTAGAGATGGAAGGTAATATTACATAGGAAATAGGAGGTAGGAAAGTATTACACAGCCAAACTCGTGAGTGATTGCTAATGTTTACCATTTCATGAAAAGGGAAGCTGAAATGAATACTCCCAGTAATTTGAAAAGAGTCCAAAAGCGTGTTGTTCAAGCAACTGAGTTTCAGAAAGCTCATTAAGCTTTCTGTATTCAATCATTAATCTTATTTTAAATTGAATAAATAACCGATACTTATTATAATTCTTTTGGTGTTTACTTACCCCATATGGACTATTTATTTATGAATAATATATTGAAGGTTTAAAGACTGAGTAAATTGTAAACTCAAGAATAGACCTCTGGAAAAGAATCCATTTAAGGCTATGGCATAGAAACAATAAATTGAGTAATCATCCTAAATGATTACTATGGCATCCCAAAATCAATTAGAATATTCTAAATATATCTAAGACTATAAACATAGCAGAATGCAAACATATATTTTTACATTTGTGTAATAATGCATGTGAAACTACAAATATTCTAAAACTAAGTTTACAATGTTTATATTGTTTATCTAGATTGTAGATTAAATAAAGAAGTATAAATTAATCACTTACTGTAAAAACTAAAAGTTAAATTTTATAGTAGTACTGCATACCCGTCATACAGTATGTAAATTATAAATATAATTTTATATACTGCATATAATATTCTGATATTCTATGAAATGGTAATATCGTCGTGACTCTTCCCCTACTTCCCCCACTCAGGGCCCGCAAGCCTCTCCCCTCTGCGCGTGTTACTAGCCCAATAGCCAACCTATTCTACTACGAACAATTGGAAAGATTTTACGCGAATATTTACATGCATATTTAGATGAATATACTTAGTACAATGTAATTTTATGCTAATAAACAGATAGTAATATAAATTAATAAAATTTCCTTCAATCCCCATTGTTATACATTAGCGATGTCTAGTAGAGTGTCCATGAACCAGGGAGATATTCTTTGGGCCGTTGTCTTGTTTGCGGTTTGTAATTGCTGATGACCTGTCCATTATAATATAAATAAATAAGTTAATGACATTAATATAACTGTATATAAATTATTCCACAACGGTTCTAGTTATACCTTCATTGAAAATAACTCTTGTGCCTGGAGTAGTGACAGCAATAGTTTCATCTTTAAGAATAGCATAAAGTTTCAAATTTCGACTGTCGATACCAATCAAATTAAAATTATATAAATATCTTATTAAACCGGCAAGCAGCGGAAAATATCAATTGATTCAGATGATTGTGTTAAATTGAGAACGTTGAAAAGAATTTGTTCCAAAGCAAGTAAGTTAGCATGGAGCCAGGGAGAAGAGAGGTGAATGGAAAAGAATGTTGAACGTATAATGAGGAGAATCAACGAAGACAGCAATATGAACAAGACAGCAAATATTCCTTCCGTTAATATAGGAAATATTTTTATTTTACTAAAAAACAAATAAAATTACCATATTGTAATTAAAGAATTATACAAGAGAGAGCAGCCTCTCTTGCTGATTATTAATCAAAACAAAAAATAGGTTGACAATACCTAGACTGCCATTCTAGGAAGAATGATAAACATACTTTTTCTTGGTAGAAAATTCAAAGTTAGCCTGAGAAATGAGAATCGATATATGTGCCATAAACAAAATGAATTGTCGAGAATAATCGTGTTGTTTTAGATCATTTTCAATTTCATATCTCATTAAAATGTTTTTAAAAATGGTGAAGTTTTTTGTAAAGAAAAGAAGTAAACATTTAATAAGTCACTAAAAATCCTCTCAGTATGCATCCAATTATCAGCAATAGACAAATCACTAAGAATTAGATAGAGAAATTTTTAATATCAAAAGAAAGGAGAAAGAACTTCCAAATGGATCATTGCTAACAGATAGCTATCGATATTTTTTAGACTTATGTCTTCTTCGCATTATTACTCTTGTTCCTCTTTTGTTTTTGAGGATTAATTCGATTTCCATTTTATGGTTTTTAAGATATATCAAATTAAAGGTGACGAACAAAAATATAGATTTTTCTAAAATAACTTTATATCGATATTCTTTCATAACTACGTAACAGAGATGGCCGCCATTGTTTGCCCCTTGTCATGTTGGAGAGCGGTTGTACCATGGTTATAAGGAATTTATAAAATAAATTTTGCTAGCATGGTTACCTGTGTTGCCTATGGTTGCAACAGTAAGTCCGGCGAGAATAATCGTATAAAGAAATTGAGCTTTTTTAGGTAAGATTTTATGATTAATCACCAGCATTTTGTACTTATACATTCTAAATTAATGGCTTTGAAATGTACTTTATATTATTAAGGGTAATTTGAAATATTATATTATACAAGGTTGTTAATGAAAAGCATTAAAATTAAAAATGCTTAATTGAAAGAAATCAAAGTCCAGGTATTTGTGCTATACAACTTTATTATATGGAAACGTTTCGACCACATGTCATTTTCAATCCATCTAAGAACTTAATCTTTATCATCTTGAAAAGAGTTACAAGTCATTTCTCTTTTTCTTATGTATTGTCATTTTTTAAAAATATTTTACTTGGAGGTCCATTATCCTCCATGGTCCTTTTGTTTCATTCAGAGAAGGAATTATTAGATAAATTCAGTCCAGTTTACATCCTTTCAAAAAGTTCAAGTAGAATTGTAGTACTGAAGACTCATTTTAAAAAAAAAATTTAACAGGTTCCCCGGCGAAAAAGAATCTGAAAGAAGGGAAGCATGGATAGCTGCAGTAAATAGAGAGGAATGGGCCCCGACTAAGTATAGTTTTTTATGCAGCAAACATTTTAGTGCAAATCAAATAGATTTAACATACACCTCTGGACCACGCCTGAAACCTGGATCAGTTCCGAATTTGTTTGTGGTTCATTCAAATAATTTAAAACCAAAAATAATGGTGAGTTTTTATATTGATACATTTTAATTGTAATTTGAAATCAGTGCCCAAAATTTTACTAAATCATATATGTCAATTAATTGTAGAAAAAAAACCTCCTAGCAAAACAGAGAGTGTTATATAGTGATGAAAGTTCAAGTGAGGAGTTTGAACCACCAATATACTCTAATCTACTAGAGAATAATCTAAATGAATCTTCAAAATTGCAGGTTTGGTTACTTAACTTTAGTGATATAATCATTTTTTTTTGTTTAAAATATCCTTATATTTTGTAACTTCTATTGTCCCAGTGTATCATATCTTGAAATTATTGTAAAATTATCCTGGGTCAGAAATTTTAATTCTTTTATTAATATATTAATTACAGAACATAGGGCTGTGGGGTTTCAACCGAAATCTTGAGCCTCAAAAAATCCTGGGTGCTACAATGGCCAGTGGAGAACTAATGCTTCTAATCAAATGGTTTGTATATTTAAAATTCAATTTTTTTTAGAATGTTTGAATGTTTTTGTAAACATTTTACTAACTGATATTCGATTATTACATATTGGAATTAATAAATTAAGTTTGCAGATCAATTCGTACATGTATATAAATTCTTTTTCAGTTTATGGTTGTTTTTCTAAAGAATACGAGTCCCATAATAAAGTTACCTTTCTATTATGTTCTACATACATGGAATATAAGTGACATATTAAGTTCCATTGGTTGTTTTTTTGTTCATGTTTAAACTTTTTTGTCAATTTCTAATTAAATTTAAACTCTACCTGTCCCTATTCTACCAGTTTTCATTTCCGTGGAATGGTTGCAACAGGTTTTACCTCCCATTTTTATAAATTCACTCCTTTCTTTTCCCCCATTAATGTAATTTCAGTTTGTCTCTCTTCATTCTAATCAACATATTAATCTTTATTTAAAAAAAAAATTAAATAATTGAGTAAACACCATTAATAAACTTGGAGACAGTTCAGCCAAATGATTTTTTGTAACTTTTCTCAAAATATTAGGTTTGAATAGCCATATTTTAATAGTAACTTTAATAACTATTTTAGATGACAAAAAAATGAGAAGATAATACCAGGCGATGAGGGAAAATATCTAATTATCCTTTATAAAATAATGTAAAGAAGAGTACGAGTCCATACTTTACCACATGTTAACCTTTTAAAAATGAGAGTTGAATTTTCTAATTGAAAGGACAGTTTTATTTTTCTTATTTCTTATTAAAAGGCGATAAGATAATTTGAGCCCCATTCTTTATATTTGCATTAACTAACAATTACTGTTTTTATCATTTTGGCTGCTAAGTTTTTAATAGACAAGTATATTTATTGGTGGATAAATGGTAATTGTTATTGGAGGAGAAACTTCAAAATATCGACTTGTTCAAACATTTTAGGTGCTGTGCAGCTCAGTTTGTATAACACAAATTGCTATCCTGAAGGTCTTTGATTCTAATCTACCTGTGGCAAATAAATTATTTGATATGTTAACTACCACAGATGGATCCTGTGGTACCTACATAACCTTCTAGGGCAGGTGATTAGGGGAAAATCAACTTTCTGCACAACCTTTGTTCTAGAAATAGTAAAGTCCCTACTATATATGTAGATATGTACAGTAATTTCTTCATTTTTATCATCAGTCTTGACCAACCCCACCCACTTACCGGTATATCTATTCATTCCTTATCATTAGTTAATTTGTATTATGAAAAATTTATATTCCGAATACGGATTGACTGTTTCAAAGGTAACCGAACCATTTAGTGAGAGCGATTGCACTTGTTACATTCAACAATTATTTGTGTAAATAATTATTACTGCCCTCTTCCTATTTTATAGTAATGAATCAAGGCATCTGATCACATATTGTTCTCTTTTATCAATTATAATTTTGTATAATGTATCTTCTGAATAATTTTTTATTATATTACATATTTTGATGTCATTATAAACAGTTATAAAAGTATAAATAAAGCAAGAACTATTATTTACTTTGCAGGAAAGGCACTAAAGAAATGGAACTTGTTCCTGCCAAAGAAGCCAATGAACAATGTCCCCAATTAGTTATAAGATTTTATGAAAAAAGGCTGTTTTGGTCTTATAACAATTCTAGCAAATGCTTTTAGGTTGCTTAATGTTATTATACTGCATATATTTATAGTATTTGTAGATAACTAACTTATGAAAATATAAATATTTTTATTGTTCTTGTTGTCCTATATAAATTTGCTATGATTAATTCAAATTTTATATTGTTTTTAATTTGTTTAATAGTAAATCTAATTAAGTGTTAAGGGGGAAGAGTGGCTCAATAGTCATGCCGAAGTTCCTGGATTCAAATCCCAATCGCTGGCTGATTTCTGTTTAGTTATTCAGCGGCCAAAGATGGATCCGATGGGATCTAGGTCCCTTCTGGTGCTGTATTAGGGGGAAATAACTCATGGTTCAGCGTGATCTAGGACAAATCACCTCCGTACACAACCGCCCTCCAAGAAACAGTACAGTCTCTACCACATATATTCCATTACAACTAAAAACTTTCAATTAGATGGTTGTCCTGCAATGGATTGAACATGCAGGACCAGTGGCTTGACACCACTGAATTTTTTTGTTTGGGGTGATGTTAAACAAAAAGTTTATGATAGGCCGGTCAATGATCTTATTTCTTAAAGGAGGATAATTGAATCTTGTAAAACAATAACATATATCAAGTTCCATTCTTCCACTGTTGCTATTGAAGAAAGATGCCAAAGCTGTATTAATGCTCAAGAAAATCTCTTTGAACATCATCAGATGTTATTGTTTTCATTTAATAAATAAAGTATTTGTTACAATTAAAATAAGTGTTTTTTATTTACTATGCATAAATACTTCATGACATTTTAGGTGTGAAAACCTCCTAAACAAAGCGTTTGGAGACACACCTCCATAGGAAATTTCTTGTTTTGAGGTCTTCATTTTAAATTTTTAACTTAGCTACTTTATCCTGAAACACCCTGTACATTAAAAGGGACCTGATATGTAAAATGGTTCAATATCACACCTTTAAAGAAAAAAAAAAACTCATTTCTCTGGTAAGAATCATAATTCTTGAGTAAAATTAACACAAGGACTGTGAAACAATTGTTTTATAGATCCAATACTAATATATCCAAGAGTGGAATACTAAATCAGCAGCCTGCATTCAACAGGGGTTCATATTATAATGTAAGCAGGCTAGAACAAGGACAATAATCTATACTCTTCTTGATTATTGAATGATTTGCCAAACGATAAAAAAATTATAGTTACAATGAAATATAAGAGCTCTAAACAAACTTTCTTCTTTGAAGCAATACTCAGTGAACGATCATCAATTCAACCAATTGTTAGCCTTTGGTGATAATTATTTGTTGGTACTATCGATATATCGATTGCTCTTCAGAAAGAATAATTCTTAAAAAAGTATCAAATATTCAGGTTGCCGCTTAGAGCTGAGTTTCAAAAAATTTTAATTGTTTATTCGTTTAATTTTTAATGTGGTTGTGATTATGGGTAATGTGTAGATCTCGGAAGTCATTTCATGGAGAGATAAAAGTTGCAACTAACATTTTGAGGTAGAGATAATAAATGTATGTTTGTTGAAACAATTACCGAATTATATGCATTTCCTATAATTACATTATCTTTTCCATACTAAAACTCATTTTTTGGAAACCACGATTTTCTAATTCTGCCGGAACGGCGCCCAAAAGGCGATATGAGTGATTAGTTGTTCAAGAGATTGTGGAAGAAATTCTGTCCTTTATGGCGATGTTCTCTGAGCTTTGAAGGGAGAAATCCCAGAACAGCTCGAGAATTGGCAGGGAAATTCGAAGCCATAAAATCAACAGTCGATGATCATCTGAAGGCGATTGGGAAGATGGAAAAGGTTGATAGTTGGGTTCCTCAGGCATTAAAGGATTGCAAAAAATATAAGTAGTGTGAAATTTATTGTGCACTTCTTTGCCGAAATAACAGTAATCCTTTTCCGTCCATTATGGTGATTTGCAATGACAACTGGATCCTCTAAGACAAGACATTAATGATGCAAAAAAGAGCTATGAAGCATTGATTTATTTCTAATCAGAAAAATTACCAAGGTAAACAATTTTGCTGGAAAGAGAATTAAGTGTTCACAATACCTTAAGTCAGAAGTATAAGAACAAAAACAGACAACTATTTGGAGATATTTTAAAGAAAACAAGGTTCTTCATTATACTCTGGACCAGCTAATATATGCCCCTTCACATTAAGTTGCTTCCTTCCCATCAAACTAACTCTCTAAAACCTCTTTTATTTCTTCAAAAGTCGATTTTCTGTTTATATTTCATTGGGATCCTCCTGGGGTTCAACAAGCCTCTATAAAGTGGGTACAGTAATGAGGAGAAAAATCAGGGGTTTGAGCCTAATTTTGGACAAATCACTTCTTTGCACAAGGATTGTTCTTTAAACAGTAGTCTCTACCATGTACTCAAACAGACCCAATCAGGGGATGTAGTGGTTTAGTTTAGGTTTATTAAAGAATACCCAACTTTCAAGTTCAGATGTAATTATATTCACTTTTAGGTATATAGATATATTTTTCAATTACTATTAGTAATTCAACCAATGATTCTATATTTCTAGTGGACTAAAACAACTCTCTTAATAAATTTGTATCTTTCCATTTAATAGAAAATAAGGCAATTAATTTGCATGGTGTCACTTCTAGTTGAGTCACAACAAGTAACTTTTTTATTTGTTTTTCTTTTAATATTTTCCAAAAATACAAGTTAGCTTGAGCTTTCCGAGAATGTAATATGTATACCTCAGTAATACTTTCATCTATAAATGAACGTTCCAACTAACATATGTCATCATCTGAACTTTGAACTGTCAGCTGAAACTTTTATTTCTTGATGAAATAATTAGCGAAATCTACTCCTTTTCCATACTGAAGATGGTTAAAAGAGAATTCAATTAACCCACGGAGCTTAATGCTATGCTATGCATCCAACCCTCAGGCTGGGTTCAACACTACTCAGCCTTATCATTACATTATTACACCACTCTATTCTAATTCACTTATTAAATTGGTATTTCACTCAATACCAAACAAAACAGGAAAATATCAACAGTCATATTGGCCGAACTAATATAGGGAATAATAGGATGTAATTAGTTGGGGGTGCAGTCAAGAAAACACGCAAAAATAGGTGAAACTATTGTATTTGAGTCATTTACCTTCTGCCTGAGCAGCCACTCCTATTGGCCCTGAAGATGACCTACATAGTAGGTCGAAACGTCGGCACTTAAAATACAATAGTTTCACCTATTTTTGCGTGTTTTCTTGACTGCACCCCCAACTAATTACATCCTATTATAGTACCTACAGTCAACTAATTTCTTTCTTACATAATATAGGGAATATTAAAAAAGTATATAATAAATTGTACAATTTATTATACAAAAAAGTACAATTATTTTATTTTTATAAAAACATTATGAACGAGGTCTCTCTTTCTTTTCTTTGTACAATGCCAAAAGTGATACATTGGCAACTTTGACAACCTTGAATCGGACACCTGAAAAAGAAAAATATTGAATAAATTATAACGATAAATTTATAACGATTATTATAAATGATTTATATATTTAAAAGGTTTAATTTGGTGCTCAGAGTTAAAAAGCTCGTTTGATTGTTATTCCACATTACATTTCAGAATTGGTTCTGATCATTCATCATAACACCAAATATTTTGTAAAAATGATCTATTTTACTGCTAATGATGGATTTAAATCGGCCTAAGTGTAGGCCATCTTCGGGGCAAGGAAAGAAATAGGAAAATAACTATATAAAACATTGCTATCTGTTTCTTTGCTAGCCCTGAAGATGGGCTACATCTTAGGTCCAAACGTTGGCACAGTAATTTCCTAGCCCTGAAGATGGGCTACATCTTAGGTCCAAACGTTGGCACAGTAATTTCCTAGCCCTGAAGATGAGCTACATCTTAGGAACGTTGGCACAGTAATTTCCTAGCCCTGAAGATGAGCTACATCTTAGGAACGTTGGCACAGTAATTTCCTAGCCCTGAAGATGGACTACATCTTAGGAACGTTGGCACAGTAATTTCCTAGCCCTGAAGATGGGCTACATCTTAGGTCGAAACGTTGGCACAGTAAAAAAAAGTTTTGCTTGTTTTGTGTTATCTTTTACTGTTCCCTCCTAACCAATTCAATCCATCATTAGAATTATCCAGTCAACTATTTCCCACTCAAATATTTTGCTGGTAATTCATATATAACCACTATTGGAGTGTACAATAAATCTGCCATCAATTTTGTTATAAGTATTCAATAGAGCAATTTTACATTTATTTTTAGTTTATCCGCTATATGTCATAGAAGCTGAGAAAGAAAATATAACACTGAAACTGCTTTGTTTTATATTTCTGTTTGGAAATTATTATTGAAAAGACCTCCACTAAAAAACTTAATTAAACAAAAAATAGGATCATAACAGATAATAAGATTTTTGATCTAATAAATTTAAATGTTATAAAGTAAACTACAGATTTCTACAATAAAACATTAATGCAAATTTTAATTTAGTACACAAAAAATTACAGCAAACAAAAAATATTTTTTAATAGTTCTGAAGGTACTCAAAACACCAAAGGTATTAAGTTATGCTTCTGTTTGAAGCTTTGGTGAAATACCTTTAGCGTATTTGATGGAACATGGACTTAATAAAAGAGGGAAGGTTTCCTCTTCCCGAAAATATAAACAACAAAGGAGCCGAGCCTTATTGGAATGTGTTTTCAAAATAAAAACATGAAGAAATTTAGATTGCTCAAAGTATACAATAACATCCTAAACAAAATTAACTAATTCCAGAAATGAGATAGCTTAGATACCTAGTAACATCAAAACTGAAAAATGTTTTGGTAAAAAGGCAATTGATAGATTGTGATATCTCGATTACAAGCACAAGAATGAATAAAAAAAGTTTGAAATTAGGGATGTAGGGATCCTGGAAGTTATTTCCTTTAAGTTTCAGAACATTGGAATAAGGAGCATTCTCTTAGTCACTTTTAAATCTGGAATATCAGGTGGGATAGAATTTATTCTTTTTCACGGATTCAGACAAAATATGGAATTTGAAGAGAAAGTATTCCCTTTGGAATACATATCAGTAGGTTATCATGTGGACAAGCAACAAACTTTGGTCAATTGACACATACCTAGCTTTATTTTAGTATTCTAATCATTCCAGAATTAAAATAGGGTAGATTGTTCGGATCTATGATGTGGAGCAGGATCATAGATAGCAAAAAGATGGAAATGTGAAGGGGGAGGGAGAAGGCGACAGACTGAGAGGTGTGGAGGAAGCTCCTCAGGGAGGCCTAGGCTCTCCAAGGATTGATTGGAGGTTATTTAGAATATTCTCATCACAATTTTTATTTAAAAAATACTGATTTATTTGAAATATTGCTAGGGCATATATAAAAATAAGAAGTAAAAATAAACTTATACTAAAATAATATATGATAAAACATTACCGGGAATATCACCAACGGCGTGACCCTTCCTACCGAATCCTGCTACCAAAACTTCATCGTTTTCTTCAATAAAATTTAAGCAACCATCTCTAGGAACGAACGCAGTGATTTTCTTGCCGTTCTTAATAAGCTGCACCCTCACACACTTACGGATAGCCGAGTTGGGCTGCTTAGCCTCAACACCACTGCAAAAAAATAATAAGGATTACTCAACTTTTATTTTACAGAAAGAGGTTTTAGATTAATAATAACCATTATGATGCTTGATGTTCAGTCATTGTTCATCATGAAAATATTCAGTATTGGATCAAAATCATCATTACATCAGATAGTAATTATAAAAATCAAAGATAATAATTCTGAAATGCAGGATATGAGGAAACAAATATAAAAGTATGAATAGTGCCCCTCAGTCGACTAATATTTGCCGTCTTGAGTAAGACAAAAGAATTTAACAATAATACATGATCAATACTGAACCTAAACTTTTCCCAATTATTCAATGAAACGGTAATTGCCTTAGTTATTATTTTAATTGAAACTAACATCTAAAAAATAAAGATAACTTATAAAACGAAAAGGAGAAAAATTTAAACTAACTCAAGACGTTTTTACAAATATTTTATCTGATACAGAAAATAAAACTTTTAATTTTTTCATGCTAATAATTGAAAAAAAAACATCTCATCAGTTCAAAGATAACGAACCCAAAATTAAAATTCAATGATTCATTTGACTGAAATTACTTCTGCCTCAAGTAGTATAACTAACATTATGTAAATTGTGGTATTTATGACATAGAAAATTATAAATAACATGAAGAAATTAAGTTTATGAACACTGTAAAATTAAAAAAAAAAAAAAAAATTAGTTTCGATTTCAATTTGGTGTTCAGAGTTAAAAAGCTCGATTTGATATAGAATCTTCATTTTCTTTCAGAATTGGTTCTGCATTTTCATCATTACACCAAATTTTCTATAAACAGTTATATCAAATTAAAAATAGCAGTAATGGGATGGTTAAACCATCGACATTAAACATTTAATTTTAATTCCAATCAGAAGCAGGGACTTGACTCATCGATAATTAAATAATGATTTAATAGAATTTTTCTGTGTTCAATAATTACGTAGGCTGATAATAGCATGACAAGAGTTACATCATTATCAATAACTAGAGGGTAAGACGAATAATGTCTTCCTTTAATGCTACAATATTCCTATTCTCTACAATATTGTACTGCCTCTTTGCTATTCAGCCAATAAAAATGGACTTCTCACCATAACAGAATTCTAGAAAGCTATTGAGAAGAAGGAGCAAGAGATTATTTTGGAGCAGACAAGAATAAAGAAACAAGACTAGGGAGATTCGGTTCCTTTAAGTTAACCTAACATAATGTTAGAACACCAATAACATTTAGAGCTCAATAATATTTCCTCTACTCTATTCTATAGATTAAAAGTTCAAAATATGACCGCATCATTTGTCTGAATACAGAAATTGATAATTAATAACAATAAACAATAACTAACAATAAGTTCAGTTTGGTGCTCAGAGTTAAAAAGCTCGATTAAATGTTAATCTACAACATATTTCAGAAAAGACATAAATAATAATATTTGATTATAACCCAATAACCTAGATAGCTAGTAAGCGGTTGGCACCACCATTAAAGAAAAGAGTTTAAATTTGGTGATCAGAGTTAAAAAGCTCGATTAGATATTAATCCACAACATACTTCAGAATTGGTTCTGAATTCATCATATCACCAAATAGTTTGTTAAGTACCCAAACAATAAAATCATGCTAACGGTTAAATTTACAATTAAGAAAATCATTTATTTTATTTTGGCCTCAAAAAGCTGTGTACACAACAATTCTGCTCATGAAAAAAGTAGTTATTGTTGTGTACTTGGACAAGCGTAATTGATAATAATACAGATTTGGCTGCTGGCATTCGATGTAACGTCTGATCTCAAATCTTAAGACTATTCGCGAAGCTGGAGGCAGTGAACCAGAAACAAAAGAGGCAAACATAATGTATGATATACAAAATAACCATAAAGAATTTTGAAAGGAACATTGTATATATCCAGTAGCAACAGTAATCCACAAACATAATATAAAAAAGTTGAAATAGTATCTTTGGTGTTCAGAGTTAAAAAGCTCGATTTAGAAAATGTGATCAACACCAACTTTCAGAATTGGTTCTTAAGTCATCATCACACCATATCATAATAACAAAGAACTGAAAAATCCTGAACTACCAAACCAAGTTATAATGGGAATAAATATAAAAAATTGTACATAGCCACAAGAGACGTGAAGAACATAAGTTTTTAAAATGAGAAAAGTATGAAATAGGAAGCAAATAATATTAAAAATAGGAGGAAGCATATAATGGTAATCATTCAAAACTACCTCCTTGGAAAAGAAATAAAAGGTTTTCTAAACAATACACCTCAAGCCCAATGAAATAACGAAACATTATAGATAACAAAACTTACACTTTTTCTAAAACAATTCCTTTGGCATGTGATGCACCTCCAAAAGGATTGGCTTTCCACCTTGTTCCAAGATGTGCTTTTTTGTAATCTTTGTCAGCCCATCTCTGTTCTCTTCTGTGGTTGACATGTTTTCGAGCAGTCCTAATACCACGAGGTTTACCTATAAAATTAATATACAATTTACGTATAACGAAACATACGGAAAAAAAATAATATAGAAAGTCAATTTTTTTTGTTTATTTGACAGGAAATAACAAATAACATTATTTAAAGTTTTCAAAATTAAAGATCTATAAACAAATGAAGTATGTATAACAATGCTTCAGGTTAGTACCAGACAAGGCAGTAACTAATGCAGAATTATAAATTCAAAACATTATTATGTATCATTTATTAATTATGATTCAAAATATGGATATTTTCATAATTAAGAAACAATTAAATAGAAAACTAACCAAAAATACTCACCCATGTTCCCGATCGGAGCACGTTGTCAGCTTGAAAGAGTGTGAACTTACACGGCAACCTGATGGCGACTACTGCCATTGCTAACTTCAAAAATAACCGAATAACTTCTTTATAAAACAAAATCGAATGATATATTTAATACATATACATTTTTAATTTTTAATTTATTCATTAAAATTAATGGATAAAGTTCATTACATCAATAATAAAATTGTATATAAGTATTAGAGATAATGTGCTGACCTCTACTGTGGTGATATGAAACTAAAACATTTTTTTTCAATATTGTTTTGGGAAAAAACATATGTTTACGAAATTTAATTATTCATAATATTTTCACTGAAAACTTTCTTTTTCATATTCAAGAAAATTTCCTTTCATCCTCTTTGTTCCTTATAGAAGAAAATGGGATTTTACTGGGAATGCTCCCGATATCTATTTAAAGATTATTTTATCCGAATTAAAAGCTTCATATTTTTAATTTTTGTACAAAAATAAATTTTCAATAATTTTTCTTTGTTCCATCTTTTTAACTAATCAAGTTTTTATTTTTTATTGAAAATAAGTACAAAGGACGTATCCTCAAAAATCTACAGTTTTCAGATTTACTTGAAAATATCTATTTCAACTACTACCGAATACGTTTTGAGTGATTTCTTCGTGAGATTTGCACGATCAAATATTCATATCCCGTATGTAACAAGATCATAATAGCTAACAATTTGAAATATTGTATAAATATAGAATATTAAAAAAACATATTGTACGTTCATAAAAATAAATTTTTTAATCTTATTATTTATCAATTTATTATTGATAAAATTCTTTTATCTTTATCACCTTACTCTTTAATTTTTAACACTTTCTTTTCATTACTTATTTTATTCTTTATTACTTTTCGTACTAACTTCCTGTCAAATTGTTATTAATACTCTTGTTGCTTGTACATTTGAACTTTAGTATTTACCATAATTTAGTAATTTTCAATTGTCTGTATTTTGTATATTTAGCCCTTGTTAAGGCCAGATGAAGTAGTAACCTTATAAAGTATTTATTCATTTGAAAAGAATACTTATAAAGTATTATTAGTTTTAATCATAAAAAAATTAAATCATTTTTTCTTAAAAGAAAGAACATTACCTTTTCTTATTTTTCACATTTTTATTTAATATAATAATTTAAACGTTTATTTCGTAATTGTTTAGGATAATTTAATTTAAAAGGTAATTTTATTTTGTTTAGATATAAGTGTAATATTTTTAGTAAGTGTGAAAACATATGTTATAAAAGTGAAGAGAGAAAAACAAAAGAGAGTCGAGCGGCTTTTGTTCGCTCCGGCCAGACCGAGCCAGTCAGTGTTGCCACGAGCCTCTTGACGTGCACATCGAATGCTCTATAGGAACCCAAAGTTGCATTTTGAATTTAAAGAAGATACTAATTTGCTGCCCACCTGCAGGTGTAATTAGTTTAAATTTCGTCATCGATTCGACCAATTCAAATTGACCCAGTCGATCATCTCAACCTCTATTGTCTCACCATCTTCGCTCGCCCTGCCGACGAAAATCCTCTGTCGTCCCAACATCCAGCTCGCCCTGCCGAGAATCTACCATCTACTGAAAACTACTTCGACAGACAGATAAGAGTTTTCATTATTATATCATTGCAATCAGAAAACCGCATAAACATTCATTATTTTGTAATCGATTTTATTTGTAATTTAATAGAGTTAAATTTACTATCGTAAGATTAAATAATATTTGTTTTATTTTTGTTATTAATTAGTTGTTGATAATTTAGTTAATATTAGTAACTTCATTTCTCATTATAAAAGCGTTTAAATTGTTCTTTAATTTAATTAATTGTTTTTCATTCTCAAAAATATTGGTTATTTAATTTATGAAAATTGATTTATGTTATTAGTTTAATAAAAGGTTACAATCAAAATGACATGCGATCTGGTATAATTGAATCAGAAATTTATTTTCCTTATCCATTTCGGAGCTCTCATCGAAAGGTCCAATAACTATTTCGCGGTTGCTCAAATAGCCCTGAAGGCCTGGAATGTGGGTCGAAATATCGCCTATTTAATATGCATTGCTCCCTATCTAAGAGAAATGTTGACTATTTGATGTAGATATATATATATATATATATATATATATATATATATATATATATATATATATATCACTCCTTATCTAAGAGAAATTTATTGACCTCAAACAGGAACTTTTTCTTCCACATATATAATCAAGACCAACTATCATCATTTAAGAAAAAAAGGAAAAATAATCTTGCTAACTTTACAAAAAATCTGTGGTTAAACTGTCCTTCGGAAGGGACTCCCAATTCTGCATGGTGTCAGGTACTTATTAAAGATCCCCCCTTCCAGTCATGCATGGATAGCCAATATTAGGACTCCCACTGTAGCATTGTCTGATCAGCCATAGCAGGATGCACTGACGTTAAACGAATAAACAACAGAGACTTTAATTAATATCAGAATTGAATTTAGCTGAGCTCAATTGATATCGATCGACAAAGACTTCAGATTATTTTAAGGCTAAGATTATCAAAAGCAGATTAATCTAATAGGATGTAATTAGTTGGGGGTGCAGTCAAGAAAACACAGCAAAATAAGTGAAACTATTGTATTTTATGTGCCGACGTTTCACAAACGTCGGCACAAACAATAGTTTCACTTATTTTGCTATGTTTTCTTGACTGCACCCCCAACTAATTACATCCTATTATAGTACCTACAGTCAACAAATTTCTTTCCTACAGATTAATCTAGTTTGAATGTACTATTATAATCTTAACTTTAGTTTACTTTCCAATGATATTTTAAAAAATGTTATCATAACTTTGTTGGTAATTATTATTTTCCCATTTCCATCAAGTTTCTTGACTTAAAAGTCCTGATTGAGATTATCTTGAGATTGAAATAAATATAATTCAAGTAAACTTATATTTAAGTACCATAATGAATCTTAATTTCTCAAATGATAGTATAGTAAATTCAGACTTCATCACCTCTTACTTACCTAACTCACTTAGGGTTCCTTTTGGTTTGGACTATTTTTTTGATATTTTATGCAAATTTTGACTCTATGACTTATGGACTTTCTTGAATCATTGATTCGGTTATTTGAGGACAGGAAGAGAAAAAATAATAAATAAACATTTATACAAACATTTATAACTTTGTATTATGAAAACAAATATTGTATACAAAATTAGTATAATACAATAATACAATATTTAAATAAACAATTTATTTACATTTATACAACAATACAAATATATTATGTGCAGGCATATACAGAAACAATTATAGAATAAAATTAAACTCATTCAAACAGCGAGATGAAGAAAACTAGGAAGAATTCTCAACCTGAAAAATGAATTAAAAACAAATTATTACTTCAAAGTAAGAAAGAAATTCGTTGACTGGTAGGTACTAATATAGAATGGAAATAGTTGGGGGTGCAGTCAAAAATAACACAACAAATAAGTTGAAACCTATTATATTTTATGTGTGCCGACGTTTCGACCTACTGTGTAGGTCATCTTCAGGGCTATGGAAAAAAAAAGACAAAAACAGAATTGACTGTAAAAATACATAACATAGAGATACAGAAAACATAAGATAATATAGAGATATAGAAAAATTGAGTGAAAAAAGTGAAGGATATATTATGAAAGGATATATGAATAAATCCTTATTTATTCGTTAATTAGATTTATTCATTTATCCTTCACTTTTTTCGCTCAATTTTTCTATATCTCTATATTATGTTAAGTTTTCTGTATCTCTATGTTATGTATTTTTACAGTCAATTCTGTTTTTGTCTGTTTTTTCTCATAGCCCTGAAGATGACCAACACAGTAGGTTGAAACGTCGGCACACATAAAATATAATAGGTTTCAACTTATTTGTTGTGTTATTTTTGACTGCACCCCCAACTATTTCCATTCTATATTACTTTAAAGTCATAATATTTTCAAATATTAGTCTTCTGCAGAAATAAGGGACAAAATCTGCAGCAACGGCGAATTAAGTCAAAATTTTGAGTTAACTGTACTGAGGGAAGTGTAATTAGGTCATATTATGGTTTGATTTTAATTTCTATTTTATTTTTTTGAAGATTAAAATTATGTAATATAAATATATATATTATATTATATATGTATATAATGTTTTGGTTCTTGAGTTTCAATTAGTTTATTTAAACTTCTTTAGGCGACGTTTCGAGACTAAGGTTAGTCTCATATTCATGCCCTAACAGTGAAAAAATGAGCTTTCAGCAGAAACATTAAAAAGCACACTAAAATAAATATAAAATGACACATGTAAGTTGTAATAGATAGGGTGTACTTACAAGTTCCAAAGAATTGATCAGTTTATCATCAATCAGTTACTTCGCAATATATCATAAAATGTTTATATTGCAATAGCTATGATCAACGAATAAGTAATCTATTTTACAACAGACAAATTAAAAAACAATATTTACAATGTACCTTTATTTGCGGCTGGTGGTTTTGCAGCGATACCTGAGAAGGCGCCTGGTTAGGCCTGATTGAGAGAGCTGGTACGGACGCCTTTCTTCCTGGTCCTCTCAGCCCCCGAGTGCCGCGCGAGCCAATGTGCCCGGGACCGACGGGCCTCAACCTCGGCCTCCCTGGGCCTCGACGATTACTCCTGTTGCTCAAAGCTAAAAAAAAATAAAAATAAAATTTACAATTATTGTCAAATATGACTCATCACTTCTTAGAAATATAACTTATCTATTCTACAGAACGAGGAAAGTTGTATACTGATGTATTGATAAGTAGTTAATTAATTCACTGTATATGACAATACGGTAGATGCTCGGGGGGGGGGGGGTGAAAAATAAATAAATAATAGAAAAATGAGTATTTATTTAATGTCTAAGCTCCAATTCTTATCCTAGCCTAGATAATAAAACCTCTACAACTAACTCATAAAATATAAAAGCTAATAGATATTAAACGTTCATTTGTTCCTTCACTTAATATTTAAAAATAGACATAGTTAATAAGTTCACAGCTAATTCTAAAGTTATTAAAAATGTTTCTACTTTATCTATAGGGTAATTTTGTTTAATAGGACTCTGTGCTATTAAAATTAAGTGTGTGTGTAAAGATATAATTAGTAAATTCATTCATATTTTAAATTAGAATAACATTTTTAGAACCTCCACCATATTTTAAAAATGTTTTAACATTCGTTAGCATCTTACTAGACACGGATTGTGAAAAACCAGTGCAATTTCCTCAACTATAATTTGAAAAAAAAATAATAAGTTTCAAGAACAAAATTAAAAATTTCTTTATGATTGATAAAAATAAAAAACAAAACAAAAATAAAAACTCGATGATTGTTCCTCTAACGATCTAACTAAGCCATGAAGTTTGATTAATCCCCTAATCAAGTAGGGAATTGGGTTAGGTATTATCAATAATAAATGCCCTTAAGTGGATGCCCAAATCCCGAAGGGTCAGAACTAATGACATCCAACTCTGTTACTTTCCAGCTGATGATAAGCACTGCCTTGGCGACCTTATCATCAGCAAACTGAGTGCCAGCTGGTTAGTGCCATTACCAAATCATAACAACAGCGTAATCATTGTTCCCGTTATAGCTGTCTTCTCTGGAAGTGCTCCAGAACCATGAATGTCAGATCCCTTGTAAAAACCCAAGTTTAGTAGTGCCCCGGCTTAAGGAGAGATCCCTAAAGGAGGGTCTTAAGATCCCACGGGGTTGATCAATGACTTTTTGTTTTATACATCTTTCAATTTTTTCCTCTTCCAAAATTTACAGTGGTAATTAAAAGTAATAATAATAAAAAAGTCTATTCAGGGTCATTATAAATGATATCCAGTGCCAAGTGCTTCATTCCAAATACTGCATTGATAATAATATATTTATGCTTTATCAATTCATGCAAAATGTTATAAATAGGTTAAAAGAAACTTTTATTAACTGAAATTGTTATTTAGACAGTGATGGAATATTAAGAGAGAAAAAACAAAAAAGCGAAACAGGAAACTATCAATAGTCAACTACATATCCAGAAAAAAATTAATAATAACAATAAATAAAGCCTGGCAGTATGAGTAAATTATTATGAAACAACTTATGAGAAAGCTAAATAAATAAAGAAGATTTAATTAGTGGAAGAAAAACTCAATAAAAGAAACACAAACGTAATCTTGAGATCTTAAGAGGTCCCAATGTGAAGTCTTAAGTATTTCAAAACTTGCACAAGTTTCGGCAATTGAGGTATCACGAGAAAAGAAAATTTTAATTTCTTCATGTTTGTTTTTATTTTTATGATTTTCAGTCGATTTGACTTTTGCAAAAAAATATCAAGATTTCAGCTATTCTTTTAGTGGTGTGTTAATTCAGATGTTTTATATCCACTATTAATGCATAGAGTGGGTCATAACCAGAATGTCTCACTGTTTATTTACAAGAATCACAGAAAACTTACAATAGTAAATAGTTTTAACCATTTAGAGACAGTGCTTCCCTCCTTAAGACAATTTATCTTACGCTGAGGAAGTGAAATCACTACATTGATTTTGCCAGTAAGAGATCATTTGGTAATATTAGAGGCTGTTAATGAAGATTTAACTTGAATTTAGGGTCACTTTTTAAGACAATTTCAAATCTAAAATAAATGTAAGGAAGTATACACGTTTGCCAGAATATTAAATTTTTTATTAACCACTGTTTTGAAACTTAAAAGCAAATCATAATCAAAAACTAACAGAAATTTGTTCAAATGTATCGGATAGTTTACAGATTGGTTTGTTTTCATTAGATTAATATTTAGATTCCTAGGTATCTTAAAATGTAAAACTTCAAATTTTGAAGGGGTTAATTTTTTTTTTCTTGGTAGATTACAATCGTTGATTATTGAAAACAGTAATGAACCGATGTCCTTAATAACTAGAAAAGTGCCATGAAACGATGTAGAGGCAAATCACAGATTATTTTCCGTTCTTCAAAATATACAGTAAAGTGAATCCTTTGAGGCTACCATTTACTGTGGAAAAAAAAAAAACTATTATAGTAATAGATAAAGCAGCAGTGATAAGAGCTGACTTAATCAAAATGTTGGAGCTGATATATATATATGTATATACACACACTTATATTTAACCAAAGCAGATTCTCGTAGTTAATTTACGATGCATAAGCGTTTAGAATGAACTAATCTATCACCAATAATAAGTGTTCAAGCTCACAAACTAAGGCTTGAAGTTTATGTGATAACAAAATACTTACTTGATTAAAAAAAAAAGAAAAGAAAAAACAAGAGAGAATTATTTAAATAGTTAAGAGAGTAAAAGCACTAGATAGGCCATAACCATTAGACCGTTATCACATCACAGCAATGAAACCATCATGCAAGCAGGAAATGAGAAGCTGCAGAATATTTTAGCTGTGACGACTTACCGATCGGGGGCATGTTGGCCACTGAGACAGGCCTCGAGATATTGCCTCTATGGCAATTCCTCGGCGGGCGTCCCCGTCTCGACCGCACCCTGTCTAAGCACACAACAAAAAGAAAATATAAACAATATAATTGAGCCTTTAAGGGAATCTCACATACGGCTTCACTTTATTCATTCGCTAAACAAAACATCATATGACAGAGAAGATGTCAATAGGAAAGGAATAAGAGTTGAGGAAACATTAATCAATGTTTTACAATCACAATCGGTTCCTCCGTGTTAAGATCCGGGCTAAATGACAAATCTGAATTCGAGTGGAAATAGTTGACTGGATAGTTCTAAGGAAGTGTGTAAAATGGTCAAGTGATGTAGTCAATGAATTTACACAAAATAAGATTGTACTTATTTTTTTTTTGTAACTACGTTTCAACTTAACTTTTAGGCCATCTTCAAGGATGAGAATAAAAGAAAATAGAAAACAATATATAAACATTGCAGTACTACAGGATATATTTACAGTCTTAGTGAATGAGTGGTTAAGTCTAATTTTCTACAAAAGGAGTTTATTGTACTTAAGTAAGCGGAATCAAGTTATTTTTGTAGTGAATAAGGGGCTAAGTCAGCCATTGGCTTGGAAAGGAATTATTGCTTATATTTAAACTCCATAAACTACGAGAATAACACGATTCTGCTTCCCTCAATACAACTAGCTCACTCTGGGAAAAAATTGACTTAAGCACTTATTCACCAGGGCAGTTATTATTAACATAAAAGAAAATAAATAAAAAAAGGAAAAGATCAATTATGAAATAAATAATAAGAATAGAAAGAAATCTGGAAGATAATAAAACTTAGTTAATAAAGGTGTTCATTAACCATGTTCATTCAAATCTTCATTAATTACGATTTAATATTTTCTCGATTTCTTTCTATTCTTAAAATTATTTCTCATCAGTTATTTCATAATTTATCTTTTACTCTTTGTACTTCTTTCCATTCCTACCATTATTGTTTATATAAACTATTATATCTTCTTTAGGGAGCGGAGTGGCTAAGTGGTAGAGCACTGAGTTGCCATGCTGGAAATCTTGGTTCAAATCCTGCTCCGGGCAAGACTTTTATTTAGTCTGTTTGTAGCCGGGGATGGATCATATGGAATCTAGGATCCTCCTGGGGCTCACCCAACCTCAGTTAAAATATTATAACAATAGGGTACCCAAAATAGGGGGGGGGGGATCTGGCAGTTGGGCGTGACCTAGGACAAGTCGCCTCCTTGCAGAGCCGTTGTCCATGAAACACTACAGTCTCTACGGTTTACTGAACCCCAGATTCGTTCACGGGTTGTAGTGGTACAGGTTTATATGGCAGCTGTTCCCAACTTTTTTTGTTATATCGTCTTTTTTTCTGTTTTCATTTATTATTCTCAGCCCTGGAGATGGTATACATCTTCGTCCAAAACGTATTCACAAATAAAATAAGTTAATCTTATTTTGTGTAATATATTGACTTCACCCCTTGACAATTTTATAGTCTTCTTACTAATCAGAATATTTACTTAAACTATAGCATTATTCTTTAATATACTTTAGCTTATAATATAATAACATAACAGCTTTTTTAAGAGAGAGAGGCGAAGAAATAAATAAATAAAATTGGATAAAATAAAATAAATAAATAAAATAAATTCATACCAGGCATGAAAGGTCTTGAAATTTTAGGAGGCGTCTGGTTGACAGGATCTTCTTGGTCGGTATTATCGTTAGAGTCCTGGCTTGATTTCATCGCATCCTAAATGTAAATAAATTACCATCAATATAGCGTTAATAATTTTCTACTTGTTATGAAATATTTACAGATAGAACTACCAAAAACATCCGATACAGTTGGCCATGGTCGATTATTGAAGCTCAAATATACATTGAAGTTCAAAATAAGTAATCAGAAAATGCAAATTAATTTATTAAATTGATACAAATTGAATTCTAATTTGTTAAAGGTTAGTTCACCAAATTTAATGTGATTACTAGAACAGTTGAAAAACTGTGAGGACTGTTGTGAAAATTGAAGAAAGTGAAAGAAAAAGCATACCAGTACTATAAATAGTATTTTGAATAATTTTGTGATTGTGAAAATGTCATATATGGTTGTTTACAGTTCTTTATATATATATACTTACAGTTAGTAAATAAATGTTCACAGTTATATAAAATCATTGTTTTTAAGTAATAAGAATGCATTTAGTTTCATTTCAATTTTGAGAATGAAATAACAAGAAACATTACAGTATTATTTGAAATACTAAACCATGAGTAAAAAACAATTTTTTTGTTGACAAAAAATCGAAATAGACACTTTGAATTTAATACAAAGTTCGACTCGTTGACAAAAAGTCAGCCATTATTAGAACACCTTCCCTAGTGCGGGACCAAATAATCTTTTTTTTTTCAAAAAAGTTGACAAATTGTTGTACTTGTCACAAATTATATGAAAATGAAAAGATCAAAACATGAATTTAATACAGTACTTGCATACATGTAAGACAAATTGAAAGACTGCACCCCCTGACCAATCAAAGACTGCACCCCCTAACCAATTCAATCAATTATTTAAAAAAATATTCTAGACATATAAAACGGTATATAACTTAAGTTTTAAAATAGTAAATATTTAAAACCTTGAGAATGGTTTCACTCACTGCGCCTTTAGGACTCTCTGCTGGCGATTTAACACCTTGGTAAACCTCAACGACACCATCTTCTGTCTTCATATGCTTCACAGTATCCTACATATTGCCAAAAAAAATTAATAATCGATGGAGTAAGAAACCAAGGGGTACAAGTAACAAGTTAATCATTTTTGTAAAAAGGCATTTTAAAATTAAAGCATTACGGTAATACTTTAGTATAGTAAGAATGGTTATAAATTCTTTATTGCAATACTTGAGCGATATTGGTTTTGAAAAATATTTTATAAATATGTATTAACTATTCATAACAAAAAAAAGTACCTTGTGTCTTCTCACTCATACAAAAAGCTTTATCGTCTGTTTTTTTATATTGCCTTCTAACTCATACAAAAAGCTTTCTTGTCTGTTTTTTTATATTGCCTTCTCATTCACACAACAAGCTCTCTTGTCTCTATTTATCTTACCTTCTCACTCACACAAACAAGCTTTCTTGTCCGTATTTATATTGTCATCTCACTCACACAAAAATAAAAATACAGACAATCACCTTATAATTTCCTAGAGCATTTTTTCTTTTTCTTTCTCTTTCCCTGTAAATATCTTGCCTCGATTCTTCAAGTTGCCTCCTCTCTGCTTGCTTCTGTCGATCTAGATAAACATACAAATAAATCAATGAAACATTTGGGTTCAATTTTAAGAAGAAAAAAAACAAGTATCACATCGAATAAAACAATTAAAATAAAAAAATAATTATCTCATAAAATAAAAATATTAAATTTCAAAGATAAAGAAAAAATATCCTTAGTTTTTAAAATTGGTACAGTTATTCCTTGATATTTATTAATAAATAGAATGTTCAAAATGTCCTAGTATGAGGAGGGGCAAGTTTCAACCTGTAGACATCTACTACGATCCTGATAAAATGATCATTAAAATAACACAATCCCAACAGTACGGTCGCTAATTAATAATTTTAAATTTATATTGCTACCATTTAAATTTAAAATAAATATTTTTAAAGCTGTGTAGCAATGAAATATAAATCACAAATTTTTATAAATAATTTTTTTAAATTAAAATAATTAAAAATTAATATAATTTAATTAATAATTAAAATATTTTTTTAAATTTTTATTATAAATCACAAGAAACTATTCATTCTAAATAAAAATTCATTTAATCATTTTCATAGGACATTTCTAAAATATATGTAATTTTTCTCTTATGAGCAACAGTTTTAGAGATATAAATGGAAAACTGAATTTTTGTTTTCCCTGATTGGTCTTTTTTTTTCTAACTTGATTTATACAATCGTTACTTGTTATTAGCAAAGGTGAAGTGTTAAGCATAAATATCTAAACATCCAAACGATGCAAATGCCTGAAAAGATCAAGGGTAAAATAGGGTGGAAACAATTAAAGGTACTTAAAAAGAAATAACATTATAACAAGCTTACATTTATGTTCTATCTCAGCATCATCAAGCAAAAGAGAAACCACTTCTTTTGGTTTAAGAGTGTCCGGTTTGAAGTTACCACCACTGATGACGACCCTTTGTATCTACAAATGGAATAATATTTTATACATATCTAATAGACATATTACAAACCATCTATATTACTTTTAACATTTACCTCACTCTTCTCTTGAGCCCTCTGCAGAATCCTTTCCTCGATGGTACCTTTGCATATGAGACGATACACCGTTACTTGTTTCGTTTGACCAAGTCGATGAGCACGGTCCATAGCTTGTTGGTCAACAGTGGGGTTCCAATCACTGTCGTAGAATATCACCTACATAACCAGAAACGGTGTGAAACTGGAACCACTTTTCACAAAGATATTGTAAATAAAAAATGAAGCACATAAAAGAAATGTGGGTCTGCATTGCCAAAATAATTTATTTTTTAATTCAACCAAATAAGACTAACTTCCTAGTAGGATATTTGACTTTATCAATATTATCATCTTTCTCTTTGGTTAAGCTTTTGTTTTTCTATGGGACTGACTTTCTTGTGGTAGGATTGACAATAGAAACATCACTGTTGGTGGTAAATGAAGGCCAAGATAAAATACTTTAAGTAACTTTCAGAGGGAACAAAATATGATAGTTGTAGAAATTGTCTTGTTTTTAAAAATTGATTAAACCTTTAAACAATGATACTTACAGTGTCAGCAGCAGTGAGGTTGATTCCTAGACCTCCGGCTCTCGTACTCAACAGAAATACAAATATATCCTCTCTGGAAAATTATTAAAGAATAGAAACATTTCCCATAATGCATTATCTTTCTACTTAAATTTTAATAAATCTCATTTTTAACATTATTGTTAAACATAATGTTAATAAATAATTATTCATTACTTATTAAAGTAAATAACTGAAATATAATACCTTGTTTGAAAGTCAGCGACCATATCTCTTCTATCTGATATCTTGGAAGAGCCATCCAGCCTCATATAAGTGTGCTTGCGGTACCACATATATTCCTAGAAGCAATAACACAGTAACAGTAAAAGTTCACTAATACAGTGTTTATATATATATATATATATATATATACACACACACTCACACACAGGCCTAAAATTAATGATAAATAAACATTAGTTTGTACATACAAAACCGTGTTATAATTTAGTGCATGATTATTCATCAGATATGCAATATGCAATCGGAATATGGAGATGGATGAACTGAGAATCAGTCGCACCGAGATGACTGATCGGTTCATGTCAATTAAAGCCCTCAGTCTTAAAAAATCTTAGTGAGAAAAATAACTAGCTAAAAAAAAATAAGAATGAAAAGACAGTTTTTTTAAAGATGATTATTTTTAGAATAGAATAGAAAAGTAACACTATTCCGGAACTAATTCCCTTTAGAATTACAAATGTGTGAACAGGAAAAGAAACACAATATATATCTGGTCAGAAGGCTACATAATACAAATCATTATAACGTGATCAAAAATAAAATAAAAGTAAGAATGCTGACAAAATATAAAGCAATTAAAGAGAATAAAAAAAATTAATAACAAATGTTAATTGTAATAATTTCTTTATACAAAAAATATCTTTTTAAAAAAACTACTAAACAACGAAAGAAATTATCCAATACATTTCATTTTAAGAAAATGACTAACCTGCTTAGAGAGCATCTTTTTGGTAGCCCAGAAGATGTTGATGGAAAAGCAAGGATTTAAATGAGGTTAGTGGAGAAGCTTGCCGGATATGATAGGAGGGATTGAGTTCCACACGGTGGTGGAGCCGGCGAGAAAGAAACATTTGAATGTTTCGGTTCTGTGGGAACGACTATAGAGATCGGAAAGGCGAGATCTTGTTTTCATATGTCATTGTTATTGAAATGAAAGATTGTATTGAAATCTCACCTCTAACAAGTCTATCATCCTTGTCATTTGAGAGTAAATAAGAGCCCTGTGACCTTGCTCTTTGAGTCGAGTAAGGAGCCCATCCAAGACGTACAGTTTCCCAGCATCTGTTACCAGCGTCTGTTTATCTAAATCAGGTAATAGCAATTAAGACGCCATTGATCATACAAAAAATTATATATTTACACATTATTAAATCAAATATAAGCTAAGAACTAAAAATGTAAAAAAAAATATTAGAGCTTTCAAACCGTTGTAAGCCCGAGGGCTAGTATAACATGTAATAGGGCGGTATAGTTTTGCTTGCCTTGTATTAATATTATAGAAAACAGTACATAGTGCTAGAGTTGTGTGGATGCAACCGGATGGATAACAGTCCCTTGGTACTAGCTAAGTCACAAGTATCAATGTTAGTGATCCCAGGGATGATTAATAGTTCATTATAGTATTTTACCAGTGATTATGTATAGTAAAAATATCTTTTTTGTAGCTTTTTGATATATAAATTCTCCAAAGATATGAGGCATGTAGAATAATGGGGCTACTATTTTTATATTACAAAATAAGGGCTTAACAAAAATATTTTAAGTCATTTTCTACATATATTCATATTATCATGATATGTATAATATCAACAACTTGATATGTGGAAGAAAATGGTCCGGGTAGAGGTTGATAAATTTCTGTTAGATGTGGAGAATAAACATTTCTCCACATCTAACAGAAATTTAATGACCTCTACCCGGACCATCTTCTTCACATATATTCATATTATTCTGAGGAAAATTTACAAAGAATTAACATTTGAAATATAGAAACTATTCCAACAGGACTTGTGTTCCTTTCAATTTATTTAAACTTGGAAAGGAACTGTACTGTTACCAGGTATGACTATGCTGGACCAGCCTCCGATGGGACGCAGGTGGAGGAGGCCGACCGCAGGCGGGCAGCAGAAACTCGGCTGTTGCTTCTCCCCTTCCCACAGCGCTCGCCACAGACCCCCGCCCTCCCCCCACAGGTGGGAGGAGGCCCAGCTCCACCGACGGTTCCAGCTGTACAGTCGTCTGCTCTTCTTTATCTCCACCTGCCATTGACAAAACAAAAAAGGGTAACAACAATTTTTTTTATATATTACTCCAAAGATTGTAAAATAGGAGTATGTACAACTATAAGAATGTAAATTTCCCAATCCTGATGAAATTAAAACTGTTACCGTAGCACAGTTCTTTGTAATATTTCATTGTTCTTAATTATATTTGGGCTTTCTTTTACTCGCATATAAGAGGTCTATAGATTCTTTCTCTACCAGTCTCTCCAATGAGATTTCTTCATCTGCTTCCCTGAGCTGGCCGGCTTTACCTTCAGAATCAATCTTTTCCCTAATCTCCCAGGCTAACACTCTTAAATTGCCTATCAGCTATGAGACAATTAAGATATGAGCATAACTATTTATGCCAACTACCCCGTAGCAACAGCCAAAGACCTGTTTTAATAAAAAATCTTCCATTGTATCCATTGTAGATTGCAATAATTCTCATCATGTCTGAGCTCTATCAAAGTCGCAATAAGCTTCTAATATAATTTTATTATAACTAGAATTTATTAAAGAAACAGTTGTAATTTATTTTTACATTTTTATTGAAAAAGTATAAACGGCTTACCTTGACAGTGGGAGTAAAGAGGAATCTAGGCAAATAGACCGGATGACATTGTAGAATCTGAGGTTTTCGAGGAATATGTGGAAACAGTGGTAACAGGTTAGCACCATCTTCTCCACCGCAATCTCCCTGAACATAACAAACCATGATATAGTATTGTATAAAAGAGAAATTATATAACTAGTTAAAAAATAAATAAAAAAACCTTTACCACTACAATCAATGAAGTGTTTTGGGATCAGAACACAGAAGAGCCTGTACTGTTTCCAAGACAACAGTTAGGCAGGGAGATGAAATGCCCGAGATCATCCTTAACCTCCAGGTTTTTTCCCCGATTGAGGATAGATACCGGGCCTGCAGACCCAACAGGGTCCATTTGTGGCTGTTCCTCTCCCAAAAATTCACAGAAAAATTTAAAAAAGCTGAGCTACTACAACCCATGAAGGAGGTTATAAACTTCAGTACATGGTTCAGTATTTACTGTCTCTACGACAATGGTTGTGCAGCGAGGTGATTTGTCCTAGATCACGCTCAACTGCCAGGTTTTTACCCCAATTAAGGATAACCACTTTATAGGGGCTGGGTGAGTCCCAGTAGAGTCTCCAGATCCCACAGCGTCTATCCCCGAACCTGGATGTTAATAGATTAAATACATTATCTGCCACAGCTGGGATCTTCGGCTTGGCAACTCAGCTCTCTACCACCGAGCTACCTCGTTCCCTCTACTAAAAACAATTAAGTATAAACTATTTTTTTAAAAGAAACATGGCCTTACTTTTTTCATCATGAGACGATTTCTTGCATTATTCTCCAATAATTCCAGCATATAATATTTGAGGCGTTGTATACATAGATACAAATTAAGACACAACCCTGTATGCTGACTTTTGATAAACATAGCAAAACATTGGCTGAAATTGTACTCGGCTTGTATGATATTAGAGTTCTAGGGAGAAGTGCACATCATGTACATCCACAAGACAGTATTATTGGGGTTAAGAAACCAATACCAGCCCCAAACTCATTTTAACGATCCCCTGAATGATATAAATTTTTAATGCCGACACTTTCAAGATTTTTTTCCATACTTTCAAAACAGAAATTTGAATTAAGAAAATATAGTTAAAACTTAATTTTCCAATGACACAAGATTGATAGATATCATAGATACTAAGAATAAAATATGAAAGATAATAAATGAATTCTGTAAGATAAAAAATCAATTGCTTACATCTCTACATTAACTATTATTCTATATACAGGGGGCGGGGGAAATGTAAATTTGTAATTTTAAATTTGAAATCTTTTTATGATTTCAATAACACAAGGTTGTTATCGCACACTCCTAAGATTTTAAAAACTAAACTGAATCCAATACAATTAAATGAATTGTAGAATTAATATAAGTAAGGAAGAAAATAGTTGGGGGTGCGGTCAAATAAAAACACTAAATAAGTGGTTACTTATTTAATTATGTGCCGACGTTTCGACCCACTTTGTGGGTCATCTTCAGGGCTGTAGCAGCAGGAGGCTGAAGCAAGACCCAGCCTCCAAGTCCAAGTCTGTAGTCTTGCTCCAGCCTCCTGATGCTACAGCCCTGAAGATGACCCACAAAGTGGGTTTGACTGCAACCCCAACTATTTTCTTCCTTACGTCTATCATCCAGTCAACCATCCCCTCGCTTCTGTAGAATTAATAAATCATAATTAGTAACAACCTTGATTTTCTTCGACCTGATGATGCGATGTTCTATTGTTTCGGCCATACTTTCTATCCTAACAGTGGAATGGGCGAACACTTGATTGGGATAAGTCGTAAAAACAAGATCATTTGGATAACTTATATCTTCGATAATTCCAATCCGATTTCTTCTCACTTCCCGCATCCTCGCTATAATATTATGCCACCTTTAAAAGAAAATAAAATTGATTAAAAAATATATACTATTCATTTTGTTCCTAATGAAGTAAAGATAAGAAGAAAAAAAAAAACATTACAAAAAAGGAAGGAATGAGTAAATTGTAACCGTAGACCATATTTTTAACCATTTCTAACCATTTTTCTTGCATAACTATCTGTAAGGGGTGATGTCTTTCTCTTCTCACAGCATGACATACATAGTGCAATTTTGGGATTTTTACCTACCTAATTGCTCAGTTAATTTTCCGAATCTTCAGTACTTTTTTTCTTAGTGAATCTTGTCTATGTACCAGAATCTTTTGAGAGATCAAATGTATAACCACACTTCGAAGACATTTAATAATTTTTTTTTCAAGATGCCTTTTTCCATGACATATTAGAAAAATGTGTAAACTTTAGCATTTCAACATTCTTATTGTAAGTTTCTCATTCAAGGACTGGGCACAAAACTACAGTTTCATCTTTAGAAAAAGCCCTGGATGCCATTTCAATTCTCGATCTTTATTTCTTCAAAGGAGTCATTAATGGAATCAATAGCGGTTGCTAGATACTTGAAGGGATATACTCACTCTATAACTCTAAATTCTTCCATATGACTTAGAACTTTGTTTTATTCAGGCTCATCCCTAAGCTATAGAGGCGACCTACGATTCAAATATTTCATATTTCTATACAGTTTTTATTTCTGACTCCATTTTTAAAAAAATTTATGGACTATTAGAATCAGCATTATACTTCTAATTTTTACATTTCTAATGATAGATTTGGGTATATACATACATAAATTAATTGAACACAACATATTGTATATTGTATTTAATTTTAGATCACATAAATTATAACTCCTCATTCATAAAATTTTAAGTAACGACACATAAACACGATAGTTTCTTTTTCATCTTCCAGCTGCCTTTCAATTACATTATTTCCTACCAAAATGAATGTAGTACTTTTATTCTACAATGTATCAATATTCTTAATATTTAAAAAAATAACTTAATAATGAATAAAATTGTCTTAATTAATGCTGTACACACATAATTAAATATAATAACAACAGAGCTTGTAATAACTCCTTTTTTTTTTTTAAATGGTTGTTTAATCTCAATTCTTGCATACATTTTCAAAAAAAGTAAGTCACAATAACAATAAAATGTTGAAAAAACTAAATTCTCATTTGAAAACTGTTCAAAAATTTCTTAAAGGCAACTTGCTCCTGCTTGTATGAAATTTTCATGCGTATGACGTTTACACAAGCTGGTCAATTTTTTCTTATCGTTTGAAGTTTATTTATTTATTTTTTCAAGGTTCGAATGAAAAATCGGTTGATTTTATTATCCCTTAACATTCCACGAAGATGATGTAGTTAAAATTAGGTAAATATTAGATCAAGTTTTCATTTTTAGCGATTAAAAATCTTTAGTATAGAAGCGCAATTTAAATCAGGAAACAACTTTAAAAATCCACTCGCTCAATTTTGAAAATATTCTACCTGGCCACTAAAGCAATGAGAGTGCATAAATTAAAATCATAAAAAAAAAGTGATAATGTAACTTAATTACCTGTAATAAATTCCGAAGAACATTAGCTTATAAAGTTCTCCAACAGATATCCTCAACAGTCGGGTGAAAGAGAATAAACTATTCCTCTCTGAATCATCCTCTTAATAAAATAAAATTAAAAAAATATGTATGAGTATATTTATTTTATAATGATTAGGTTATATCTATTAAGTTTTTCATCTCCACTAAGAGCAGATATGAATAATAAATTATTTTTACTCATCTAATATATATATATATAAAATCATGTAAGTTTGCTAGTTTTAAATAGTTAACTTAATTTAATGGTATAGAATGTTCTATAAGATTAAATAATTCTCCAAACTGAGAATAATTTTTTAAGATGATTGTAATTACACTGTTGTCCATTTACATATAGTCGTATTATGTATTACCATTTTAATTAAATAATTATATTGTAAAATTATACAATATAATAATTATATTGTAAAATTATATGATAATTATTATCATATAATATAATATATTTAATGAGCACTGTTATATATACTAAACATCCTGATTTAAAAACCACAGTTGGAGAAAATGTAATTTTGAATAAAATTGTTGTTACATTGTATAACAACATATAAAATGATATGTATGTAGTAATTTTGCAGAATGTATTGTATAACAGCATTACGATTGGCCAATATGATACTGCTCTGCTGTATTGTTCTGATATACTATTTATACTACGAAATTGCTTGCATGGTAGGTAATGGCAAATTTACATTTTGCCCAACTCTGCTAAAAAAACTATCATTTGAATGGATCGAAAAAGGATTTAATTTCTTTTGGATTAATAACAAATAAATAGAAAGTAAATTAAAGCAGTAAAACTGGAAAATTTAAAAAAGAACAAAAATAAATGGTACATGTTCCACAGGTTGTCGGTTAGAGCTGAGTTACAAGTTTTAACTGTTTATTCGTTTCATTTTTAATATTTTCAAAAATTACAAGTTATCTTGAGGTTTAATATGGAAAAGAGAATGTAATTATGGGTAATGAGTAGATATCAGTAATAATTTCATCAAGAAATAAAAGTTTACATTTTGAAGTATAGATGATATACGTATGTTGAAACATTCATTTCAAGATGAAATGATTACTGAGTATACACATTTTCGATAATTACATTCTCTTATCCATACTAAAGCTGATGATAACTTTTATTTTTGCTAAATATTAAAAGGGAAACAAATGAAAAGTCAAAACTTGTGATAACTCGAGGCGACAAATAAATTAATAGGTAAAATTTTGCTCTTCATTATTTTATTTTTAATTAATTGTTACTACTCACCCTATAAGCTTATTAATTGTTACTACTCACCCTATAAGCTCATTCTTATTAATAACACATTTTACAAATTCATCACTATATAAATTTTTCTCCCTCGTCATGTCTTTTTTTACTTTGTTAATATTAATATAATTCTCTCCATATACAATTTATTACTCTTATCGTTAATTTGGCAAACTAATGAAAACCTACAATGTATGTTTTATATGTAAGTGTTAATACTACACAAATCCTTTCTTTTAACTACCACCTGAGATGTCATGTTTTCCATAAAAATTTTTATAGGTATATATATATATATATATATATATATATATATATATATATATATATATATTTTTATAACTTATCATTTATAATTTTAATACCACATCCTTTATACTAACCATTGAATAAAGCCCTGTGAGTATGAACTGGATTGAAGGGTGATAAGTGGTTCATGAGAAGGTGGAGTTTATCACAAGGGAACACCGCATCCGTAACGAGAGCAGGTACAACGTAATCTTCCGTAGCCATAGCAAAAGGGGATCGTGGTTCTCTTCGCTCAAATAATTCTGGATGATTACAAACCTGTTACAAATAAAACATAATTATACTTTTTTTTTTTTAATAACAATTTCTATTGGTATCAGTCATAGGAGAATTTAAAAAAAAGATAATCCTATTTATTTAATAAAAGTAGATACTAGACCGGACCTTCCGAAACTGCATCACGAGGTTCATCAAATTTGATGTGATACTCTGCGCTGATTGGTAAGAAGAACCAGAAGAGTGTAATAGATCTTCAATCCGAATCTTTTTCTTTACAGCTTTAAAATAAACAAATCAATCATTAATGATGGATCTAACATAGTTTTTCATGTTATTTGTTTTAACTTTTTGTGTATAATTTTTTTTTTTATTAATTACTGTCTTTAAACATAATAATCATGTTTATAACTTATTAATTATTGTGTAAAAACCTTCTTGCTGTGCTTAAAATATTAATTTTATATTTGTTAAATTTTACTATTATTTTTTTTCTTAATTTTATTTTATAATTAATGATTACAAATTTATTCCTAATTTTACTCTAACATGTAAATCATCAATTTAGTCAAACTGTAAATTTCTAATTTCTTAAATTGTTAACTAATACTTAAATGTAAATCTATAAACTGATATGTAAATTTAAAAATCACATGTAATATGCTTATTTAAGCATGGTGAATGTCCTAATGTTAATAAACGGTCCCTCCATGAGGAAAAGATAAAGATAAAGATAAAAAAAAAAATATATATATATATATAAATCACTGGTTATTTTTTAAGTTTTAGCTCACCAGGGCAGGAGAACAAAGAGCCAAGTGCCAACCAAATCACTTCAGTGCTTCTCACAAGTACCATTGATTTGAGCTTTGATTTTAGATATCATTTTCTAAAACTTCAAGAGAAACAAGAGAAAAAAGTATACAAGCGCTATGCCCGTGAAGGAAAAAGCTTGTAGTGATGCTAACAAGGTTAAAACATTAAATAACCACGATTACCTACTGACCATATGTTGGATTGGGTATGTTAAATGCAAGTACTGTTCATTAACGAATTATAACAGAATAATTGATGTATAAAATTTTGGTTAACAGAAAACTAAAATTGTAAACTTATCATAAAGCGTGTTTGCTAAAATAATTGATATTATTTTGCACAAGGTAACATTGGTGACCCCCTAACAGTAAGTTATATTTTTTACGTAACATTTATCAATTTTTAAGAATTTTTTTTGGAATTTGATACGAAATGGGAAACTCAGAAGCGATAGCCCTTCTTGTAAACCTGAGGTAAGCGAAGTGAAGAGTCCAGGCAGTTCTTTCGAGGGCAAAAATAACAAATAGTATGACAAAATTCAAAACAGATATTCCCTTAGTAGACCTCGATGTAATAAAACAGGCTTTAGATTTGTGTTTCTTCCTTCCCTCATCCTCATGCCATGTTCTAATTATTCTAAATGTTCTATATATGTATCATCGATATGCTCTAACGGTTATAATTGATTATTACCACCATGCTCAAAAGCCTTTGCTACAGTGCGGCAGTCTTTTATTTTTAGAAGGAAATAGAACTATTAAGCTTATTGGGATTTGGTCAACTTTTTCAATATTAATTAATACACTTTTTTTATACCTGAATACAACATTTTCTGCCTCGTCGTGAGGGGACAATAAACCATTATCTCTATTTTATCGGATAGTTCATTCTCCACATCTGTCTTAACCCTCCTTAACATGAATGGTTTCAGGATCATATGTAAGCGGGACAAATGCTCTATAACAAAAAATGTCAATTAAATAGCAGAAGATAAAAAAAAAAAATTATAATTAACATATCAATATATATTTTACACACTTTCATCAATACTGGTTTTGTGTTCTGCGTGACTTTCAATATCTTTTGAAAACCATTCATTGAACTCATCGTGCGAATCAAACATAGAAGGCATAATAAAATGAAGAAGAGCCCAAAGCTCGGCCATTGAGTTTTGTATTGGTGTTCCACTCAGAAGCAATCTGTTACGGCAATTGAATCCAAGAAGTAGTTTCCAACGCATGCTAAAACAGAAATATAACAATTGTGATTAGAACGAAATATCCATTCACGAATATGCAATTAGGACCAATTACCAATAATCCCAACTGCTTACACTGATTGCAAAACCTGATGGTTAACTCTAAACAATAGTTAAAATGATTCAAAATTTTATAAGAATTATAAGATATATCTACAGCCCGAGTGAATAAGTAGTTGTCTAATTTTCTCCAAAATGAGTTTTTTGTAGTTAAGTAAGCGGAATCGGGTTAGTTTCGTAGTGAATAAGGGGCTAGGTAAGGCATTGACTTGAAAAGGAGTTATTGCTTACAATACAACTCCATTTGAAGCCAAAAACTACTAGAATGATACGATTCTGGTTATCTGAAAGCAGTTAACTCTCTCTGGACAAAATCCGACATAACCACTTATTGTAGTGGGGCTGTAGATATAAGTTATACACCATTTTACATAATAATGTACTTTATAAACAATGCACGTATCATTTCACATAATGATGTTCATTATTTGATAAAACAAGGACATTTTAAAAAGGTCTGAATCTATAAGCTTTCTACTTGAATGATAATAGTAGACCTTGATTATAATTGTGGAAGAGAATGGTCCGGGTGGGTTCCCTATCTAACAGAAATTTATTGACCTCCACCCGGACCATTCTCTTCCAAAATTATAAGCTTTCTAATTTTAATACGAAAAACCTAAGACCCATCTTAATAACATCTTTTCAAAAATCATTAAAACATCCATTCCTTTAAATTAACATCTTGAGACATATCACACTATGGATGGGGAAAAAAACAAAAACAACCTTTTGTTAAGAATCAAAACTTGGTTATCATTGCTTCCAAGAATGTTTTTTTCTTTTTAACGATTGCAAGATTAGGAACTAAACAGGTGTTGCCTCTGGAAGTAATTGGTATAAAGAAGATGGGTTTGATAAAATAAAAGCTATTTTGTTAGATTGTAATAGACAAAGAGACAAACTAACAACCTAAATAAGCCATCAAAACCATAGTTTAGTTTAATTTTAATACGTTATTATTATCCTATAGTTATTACTTATCCTTAATTTTATAATTATTACTCCCTAAACTAATTCAGCTTCTTGTGCATTAGCAGGTCTGCTAAAACTGTTATCCTCCAATTTTTTATAACCTCAACACCTACTATAACCTCAACACTGATAATTCTGATAGTGATAACACCTACCTTCTTATCATATTAATGGAAATTGAAATATACAAAATGTGATAATAAAATGCTAATATTTAGACCACCACAGCCACATTCTTCTTCTTATAGGAATTTTTTCATACACTGATGAAGTAGTAACCTTATAAAGTATTAATCATAAAAATTATTAAACGTTTAATTTTGTAATTGTTTAGAATAATTTAATTTAAAAGGTAATTTTATTTGTTTAGATATAAGTGTAATATTTGTAATAAGTTTGAAAACATATGTTATAAAAGTGAAGAGAGAAAAACAAAAGAGAGTCGACCGGCTTTTGTTCGCTCCGGCTAGACCGAGCCAGAGAGTGTTGGCACGAGCCTCTTGACGTGCACATCGAATGCTCTATAGGAGCCCAAAGTTGCATTTTGAATTTGAAGAAGATACTAATTTGCTCCCCACCTGCAGGTGTAATTAGTTTAAACTTAGTCATCGATTCGACCAATTCGAATTGACCCAGTCGATCATCTCAACCTCTATTGTTTCACCATTTTCGTTCGCCCTGCCGACAAAATTCCTCTATCGTCTCAACATCCAGCTCCCCCTGCCGAGAATCTACTATCTACTGGAATCTACTTCGACAGACAGATAACAGTTTTCATTATTATATCATTTCAACTAGAAAACCGCATAAACATTTTTATTTTGTAATAGATTTATTTGAACATTTTATTTATTTGTAATTTAATAGAGTTAAATTTATTATCTTAAGATTAAATAATAATTGTTGTATTTTTGTTATTAATTAGTTGTTTATAATTTAGTTAATATTAGTAACTTCATTTTCTAATTATAAAAACGTTTAAATTGTTCTTTTAATTTAATCAATTGGTTTTTCTATCATCAGAAGTTTTAATTATTTAATTTATGAAAATTGATTTATGTTATTAGTTTAATAAAAGGTTACAATCAAAATGACATGCGATCTGGTATAATTGAATCAGAAATGTATTTTATCCTTATCCATTTCGGAGCTCTCAACGAAAGGTCCTACTATTTCGAGGTTGCTCAAACATACACTTCAGACGAAAATATCTCCATTTTTATCCTTGTCAAAATTAATTTGAAGACGTTGTACACATAATTTCTTGTGAATTATTCCAAACTTCCGGAAGTATTTCACAGCTTCTTCTTTTAAAGATGGCTACTCCAAAAGTGTTATTCTGTCTATTTTAAATAGGCAATAACAAAAATAACAAGATGAAAACACTAAAAAAAACACACAAAGAAATAACTTAAATGAAACAAATATGAAGAGTTTAAAGGAGATAAGAAAGAAGGTTTCATGCAGACCGGCTAATACAAAAGTACTCTAATTCGAACAGTTAAATATATGGCAACTTAGTGAGAAATTTTGAGGTTTTCACACAAGACATTATTTCCAAGACTTAAAAGTATAAATATTAAAAAAAAAAAATTAAATAAACAACAAATAATTGTTGTTACCTCGTAGTGCTTTTGATAGCCTGAGCTTCATCTAGTATTAAATACTGCCATTTTATTCTGTTGAAGTATTTTATATCTGTGATTACAAGTTGATAACTTGTAATCACAACATGGAAACTGGCATCTTTTGTATGTAGACCTTTTTGGTCCCAAAACTGGCGTAATATTTTTCTTTCCTGCAATATCATGAATCTATACAATTAACTCAAACTAAAAAAATAATAAACATGACCACTCAGTTTTATTTTAAATTTTATTACTTCCACAGCAAAACATATGGGGAGTCACTAGATATTAGATAGGATCATGAGACATATAAGTATTTTGTGAAATCAAGTTTTAATAGAAGAGGATTTAAATTCCTTATTCATTATATAAGAAGTCTAATGAAGGATTATTAAAAATATCAGGAGAACTTTATGTTAACCTACCTGTTGATTTCCCCAATAAGGCACAACTTTGAAGTCGGGAACAAAACGTTGCATTTCTTGCTGCCAATTATGTAACGTAGAAGCAGGAGATATTATAAGAAATGGACCCCAAACAGCTGAAATAAAATAATGAAATAAACAAATGTTCAAATTATTATATATTTACATAAGATTTAAGCATTTGCTTTCAATTGGTTCACGTTAGAAAGAGATGGTAATACAAAACCATGCGGTTGTTACAGATGCTCTACACACCTAGACGGTAAAACCATAGTCCAATTGAAACCGCTTATTTACAGTTCTACAGAGGAACTTCTTATCAGCTATTCTGATCTAGCCTTATCAATGGTTTAAAAAACAAGTTTGCAATTTGGCTATATGTTTTTGTATGGAGTTATTGGAGAAAAGCAAAATAAACATTTGGAAAATAAAAAAAAATTTGTAATTTAAAAAATTTAAATATCACAGATAGGGAGGTTAATAAAAATGTCTTTAATGAAAACTCAACACTTTGGAATAACTGTATTCTTTTGCGAAGTTCTAAAATCACTTATAGTCTCAAGTATTTAAATTCAGCTTCTTCTTTTTCTTGGCATTGTCCTTTTTTCAAGCCTATGGGAATTATCCAAACCACACCCTACGATATTAGTATGGATAATCAACACTAGTAATAGTAGTAATAAAAGAAAACACAAATGGGTACAACATTAGAAACAGGCGAAGTGAACATTATCAGGGGCATCTTATTATTGTTAATATATCTAATGTATAATATATATGTCCTCGCCACAGAGGACAATTTTTTTATAGAAATTTCTAGCGCCAGTAAGTCAAAAATAAATTGATGTTCTATATTTCCTCCTCATTTCCCAATGACAATATATTTATGTGGAAGAAAATGGTGCGAGTAGAGGTCAATAAATTTCTCGTGAGTAGGAGAAATGTTGATTTAGTAGCCTAGTTGGAGAAATGTTTATTAAGTAGCTTAACTCAAGAGAAATTTATTGACCTCTATCCGGACCATTTTCTTCCACATATAATATCAAGGTCAACTATTATCATTCAAGTATAATATATTTAGCATGAGATGCTGATTATCTAAATTATTTTGAATTCCATTCTTGGCGTTTAATTATAAACAAAATACAGATGTTTACTCACAATATTTCTCGGCGATATGACACAGAAAAGCTATTGACTGGACAGTCTTTCCTAATCCCATTTCATCCGCCAAGATTCCATTAATACCCTGGAAGAAAGAAGCATGAATTGATTAATCGAATAAATATTTCTAAAGGGGGAATAAATTTAATTAAAACATGGGAAAGGAAAAATAATTTAATATTAGTTTCTCACAAGGAAAGAAAAAGCAATTAACAATAAAGTAAGCGGTAGAGCGGAGAAGAAGATGACTTAATAAATATTAATCAGGAAATCGTTGACCATAGATATTCTTAATAAAGTAGAAAATGGTCGGTGAAAGAGTTGATAGAATTTAGTGCTAGAGC
Organism: Troilus luridus; assembly: GCA_964056705.1. Lineage (NCBI taxonomy): Eukaryota > Metazoa > Arthropoda > Insecta > Hemiptera > Pentatomidae > Troilus > Troilus luridus. Next base: position 111,769 of record OZ057415.1, read on the forward strand.
ACTGAGTTGCTATGCCGGAAATCCTGGTTCAAATCACGCTGCAGGCCATAATATTTATTTAGTCTGTTAGCAGTCGGAGATGGACTATATCCTGGATCTAGGACACTCCTGGGGGCCACCCAGGCTCTACAAAATATTATAAAAATAGGGTACCCAAATTAAGGGAGAAAAATTTGGCGGTTGATTGTGACCTAGGACAAGTCACCTCTTTGCAGAACCGTTGTCCATGAAACAGTACAATCTCTACCATGTACTGAACCCCAGACCTGTTCACGGGTTGTAATGAAACAGGTTTTTGTTTTGTTTTGATAAGCTTAACTTAATATTTAATTTTATTTAACTCTATTGATCCTCAACAATTTACAACATAACTCATTATTATATAAATAAATTACCTGGTCATATAAATTGACAAGCCATGTCATTCCTTTAATTTGATATCCTTTTAGAGTACCACGAAATATCTGTGGTTGCGGTTTATCTTCGCCTACATCTCCGTTTTCTTCCATTTTCTGGCTAACTCCAAATTCCCTTGCTCTCACTTCTTCCAGAAAAAAGACCTTTTCAACTTTCTTCCGTACTTTTTCTTTCTCTGCCTCACTATCTCAATAAGTAAACAAGTCAAAAATAAATAAATACAATTTTTTATAATTTATTAGTTAGTTGTTTTAATTTTAAATATTTTTATTTTGAAGAGATAAGATATGCCCCTGGCCGGGATTCGAACCCGGGTCCTCTGTCTTAATTTTAATTTTAAATGACAGAGGACCCGGGTTCAAATCCCGGCCAGGGGCATATCTTTTCTCTTCAAAAATAAAAATATTTATAAAAAAAATACAGTTTGTGAAACAATATAAAATAAATTAGTGTAAGGAAGAATACCAATCATAGTCGTCTAATGGGAGGAGCCTGGGGTTTGTCTCTTCTTCAAGTTGGCTCAGAATTCGAAGTTGATCTTCGGTCGTTCCTCCGCCTAGCTTACGTGACATAAAGTGAGCGTACAGTTCTGTCTGAGTAATGAGAAAATTTAGCTTTCTTTGCTGTCTCTTTGCCTAAATAAATGAAAGTTGCATTAAACATTATTGATAATTCTATACAACTTAAAGAGTAGACAAATTTGTTAACTAATTAAAATGACTTGCAGGTTGCTGTGATGCAAGAACGCACATTGCTTATAAATATGTTAAGAGCTCTATTACAAAAATCTTTAACTGAAATAATTTAAGCAAATATAAGCAGAAAATAAATAAATGAATTAGATATGCCCTTTTACTTTTACTTTCATATAGTTTTTTTTCTTCTGCTCTTGTGTTGTTTGTTACTATTATTTATTTTATTTTGTTTTCCTGTTGGTTTTTTTGGTGGGGGGGGGGGGTTTGGTGAATGTATATTGATGTTTCAAATCTGGTGTATTTATCAGCTGTTTTTATCTAACCTTAGCCAGCTGGGAATCTAGTAACCTTCCCTATGATTCAGTAGTTGCATTTGAACCTTGGAGGTGGTGGGATGTGTGTTTTTTTGGTGCATTAGTCATCTTTTGGTTTGCTATTATTCTCTTTCTGCCCTGAGGATGCCTGAATAGGCGAAATATTGGACAGGTATTTTTAATTTCCTGTTTTAGTTTAGAGACTTAAGGTTTTTAGTTGGAATTTTTCCACTTATGTATTAATAAATAAATGAAATTCAGATAATATTTTTCTCAATAAGATTTAGTTTTGTGCATTACCTCCATCAGCTCCACGTCTAGCTTCCTCTGTTCCTCGGCTTCCTTCTCCATTCTTCTTCTCGTCTCTCTCTCCACTCTCTCAAATCTTTTCCAGTATACTTGCATTTCACGTGTCAACCTCTTAGCTCTCCAGATGACTTCTTTCATATTTTTTTGAGACTGTAAAAAAAGGATAATGGAAATAATAAGAGTATGCTTGTTACTTAATTTGACGATTTGATTTATACTGGAATAAATAAACAAATTCAACTATGAACATGAAAAAGATAAAGTAGACATTGTTTTTTAACATAGACACCATATTGTACTGGTATTTCTAAAGTGACACAACTAAAAACCAGTGTTTTTTTTTGTAGTGAATTGTAGCCATGAAAGAAATGCTCTTAGAAATATATCTTTATCACTCATCAAAACTGCATCAATCTAGCTTCAGAGCTTGTCTACCAGGAGCCACTTGTGTCACTCTTAGTGTACTAATGTTATTCCAAGCTGGCTAATAGTTTTTCCAAAAATGTAGGTTTTGACTTGTGTCATATTAGAAATACTAGTGCGATATATATCTTAGGAAAAACTGTTTCAAAAGACGAATTTTAAATGTCACGACAACTTACTTGCATTGCACGCTGTCGACAGTGCCTCATACAGTTAGTAGCAGCACGCCTGCATGCTGTTAAAATCTCCTTATGATTGCTAATTCTATACCGCTGAACCTAAATAACACAAAATTCTTAAATTTCCAATTCCATGAAAGTTAAATATAAATGATAAAAAAATGTAAAAATATTTGTATGACGAAATGTAAATACAGTATGACTTGGCTACTTAGATAGTTCAGAAAGCAACTGCCATGATGATATAGTTGGCCAACTGAATCAACAATTCAGTTATTTTCCTGACTCCCTAATCAAATTAATCCTAAAATTCACATTTTTTTATAAACAGGGTATTCTTTAGTTAGTGTATAGTCAAGCGATCTTAGTGACACAACCTACCAAGTGTCAATCCCCAAAGTGATTTCACCTTCAAATCAAGTCCACGGTTTCAAAACATTTTGTAAAATTTTGCTTTTTGGAAATAATTCAGTGCTGACTCAGAGATCAAAGCATCATTTAGTTTTACGAGTTCGAACTCGGCCAGAACGGGGCCATAAATATCAACAAAATCTGAAGCGAACAGTATGTGTGATTAAACTGTTCATCTGTGGTTCCAGAGATTTCAAGAGGGAGACTAAAGGCATAGAGGAACTATAATATGTAGCATATGTACTCAAGTTTAGAGCAATCAAAAGAAGCTACAATGAAGGACATAAAAATGACCACTCTATCTCCATTGATATGGCTTTTGGTCACTCTTGTAAACCAAAAATTTATAGATATATATGAATGAATTGAAATACATACCTTTCCAATTTCTTTTTTTGCCATATTTGCCCAAAGTTTACGCCTGCGATGTGCCATAATCTCAGCAGCTTTGTTCTGAGCAGATTTTTTCCTATGGCTGAGTTCTTTTTTCGACCGCGACATTAGTTGTAAATCTGGCTCTTCTTTGACTTTTCTCTAGGGAATTAAATTTTAATATTAATATATATTAAAATAATTTATTTCCTATATATAGGCAATTATTCTATTGGTTATCGCTTCTAATTGAGACATAAGTTTTAATTTTTCATTTGTTTTCCTTTGAATATTTTCCAAAAATAGAAGTATTATCACGAGCTTAAGTATGGAAAATAGAATGTAATTATGGGAAATGTAAATAGATTGGTAATCATTTAATCTAGAAATGAACGTTTCAACAAACATGAATCATGTTTGAGTGAAAAATAGTCGACTGGATAATTCTAATGATGGATTGAATTGGTCAGGAGGAGCAGCCTAAGATAACACAAAGTAAGCACAACTTATTTGTGCCAACGTTTTGCTCTACGTTGTAAGCTATCTTCAGGGGAAACCAAATAGTGGGTGAGTGCATGTTACATACATTGTACAGGCAACCAAATGTTTGGTGAGTACCAAACATGTATCATCTATACTTAGAAATATTAGCATAAAATTATACTTAGAAACATATATACAATTGAAAATTACTTTAAAGTCGAAAGGTATGAAGAGTCAATAAATTAATCAAGTGTTGACTGGATCATGGTTTTCTTCTTACTTTATTACATTTAAACTATCTAGTCCAGTAAAATACATCTAATTGAAATGGTAGAAATATAATTTTAAAACTCTGGATGAAATAATTACTGAAATCTACTCACTGCCCATAATTTCATTCTCGTTTTGGAAAATATTAAAAATTAAACGAATAAACAGTTAAAACTTGTTGTAACTCGAAGCGACAACCGACGGACCTGATGCCCACAAACACAAAATAAACTTACTTTCTTTCTTTCTGCATTAAAATTGTCAACCGCTTGATCTTGTTTTTTCATTTTTTCTTTTTTTTGAAAAACAAATTTCTTTTTCTTAACGAAACCTGAACTTGAACTTTGATGCTCAGGGTATTTATCAAAATTGGAGAGGAGCCCTGTGCCATAGTACATGTATTCCTGGTTCTATAATCATATCAGTAATTATAATGAGTATATCCTTTAATGTGTGCATATATTCAAATATATTTATAAAATAAATTATTCTGAAATTTCATGTAAAAAAAAAAAAAAAAATTAAAGTAAAGTTCGATTTTTATAGTAATTGATGATACCAATTTAGATGGAAAACTAAAATATTTACAACCCGGCCATGTAAATAATAACACATTAGTAAATAAAATAAAAGCCGTTTCTTGTCAAAAGAAGTTGACATCAAGGGCAAGTTTTTATTTTCACTATATTTGTAAACCAAATGGAGAGAAAAAAAAAACAACTGGTAATAACTTATAAATCATAATGGACCTTATCCCATATCTAATTTTTTCTTTCATAAAATATATAAAATAAATGAAAATTATTGAATCTAGCAACTCCACTTTTTCAAAAAGATAAACAACTTTTTATGCAGGAAAAAATTTTGAAAATCTCTATTACTTTTTAATTAACGCAAGGGTATAGGATTTATTGAAAATGGTACAAAATATGTCGAGAATTTAATTTTCTATTTTTTTTTAATCTAAAAAAAGTTATTATGAACCTGAAAATATTATCAGTGACTTTAGAAATAATGCATAAGTAACCGGTGGCCTAGTGGTTAGCATAACTAACTACTAAGCCCAAGATTGGCAAGTGGCTTTAGGATTTTTTAAAGGGAGTAAAAAATCCTTGGTTATGCCGTCCTTCGGAAGGGACGTTAAACGGGAGTCTAGAGCTTGTATGATGTTAGGTACTCGTTAAAAATCCCTATCAAAATAAACCTGGGTAGGGAAAATTTAGAGTTTCCACTGTAGCATCGTCCGATTAGCCATAACAGCATTAGGTGACATTAAATAAACAAACAAAATGAATGGTAAGGGTTCAGTAAAAAACTGGCATTTATAATTTTTCAGGTGCATTTCACCAACTATACATTGATTTAAAATGTTTTTATAGTTCTATACATTCGAGAGGCAGAAGTAGCGTGATATAAAGTGATCGAACAAAGAATATTAAATAAAATATTTAATCCTAGTCAGATTATGTACATTGAATAGCCAAATTAATATAGCCACCCTACAAACAAGTTTGATTATGTCCATAGTGTTCTTAAAACTTGTTTTAATGACGCTGTCCTTAAAAATGCCTATCCTAATTAAACCTGGATAAGCAACATTTAGAGCTCCCAATGCAACATAGATAGATTAGCCATAGCAGCATAAAGTGAATTTAAATGAAAAAAAAACCCACAACAAACTAAGTTAATTACTGAGAAGCGAGGGGATGGTTGACTGGATGATAGACGTAAGGAAGAAAATAGTTGGGGGTGCAGTCAAATAAAAACACAGAATAAGTGGTTACTTATTTAATTATGTGCCGACGTTTCGACCCACTTTGTGGGTCATCTTCAGGGCTAAGAAAGAAAAACAGACAAAATAACAGAACTATAAAAATACATTGCAGACTAAGTATATGATAAATGAGAAAAAATATATATGTAGAGAGGTAGAAATTTAGAACAAAGGTGAGGGATATATATGAATAAAAAATTACAGAGAAAATGTACAGAACGGTGGTGATGCCAAAAAGATTTTTTTACAAAGATAAAAGAAGGAAGTAAACAGAAAGTTATTTAAAAAGAAAAAGTATAAACATCAGAGGTGAGAAGTAAAATTATGGAAAAGGTAGTAGAATAACAAAAGTGAGGGATATATATGAATAAAAAATTACAGAGAAAATATACAGAACGGTGGTGATGCCAAAAAGATTTTTTTACAAAGATAAAAGAAGGAAGTAAACAGAAAGTTATTTAAAAAGAAAAAGTATAAACACAAGTATTCTACTACCTTTTCCATAATTTTACTTCTCACCTCTGATGTTTATACTTTTTCTTTTTAAATTACTTTCTGTTTACTTCCTTCTTTTATCTTTGTAAAAAAATCTTTTTGGCATCACCACCGTTCTGTACATTTTCTCTGTAATTTTTTATTCATATATATCCCTCACCTTTGTTCTAAATTTCTACCTCTCTACATATATATTTTTTCTCATTTATCATATACTTAGTCTGCAATGTATTTTTATAGTTCTGTTATTTTGTCTGTTTTTCTTTCTTAGCCCTGAAGATGACCCACAAAGTGGGTCGAAACGTCGGCACATAATTAAATAAGTAACCACTTATTCTGTGTTTTTATTTGACTGCACCCCCAACTATTTTCTTCCTTACGTCTATCATCCAGTCAACCATCCCCTCGCTTCTCAGTAATTAACTTAGTTTGTTGTGGGTTTTTTTTTCATTTAAATTCACTTTATGCTGCTATGGCTAATCTATCTATGTTGCATTGGGAGCTCTAAATGTTGCTTATCCAGGTTTAATTAGGATAGGCATTTTTAAGGACAGCGTCATTAAAACAAGTTTTAAGAACACTATGGACATAATCAAACTTGTTTGTAGGGTGGCTATATTAATTTGGCTATTCAATGTACATAATCTGACTAGGATTAAATATTTTATTTAATATTCTTTGTTCGATCACTTTATATCACGCTACTTCTGCCTCTCGAATGTATAGAACTATAAAAACATTTTAAATCAATGTATAGTTGGTGAAATGCACCTGAAAAATTATAAATGCCAGTTTTTTACTGAACCCTTACCATTCATTTTGTTTGTTTATTTAATGTCACCTAATGCTGTTATGGCTAATCGGACGATGCTACAGTGGAAACTCTAAATTTTCCCTACCCAGGTTTATTTTGATAGGGATTTTTAACGAGTACCTAACATCATACAAGCTCTAGACTCCCGTTTAACGTCCCTTCCGAAGGACGGCATAACCAAGGATTTTTTACTCCCTTTAAAAAATCCTAAAGCCACTTGCCAATCTTGGGCTTAGTAGTTAGTTATGCTAACCACTAGGCCACCGGTTACTTATGCATTATTTCTAAAGTCACTGATAATATTTTCAGGTTCATAATAACTTTTTTTAGATTAAAAAAAAATAGAAAATTAAATTCTCGACATATTTTGTACCATTTTCAATAAATCCTATACCCTTGCGTTAATTAAAAAGTAATAGAGATTAGAATAACAAAAGTGAGGGATATATATGAATAAAAAATTACAGAGAAAATATACAGAACGGTGGTGATGCCAAAAAGATTTTTTTACAAAGATAAAAGAAGGAAGTAAACAGAAAGTTATTTAAAAAGAAAAAGTATAAACACAAGTATTCTACTACCTTTTCCATAATTTTACTTCTCACCTCTGATGTTTATACTTTTTCTTTTTAAATAACTTTCTGTTTACTTCCTTCTTTTATCTTTGTAAAAAAATCTTTTTGGCATCACCACCGTTCTGTACATTTTCTCTGTAATTTTTTATTCATATATATCCCTCACCTTTGTTCTAAATTTCTACCTCTCTACATATATATTTTTTCTCATTTATCATACACTTAGTCTGCAATGTATTTTTATAGTTCTGTTATTTTGTCTGTTTTTCTTCCATAGCCCTGAAGATGACCCACAAAGTGGGTTGAAACGTCGGCACATAATTAAATAAGTAATTACTTACTTAGTAATTACATAATTATCAAAAAAATCTGAAAAGGAATTGTCAAAGAGTGCAGTGGTTGAGCTACCTGCTAAATCCTAAAAATGTCTATTGTATACCCTTACATGTTTAAATAGTGTATACTTAGCCATACTTATATCATTCTAATGTCAAAGATTTTTTTTTTTTTGTGAAATAAAAAAAAAGTTTCAAAATGCAGTAATAATGTTATTGTGACCGTAGCTGTCATGATTAAGCAAATTTGACATTCCCCTCACCAGTAGCAACAATTCACTTCATAAAAATAGGTTTTGGATTTTAATATTTTCACTTTTGATAATGCTGTTATTGATTGTTCTTTATGCAGAAACCTACCAATGAAATGGTTTTAAGACTGGATCAATTTCTTATGGAAAATTTAAGTGCACCTATGATAACTACATTAATAAAACATTAAACACTATAAAAAGATGAGTGGATTAGTTGGAGAAAAATAATTGCCACTCTTAGAAATGTGCTATTGTAGAAATAAAACACATTTCTTAAACAAAATATCCAAAAATCTTTTCATTTTAGATCATTAGCTCAAATATAATCTGATTTTTAAGATATATTAAATATAACAGAATTCTTACACTCGTTCAAAGAAGTTGGTCAGGAAATGGAATCAAAGAAGAAATGCAACAATGAATGGGCTTATTTATTGATTGTATGCAAAAACATTAAAGCTATAATAGTAGACAAGCATAAAGCCAATTCCAATTGCATTTATTGAAAGTGGTCATTCGTTTAATTTTGTTGGCTTAGAAATTAATGAATTATTAATTTATAAATGACTAACAGAGGAGATAAAATATTCTTACTTTTGAATTGTGGTAGAATCTTTTTTTATACTTATTCCTAAGTACATGTTCGCGAAGCATGTCTTGTAAGTCTTCTTCTGTTATTTCTTCATCATCAGAAGAATCTGATGTGTCTGTAATTAGGACATCTAGCAACCACTGTCTATCTAAGCTTACATTACTCAAGTTGTAAAACCTCTTCTTGTCAGCTATTTTATCTGTATGAATAATCAGCCATGTAAAAATAAAATATCCACAGAAATAATTCATTAAACCTTGAGGAATGAAGGCAGCTTACCTTCTTTAGTAGCTGAAAGACCATTCCAAACCGTTTCACCGGTATAGGCATCGACACCAGCCAATTCCGTGTCTGAATCACTTGACGCTTCTCCATCCTCACTAATAAACAATATTGGTTAAGTTATTTCCTATTAAATTGGAGGAAATTTGTAGAATGAAATATTTAAAATAATACCCTAATGGTTGTTTTAAAAAGTCCTCGACATATGTTAGGAAAGGAGCTATGTCCAAGCTTTTTTCCAGCTTCTGGTAATAAAGTGGTTTGGCAATTTCTGTTTTGACTACCATGTTTGTCTTATCATCACTCATACTGCAGCTAATGGACATGCAATGTAAACAAAAACCACAATCACTAAAATTTTGAAGAATACCATTAAATTTAATGGTAAATAAAAAAACAAATCACTTACAAATAAATATAATCAAAAGGTATCTCTGCATTCCAGTTAGAAATTATTGCTAAACTGAAATGTAAAAGTTATAAATGTATACAACCATATTTATAGTGGGTAGATGAAACTATTTTGCTTGTCACATTTTTTAGTAAACCACACCCAAATTAATATCTACTTTTTTACATAAGCCTAATCAGAATACAAGGCAGTCCATACTAGGCCATTGTAAAAATGTGCTTGGGGTCAAAGAAGAAAGGAAAGTGAAATTAGGTTAGTATATATTGAAAGACGCATCTCCTTTTCAGAGAATCAAAAATATTTGAGCCAGCTGTCTTGGCCTGAAAGAATTAGAGTTTGTTTCAAGTAGCCATTTTTAATGGTCCCTTCTCAAACATCAGCAAACGTTGAAAGCATTATCGAATAGAAATTGTGATGAATTTGTTACTAAAGTGAGTGTAGATTTCATTATTCAAGCCTGGTTATCAATTATATGGTAAGATAATAATAGTTATAAACATTAGTTCTATATATACAACACTATTAGTTTTGTTTTCATACAACTACTACTGTTCTTATAGTGATAAAAAAATATTTAAAACATTATTGTGCAAGTTTAATTAAATTTTATTTGGTAATTACATTTAAAATAAAAAAATCAATATTGGAAGATAATGGAGAGGCCTTTGGGTTCTAGACTATAAGGAAGCTTGTTGATTGGTTTGCCCCCACCCTCATCTCTCTCTTTCCCCAGGGTCGCCATTGTGGACTGAGGCAGATAGTTTTCCATCTGTATCTGTTTAGTCTCAGTATTGAACTCAATATTGTTTTCGAGTTGTTATTTTAATCACTCAAACCGTCAATTGTTACCAGGTATGTTATTATATTAGTTTTTACTTTTATTGTTTATTATTATTGCATTTAAAACAATTGCAAGTGACGCCATAACCGATCGCGGCACGTTTCTTGTTAGTCAAGAAGATAGAGTAAGATACTTTCATAAAGTTTTTATAGTTGTACATATTTAATTCAGGATTTTCTATCGTTAATGTTATCCATTCTGAACATATTTATAAGTTTTACTAATGTTGAAAATTATAAAGCTGAGTCATGACCGGCCTATCTAATGGTGTTTAATGTATTTGTCCTTAATCGCTGGCTTATGTATTTGAAATAGGTTAATTATTACATAAACATATTACTTTTCAGTTAATCTTGTTTCGTTGGACTTAATTCAATTTCCTATATTTTAGGTTAATTCTATTATTGCCGACGCTTGTATGATAAAACAGTAATGGCGCATTTTCTCTGTTGTAACCTGTATTGAATTATTAGAATAATTTAAATTTTCTCATACATTGTTGCGGTAAATTTTTACGATTGATTATTTTATATAATTTTTTTTTTTTGTATGTTTCTAAATACTTGTTTTTATTTATAAAAATATTTGTCTTGTAAATTTGGCCTTTGGGATTAAATACACATTTTATAAGACTCTAACCAAAGAATGTTTTTAAAAAGTAATTTTGTTACATGTTTATTGTAAGCTTTATCTATTTCTTTTTTTCATGAAACTTACTTTGTATTATTGTTAGACTTTATAATTAAAGCTTTTTCCCAGCAATAAGCATCAAACAAGTAATAAGTAGGTTATGTTAGGTTAGAATACATAAATTACAATTAAAAAGAGATTGATAATAAATAGCCTTAATAAATTAGGTACTTTCCTCAGCCGGATGCTAATTTTTGGGGCCTTGTGTTATATTCTCTGAATTAATTCAAAACAAAACACGTTTTCCTTTTTTTTTCAGTATTAATTTTAGTAAAAATAAAGATTTAAATTCGGGATATGGCTAGAGCTGAAAAATATGCTGTCGCTTAATTTTAAGAGAAAGGTTTATTGGCAAAGAATGCAATATGCGATCAGAAACATGAAATGTAAGCTCTCGTCTATTTAAACTATTTTTTCAGGACTGCCGATTTTTTTTTTTCTTATGTTCCACTGATATTTCTCTTAAGTGGTTGTTCCAATCTACATCTGTATTATGATTCATATCCAGTTGTTTCTACACTATTCGACTGATGTCATCTCTTAGCACCGCCAACGTTCTCCGTCACTAAAAGACAGTTTCATTTCATGTTTCTGATCACATGTTGCATTCTTTGCCAATAAACCTTTCTCATAAAAAAAATGGGACTGCGTCTTTTTCAGTTCTAGCTAAATCTCGATTTTTTATTTTATTTTAATAAAAATAAAGACTGAAGAAAAAAAAGAGACCATATTTTGTTTTGAATGAATTTAGAGGATAAAACATATGGGCCTAAACGAACATTCTCCTTATGATTGAAAGAAATTTGGCGGAATTACTTAAGGATTTTTCGCTTGTGCCCAGCTAACGGAAAAGTACTATAAATTGATGCATCATGAATATGTGGAATTGGTTTTGGTAGTGTAACTTAATGCGTTTTTTCTATTTATGCCTCTTAAAATATTTTTCTTTTTATTATATAATCAGCAATTATTTAATAATCTAATCTCTATATAAGTTTGTTTAATTGATAATTAGATAATGTGTGTGATAGATATATGAAATTTAAATGATTAATTATAACAGTTTGTTTATCAACTGTCATGCAGAAATTTAAAAATTATCTGTAATAATTAGATATAATATGTAGGTTTTTGCTAACAAATCTAAAAACAACCAAGTCTGATTAGTTTCATTAATGGGTAGTTTTTTTAAATTTAAATTTGTTTTATTTTGAACTTTACCTATAAAAATCTCTTTTCTAGTCCATGAAACAGTATTTACATTGCATATTAACACTATCACAGACTTAACAACTTCTCAAAGGTAAGTTCATCCTTAAGGCCTGTAAGAAGTTAAAAGCTATTAAAGTGTCTGTAGAATGTTCCTGATGAATTTTTAATGAAAATTGAGTCCAAATCACTTGATCCAAGCTCTGTCAGCAGGATTTTCGCACTGTAAGAGGTAATAGAGGAAAGAGCATGATCATTGAACCGGAATTACTAACTTGGTTTTCCATCCATCTAGCGACTTATCTTTCTATTTAAAAAATAATGTAGAGATAAATATTTCCGAGCTTAACTCTAGCAGAAAGCCCATCAATACAACTAATAGTTCAGAAAGATTTTATTTTAGAAAGAGTTTATTTCAACTAAATGACAACGCACCAACACAAAAAAAGTATGGGGGTCGCTGCTTATAAATATTTATTTAAAAAAGAAAGGTATTTAATTTTTAAATTAAGCAATGAGGAAAAAACATAATGAGTAGTTTCCTTACAGAATAAACTTGACCGCTGTGTACAAATGGCATCGAGGATAAGTACCAATGGGGGGGGGGAGGGGGGCTGACATCGATAAGCTTGTTTCTTGCAGAGGTCAGGAAAATAAGATGGGCTGTTTGAATATCTAAAATTCAAAGAGGATAGGCACTCGTAACCAAAATTGATTATCAATATTCTTATTTTAAACCTCTAAAATTGACTAGGAGTGTTCACTTATGCTTCACTGTAGCCCTTTTCTAGAAGTTTAAATACCTCCAATTTTTTTGAGATCAGTAATTGAGTATTACACTATCAACTGAGCTACTTCACTCCCTTATGATTACCCTAAGGAGAAAATATTTCCCTGATAAGAAATTAACTTACTATACATAGCAGAAGGAAAATAAATGTGTTTTATATATTCAATAAATAACCAGATCTTCACAGACGCCTGCTATTACCCATTTTATAGTACATAAATTTATATTTAATGAAATGTCATTTTTGTTTCAGTCTAGGATGGTTGGATCAAGAGTTTATGTCGGTGGCCTGCCATATGGCTGTAGAGAGAGGGACTTGGAAAAGTTTTTCAAGGGATATGGCAGAACAAGAGACATTTTATTGAAAAATGGATATGGGTTTATTGTAAGTATTTAGCTTTTTAATATATTTTGCTATTAAATGTGCTTGACCTATCCAGATTCATGAACCCATTAATTTATTGTTTTGTTATGATCATTTACTCATTGATAAAATTTATGAATCCTTCCTTCTCTTCATTTTCTCTCGATTTATTGAAATACGTGTCTTTAATTATCATATATTTTTTAAGAAAGTATAACTTGAAAGTTCTCCAATTTAAGCGTGGGTCATTTTATCCTTAACTCTGCCTTACATAAATGTATATGCTCAAATCAATATCAGCCAGGCTTTTTGTACATATACTTTGTAACTTAAATATAATGCTTTAATTTTGGTTTTACAGGAATTCGATGACTACAGAGATGCTGATGATGCTGTATACGAACTTAATGGGAAAGAACTGCTTGGAGAAAGGTATATGATACAATTTTTTTTTGTCATTTAATAGATAACATTAAGAATTTTGATTATCAGCTAAGATAGTATAATATATGTATACTTATATTCTCACATAATTTTTTATCTTCTAAAAGACCTTCAGCTTAAACTATTTATAACTTTAAATCAGGATTATAAACAGTAAGGTGTTTTTTTAACATATTCAAAATTACTGGGGGGAAAAAATATGCCAAATGTTTGTCAAAACTTATTAATAAGTTTTGAAAAATGGAGAAGTAGTTTTAATGAAAAAGAAAAATAGCAGGGAAATAAAATAATTACCATTGTTAGAATTTTCTTCTTTACTTTTGAATCAGGCCAAAGAATAATAAAAACCAAAAAAACCCTCTATATATTTGACATTTCCATTTTTTGTTATATTTTGACATAATAGTGTTTTCATCACACCTATCTGTTAAACGCCTGAAACATCACACATATGTCAAACGTTATCTAGTAAGGGAGAAAATGGTCCAGGTGGGGGTCAAAAATAAATTATATTCTCTTAATATTTATTGAAAAGCCAAAGTCTTGTTTGTTCTTCATCTTCAACAAATTCTTTCCTGATCGTAACTAGGGCAAATGACAATTGTATTTAATTACTTAAACTAACATAAACTAAACATATTTAGTTTTAAAATTTTTTTTTTGTTTTCTAAATTAAAACATATTATTCCTGTTTAGAATTGTTGTGGAACATGCCCGAGGGAATGCAAGAAGAGTTGGCGGTGGCGGAGATAGATATGGAGGCGGTGGAGGAGGGAGACCACGTCGGTCCGGCGGTTGGTACAAGTAAGTTAATTTACATATTTTTGTTAAAATTTTAGCTCTGAATTGCTATATCTTCATTAAATCTGATAAAAAAGATTTCATTGATGTGATAGATTGACTAATGGAGGATGGAAATAGTTGGGGTTGCAGTCAAAATTTTACACAATAAATAAGAGGAAACTTATAATTTTTTTATTTGTGCCGACGTTTCGACCTACTTTGTAGGTGATCTTAAGGGCCAATAGGAGTGGCTACTCAGTGCAAAATGAAACAGGCCAAAATTTTTCCAGTTGAAATTGGCCAGTTTCATTTTGCAGTGAGTAGCCACTCCTATTGGCCCTGAAGATGAGCTACTAAGTAGGTCGAAACGTCGGCACAAATAAAAAATAATAAGTTTCCACTTATTTATTGTGTAAATTTTTGACTGCACCCCCAAATATTTCCATCCCCCTTATCTATATTAAATTAAAATCTTTGTCAAATCCAAAGAAGAGAATTAAGTTAAATTCTTCTTAGAAATTCTGCTAAAAATTTCATTCATGGAATAAATCATTAATTGTACTTCTCATAAAAAGTCTGACATGAGAAAGTTTCCAATTTAAGTTATTTCACTTTTTCCATTTGTAGTAAGAAATGATGTTTAATAATGTTTTTACTTTGAGAATGTAATTGGACGTGAGGCTGATCCTCTTTCCCCTCAGACATCTCAATTCTATGTTTTATATATATATATATATATATTACATATAATCATTTACATCATGAAATAATACTAAGAGTGAATAATTCAACTGAATAAATACATTTATTAACAATTATAGTTAATAAATTATTTATTCAGTTCTGGGAATGTTGTTATGTAATTACATGTCAAGTTATTATATATAGCAGTCTCATCTAATAGGATCACCCAATTTCTAGTTTTGTTTTTTAACAGTCGAGTATCCTGTTACCTTAAGGCTCTTTTAAGAAACTTCTAAATATTTTACTGAAGTTATGTTAGCTTTCGCTGAGAGCATTAGATCATCAATAATATTCATTGTTAAAATTAAAATTATCATCTTTGGCTTAAATTAGTAATACATCTTAAGTTTGTAAATATGAATATGTATTGAAAAAGGAAAAGGTCAAGAGAGACATTAAATAAATGTTATTACATTAGTGGAAAATTTCCCTTTTTCAATATATATTTTGTGGAATATTCTCAAGTCCACTGGTTTTTTGATAATTTTCTCTGTTTTTTCTTGCACTTTTACTTTCATTTTTTCATATGGTTTTTTTGTCTTCTGTTATTATGTTGTTTGTTACTATTATTTATTTTGTTTTCCTGTTGTATTTTTTGGGGTTTGGTGAGTGTGTATTGATGTTTCAAATTCTGGTGTATTTATCAGCTGTTTTTATCTAACCTTAGCCAGCTGGGAATCTAGTAACCTTCCATATGATTCAGTAATTGCATTTGAGCCTTGGAGGTGGTGGGATGTGTTTTTTGGGTGCATTATTCATGTTTTGCTTTGCCGTTATTCTCTTTCTGGCTTGAGGATGCCTGAGAGGGCGAATTATTGGACAGGTATTTTCAATTTCCTGTTTTAGTTTAGAGACTTAGGGTTTTTAGTTGGAATTTTTCCACTAATATATTAATATGTTTTAATTAATTGTAAATAATTGATTCTATCTTAAATAATTTGTATTATTATCAGTATATCTAACAAAAAATGATAATTTTTTTAATGTGATGTTGCTAGGTATGTCAATGATTATATAGAAAATATTGTTAATTGCTTAATAGAAGTGACATTAGAAATGTAGCGTTGGCAGAATATATGTAATATATATATATTTTTTTTAAAGTAGCATTTGGAGTTGTAGAAAAGATATGAGTTTTTAATTAGGTTGTGTTCGATGGATAGGACAGTGGTTTTTATAGTTAAAGTTTTGTTCTCATTGAAAATTATTATAGATTGTATGATGGAATTTTAAGTTTTAGGATTGTATGTAATGGAAATTTTATCAGAATTTAGTTCTGAACATAGATTAGGAGTTAAAGGCTTTAATGTATTAGATTAGGAGTTAAAGGCTTTAATGTATTTGTTGGAAGGGGCAAACTCGAATTACATTATACAGTTATCATTTGTTTAGGATCATTAAGTTTTAATAGATTAATTAATTCAATAATGTAATTAGTGCTTCCAGAGGTCCTCCAACTTATGGTTCTGTAATCTGTTTGTTAAACTTTTTTATTCTCATCTGCATATATTCTGTAAATTCAAAAAAAATGATTATGCACTAAAAGGTTATTATTATATTATATGCTGTTAATTTAATCATTTTAAGTTATTAATTATGGTTTATTGTTTCAAATGTTTAAGTTTTTTAATATCAATGGAAACTATATTGAAAATAACGTAATTACAAACTAACCTATAAAAAAAATTTATGTTAATCATCCACTTGTTTCCTCATCAAAAACCTTTTCTTATTTATTTCAATTAAAATAAGTTGTCATTTCCTCAATTGAAGTTAATATATCCTTCTGAAAGTGTCAAATAATATTGGTTCTTCGTGACGGATGATTAGTTTTTAGTTGACCTACATTTCTCTAAATTATGATAGGTCAGATCATGTAGCATGAGCCGCCAGGTAATGAATAATAAGGCAACAATGTCGATAACAATTTGGCTTGTTGTATCCTAGGGGCTCATAAATTAATGCCAGCGCCTGTTCCCTGAATAGGATTGTTAACATTCCTGTTCGGGTTATCGTGTCTGGGACAGTCAGTAGCTAAACTCTTTTAGTCATTGGCCGATTTGTTCGACAACTGAGAACCCTTAACTTGAGAAGTAATTATAAATCAGGCTGGTAGCTACATTGTTTTTAATTATCCATGATGTATAATGTCAATTTATTATTTTTTCTATTCAGTCATTTCAAAAATGTAAAATTATCTATTGTTAATTAGTTCTACTTGAGAAGCAAACGCAGCATTGATTTAAATTATGAAAGTGGTTCTGTTCCCCTCTCAAATATGAGATATTTTATTTTAACAAAGGATAAGTGGAATAGGTTATTTTAGTGTTTCAAATTCTCTCTGTTGATTCATAGCCTCATGCTACGGATATAGAGCAACACTTTTATTGAAAAAGATAAAATTATTAATTGTTAAAATCAATTCAAAAATTGTTGTGAAATTGTTAATAATTTTACTAAGATATTCTTGATTACAATAATTTTCTCCTAAGTTATGCATTCTATTCTCTCTTTTTTTTGTGTGAGTTCATATTTGTTAGGAATAGGTATATTAAGATTCACTTTTAGTGTTGAATGTATATATTTATTAATTTGTTCATAAATTTCAGTACATTCTTTGTAATTTTTATTTTTCTATTATAATGTACTTCATTTATATTGATATTAGTAATTTTAGTCCTAATTTTTCATTTTTTGTTCAAAATTATCCTAATAGCACTAATTTAGTTCTGGGATCCAGGAAGTTTATTAGTCCAGAGATTGAGTAAACGTTTTTATTCTCTTTCAAATAACAAAACAAAGTGATATTAACAATTTTTTAAATATTTAAATAATAGATTAATATTTTTGCCGTGTTATTGTTGATCCAGCTTTTAGGTCACTGTGACAAGTAGGAAAATAATACTTTTGATAGTAGGCAAACGAGTTGCACTCTGAATTGCCTTTTCTTCTATAAGGTGTTATTCTATTTGAAGACTCGAACATTAAATTCAAGTTTTATTCTTGCATTCTTAATGTCTCAATATATTAAGTGGTCTATGAAGCTTGAAATATTCATCTGGTTGAACAAGATTATTAGTTCAATTAAGGGCACATTTAATTCTTCTCTATAATAATTTTATAATAATCACTTTTGAGCCTATTAAGGGTTTTTATCAAACACTATATTTTATTGGTCACTTTGACGGCAGGTTTGTATGGATTTGGATTTTAACATTAATTTTGTGTTTCAGGGAGGCTGACTTCCGCAGTAGTGACAGGTGAGGCAAATGTTTATTATATTTGTTTTTTTTTACTATGTTAAGAGATCAGAAGTGAATTTGTCATCCATTTATATTTAGATATTATTTGGCACTCATAAGTCAATTGTTTTTTCATTGTACAATAATGGCTGTGCATAGTAAATTATTTTTTATCAATATTTGATTTTCTTATTTCTAGATATGGACCACCGACACGTACAGATTATCGTCTAATTGTTGAAAATTTATCTAGCCGAGTCAGCTGGCAGGTATGTGATTATTGAATTGTCTTTTCTGGATCCATTGTCTCAGATTGTTCTGTTAAAGTAATTTAATTGTGATAACCTTGTAGGCTATTAGCAAGAACATATCAATTAACTGTTTCAATTAATTAATTGTTTAAATTAAGTTCGAGGGTGCATGAATATCTAAGTCGTGCTTCATTGAGAAAAAGCGAGTCGAAATGTTTTGTTCTTGTGATTATTAATTGATCAACAAACTGGCACCTAAAGCGCAACATTCCTCAAGAGCTGTGATGGTAGCATTGTGCCCGATATTGACCAATGAGTGGAGGGGAACCACGTTCTTCATTATTGGAACTTATTCCGCCTGAACAATTCATGGCCACAGAAATCTTACATACCAGTTTGTATGCTTAGTAGTATAATTGCATGACTTAGAAGTTATTTGTTTTAATAAAAACGATATGGAATTCAAAGGTTATCACAATTATCAATTTAATGAAGTAGTTATTTATTTGTTTTTATATTTTCCTTTTATTGAAAAAAAAAATTAATTCTTTTTTTTTATTAAAAAAAAGAATTCTCTTAATTTTTTTGACCATTTAATGTTTGTGTTTTCCTCTCCTAAAGAGTAATCTGGTTTGGCTTGGTTCCGTGTGCGGCCCCCAAGGTCAAGGTGTGTGACATGGTTCTGGTTCTGGTTCTGGTACCTACTCTAGCCCTGGTCTAGCCCGTGCTGATGACCTTTGGCGATGATGTGACAGTCAGTATGAAGAGAACTATTATCGATGGGACAGAGAAACTTAGCTATCGATGACATTAAGCTGGATGTATAGAAATCACACTGTTAATTACCTATTTGGCGTGCGACCTGATATTTGGCACAGCAGTGAGAAAGATGATGGATGGTGTAGGATCCGATGAGAATAAGCTATGGCCTGCGTTTCCCCCTCACTACGCATGGACCACCACCGTGTGGTGAGCACGCACACGATGGTCCCTTGTGTCGCCTACACTTGGCATAGCCACCACAACCTCATCTCTGCTTCCTCGTCTGTCGTGGGCCTCCTCTCTAGGCACCAATGGGAGTGATGAGGGAAGTTGAGAGAAAAGATCCAAAGGTAATTTAAAAAAAATTCTCTCTGTCCCAAACTTTAATATATTTCGAGTTTCCTTTGTTAATACACACTATATAAACCAAATTGACAGTTATATTTTTGACCTATTGATAATAATTCCATTTTTATATGTATCTTATAGAAATATTTCATTTTCCTTTCTCCTTTTCCTATCCTTCATGTATCAGTTCCATTTAGTTATGTTTTCGCTTTTATGGAAGCACGTACATAATTCTTAAAGTTCTTCCTATTGTTTAATTAAATATGATATCTGCAAGTTTTTTTTTCTTTCTCTGCTCTGATATTGTTTCCATAACCTGATTTTTTTTTCATCTTAGTCTGAATTATTGTTTAAAAAAATGAAATGTCGATTTAGAGCTGTCCCAGTTGAGACTGCTAAAGTTTATTTTTACTCATGTATAAATTGTTTTATGAATTTATTGTTAAATTTATCTTTTATCATCACAGAGGTCAGACTTTTTGCTCAGTTTTATTTTTTCATTCCTGTTTTTATCATCTTTTAAGCTTCTTATTACATCAGAATTCTGCCAAAATGCTAATTGTTAAATATGAGATTTTTTAGTACAATCATTAGTATTGTGAACTTTGTCTTGTTAGATAGGTAGTTCATATTAATTTTAAATTGTTGACCTATTTTTTCTAAAAGGCCATTGGGGTATCAACTTTTTTAAATCTAAAAAGGTGTGAAAAATATTATTAATTGTACTTATTTAAGTATTTACAAGATCAAATTTATTGTTTTACTTCACTTGGTTCAAAGTTTCTTGCTATATCTCTTTTGCACTAATGAAATGCGTGTCAACTTGAATTGATTCTAAATATTGAGCCTCTGACAGGGAACTTATAGATTGCATCCATGAAGATCTTGGGAGTACATCTTGTAGAATCACGTCCTTGTTATACCTATCAGACTAATTTTTTCTCTTGGTTTTTTTATCAACTAATAACTATTAAGGAATTATTGGTTTGTTAAAATTTATTTCCGTACAAGTGTGGTTTTCTTCTAAACACCGCTTTCTCTGTATTAGATCCCTGTCCATTCCCTCCCCTCAGCTGATAATCCCGCCCCCGCCTACCTTGGATCATATCGACTCTTCTTTTTTAATTTTTTATGCACATTGAGACATGTTCACTATATTTGAAAATTAAGTGTTATTCTTAACTCAGTTTTCTTCCTTTCCATATTATTAATTAAACAATTCCCTTTTCCTATTTTAGACTTTTCTAAACCTATTGCCTAACAAAGGTAGGTCTACCATTCTTTTGTCGTATTTAAATATTATTGCTACATCTACCTCATAAATAAAGCTGTAAATGCATCCAGAATTTTTGTCATCACTGAAGAGGATAACGCAGAAATTGATAACAATATTTGTTAATACCATAATAATCTGATTGTCACCATATGGAGTGAAGTGGAATGAAAACTGAAGACTTATGATGCTCTACTTTGCTGCCAGATAAAAGATTGACTTCTTTATTTTAAGAATTGCTACATTATACTATTTTATTAAGGGAAGATAATTTGCCTTCTTTTATGCATCCTGTTTTTTTTTTTTTTAAATTGTTTTATTATCCCATTCCTGTCTTTTTTTATCCCTTCAGCCTAAACTAATGTAATAAATGTTAATTTAATTGTAATTCACAAATTGCTGACAGCTTGCTTATTTGTCTATGAGAAAATGATTGATGTATATTATGTAATGTATTTTTCATTCTATGATTTTGGACCATAATATCTGATAATGTAATTTAGCCAAAGGACAATAATTAATTATATCAAGTTATAAATGTTTATCTGTATTTCTGTAAATTCTTGATTATTTTCGGTAATTATCTGTTCTAGTTACAGTAAAACCTCTATTTACCGTCACATTAGTTTTGAGAAAAAAATATGTGTATATATTGTTTCTTTGCTAAAGTCATAGGCGCTGGCTAAGAATTAATCATTGTGTCTTGACAGCTTCGATTCCTAGAATCTGTTGTTTACTCAAACCCTAGGCTTCCTCGCACACATTTCTCAGAAATTAATTATCTCCTCATCTCTACCTAATGTAGCTTCCGCAGTTGAACTACCTTCAGTCTTCATTCTTGTCTTACGGGTACTTGTCGTTATCTTAAAAGTACGTATAAAAGATAAAGGAAGAGTTAAGATCTCACCAATGAATTTGAAATTGTAAAACATTTACAAAAAAGTAAAAGTGCTTCAAACTTAGTAAAAATCTATGACGTCCCTTCTATATAATCATTTAATGGTTATTAAGAAGGGGCATACTACGTTTGTGCACGAAGAAAGAGCTAAACTCCACCTTTAAATTGATATTAATTTCTCAAGAGGGAAAAAATTGACATTTAATGATTGTGCTTTTAGCCATCGATATCCGTAATCACTATTTAAAAAAAAATATTTTTACTATATATGTATACCTTATTAGTACGTAAATAAGTATCGAGTACATATATAATGTCGAATGTTAGAAATGTATTGTTCAATTTATGTGTGTTTATATATATAACGTATGTCTCACTCCCATATCCGTCTATTTACGAAATCCGTCACCATCTTGGTCCGATACCCTGACGGATAATCGAGGTTCTACTCTATTTCAGAAATATTATATAGATTTGATTTTAGAAACATCCCAATTAATGAGCCCTGTTTGTTCTTCAGCTTAAATGTTATTTTATTTATAAACTGATCTCATTTGAGTAATAATTTGAATGATTGTTTAATCCTAGCATTTACGTACCTTTCATGTATTTCATGTACTCCAAAGGAGAGCAGCAAGGGTTATAGTTCAGTTCTGAGTCAATTCCTTGAGTTATTTACTCAACTAATACATTTTAACTTGATATGATTAGTAAATTACTTTAAATAATATACCTAGCTGCAGCACAATTGTTGAATTACAATAACTGTTATAAATTTAGTAAAATTATTAGAGATTATGTTGATTATTGTATCAATTTGATAATGGTGTGGATGAGTTGCTCCTCTAGTATAGGGCGATTTTAACAACTTTTGTTCACTTTTTTTATTTTACTTTAACTGAGTTAAGAATTGCACATAATAATTAATAACTGAATCTCTTTTTATGGTTATAAAAGGTTCTTTTTATTTTAGTTGTTTTAAATGTTTATTCCTTAATTCATTTTCTGGATGCTCTCAATTAAAATAATTCAATATATCAGCGAGTTTAAAAGAGATTCAGTCAATGAGTAGTAATTTTCTTTTCCCCAATAAAATATGTCGAGGTAATTTCTTTTTCCCCTAAATACTATGCCAAGATTTATAAATTTTAGCCATTTTACATATGTATTTTCATTCTAATGTATATTGTTTTTTCTCATAGGATTTGAAAGATTATATGCGCCAGGCTGGAGAAGTTACTTATGCTGATGCTCATAAAGATAGAAGAAACGAAGGGTTTGTAATAATTGATCTTTCAACTTTTTTTTTATTGTGTGTTAAATAAAATAAATTAATAGTCAGTGATTTCTTTAGAAACTGTGGTTATAGAATAGTGGTGGGATATTAAAAATTGGTGAGGGATCTAAAACAGCTTCAGAAAATATTTTCTGTTTCTATTCCCAGCCCTGGAGTTGGCCTAGATCTTAGGCCAAAATGTTAGTCCAATAAAATAAGTTTTCCTTCTTTTGTGTAATCATTGACTTTGACTGCGTCCTCCGACCAATTCTTTCCTTAATTAGAATTTCCCAGTCTACTATTTTCCACTTGAACAAAAAAAAAAAAGCTCATTTTTCTCCTGACTTCCTTCAGACCACTCGATGTGTCACGTATTCATCCTTTAATACTGTTCAGAATCTATGAAGTTTCACCGGCATATTTTTCACTTTCATTAGATATTTTGAATGAACAGTTTATTACAAAATGATTATTTTGTTTTGGCGGTTTGTTGTTTATTACAAAATGATTATTTTGTTTTGGCGGTTTGTTGAGGATTTGTCCTTTATGTGCCTCGTAATAATATGTCAAAAGCTTTGACTGTCACTTATTCACTAAAAATAGTCCTAATACTTCGATAGTAGTGCTTTTAATCAAGTATTTAACAGCCTGTCCCTGTTCATCTATAAGTTAAAAATTGTATGTTGGTCTAAATTTATTGTATTATTTCAAACTATTTAAGTTGCCTCATTAATCTTATTTTTTACTTCATCTCTCTAAGATATATTTATTTGTATATTGTATCAGGGCTAGAATAAAAGTGTTATAGGATTAATTAAAAACATGAAGTTATACACTGATATATATTGAATCAGTTTATTTAATTAAAATGCTCTGTTGGCTTTAGTATTGTATTATATGTTACAGTGTTGTAGAATTCGCTTCTCATTCTGACATGAAGAACGCCCTTGAAAAGCTTGACGACACTGAACTAAATGGTCGTAGAATCAGATTGATTGAAGATAGAAGAAGATCTCGTCGTTCAAGATCATCTAGTTCCAGGTCCCGCTCTCGATCAAGGAGTCGCAGGCGTTCTAGATCCAGGTCAACCACATGCTCTATTTATTATATCATATATGTAGTAATAAAACAATTGTTACGAATATTTAATAATTGCTTATTGTAATGAAATCTATTAGTTCTAAATTATTATTAATGATAGTGGTTAATAGACATTTAGTTTTTTTGGGCTTACGCTCTGATTGATTTCAATGAACGGGGCGTGGGGTGTAGGTATCAGTGTTAGGCGAAACTGACTTGGCTGCAATCGTACCGCAGAGAAGTGCTCTGTACAAGGCTAGTAAAGATAGATGTCTATTCTATATTGTTTATACCTATGTAAGCTAAACTCCTTCACTCGCTCAATATTGAAAGCCTAAGTTGGGCGGGCACTAGAAGTAGGGTTGACTAAGGTACAGTTGTGACGATTTTGGTTTGTTCCCCAATAATTCTGTTAATTTATCAGTTAGCTGGTAAAAGTAACACGAATTGTAATTTGTTTATTTGTCTAGATAGAAATACTAATATATTGTCCTTAAATACGCTGTATTAGTTAGTTATAGGATGAAATAAAATTTTTAAAATGAAAGTGTCACAACCGACCACACCCTAAGGTGACGGTTGGGACAGTGGTTGGGGTTGGGTTTGGGTTTGGTATTGACAGGCATAAACATACAGCAAAATGGTTTATAGTTTACTTTTATTGTTAAAAATATGTACCATAACAAATCATAAACTTCTTCTAAACAAAGTTAACATTTATACAGCAAGTGAACTAAAATTGTTCTTAAAATTTTAGCTCTTGAAAAGGCTTGTAGCCTGTGCTACGCGTAGACAGGGACGGGTTTCTATTCATGAATGAACGGAACCAGCCATCTGATTCTCATCCCAAGTAGCAGGTCGCTTTATGTTGCAATTAGATCTCAAGTCCATGCCTGAAATGCCAGCTTCCGTACCTCATTTGCAAAAAGACCAAAATATATATCCGCGCAACGCGTGATGTACTTTGATACCTGCTGTTTTTGGTCCATAGAAAAAACTTTATTATGAACAACAAAGCCCATGCTGATTTTGGTGCCATCGTGATTTGCACTGGCTTCATCACATATACGAAGTCATCGTGACGACATGCGATTAACTTAATACATTACTGCAGCTCTCCGTAAAGAAGTCCCACGTTTAACTTCTTCATAAGCATTTTTATAATTATTTATGTCAGCTTGCGCTCGTTCGGTCTTCCGCAAGCGTTTTCTGGGCATCTAAAAGAAAAACAAAACAAATAAATATATGTCAAAGCCGCCGTACCCAACACACAATTTTGAAAACAAAAATTGCCATGAATCAAACAATCTACATAAAAAGTAATCAGTCGTAGTTAACTACTAATGTTCAACTTGTAACTAGAAAAAATACAAGGTAATCTATCTGTATATAAAAAACAGTAATTATTAAAAGAAATCAAACAAAGAAACTCACTTTTGACTGTTAAATAAGCAATGTAGGCTACTGCTTAGGTTAATGTCGCGGGATGACTTACACATTCCTTGGGAAAACGTGTTTAGACTCGCACGCCGCATCTCTCTTCCCTTATACTCTTCGCCATATTCCCTATAGTTTCGCGGTTATATCGATTGTCACAACCGTACCCAGTGTACCCTACTTGTTTGTTTCTTCTTTAGGAGCCTCTAGGTGGCATGAGCTGTACTTGGCTAATGCTCACAGTCAGGTCAATTTTTAATTGTTCAATTAGATAACCTTTTTTGTTTAATTATACTTATTAGTATTTGTATCTTTATTTTTGGGAACTATATGGTAACATCACAAATTACTGGAACAAAAACTAAAATCTGAGATTTAAATAAAGCGTAATAAAAAATAATAATATATATATATATATATAAATTAATTAAATTAAATCTTTAAATTGGAGCATCTGAGAACGATGACAATCATTGATTTTGAACAAATGAAGTACTAGTAGGGATCCAGTGCGAAAGTTATATAATCTTGAGGATTCATTTTTATATTTCTTATAGATCATGTGAGGCATTAATTATTTTTTAAAAAAAGGTAGCCTCTCATTTGTTAACATTAGCTATCAGTTTTTTCCACTCAGCTGTAGCACTACAATTGCTAGCCATCCCTTCTGTTGTTTTTCATTATTGTTTCGTCTGTGATTTCAAATCTATCCTTAAATTTTGTCTAAATTCCGAGGTAAGAAGGAACTTGTTCTTACCTTCAATTTTAATTCGGTAGATTATCACTTTAATATAAGAGATAAAGTGATTAACTTGTGCTATCTATGGTTGTTGAGAAAATTAATTTTGAGGGCTTGATGGTTAAGCGATAGCTGGTTCAATATTTTTATTTTAATTAATCAATTAACACCTTTTGGTTAGTATACGTTAATGAATAATTTTTAAATGATGATTTTTTTAAAATAATTAAATGAGAAATTGTAAAGGCACCATTTACATCTGATTCTAACTTTATCCGAAAATACAATTATGTTCTTTGCTCTCGACGATTAGCTAGTACACAATAATCTTTTCCATTTAGTTATTGTTTAGTATTGATGAAGGCAGCTTGTTGGTACTTATTTCCTAACTCCCGGCCATAATTGATTCTTATCACCTTGGTGGTGGTGGTGTACATGTTCACTAGATCATAGTTTATTTGCTTGATTATTAGTTGTTGTTTTTTAGTTTGGGGGAATAACAGAAAATTAATGCAAACAAAATATATTATTTATTTTGTTAAAATGAAATAGCATTTGTAAATGAGTACCTTAATGTGATAAAATAATAAATATAATGTTGAAGTAGTTATATTTGCCTTTAATGTTTTTATATATTATTTATATGTACCTGATACTGTGTATATCTAAATTATAATGGCTTGTTTACTATACTAATATTAATACATGTCATGACCAAATTATGTAACAATATTTTTTACTTATAGTTGTATCAAATGTAAATTCTGTCTAATGCTGTTGTTAATTCTGTCTTGTGGTTCACATTTTTTATCTTTTTACGTCATATTAATATCCAAATTGCTCTGTTTCACCACTATTCATGTACCTTTTGAGACTTATTTAAAGTAGATAGATTTGAGTTTGTTTATAATTATTTTAAGCAATAAGGCATGTGTCCACCTAAAATGCCTAATAATTTTCCAGGCTCAGTTGGATTATGGTAATAATGGATATTTAAGTTAATTTGTGTCGTGTAAAAATTGTCAAGGATGTCGGTTGAAAATTTTCTATATTTATTGTAATGAATAAAATATTAGGTTTTGGTGTGGGTGTGGCGTTTAGGAGTCGTAATATGTGAAAGAATTAGTTGTATCTTTGAAATAAGTGATTTCACTATTTTTATGTAGGTTTAGGACTGTACAGATGCTTGTGAAGATAGAAAACATTTTAATTTTGTTTGCAGGTCTAGGAGCCGAAGAAGCTCAAGAAGTAGAAGCAGGAGGAGCTCTAGGTCGAGGTCAAAGGGTGCCAAATCTGCATCTAGGTCTAAATCCCGTTCAAAGTAATTCACTTTTGTCATTTCCAATCTTTTAGTTCGGCTCGGCATCTTTTTACACGACACAAATGTTGATATTTGCCTTTGCACTATTGCCTGGTCGGGTACTTGCCATGCCAGTACCGATCTAATGAAATTCATATGTGAGTTGTGGTGCAATTTTGCAATTTTGGAGGATAATAGAAGAATAATTTTTCCTCTTGTTTCAATTTCGGTTTTATTGAGAAGAGTTGGGAGATGAGATGTTTCTACTCCATGTCTCTATCTCATAATAAAGGCAATGCAACTGGGAACTTCCTCACTTAGTAAAATGATCTATAGATTTCAATGATTTCTCTTCTTGTTTCTTTTATAAATTCTCTTGGGATTGTTTATCATGTCCTCAATCGAATATTTATCGAAGAATTGTATTTTTTGGATTATTTTATATTTGTAATGGAAATATCAATAGAATAAGAACCTACAAGCTATTTCATATTAAAAATTCTTCAAGGATCTCATTTGGACAGTTCAGATCGGCCTCAAAATATTACAAAGCTGAATTTGTTTTATCTATATGTATATATCAGGAAACCATGATAACCATTACAGGGATTGGGATTTAACAGTAATCGATAGAAATGAGTTGACATGAAAACTGTCCTCTCTCATTTAGCTTTCTCAAAGTCAAAATGGTCACTTAGTTCAGTTTTTAAAAATGAAATATATTTTTATTTTACTAATTTTTATATATATGAAGTGTAATTAAAATAACTTGGAAATTTATTTAGCTCATGATCTATGAGGCCTTACTCTACGTACACTGTACTAACCAATGAAATGGTTGACTTCCATAGGTCTAGTATACTTAATGTGGTATTTGATTAACTAGTGTAAATATGATTTAATTTTCTTAATGTCAAGCTTTTATTATCATGTCAATTTGACAAGATGGTGTTAGTTGTTTTTTTTGTTTTTTTAAATTAATATTAATACCTGTAATTCTATTACTATTTTAATTATCTGTTGTAACAATTTAGTCATTTTAATTTTTGTTTATAACTCTAATGATTGTTTATTATATGTTGTAACAGTCAAGTCTTATTTTTTGTTTTTAGGTCTAATGATCGCAAGTCTAAATCAAGGTCCCGTTCCAAATCTCAGGGAGTTGGCCAGAAGTCCAGATCAAGATCGGTGGACAAACGGGATGATTCCATGTAAGATAATTTGATTGTGTTCAATGTAAAACTATTAGTTGATAATTTTAGGAACAAGCTCTCAATGGATAAGTTGTCTCAGACTTGAAAACCAAAGTTAGACCGCGTGGACCTAAAGTTTCTCGATTATTTAATAATACAGTGGAATCCCGATATTTCGTATTTCCGGTTAATTCGTACAAATTTGTCGGTCCCCAGAGAAAATCCCGATAAATGGTATAAAATCCAATGCATTTCAGAACCCTCAATAATTCTTATTATTTTTATGCTCGAGGTCACTTATAACGTCATACAATTCGTATTTCCAGCTTTAAAATCTCGTTACTTGGTACTGTTTTTGAAAGGGAGGGAGAGATATGCCAGGGAGCAGAATGAGAATAAATCCTTTCTAGGAAGTCACTCAATTTGTATTGTTTTTATACACAAGTATGTTTGTACTGTTTAGAGGCACAGTAGATCCTATCGTTTTTTTACAGGAGAACGGGTGAGAGAGACAAGTTTTCTTAGAAATCTCATAAGTAATTCCTACTGTTTTCACTCAAAGAAAATGAGGGGAGTTCTAGGAATTTTATTAAGCTTTTCTTACAATCACACTTTTATTTATAATTCAGTCTTGTTTTTCTTACCGTTGTGACACGTAATGATGCCTCCAAAATACGTTAGTCTCTCTATTGAAGAGAAACAACAAATATAAACGTTGGACTAGTGGCTGTAAGCTAATTGAAGTATCCAAGCATTTCATCGTCCCTGGTTCCACAATCACATCAATTTTGAAGAACAAGGACAAAATCACTTCCCAGACTTGTAGAGAACTTAAAAAAGTGGTTCGTACAAGCAAGGAATTCAAATGTACCAGTTGGAGTTAATATTTGAAGGGAAAAAGCCCGAGTTTTCACAGAAAAATGGGAATTAAAGACATTCGTGCATGTGATGGACGGTTCGATAGATTCAAAAAATTGTATTAATACGTTTTTTAATTTTATTTTGTACTCCTGATAATTGGTATTCCCGATAATTCGTACCAAATCTTCAGTCCCTTGACCATACGAATTATCGGGATTCCACTGTATATAGGGACCCTGTCCAAAAAGTAATTGTGGGTTAATATTTTATGAAAAAATATTTATCAATATTCTTGTTGCCTCCTTCAAAGTAATCCCACTCAGGTGCAATGCCAACGGTTTTTTCTAATCTTGGAAGCACTTTGTGGTGTATAGCCTTATACTCTTCTAGTGATGCTGATATTATTTGCTCATTTTTTGCCCTTTCATATACCTCTTCAGTTTTGAGAACAGGAAAAAGTCTTCAGAACTGTTGTAATGGTGGCTGAGGCATGATTGTCGTGATGCTTTTGCCCGAAAAATCTATCACCAATTCAAAAGAACTATTATTGAAGAACAATGAAAAAGCTATGAATTGTATTTTCACAATTGTGGACTTCTTTTTTTCATCCTAAGCTCCTCTCAAATATTTTTAAATTCTGGTCAGTGACCGTATGACCTCTGCTTAGTGCCCCAGGCAGGGTTACTGAAAAAACTTTTTTATATTAGAAAATCACTGACACACAGTTAAAAGTGTAAACCTTTCTACCTGTCATAAACAAATCAAGTATGCTTAATAAGTATTAACTGTTCACTAAATGTGTACCTACCAAAATATTGATAGATGAAATACCTAAATGGACCTACTTGGTATCATCGAGTATTTATGACGCCGAAGATCAGTTAAATTACTCACATGCTCAACTGCTATGTTAAATGACTGGCCTGCAATTAATTCGGATTTTATAAATTTACTAGAGACTTAATCATATAGGCATTGAGCTCTGTTATTTTTGGCCAACCTTTCATAGCAAGTCTATTTACACAAATTGGCGCTGAAACTAATTTTAGATCCTCCATTTTTTGAAACTTGGTTCCTAAACTCCCTCCCATGTCTCTTCCAACAATGTTCTGGGTGAGATGAATATCTTGTTTGAGTCTGTTGGAAGGAGGTGAACTCTATCAGGATCTTATTGTTTGTAGGTTGCATTTATGTAGATCGCAAGCTAGGTTTGTGTTGAATCGTCGAAATGTGACAACTGAGGGTAACTTTGATATTTGTAATTATAGGATATTACTAGGTAGTTAAAATAATAGTTTTTGGTAATTGAAGAGTCCTGGTACTACTGCATGCGATGTCATCAACTTCTGTTTTATTAACAAGTATAATTTTTGTTCAGGGACAGGTCTGGTAGTAAAGAGAAGTCCAAGTCGAGGAGCCGCTCAGTTGAAAAGAATGGTGATCATTCCGCTAATGAGGACAACAATGAAGATTAGATTACTATTGACTATATAATGTTACTGTCATGTACATAACACCATTTTTGTGTCTACAGTTTTGTCTTGTATTGTAGCATATATACATATATATATATATATACATAAAAACATATATTGTACATTCATTCTGTATCCAAATCCTTATTATTAATGCAAATATTAATGTTCTTTTTATGAATTGTTTTTTCACATTCTATATTTGATAATTTGATTTGATTTTTGATTTAGGTTTAATTTAAGCCCTTCGGGTTTAATAAATTATGTTAGGGACAAATCCAGGTGTTCTTTTTAGCTTGTGAGAAAGTTTGGTAATGGGCACAATATAGTGTGTTTTTATAACACGCACACTCGCACACACAAGTGTCTTGTGAGAAGAAATGCTGGTTATTGGGTCCATAGCAAAGTATATGGGGTTTTTTGTCTTTGTACATTAACAAGTAGGGAACCATCAATTCTCTCTCCATGTCTTAATATTATATATCTGTCTTCTGTTGAATTTTATATTCCGCATGGTTTTGTAATGTGTAATGATGATACGATTCGTTTCAGTTTCTCCAACTTTCCTTCTTTCTTATTTTTCCTATCTCTTTTTAACTAATTCTTAACGTAGCAAATTTTTTTTATTAAACTTGGTTGCTATTAAATGTCATTTCCCCCCCTACTTTTTGTTAAAAGTAACAATTGTTAACTACATAGTTAAATATAGTAGTGCTAAAATGTAGTTAGATTCGAAAATATATTCCTGTATGATGATTGAGAGAGTTTTAAGTCTTTATGCCTTAGGTGTAATTAATATTTTTTGTTTATGTATATATTATAGTGTGTGGAATGGAAATGAGCAATATTGATTTGTATTGCTAATTTTCTGTTTACATTACCATGGCTTAACATTTCTTGAAAAAAAATTTTCTTTTATGTAACAAGTGAGTCTTGTTGATTAGTTTTTATTTGAGGAACTGTTATGTTAAGTTACTTTTACTAAGTATAGTTTTTAAGAGACCTTTCAAAATAATTGCTATTAATTTCTAATAAATATATGTTATATAATGATTTCAAAGTTTTTATCATTGAATAAAATTTATAATTATTAATGATAATTTATAAATCCTTGTCTCTTAGCTGTAACAAATTTGCTTTGTATGTTATTAACGAGGGTAGTATCGCTACTCAAGTATATGTATGTAATAATTAATGTTACATACCCTGGGAGGTAAAGGGTTATGCTCAGTGTTTTATTTTTAATTAGTATGTTGACCCTATTCATCAGTAAGTATATGAAAATGATTATGTAAACTTTTTTATAACTAGAGGTTTCTTTATTTAGATTTTCATTTAAATTTCAATTCATGTATGTTTGGATTTCTGATTATAATAAATATTGACAAAAAAGAAAATTGTGTTTTATTATCTTAGTTACCAAAGGGTTTACCAGTTTATACTTGATGTATGGGACAGCGAATGGGAATGGTTTTTATAAGTTAGGGACTGACACTTGCTACCATTAAATAACTAATTATTAAATATCCATTATGCATAATATTTTTTAAACCTGAAAGAAGTGTGGGGCTCCCATGGACTATGATAATAGTTTTGCTTCTCCTGGGTTTCTCAACCATAAGCTACTGTAGCAGTTCTGTTCCCAGTGCAATCTAGTTTTCCCCATCACAACCTTTAGTACTTTTTCTTGACAACAGATGTCATGGGAATCCATTTTTGGCCATATTACTTTTCATTTCTTGTGTCTGCTACCTTTACTTTTGTGTTTCGGCATTTATCACACTCAAAAGAAATTTTAGCTTTTGAAGAAATTAATATTCATATTTAAAACAATAAGATAAAAAAAAGTTGTTTAATCTACCTGTGCCGGTAGATTTAAAAGTAGATGAGATTCCAAAAGTAGTCAGGACAGTTTCCATCCCTACCACTGTCCAAACCCCCCTGTATTCGGTCCCCAAAGGGTTAATGGAAGATTAAGTGATATTTGACTTCATAACTAAAACTATCTTATTTTTTTTGCAGAAGTCATGCTGCTGACTGAAATTCTCCATAAAGTGTCTATCGATGGAATATTGCACCCCAATTGCCATGTAAGGGATTGAGGGTCTACTTTTTGTCCAGTCTTTAGTCTTGCCTTATCAATTAAGTTTTAAACATTGGTAAATCACAAAATTCTATTTTTTTTTAAATAAAAAAAATCATGATACAAAATATAGCTCTGTTTATTAATTCCAATTTAATAAATGAAGTGTATTGATTGTACAATGTACATCTTAGTTCGATACTAAGGGTGCAGGGGAATATGACAGGCCTTTTTTTTATGAGCTATAAATTTTATTGGTGTGGAAGAGAATGGTCCGGGTGGAGGCCAATAAATTTCTGTTAGATAGGGAGAAATGTTTATAAATAACCAACATTCCACCCACTTTGCAGGTCTTCATGGCTGTCGAGGGTCAAAAGTTCTCATGTTACATCACTAATCTACGGACAGACTCACACAGGAGCACTTCTCACATCATCAGTCTGCACTAAATTATAAATAAAACAAACGAAATTTGTACTTTAGAGTAAGAAATTATATGGCTAAAGTCAGATGTGCTAACAAATCATTTCCCAAGCCCAGTTCTGTAAACGTAGCCGACTCCTGTATCGAAAATTTGTAGTGAGAAAGAAATGTGCCAAATCTAGCCGCTAGGGAGCAGCACATAACGGGGGGTTTATTGAAAAACTTTACGCTAGCAGGAATGAGGTTTTCCCCCTAATAAGAGTCCGAAGACTGGTACCGCAGACGAGAAGGACCGTGATCCGACCGGACTGTCGAGGTAGGAATCTCCATTTTTCTGTTCTTCTCTAGATTCGGCCAGTAGTACTGTTTCAGTTGATTAATTATGACAGATTAAATATTTTCTAAAAATAAATAAATAAAAAGGCTTATCGAACCCGAAGGCTCGATGCCGATACCAGCAATCTCCGTTTACAAACCTCCGTCCACGGAGCACCACTCAAACCCAAACCTGCTAGATCACTCTTAACACAATCCTCCCATCTACGCCTCGGTCTACCCCTCGCACGCTTCCCAGTCGGTACAGCCCCTATTAACATCTTAGGAATTCGTTCGTGACTAAACTCAGGAACTTTACAAGCCCATCTTAACCTTCGCGACGCTATCACCTGAATAATATTTACCGGATGGATGCTCCGCAAATCCGCGTTATGTAATCCCCTTTGTTCCCCAGTGGTCTCATCCTTTTTTGGACCGAATATTCTACGTAACATCTTATTTTCGAAAACCAGAAGACGTTGTTCATCCTTCAGCGTTAGCGGTCAAGTTTCACATCCGTAGAGAAGAGATGGAAGGATGATTGTTTTATAATTTCTAAAAATAAGAAAAGAAAATTTTCTTTTTTCTCTGATTTTATTTTTGCTTGTAACATTTCGATCACAAAACAGATGGAGTGGTAAATCTTGTTTTTAATTATAGTTATCATTATTATTGTTTATGGTGAATGTTGGTTTAAATTGTAGTTGTTATTTTATTGTTGATAGTAGTTGGGTGTAATTTTGTTTTAATTTAGTAGAATTTTACTTTTGATTTGAGGACGTTTTATTTCTTTACCAAGTTTTCCTTGACTATACCTTGTTTCCCGACCCAACCCTTTTTCAGGTGTCCACAAAGTCTATAAGAGGAGCCGAAGGTAAAAAGTCCAAACAGATTCCTCAATCAGAGCCTACAAACATACTACAAGATGTAAAATTAAACAATGGTTTATATTACACTTTGTTTTTTTAATTTTCATTGTTTGTTGAGATTTGTAGAGTTTTTGAGTTACTATCTGTCGTTACAGCTATTTTAAACTCCCTTAAACACAATTCTCCTGCCGTTGCTATCCAGCGCCGCATGCTCCCAATTACTAACACGGAGCTCGGACATCTGATGCCACATCATTCGCCATTTCGCCCTCCCCCCTTCCCTCCTGGTCCAGTTCAGCTCCATCGAATCAAAATCAACTTTATCAGTCTAACATCTTCCATTCTGTCCGATGACCTTTTACCATCTTTCTGGTATCTTTAAGATTCCACGCTTGTGATGAAAAATGAGGGACGAATGATTTACCCTTAGAAAGGTTTTTATTTGCTTAAAACAACAACTGTAGAAGAATAGTGAGTTTACAAAGATATAACTGGTTATCTGCCAGGTTAGACAATAGTAGGGAAAGTTTCCCACACATGAGTGGGATTAAAAATCACCACAACGCTCATAGAACTTTTGTTCCTTATCTGCTAAAACCTCAACCTAGTGTGATTTGACCATTGATCATTATTAATGGAATTTTTACCAATTGAAAGATTTTGTAAAGAACGAAACAAATGATAATCCGATTGCGCAGGTTGGGGCAGTGTGTGAGATCCAACATCACTTCCCAGCCAAACTCCATTGTGTTGCTGAAGTTGTGTGAGGCCTTGCATTGTCAAGGTGGAATAAATATTTTGGATTATTCTCTCTGATTACTTCCCCCAACTTCAAAAGTTTTTACAGTAAACAATCGATTTACCAAATTGGCAGCATTATCTTTATCTGATCCGATCCAGGTATCGATATCGTCTATGCTGGTTCATAAAGCTTGGACCAAAATCATTTTCGATTAAAGTCATAGTCATAAGTACTATGCCTTCCTTGACCTTAAAGCCGCATTCCATTCATTCTCAAGAAATACCCTCATAGCTAAAAACATTACAAAGAGTGTCTGGTGGATGTAATAAAGTCCTAAAGTAATCCTTAGGCTGAATGGTCAGGAGTCTGGGTCTTTTAATACAGTGAAAAAAGATGGCAGTTAAAGCCCGTTGCTATTTATAACATATTGGATTAATATGTAAAAGGCGAACGGAAAGGTTGTTCCTGGGGCGAAGAATCCTCCAGCCTGTGGTGATCCAGCAACATCTATATTGCGAACTTCGCAAAGAATTTGCAGCAAGTAGTGACTGAATGGGATGAAAAGCTCCTTGGGCAAGATATGCAGAAGTTATAGGGTAAGGATCATACGATGACCCACCCTGACCCAGGAACCACTATGTTTTGTCAATATTGTTATTATGACACTGCTTATTAAGGAGTTCACTGGCACAACTGGACAAGGTTACTTCCTGGGCCTAACCAGGTGCATTCACCCTTATCCCTCCCACATCTCCTATCTGTATATATGTAGCTGTAGAATTAAGAGATTTTGTCTACTGTTAGAGTTAGTTACCTGTAGATCACTAAGACTTGTAATGTAAATATCAACGCCAATAAAAGGAAAAGGTCCTAGGAGTAGGAAGTGTACACAAAAGAAATCCAAATATTCTGCTACGGAGGAAAGATTGAAACAATCAAGGACCTCACCTACTCCAGAACAGTTTTAGATTGGAATGGGAAAATAGACTTGTAAATTTCAAAGTAATGCAAACATGGTCTACCGCCAGAGTATAGGACACAATGGAAGAGTATAGGGAGACCGCTGAAAACGATGGACTACATCGGGTAGAAGACCCCGGGACGCCCAAGAATGTCGTACTTAGATATTCTTGAACACCAATGGAAAAACATCAGGGAAGATCGAAACCTGGCTGGGATCAGGGAAGAATGCCAATAATGGGAAAATGAAGAAGAAGAAAAAGTTATTGTGGACGTTACATTTTTCATCATCAGTAATGATTCGCTTATAAAAAAAAAGGGTCGATTGAATAATCATTGAGGACATTTTTGTCTATAAGAGCCAAAGTGTATCGACTACCAAATATTTAAAAAAATCTATCACTAACAAAAGAATAATTAAACAAACACATCCCCATCTACTTGTACGAACTGGAATAACATCCAAGCCTACTCTAAAATGTTTTTATGATTTATTATCTTCCCGCAAGGGGTAACTGTTGCATGCAGTTACTTAGGGAATAACGACCCTACGGGTTACCACAGCACAGTACACCATGCTTACACACCTTACATTTAAACTAAACACCTACTCTTAATATAAGGACACTTACAGTACACAGCCAAGGGCAACCTTCCCTAGGAGTTCCCTCTTAACAGGAGGGGGTATGTTCAGTTACCCTTAGGGGCAGCCCCGGACTGATCTAGGAAAGGACAGGCCAATAACCTGTCCATCCGAATCTTCAAAATCAAAAGTGACGGAAAATATCCAGCCGGACAGCTTTTACAAAATTCGACATGGCGAAGAAAGAAGATATTTTGACTGGCATCCTGGATCGTACGAGGATTGAGGGGGAAAGAGAAAGAGCTACTGGCAGAGAAGAGAAAGGCGAAGGAGAGGAAAGGGAGAAGAAAGAATTGGAGACAAGATTGTTCTCTATTCAGGCTCCACTGGAAACAGAATACTCAGCAGACGTCTAGGTTTTATATTTGAGGAAAACCTGTTGAATAAAGTGAATTGAAGAATGGAAATTTGTTTCACTCCTCTTTTAATGCTGAACTTTTTGCCATCTTTATCAAAAGCTACAAAAGCCTTCCACTTTCTGTATATTTCTTTAATTATTTCTATATTTTGGATATCAATTCCTGCTTCTGCTAAAGCTTCACATATATACTGCTGATTGATAGAGTCAAATCATAAAATCAATAAAGTAAATATACAATATGTTGTATTCAGTGGATTTTTGAATAATTTGATTGATGCACTGTAGGTTGTCTATTGTGGCTGAATTATGGGCGGAAACCGGCTTGTCTATGACCGTCCATGTCATCATATTCATAGATCTTATTAATGATCCAATTTATTATGATGCTACAAAATATTTTATATGTGGTTTGTGTCAGTGAGATAGGTCGATAGTTTTCTATTTTATCTTTCGCTCCTTTTTTATGTAAAACTATGATTTTGCTTTCTTTCCATTCCTCCGGCACTTTCATCTCTTCTAATACCATATTGAAAATTTTACATAGTGGTCTCGTGATTACTTCTTTGGCTTCGATGATGAGTACATTTGAAATGCCATCGCTTCCAGAGGCCTTCTTCCTTTTTAATTTGTTTTTTCATTATCTACTTCTGCTTTAAAAATGCTTAAATTGGAGAAGTAGGTTTCGTGTTCTCGATTAGTATTTTCTTTGTGTACTATTTCATTTTGGTCATACAGCTTATCGTAGTATTTAGAAATTTCTTCCATTATATTCTGCCTATTGATTATTGTGCCAAGTGGAGTTGTCAGTTTATTCATGATTTGTTTCCTAAAATAGTTGGTTTCTTTTTGAATTTCTTTGATTGAATCAGTTTTAGATATACATTCATTAGTAATAGCTTCTTCATGAATTTCTTGTTTGATTCTCTTCCGGGCCAGTTTTCTAATATCTGCATGTCCGGCTTTTGGTCAGCTGTTTTGTTTGGGATGCGATTTAGTTCCTCTCTCCTTTCTATTAACTCTCTGGTTTCTATTGTCAGTTATTTACTTCTATAGTATTCCTTCTTATTTACCTTTTCCTCTTCTCCTTTTGTTTTGCAAGCTTCTTTAATACTTATGGACAGTTTTGTATATGCGCTTTGAACGGTTGGTTGGCTATCAATGTTGAATTCTTTTAAATATTTTTATTTGAAAAGAAAAGATAGTCCTGGACCGGGAATCGAACTCGGGTCTTCCAGATCACTAGTCTGGGACACTACCATTTGAGCTATCCTAGGCCCTAATGAAGCACGCTTCTCGGTCGTGCTCATATCTTTTCCTTTATAATAATTATAATGACGTAAGTCAACTAGATCCAAATTAAAATAATGTTCAAACAACATTCTTCCCCTCGTATACTTCGCAAAAATGCGAGAACGCGGGGACTTAGAATTAGTGAAAGGAAAAGATATGACCACGACCGAGAAGCGTGCTTCATTAGGGCCCAGGATAGCTCAAATGGTAGAGTCCCAGACTAGTGATCTGGAAGACCCGGGTTCGAGTCCCGGTACTGGACATTTTTTCGTTTCAAATAAAAATATTTAAAAATTAGTAACAAATAAAATAAAATAAATTTTAATTCTCTTAGTTTCTTTGAAACCCTTAAAGAGTAGTTAGATGGAATTAATTTGCTGTGGGCTGGTTTCTGTTTTATGAAGAATCTTCTTCTAGTTATGTTTAGAGAACCAAATACTAGCCTATGATCTGGATGAAATTTAAAAATTTCTTTTGGGTGTACATTGTTGATATTTTTTTTAACTTTTCACTAGTATATAGGCTATTTCATGAGTTTCCCCACCAGGTGCTTTCCAGGTCCATTTTTTATCAGTGTGTAGATTTGCATATGTGTTTAAAATTTTTAAATGATTTTTAGCGCGAATTCCACGAAAAGAGACTACGGCGAATCGTGGAGGAACATCTCGAACCGGAGCAAGCTGGATTTAGACTCGGTAGACAGACGCAGGACCACATTTTTGTTCTTAGAAAAGTATTAGAGGGAGCGAGACAAAGACATTTTCCTAGCCCTTCTCGAATTGAAGGCTGCTTTCGACTCTGTTCCACACCAGGAGATATGGAATGCTTTGGCGAATAAAAACGGGGATCTTATCAATGCTTTAAAAGCAATTTATAAAAATGCAAAAGGGGTAGTGCGGATCAATGGGAGAGAGACCGATAAATTCCACATGGACAAAGGAGTTAGGCAGGGAGATAACCTTAGCTCCTACTATTTATATGTTTTATGGATGAGAGCCATAAAATATGCAAGAGGAGAACATCACCAACTCAAGTCACCTGTGGTCTAGTGGTCAGCGTAACAAACTACTAAGCCCAAGATCGCGGGTTCGTAGCCCGGCAGGTGGCCCTAGGATTTTTTTAAGGGAGTAAAAAATCCTTAGTTACGCCGTCCTTCGGAAGGGGCGTTAAACGGGGGTCCCGAGCCTATACGATGTCGTTAAAAATT
The DNA here is from genome assembly GCA_964056705.1 of Troilus luridus. Classification (NCBI taxonomy): domain Eukaryota; kingdom Metazoa; phylum Arthropoda; class Insecta; order Hemiptera; family Pentatomidae; genus Troilus; species Troilus luridus. The sequence goes on from OZ057415.1 coordinate 152,068, forward strand.
CCTACCCTTATTAAAGCATCGTCCGATTAGCCATAGCAGCATAAAGTGACGTTAAATGAGCAAATAACACCACCATCTCTAATCGGTCTATGGAATTTGCGTCCTGTCGTCGTCCAGAGCCTTCTCTACGCTGATGACATCGTTCTTCTGGCGGACTCTAAGGAGAAGCTGCAGCAAGCCCTCGTGGAATGGAAAGAGGAGCTCCAACGTAAGGGAATGGCAGTAAATATTGCCAAAAGCAAAGTGCTTGTCGTATCTAGGCATGAACAGAAAGATGTGCGTTTGTTATGCAATGGTGAGGTTCTCTAAGTGGTTGACCACTTTCCCTACTTAGGAACCATCATTAGCAGGTCTGGTAAGGTAGATGAAGAAGTAGGTAATAGAATCAATAAAGCATATCAGATATATTACCAGATCTATAATAGCATAGTTGGCCACCGAAATGTAGGGAAAGTAACGAAACTTCACATATACAAAGCAATATACCTCCCAACTTTTACATATGGGAGTGAAAGTTGGGTCATGCTTGACAAGCACATCAGCCGAACAACAGGAGCTGAAATGAAGTACCTTCGCAGAATGGTCGTTAAAGCGGAATATAAACATAAGGGGTCAGCTGCAGGTGGCAGAACTGAAGGCCTCCATCGAAAAAAGACCGGCCAAGTGCTTCGGCCATGTCTGTCGCATGGACGAAGAATGGTTTCCTAGAAAGGTTTTGGAAGCCCGCCTGATAGGCAGAAGACCCCGTGGACGCCAGAGAATCCTCTGAGGATTATTTCCAAAGAATAGGAGGTAAAAGAGGAAAGACCCTGGCTCAAATGAAGAAGAGTTGTAAGGACCAGGAAGAATGGCTTCAATGGATTGAGGCCCCTCTACGCTAAATGGCACAAAAGAGGTAGCGAAAGAAAAAAAAACCGAATTCCAACAAAATTTCGCCTCTGGTATTCCTCTTGCCTTTTCCATACCTTCTAAGTGCGTTCATATCTTCTTTTTATTTTGCTCCCACATTAGCATTAAAGTCCCCAAAGAGAACGAAATAGTTGTTAATTTGTTCTTTTTCTTAATGTCTATTCAACAAGTCACAGAATTCATTCAAGTCTTCTACAGTGCTCATTGAAGTAGGTGCATGTACTTGTATAAAGGTAGTGATGATGAATGACTACTTCCCATTTTTAGTACAAGTTTAGCCATTCTGTGTGAAATAGGGTTGACGTACTTTATGACATGTTTTAGTTTTCTGTTAACAAGAAACCCGGTACCATAGTTGCTCTTGATAGCTGCACTATTTAACAAAATATTTCATTTTACTGTTTCTGCGATGCTTTCGTTGTTTCTTCTGATTTCGGATAGTCCAATCACATCCCATTCAATATCCAGAAGAGCTTCTTCCAAAACTAAAAACTTTTCGTTTTCCTTTAGCAGTCTAGTATTTAACGTGCCTATTTTTAAAACTGTCCGGTTATTTCCTATTTGCTACCTTGCTCCGTTATTTCCTTTGACCGAATATTTCGATTCTTCATTTGCAATATCCGAACATTTACTTGTGCTCTGCTTGTTTTTGTCTAAGTTTTTATTGTTTTTTTTTCAATTATTGCAGCGTTTTCGTTGGCGTTTATTTCCATTTGAAGTTTTTGCTTGTTTGAAAAATAACGATCTAGACTGACTGGTCTAGATGTAACGTGCCCCGACCTTTTTTTGGTTTCGAATTGTTGGGGGAATTTTCTTCCTCACTTTTTTGCCTTTTTGTTATTTTGTCCTCGTTTTCAGATTTAAGATCCTGAAGGGACAACAACTGTTCATCGATGAGTAGCTTGTCATATTTCATTATCACTTTCTTGCCCTCTTTCTTTTTTGGAGTAGAAAAGGAAACAGCTGGGCTCTAATCTGGCGTATTTCCTTAGGGAAGTCTTCTTTTATCACGATATTTTGGAAGATTCGTGTTTTCCAACTTGGTTTTTTCTTTTTAGAATATCGATCTTGAGTAAAATTGATGAAAATTTTACAACTATTAATTGGTAACTTCTGATGGTTCTTATTTGTATTATATCATATTTTCCTCTCTCGATATTTAAATAATTTAAAATCTTATTAATTTCTATTGTTATGGTCAGAGATAGAGAAAGACCGGCTGAAAGGATTAAGACGAGCTGGAAGGATTCAGACCGGTTAGACGGCCCTCGAAGGGCCTAGAATCTCCTCCACTTTCTTCCGGCAGTATCTAACATTCGATGGGCCTATATGTGCCGCCCGCCTGAGCCTTAGCAGTCACTCTGTAGTCAGTGAGTAATAAAGTAGTAATGTTGTGACGGTCCGTGTGAGTGACAGTGACAGTGACAGTTAGTGGCCGTGTGATAAGTGTAATAAACTGTGTGTCAGTTTGTCATATTTGGAAAGTTTTACGGTCGGTGGACTTTAATTAGCGAACTGTAAGTGTTAAATTGTAGTTGTCAACTATAGTGTAATATAATTGTATTTGTAGAAATTTATATAAATAATTTAGTTATTTAGTACTAGCAATATCTTATATTATTTAAGTAATTAGTTAACAGTAAGGCCTAGGTTATAATCTGTAGAATATTGTTATTGTAAATTCATATTAGTTTAATAATTTAATTGTTTTAAATAATTTCCTTGTAGTATTTTTAATTTGTTAATAAATTTTAGTATCTTGAATTTAGTAATCGTTTAATTCATTTTACACCCAGTAGCCCGTAACACTATTATTTTTTCGAAATAATTTTCTGCTTTCAGGTTAAAGAATAAAAGGTTTTCTATTTCTCTACTATTTGTTTCATTGGCTTGGTCTATTTTATTTTCTAGGACATCTAGTTTTTCTAGTGTCTTTATTATTTCGTTTAATTTGTCTTCGATTTGTGTACTGTTTAGCGATGTTTTTATATTTATATTAACTAGAGTTGAAATATAACGGCAAAATGAACAGCTGGCTAAGCAAGTGAATTAGTATTAGCAACCTAAAGTATATCAATAACAATGCAAGTTACCTAGCGAACTAATTACAATGTAACAGGTGGGGATTGATCATGCGCAATGGTGGCTCTATCACAAATTACCTATGTTAAACCTCTATGATTACTTTAAACAAAACTGGCTGTATTTAAGTCAACATTTCTCCTCACGTACTCTTCAGAATCATGGACGCTGACAAAGAGACACCAATCCAGAATACAAGCAGCAGAAATGAGATTTCTCAGGAAGATAGAGGGCAAAAAAAAAAAAAAAAAAAAAGAGAGACCGAGTCCGGAACACCAATGAGATAATAAAGGAAATTAGACTGAGATAGCTTGGGCATCTCCTTAGGATGGATCCTAGCAGAATTGCCAGCCTACCTTGCCAAAGTGGAGGGAAAACGAGGAAGGACTTTGAGAAGAGGGACAGAAGAGCACAGTTGGTGGAAGACCGGCAGAGCTGGAGATGGACTGTGGGAACAATATTGTACACAGTTCAATATAAATAAATATATTTTTTACTGTACATTTTGATTTTTCAAATTTTTTCCAAGTAATTTGGTCTACACTTATCACCTAATCTGGATGCAGTAGTCCTTTTCTAGATTAAGGGTTAAAATGTAATACATTATCCCAAGAGCACTGCAGTCTTATCAATTTATTACACGTCCGATTTGTTTTTATTACATTACTTTAGTAAAAACAAGGAAATTTTATTTAATCTTTGCCTTCAATGTTCATCGTGTTCATATGATCAATTTGTTTTCAGGTTCGCACTAAATTTGTGTTAATATTATAGCATTTTTATTATTAAATAATTCTAATTAAAAAATAGTATTTGTATTTACGTTAACTGTGAATATGTTGGATAGGAAGGGACGAGGCAAGAGCAGAGATCTTGTGCCACCCCTGCCTGGACCCTTTCAGGATATTTGGAGCCAGTTCCAGCTGAGCTCATTGCATTTATATGATTTTATTTAGTATCGGAGCTTAGTGGTCATTAATAAACTTAATAAAGTACGAGGATAATAAATTAGGTTAGGTAACGTAAGACCAACAGGGATTATGGGCGCATATATGCGTTTTTCAATTGTTTCGGTTCCTTGTGATAATTACAGGCAAGTATGATTAAAATATTATGCATAACTTTTTGCGAGACAGATGTATAACGCTAAAGAATAACAGATTGATGGTAGAAATTAGCATTCTGTTGTTTTAAAATAAGGTTCAAAAGAAATACTATGGTATCATATTAGTCACGCCATGAACAGAGCTGGCTTGAGTGAAAAGTATGGAGTAAACAACGATGAAATTTACAACTTTATACATAATACATCAAATAAATATAATGAAAGATAAATCATGTCCCGAGATAAAGGCAAATAGGGAAACTACCCAGTGTTAGTACTCAAATATAAAGTTCAACTTAGAAGGTCACGAGGCCATCTTCTTTTCAGACCCCTCGGAGGATCATCAGGAATTGAAGAGGTTGCGAGGTTTGAAACTAGTGCGTTTGAGTGGAAATGAAGTTTGTCATGACAAGATTGCCATATTATGGCTACGTGTTATGTCTGTCATAGGATCGCATCGATTTGATGCGCCGAATATGTCGATTAGATTTAAATGTGACATAAAGTCTACACTGCATAAAGTTTTTAAATGTATTTTGTTATGTAGATATTGTATACATGAAAACAAAATGAAATATTTTTTTATATACGAATTTATTTTCACGCGCAGTTATTTTTTGCGATAATTCCTTAGATACTCATTTAAATTATCTGTTGTTAAATATTAAAATGATGTGCATGAAATGCTTTAGTTAACTAAATGATGCTTAAAATGATTGATGCTGTATCCGTCTAAATAGCTTTCCTATTACCGCATTGTACGTAACCAATTTTTAGGAAGATATTAGCTGTCGCGGACTTTTTTCTATACTTCTGCAAGATGAATGTTCTACCGTACACAACCTAAAGCATTCTCATGAATAATCCTATCTATTGGCGAAAACCGCAAGAAAATCCGTACAGTAGTTTCTGAATTTATCGCTAGCAGACAGACAGACGCGTTGGATAACTTTGTTTTATAATTACATATATGAAGAGATGATTGAGCGAAAGAGCACTAGATGGCGGGTGCGCGAACCGATAGCGCGGCAGTAGCCTCGGACGCGGCAGTATCCGCCGCCACCCCAAAGCGGGCGGCCGACATCGATCGACGTGCCGGAGAGCGGAGGGTACGGCCGAGGGGGCCATGTGCTCTGCCGCCCCCAGGTACCGCCACCTCAAGTACCTCCTCCCGCGGATCCTCTGCTGCTTCCTCTACTCCTGTGCCTCCGGATACGGTCAGTACCTCCAGAACACTGTAGTAGATGTAGTTAACAGTAGTAATAGCCGGACCAGGACTGTACACATCTCTACCTTCATGGTATAACATAGAAGTTAGGCCGAAACGTTAGCACATAATAAGTTCGACTTTTTTTCTCAGTTATAGTATATACAAATTTTTCCAAAGTCGTGTAATAAATTTATAAATAGTACGAACAAAAAATACGAAATCGTGCGTATCCCAATTATTACATTGAACACTTGCAGTGATTTCGAGATATCATTTATGTATCTGTATTGAAACGTACACAATTCTATGTGAGAGTTGCTGTTGCTGTGGCTCTGTCAAGGTGTAGGATTTAAATGGGTGATAAAAATTAAGTGCAGTTTATACGAATAGTTTATTAAGAAGTTCGTCTTGCTGAAGTACTAAATTGTGACGGACCATTTATTGGTATCAGTTCCGCAGTTTGTCACTTCGAGCTTTAGCTTATTATTCGTTTCCTTTTTTATACTATCTCAAATTAAAATAATTTTATTACTGACTCTGGTAATTATTCCGCTGGTTATAGCTTCGAGTTGAGTCACTACAAGTTTCATTCGTTTTAATATGTTTTATAAAAACACTGAGGTTATTAGGAAACTAGTTGTTGATTAAGTATTGATTTGTGACGGACCATTAATTAGTATCAATTCTGCTGTTTATCGCTTACTCTCTAAAATTAAAGTAATTTTATTACTGGCGTTTGTAAATATTCTGCTTCGAGTTGAATCACAACAAGTTTTAACTTTTCATTCGTTTTAATAATTTTCAAAACTACGAGTTATCATGAGCTTTAATACGGGAAATAGAATGTAATTATGTTGTTTGTTCATCTAACGTCACTTTATGCTGCTATGGCTAATCCGACGATGCTACAGTGGAAGTCATAAACTTTGCCTATCCAGGTTTAATAAGGATAGGTATCTTTAACGAGTACCTGACCTCGTACAGGGACCCCCGTTTAACGTCCCTTCCGAAGAACGGCGTAACCGACGATTTTTTACTCCCTTGAGAAAATCCAAGGGCTACGAACAGGCGATCTTGGGTTTAGTAGTTAAGCTAACCACTAGAGCACAGGTCGCCCCATATAATCATAACTTTGATGACATATCATTAACATTGTCAAAAATAAGTTAGGAGTATATTATTTTTAAAATCAGTTGTCTACGAATTTAACTGTCGTATGTTTCTTTGTTTGTTTATTTAACGTCACTTTTATGCTGCTATGGCTAATCGTACGCTATCCAACTGAGAGCATAGTTCTTCACATTGCTTGTGGAAAATTGGAAACGTAGCCCCGTCGTATTCAAATAGTATATAGCATTATGTATAATTTTAAATAAAGTAACATTAAGAATACTGTACTATTGCGATAACTGTCTTATTTTTGTTTCAAATGGGCCTACTTTGGACCACGCATGTTCAACTGTTGGGCTTTGATCTTTGCCCACTATTGCCGCACCTTCTGCCGGTGTAAATCCTTTCTCTACTCCGTCCAGGGTGTACCTCTCCTTCGGGGTTTTTCCTGAAATCCACGGACTTCATTCAGGGTGCGTCTCACAGACTGTCTGTTTCGGAGATCTTTTATTCCCAGTTCTTTAATGTCCTTCTCGGTTCAATTGCACACGTCTACTATACGTTTTATGAAAAAGCAAAACAAGAAATTTTTTCCAGATTGGATAGGCTAACTATCGTATGCTATTACCTCTTTGCACATTACTAATTATGCACACATTCAAGAACGTTAAATTAACGTGTGTTAATAAAGCTACTTTTTAATTGGTTTTTAATTATTGAATCACAACTATATTTGTGTTGGTACACTCTTCGTTTTTAGTATTGTTCCGATGTTCCGAAATATAATTTGCCGCATTTATCTTCACATTGTATTTCGTACCCGACATTTGATTTTAACTCTAATTTATCGGAATCTTTAGTTTCAGTAAATAGTCTTGACACAGTGGCTGTGTTTTTAAAAGTAATCGCGGAATCAATGTTACTTTTATTAGCGGTGAGTGTTTTTGCTAGTCTTTCTGAAAGTGTTGGTGTATAGGGAGGGTACAGTATAGTATTTTTTAGGATTGGTTTCATTTGGGTTGTTTTGGTTAGAAAGTGTTTCTGTTGTTTTTAGTAAATTACGAAGGAGGCTGTGCGGGTAACCATTCTTTAATAAGAGGTCCACTACGTTGTTTTCGGCTGTTTTTTGGTGTATTGGGGATGATAATTTTCTCGCCCGATTTATTAGGTTTTTAGCCCTATTTATTTTATATCTTTTGGGGGATTGGCTTGTGTAGTGTATGTATCGACCAGAGTGAATAGGTTTTTGCCACCATTCAGTTTCTTTTTCTCCGTTTGATTGTCTGATTAAGAGAACGTCTAAAAATGGTATTTTATTATCTTTTTCAAATTCAATAGTAAAGTTTAATCGAGTGGAATATTTATTAAATTCATTTAAAATTATTTCTTTTTCATTGTTTTCGGTTGGTATCGCTGTTATTATATCATCCACATATTTAAACAGAAACGGGATATTAAATGGTATTTTTGGTATGACTGTATTTAACAAATCTAAATAAATATCCGCCAAGATAGGTGAAATAGGAGATCCCATAGGCAGCCGAATTTCTGGATATGAAATTTTTCATTGAATTGAAAATATTAACTCTGTATGAACAAAATCCGACTTTACCACTTATTCACCGGGGCTGTAGATATAATACAATGGATGATTTTATGAATTATCTGTTAAAATGAATACAATTAAAATTGTAACATAATATAAATAAGAAAAAAAATCAATATACCAATAATACCTAACATATAATCTATTAAAATATCAGGATAATTTAACTAATTGTAATTCTAATATTTCGGCTTACTTTTGGTTGTTTTCTTTCAAAAAACTTAATTATTTCATATTCTGTCTTTGTTTAATGCCGTAGCAAAGGTTATATCTATGTCATAAGTTACTTATCCGAGTATACATCTCTCTCGAACAAAGATATACATAATATTTTTGTCATAATTTTATATAATTATTACAAGAATAATTGGTATCCAATAATAAATAGTTTGTTATTAGTTAATTAAAATATTTAAATGATCTTAATTAACTAATATAACTGAAGTGATTACAATATACGAATGCATTCCTTTGTTTTTTCCATCTCCATTTATCACCATTAAAAAAAGTTTGCTTGGGCCTACGTTTCGACTTAAGTTGTAGGCCATCTTCAGGGCAAAGTGATGAAGTTATGTAATATGTAATTGGTAGTTAGATTATTCGTACCTCTGCCCTGAAGATGGTCTAAAACTTAGGTCGAAACGTATGCACTAAAAAAATAACTCTTATTTCATATAATTTATTTACTGCACCCCTTCACCATTTTACACTCTTCTTGTTTCATTTTTATTTTGGGCCATTTTTACTAAATCAAAAGGTGTAATTAAACAGAGTTAAAGACCTTCCCAATACCGGTTATATGAAAAATAACTGTAGTAATAACTCAAGTAACAGTTATTTATAACGTCGTTACATAAAAATAATAATGGAACGTCATTTAATTAAATATAACCTATTTTCCATTGATTTTCCCCAAAACTGTTTATTTATATCCATAACAATTGAACAAAATGAATATTATTCGTGATTGATGATCCGTGAAATAGGGTAAAATTATTGACCAAAGAGAATAAAATAAAATGGTACTTGTGTGTTAATGCCACCGCAGTTATTTTTCCCTACTTGTTCGCATACGCGAGCGGTTACATTTTGTAAATGTTATATTTCTAAAACATTTATCTTGCATGTTTTTAAATCTATATATTGGGGTTAGAATTTTAAATGTTTTAAATAATCATCAACAATTACAAATCAAAATAATTTATTTACAAATGGAATATATCATGAACAATTAAAATAATGGATAATACAGAAATAAATAATGGATATATCACGAACAATCAAAATAATGAAAAAATGAAAAATCCAAATAATTTATTAAAAAATAATGTGGTTAATCGGATTTCGGTGGAAAATTGGTAAAATATTTCGCTCCTGGAAAAATACTTCTTCGGTTTTTGTCAAATCCCAAAGACTCATTTTCGAAGGACAAAAATTGGAGTAATAATAACAACAAATCTAATAATAATTAAATAAATAAATAAAATAATAACAACAATGAGTCTACAACAAATCAGCAAACAAACAATAAATCAGCAACAAACAAAACTCAGCAAACAAGAACGAACATAGAAGAAATCAGGTGTTAGAAATATAACGGTTACAAAATGTAACCGCTCGAGAATGCGAACAAGAAGGGAAAAATAACTGCGGTGGCGTTAACACACAAGTACCAATAAAATTTATCGAATTGCAAATTAAATTGTAATTAATACTTAACGGCTTCTAGAAAGTTCAGTATGGACGCCCATGTTTGTAAAGGTTAAAATCGACCAGTTTTAATTGATGGCAAATTAACAGGAATTAGAGATATGTATATTCCTACATCCGTATCGTTTAGACTCTTTATTAAATAAATAATTCCAAAGAAGTTAAAATAGTTGACATGCGAGTGTCCTAAACATTTCATTTATAATTCAATCGCTAACTTGTTTCTCGAAAACTTTAAAGTCTATATATAACTACAGAATGTCTCCCAACAGTTTAGTTTCGTTTAGTTGGATGTCTCCAAACGTTAACTTTTTTGCTGCATTAAAATTATACGTACTTAACCAAGGCAGAAATATAATTAATGGCTTAACTATTTAAATACTTAATAAATATAACTCTTATTTTTGTGGTATCTGTTCCGCTGGCTGTCGCTTCTAGTTGAGTTGGAAGTTTTAACTGTTTGTTTCATTTTTAATATTTTCCAAAATTGCAAGTTATTGTGAGCCTTGGTAAGGAAATGGAAAAGGGAATGTAATTATGGGTAATGAATAGATTTCTTTAAATTATTTCATCAAGAAATTAACGTTTCAACTTACATATCGAAGTATAAATGGTAGGTACATGTCATTTCTAGATTAAATTGTTACCTTAGTATGTACACGTTTCCCATAATTACATTCTTTTTTTACATACTAAAGCTTATGATAACTTGTATTTTTGGACTATAAGGGAAACGAATAAAAACATGAATAGAGATCTAGTCCGTCTTATAATTTTCATATATATGAGTCTTTTGTAATGAATTGGGAGCTTAGAGGGTTTTGTTAGTAAGTTTTGCAGTAGCCTGAAACGGCGGGCTGTTTCTTGTCATTTCAGTCTAGTGTGAGGATTTCAAGTTAAACGTTTGTCGAGACGTAATCCTGAGTATAGGATTTGTTCAACAGGAGTCAGTGGGATATTATTAAAGGCTACAGGAGGCCTGGGAGTCATTGGTTCCCAAATGGTAAGGGTTATTAAATTCAAAAAGGTAATTTTACTATATTTGGATGCGCAGCCACGTTTTTACATTGTACATTACCTACTCAAAACTTGGCTTGTTTTGAGACCAAGTTTTGGGCTGCCACGTTCTGTCCAAAATGCACAATGAGTGTACTATATTATGTACTCTTCGTTGTTGATCTTACACCTGTAACCTGCACCACTACAACCCGTGAAGGGTTTCAGTACATGGTAGAAATTATACTGTTTCTTGTACAACGTTTATACAAGGAGGTGATTCTTTCTAGCTCAAACTGCAGGTTTTCACCCCTTATTTTGGGTACCCACTTTATAGAGGCTAGATGAGTCCCAGGAGGGTCCTAGTCCTATAGGATCGATCTTTGGCTGCTAACAGATTAGATAAAAGTCTTGCTAGCAGCAGGATTTCTCTACCACTGAGCCACTCCGTGGCTGATCGTACACATTTCTTTAATCTATTCTTGTAAATCTTAATAACAAGAGGATCTTCAAAATGTTTTATCTCTGCTAACCTCCATGGACGCCTCCTCATGTAATACAACTCCATAATAGGTTCTATAAATTTAATAGGTATTTTGTATTTGATGCATGTAAGGAAATAGGGTCATAAGTAAATTCGGATAAGACTAAGTATATGGCCAGTAGCAGAAAAAGGGGAGATTTCAGGGACATTGTTTTAGAAGGGAATAAGTCCGTACATGTGGAGAAGTTTAAGTATTTAGGGTGTATGGTGACTAGAAAAACGAAATTCAAGAGGAAATACATGCGCGATAAAAGGCGGAAAATGCTTGTTATTATTCGATAAGCTCGCGTCTTTTGTCCCGAATTATAAAATTCAAAGTTTATAAAACTATCATCCTTCCACCACTTCTTTATCGATGTGAAACGTGTCCGATAACGCTGAGAGATGAACAACGTCTTAAGGTATTCGGAAATAAGGTGTCGCGCGGAATATTCGGTCCGAAAAAGGGATGAGACCAGTCATTCAGTGGACAGAGGTTTGTAAGCAGAGATTGGTGGTATCGGCATCTAGCCTTCGGGTTAACTAAGCAATTTTATTTATTTATTTTGTATTTGAACTGACTCACACTCGACAGAGCCTTGGCTGATGGTAGCCACTACAAGTAGGTTCACGTGTCGGTCTCAATTAGTTGGCGGAACTGAGAGGCAGCGAGCAATTGGCCAGCAAGGACTTGGTCGAATTGGCCCATCGATCTTGTTGTTCAATCATAGTCAACATTCGTCCACCGCATGAACGCTCCTTCGTCAACGGCACATCCTCGCTCTTATAGGTTATGTCCTAACAGGCCATTCAAGTCATCAACACCACGCCAATTCAGTGTAGAGCTTATTTAAATAGTATCATGATGCAGTTCCTTCCTAAACTCCAATGACTGAAAATATTTAATTACTATTTTAATTTAGTTTATGTTGAATAATATTAGTTGACTTTATACACATGTAACTGTTTATTGGAAAGCCAACGTTTCGACCCACATTGCAGATCTTCTTGAGTGCTAAATATACAAGATATATATAAGTTAAAGTTATGTATGGTAAAGAATAATAGTATATGTGGTATATATTGGATAGAATGTATAGTAAGTAATAGAAACAAAAACTCGGATAAGATAAATAGGATCTGGAATAATGTAGATTTCTTGTTACAAATCTCTAGGGTTTTCATTCTTTTGGCTTGTACATATGAAAGTTTATTTGATTCTAAATATTTTATAGAGCCTCTAAAAGCACCGCTATATTTAGTTTTTCAGGTTATCAGGTATATATAGTCGAAAAACATTCGTAATTATCCTTTCTTAAAAGAGTTAAAGTGTGTGCAAAGCGCTTGAAATTATCTAATCACTTTTATTTTTATTGTTGGTGGTAAATGAACAGATTCTTCTTCCATTTCGACCGAAAAAGGTGCAAATATTTTAGTAACAGGAACTTTAGCAATATTATTTGAATTAGTTATATTATATGTTGAGCTATGAGAAGATGGAGATAACAGTGGCATAGATTCAGATGTTCTATCAAAAGCTGTTCGATTTATTTTACATTTTCTGAGTCAGTAACTTTATTTATATTACCACGAGCTTTTGGTAATTCAATTGTTTGTAATGTTATTTTTTTGTTTTGACCGCCAATATAAGGAAATATATATATATATTTTTAAATTATTTTCTAGAATTGTACAACTGTAATATATCCATCTAGTACAAGGGCTATATGACTAACTAGATACATGAAAGGACATGTAGAGGCACTACCCACTGCCAGCACTCTAATAACATTTCTATAATATAAGGTCCTGAGGCCATCTTCTCTTCAGATGCCTAGGAGGATTGTCCGAGACGGAATTGGATGGAATGATGGAAACTAGTGGGTTTGGATGGGGCTGGAGTTTATTATGGAATGATAGGTATCTGGAATGGGCAAAATCGGTAACATTTGAAACGTTAAGGTCTTTATGGATGGTTTTAATTATGACAAAATAAAGAGCGTTTAGGATTTTGCGAACGATTTTGGATTGCAAGGATTGAATACGAGAGGAATTTGATGGTTTGGTGGAGCACCATAGTTCAATTCCGTAAGTCCATATAGGTCTTATAACAGTCACATAAATAAGTCTTTTGTAATTGATCTGAAGCTTTGGGCGTTTGTCTAGTATGTGTTGAAGTAGTCGGAAGCGTCTAACTGTTTCTTGTCTTTTCAGTCTTGTGTGAGGGTTCCAAGTTAGACGTCTGTCAAAGTTGAGTCCTAGGTAGCGAATCTGTTCAACAGGGATAAGTGGAGTACTATTAAAGGATACAGTAGGACAGGAAGTCATGGGCTTTCGGCGGGTAATTTGAAAAGGTAATTTGATGGGACTTGTTGGAATTGATTTTAAAAAGGAAATATTGAAATTACTTCTGATCTTTCCTTTTAGAAGTTTTGAAGTAACCAATTCATCGTATTTCTTACTTTTTCTAGCAGTTTTACTGTCTTCAAAATTGATCATTTTAACAAAAGTGACCTTTTTTAACAAAACTGTACTTAGAACTACTATAGGAAACCATTTTCGACTGCAATATACATAAAAAATACATGCATAATTCAATATCAGCAATAATTGAAGCAACTTCACTGTACGAAGCTTAACAGCTGTTATCACTAGAGGAAATGACACATAAAAGTATCAATATTTTATATTTGAAGAGAAAAGATATGCCCAAACTAGAGACCCGGCTTTGCACGGGTAGTAATGCATATTATGCCTACATGTTTTGACTATCTAATGTATTTATTATGCAGGTATTATGAAAATAAAAACAAACCAACATTTTTCTTTAAATTTATTTTCCCTCAAGGTAGTATCCTTGACCCAATCCTTTATACAGTTTATACAACTGACATCCCAACTCATCCTAATACTATCCTTACCACGTATGCTGATGATACATCGGTATTATCAGTCAACACCAATCCAGTTATTGCATCCCAAAGCCTCCAATCCCATATCACTGATCTTGAAGAATGGTGTCAAAATTGGAGAATTAAAATAAATTCTCAAAAATCCCATCAAATCACTTTTACCTTACGTCGTAAACCAATGACTTCCTGCCCTTCAGTATCCTTTAATAATATCCCACTTGTGCCTGTAGAACAGATCCGATACTTAGGGTTGCACCTCGACAAACGATTAACCAGGAATCCTCATACTAGACTGAAAAGACAAGAAACCGCTCGACGTATCAGGCTACTTCAACACTTACTAGACAAACGCTCTAACCTCCCAATTAACTGCAAAAGACTCATCTACATGACCATCATACGACCTGTTTGGACTTACGGAGTAGAGCTTTGGGGGTCCACTAAGCCATCGAATTTCTCTCGTATCCAATCCCTACAATCCAAAATCCTTCGAAAAATCCTCAACGCTCCTTATTCTGTTAAGAATAAAGTCATCCTTAACGACATAAATGTCCCATTTGTTTCTGATTTGGCCCGAACCAGGTATCTTTCCTTTCATAACAAACTTCATTCCCACTCATATCCTCTAGTTTCAAACCTAGCTTCCTCTTCGATTCCCGATAATCCTACGAGGCGTCTGAAAAGAAGATGGCCACGTGACCTTCTTAGTTGAACTAGTGATTTGAGTACTACCAGTGGGTAGTTTCTCTACTTGCCATTAATTCATGTCATTGTGTACCACATAGCCTATTTACTTGATCTATTATTGTAATACAGTTGTAAATATCAATAAATAAATTTAAAAAAAAATAAATTATTCTCATGGCCGTTAGATTTTTGCGATAAACTAGAAAATATTCATTTAAATATATGGTATAAAATATTCTAATAATGCGCATGAAATGGTTAAAGTAATTAAAGTAAAAAAGTAGATAAGGATTAATACTGTAGTCGTCTAAATACCTTTACAAATTCCGCATTGTACGTTATCAATTTTTCATTAAAATAGGTATAGTAATCTTTCCTTAAAAGATAGATATATGCTATCACGAACTTTTTTTGTAAATCTATAAAAGAGGAATATACCTCCATGCATTGTTTCGTTATATGACAAAGGGATTGGGCATTATCATCGATGAAACCTCCCTGGAGGCTATACTTATTCCATCAGCCCCAAAAATTATCGTTATATTCGAACCCATTTACTCAAAACCTCGACGATTTATATACGTAAACCTTTCAGGTGAATCACTCTATCAATTGGTGAAAACCGCATTAAAATCCATGCAGTAGTTATTGAGTTTACCACGAACAGACAGACAGACGCGGCTGAGGACTTTGTTTTACAATAGGTATAGATAAAAATTAGTAGGTTATTATTTACATAGATGTTAAGGAACTTTATTTTTAGTTTAAACATTATTATCATCGTTAAGTTCAAAAATATTTAGATCAGTTATACTTTTAATCAATTTATAAAACAATAGCACAACTATAAATAGATCTTTTAGTTGAATATTATCATTCTTATACCAACCGATTTCTAACACTTAACCTAAGTTGATTAAAACTAATTGTGTAATCACGCTAAGCGTCGCCAGTCTCATGCCATACGTCACGAGGATGACGATCATCCAGAAGACTGAAGCTCATAAGTTATTCCTCTGCTAAAAGTCGCTAAACGCGGCTAAAGAAATTTATATATAAAGACAACCGGGAGTTAATGACGTCAAAAAGTGTCACTCCTTCACACCTACCGAGCTATTTTAAATATGGTTCTATTTCCTCGTTCCACCAGTTCGAAAATGAAAGCACCACGTCCCTCGCTCGTTGAACACCAACCGGTTTTATGTTAAGCGCAAACATAAACAGTTCTGCCTTAGTTAAAAATTCTAGATTCATAATTTTAGCTAGATAAGCGCAAAGAGGAATGCAGAGAAGAAATACAATGGTTATATATATAATATAACAGCTTTCCTCTCACATGTCTTTAATTATAACAGCCGTTTTATCTAGTTGGCTGTGTCGCAGCAAATACAAAATTAAGAAAAGCGTTCGTATATTAACGATGCAGTTTTCTTTACATATACATTACCTACATTTGCTAATGTAGACGCTATAGACGTTTCAGATCTTTGACCGCACGATGGAGTCCTCTAACAGATATAATTTATCTACGAGAGAGCAGACGGCCTGGATGGGTTCACCCAGCCTCACCTTGCTACGAAACATGGTTTCCATAACTTGTCCCTTCATGTCCGATTTACTCGTGTTCTTCCCACTTACCAACAATTAAGAAATTCTATATATTGGTTTATTGTCTCTGAAATCGGTAAGTTTTGTACTTTTTTCTTTTACGTCTTGAGATTAGTGTATGAATATGGAGATCAATTTTAGCTGCCTTACTAACCTGGCTTTTCTTTCAGCTGACGGTGAGGTAAAATTAATCTTATAATGAAATGTAGTGAACGGTTTTGGCCTAAATAGATATTTTTCATTTAACCTTTTCCAGCTGTTATCCTGTAACCATCCTTATGATTCAGTTGTTGCATTTGCGGTTTGATGGTAGCCTTGATGGGATGTGATTTTCTGTCTTTTGTATAAAACTTAAGCCTTTTGTATACATTTTTTTTTAAATTCCTGTCCCCATAGATATCTCCAAGTAATTTGTAGGTATAACTTCGAACAATAATTCATTACTTTTTTTAAAAATTAGATTTGGAAGCTCCTGATGCAGTGTGGTGTACTGTGTCAAAATGCGCAAAATTTGTTTTCCAAGCAAAGCCTTAGATAATGTTTGATTAGTCCATCTTGGAGCAAATCAATACTTGATGCGTTTTTAGCATGCCTCAGGGCTATACTCTTCAATTAGTTTTACAGAGAAGTTTCACTAATTTAAGTTTCAATTATAATTTTTCTCTTAATGATATCCCTTGTTTTTCTCAAATCATTTGCCTTACTAATGTCAAAACTAATAACTTATAGCTATTAACATGGAATGGAGAAACGTTGTTAACTAGAAGCTGGAGTGTGAGGAATAGTTTATCTTCTAAAATGGACGCGTTTTTTTTTTGTTTTTAGTAAAACGCTTGTGTCACAAGTGGTCTAATGGTTTGGACTAAAGACACATCAAGTATTGAAATGCTTCAATATGGACTATTGAAACTTAATCTAAGGCTTTGCTTAGAAACAATCTGGTACATCTCGGTACAGTACAGCACACTGCATCAGGAGCTTCCAAATATATCCCGTCATTAAAAAAAATAATAATATATTGTTCGAAATTATACCTAAAAATAACGTAGAGATGTCTATTAGGACATTAATGGAAAAATTCCAGACAAAAGGCCTAAGTTTCTAAAACAAAAATACCTGTGGATATTTCTCCTATTCAGGACAAAAATCACATCCCAACCAGATGGGTCCCTCACCAACGAGGCCCAAATGCAACTACTGAATCTTTAAGAAATGTGGGGTCACAAGTGGTCTAGTGGTTAGCAAAAATACCTACTATGCCCAATATCACGGGTTCATATCCAGGATGTGGCCTTAAGGTTTTTTAAAGGGAGTTAAAAATCCTTTGTTACGCTGTCCTTGGAAAGGGATGGAAAATGGGGTACTCGTGTTAAAGATCTCTATCCTAATAAAACCTGGATAGGCAAAATTCAGGACTCCCGCTGTTACGATTAGACATAGCAGCATAAAGTGACTTTATTTGAATAAACAGATAACAGGAAAGATAGCATTTGTTTCCCCGGGTTCCTCTGTGCACCTTGGGCTCCTGCCTTCATGGTGATTAATACTGACAGATCGATATATCTTGTGTGTAGGCGATGATCTTGTGTATAACCGACAATTGATTTGTTTTTGTTTATTTTTTCATAATTCAACTTGGCACAATCCTAAGTTATCTAATTCATATTTGTGGTGAAAATTTATTTATGTTTAGTTTCTTGTATGGAGAAAAAAAGTATTGTCACGAATATTTCTGATTTTCCGATTTTTTTTTACTGTCCCTGAATCTGAATCTACTGACTCGAAAACAGTTGCAAATTCGTATTTGGAATGGATGTTTTATTTTTAAAAATATTTTATACTTCTGTTTAGTTAAAAACTGTTTTGATATAATAACTTGACAGTTATTAAATAAGTTAATAATCGGTAGGGTAGTAGAAATGAGAAAGGCATGGGATTGTAAGGCGCGTCCACGATTTAGATGGGCAGATGAAGTCCGAGAGTGATGCAGGGAGTATTGGAGGACTTTGGCGCAGGACAGAGAAGAGTGGAGGCGACGCCTTGATGCGGCCAGGACCCGTGCTAGGTTGTAGAGCCAGTGTTAATTAATGGAATTGTAAGAAGTCATGAAGGCAGTGTTGTTTTAGTTGTAACATACTTTTACAAGTATTGTAGACAATACTTTTTTGTAACATACTTTTACAAGTATTGTAGACAATACTTTTTTTGTAATTAGCGTTTGATTGTTAGTAGAAAATAGGGTTTTCTTCTTTTATGTATTAGTGGAAAATATGAATTGAATTGGAGGAGTATAAATTACTTTAATTTATCTGAATCCCTTGAAATATGAAAACCTATAATATTTATGTATAGATGCATGAACTATATACAAGGAAGAATAAAATGGCTCATTTTAGAGGAGTGAAAAATTATTATACAGTAAAAAGCTTCTGAAGTCATACAAATTAAACCACCCGATAATAAAATAATTACATGAATTTTGTTTAATCTTGCACTTAAAATGTAAATTCAGTAATCGCTTTAATAAAACTGTGTAAAAGAAGAGAACTTAGTATTTACACCATAAAATACTAATCTGGCAACACTGATATCATTCACCAATGAGCCGTTTCTGTATTCCAAAGAGGTTTATCGAGGATACTAATAATTATATTATTTAAAAAGTAAGATAAACCTTAAAATCAATTAATTAATGCCATTACTCTGGGTTCACGAGGAGCGGAGTGGCTCAGTGGTAGAGCACTGAGTTGCCATTCAGAAATACTGGTTCAAATCCCGCAGCATGCAAGAATTTTATTTAGAGATGGACCATATGGGATCTAGGACCCTCCTGGGGTTCACTCAGCCTCTAAAAGTGGGTACCCAAAATAAAGGTGAAAAATCTGGCGGTTGAGCGTGGTCTAGGACAAATCACCTCCCTGGAAAAACCTTTGTTCATGGAACAGTATAGTCTCTACCATGTACTGCACCCAAGACCATTCACGTGTTATAGTGGTACAGGTTTATTTTGTTTTTTACTCTGTGTTCATGTACAACTAAAAAGTATTTGCGAACTAACACTTTTGCTTTCTAAACATAACTTCTGCCCGTTCGATGATTTTATTATCGTGATTGGAGGGGTAATGGATGATCTATGCTATCAGTTCAAGCGGGTTCGAGGATTTTTTAGATTCATAATTCGATTTTAAATAGTTAAATTAATTTATAGATCGAAAGCTCCCGGTTTTGTATTACAGTCTATCCGCCGCGCTACAGTCGAAAAATAGGAAGCCATTGTTTACATCTGTGTGTGCCTAGCAAAACATGAAATATAAGTTATTAGATATCGCTTGTGTTTGGACTTTTGATTTTTTTTGTGCACTCAAGTGGTTTTGAGGATGGTTTAGATTAAGTTCTGTTTTAATATTGTGTGAATTCCAGAATAGTTTATAATCACAATCAGTATCGACGGATACAGTTTTTTTAATTTGTTAACTTATTATTATTTTTCTTATTGTTTGTTGTTGTTGATTGGACAACATTAAAATCAGCAGTCTCCAATCTATATTGAACACATTGAAGTTATTTACAACAAACAATAAAAAATCTAAGTTTTTCAATGAAAATTAAACACATTGAGTTAATTAACAACAATAAAAAAAATTAAAATAAGAGTTTATTATTAAATCTAAACCCTTTTCAAAACCGCTTGAATGCACACAAAAAAAAAAAGACGGCGAAGCAAAAATAAACAAAAAACCTATACCACTACAGCCCGTGAACGGGTCTGGGGTTCAGTACATGGTAGAGACTGTACTGTTTCATGGACAACGGTTCTGCAAGGAGGTGACTTGTCCTAGATCATGTTGAACCGCCAGATTCCCCCCCTTATTTTGGGTAACCTATTTTTAAAATATTTTATAGAGGCTGGGTGAGCCCCAGGAGTGTCCCAGATCCTATATGATCCATCTCCCGCTACAAAGAGACTAATAAAATTCTTGCCCGCAGCGGGATTCGAACCAGGATTCCGGGAAGGCAACTGAGTGCTCTACAACTGAGCCACTCCGCTCCTCAAGCACAAACAATATCAAATATAATACTTCATCAACGGCTTCTTATTTTTCTACCTTCCTATTCTTCTAGATTTCTGTTTATTTTACATTTAAAATCTCTGTACTTTGTTTAAAAAAAAGAACGACAGGAATTAATAATAATGTAAATAGCAGATGGAAATAAATTAGTTTGAGCTGGATATAAAAAATATGAATTTATATATAGTTATAAATATATATACTTATGTGAAAAATAGCTGACTGGATGATACTAATGATGGATTGAATTAGTCAGGGGATGGAGCCAAAGATAACACAAAATCAGCAGAACTTATGTTTTAATTGTGCCAACGTTTCGGCCTACGATCTAGACCATTTTCAGTGCTAGGAAAGAAACAGAAAATGACTATATAAATCATATATAAGTGCTAAGGAAGAATTATATAATTTATTTAATTTAATTTATTTTTTATTTATTTATTTCTAATATAATTTGTTACAATTCTCAAAAGTAATATGCTTTACCAAACAAACCAGTCTCAAACTTAAAAACTTAATAGACAAATTTAAATGTATCCATAAATAATCACATATACAATGAAAGAAAAAAAATTATACAAAACAACTTTCAGCAGTGAGAAATAAAAAATTATAATCAAAATAAAACAATAATTGTACTTATACATTCTTAGTAACTTATATACATCTACATGAACAATAACAATAATATAAGATAATTTGGTATCCTACAATAATATATAATTTATAGTAATGTAGAGAGATACAGAGTGTAAGATAAAATTATAATAGAATCATGTATGAATAACAGAATTTATGTATAGAATTGATAAGAAGAAGAATAATGTAAAGATGTACATATAGTAAGATACATTATGTAAGATTATGCTACATAATTTATAGTAAGATACATTATGTAAGATTATGCCACATAATTTATAGTAAGATACATTATGAAATAACCAGTGAGAAAAATTATAGAGTAAGATACATTATGTAAGATTATGCTACATAATTTATAGTAAGATACATTATGTAAGATTATGCCACATAATTTATAGTAAGATACATTATGAAATAACCAGTGAGAAAAATTATAGAGTAAGATACATTATGTAAGATTATGCTACATAATTTATAGTAAGATACATTATGTAAGATTATGCTACATAATTTATAGTAAGATACATTATGTAAGATTATGCTACATAATTTATAGTAAGATACATTATGTAAGATTATGCTACATAATTTATAGTAAGATACATTATGAAATAACCAGTGAGAAAAATTATAGAGTAAGATACATTATGTAAGATTATGCTACATAATTTATAGTAAGATACATTATGTAAGATTATGCTACATAATTTATAGTAAGATACATTATGTAAGATTATGCCACATAATTTATAGTAAGATACATTATGAAATAACCAGTGAGAAAAATTATAGAGTAAGATACATTATGTAAGATTATGCTACATAATTTATAGTAAGATACATTATGTAAGATTATGCTACATAATTTATAGTAAGATACATTATGTAAGATTATGCTACATAATTTATAGTAAGATACATTATGTAAGATTATGCTACATAATTTATAGTAAGATACATTATGTAAGATTATGCTACATAATTTATAATTCTTCCTTGCTACTGCAATGATTTATATAGTAATTTTCTGTTTCTTTCATAGCCCTCAAGGTGGTCAACATCGTAGACCGAAACTTTGGCACAATTGAAAAATAAGTTCTGCTTATTTTGTGGTTTTTTTTACTGCACCCCCTGATTAATATATATAATATGAACTGAAATAAAAAAATATTATACAATAATAAATTTAAAACAATTATATGATCCCGAAATATGTATTATATATAAACAATACATAATACATACAGATTTAAAAAAATTACCCCAAAACTTACGGTGGGGGGTGAAAGAGGGAAAGAGTTGTCAGATTGTTGGGGTGCTTCAAGGAGGCTGCACGATGGGTTCTTGCTTTTCCAAATTGTGTCCTAGCAGAGGCGAAAGTACCCAAGGTGAGCTTTAAAATTGATTGAATAACTCATACGATTGTATTATTTATTATTATTAATAATATCGCACAAATATATAATAAGATATTACAAGTCTAATGGAAATGGGACCGTTATCGCCTCTTTAGTGTCGTCAATAGCGAGTGATATTAGAGCTTTTATAGCCAATAATAAACTACGTCATATCCCATTATGATTATATATTTCAATTTCAATTTAATAATTTAATCTTTCAATTGTTTATTTACACATTTTTTTATTATTTATAATTAAACAATCTATATCCGACACGGTTAGAGTTGTCCGCCATTTAAAACCTGTTCATAATTATCAATATTTCTCTATTATTACTAAGAACTCATTTTGTTTACATGTTCAAATTAAAATGATTTTTAAACTGTAAAAATTGAAAAAATATCTTGAGTTTTTTAAATGAAAGGGTTGATTTTCTGGATAAATTATAGAGGTTATAAATATTTGTGTGTTTAGATTTTTATTTTTTATTCAAATGTTCTGCCCTGTTTTTCTTTCAGGTTATATTTTATAAGTATCATGTTGAGTTTATAGATTATATATTATTTATAATTAATATCAGTAATTAAAAAATAGATGACAAAATATTACTTAATTCTTAGATAAGATCTATACATTGTGGTTTTTAGTTTAGCTGAATTTGATTTATTGATTTAACTAATGAATTGTTTAATTATTTACATTCATATAACGAATTTAATAATATTATCATCATTCGTGGCGCTACAACTCCTGTAGAGTCAAGGCCTCCTGAATAATATTATGATTTATTTATGAGAAGCGAGGGGATGGTTGACTGGAAGATAGACATAAGGAAGAAAATAGTTGGTTACTTTGATATAATTAATACTTAATACTTAATACTTAATACTTAGATATAATTAAATAAGTAACCACTTATTTAGTGTTTTTATTTGACTGCACCCCCAACTATTTTCTTCCTTATGATTTATTTAATTAGTTTTGTTTTTAGTTAAGACACTACAGATATATGTATTAGCAGAAGGGAAATCGAGCTTCGAGCTTAGCACATAAGATATTAACACGTTCTTATTTTCATTCTTTTAATTGTTTCAATGATTCAAATTTAGATAAAAGATCTCAATTTTATCACTTTATCACTATTAGGTTTCACATTGTATATACGGGCGGTATAATTGAGATTATCATTTGAATATTAAAATTACAATATTCTATGAAATTAAATCGAATGATGTTCGAAACATCAAATATAAATTAATATTTTAGGACAACACTCATGTTGTAATTCTAGTTTTAATAATTTTATTCTGTCTGTATGAAATGAAGTCCAATATAATGCTTATTTCAACCACCCTTTACGGTTTTAATTTATTATCCTTTAATATTCGACTTAGCCACTTAACCACCGGGGCTGCAGATATATGCATATATATACATACATAAAGTATCCTCTTAATAATAAGATAAACAAGATACATAAATAATAAATAAGATTAATCTAGAATTTAGGGTTCTTAATATTAAGGAGATAGATCTTTATCCCCAATTATTTATTCACTTTTTTGTTTATTATATTTTAAATATTCCTTAAATAAAGTCTATGGTTTATATATATATTATAAATATATTATATATATAATATAATATATTATATTATATATTATATATATAAATATATATTATTAAATTATATATATATATATATATAATTTTTGCAAAATATAATTTATCTTTTTTTTTTTATATAGATTATATACGTTAAACATAGCATGTATCTACAGCCCCGGTGAATAAGTGGTTATATCGGATTTTCTCCAGAGTGAATTAACTGCTTTCAGATAACAGGAATCGTAATCATTCTCGTAGTTTTTGGCTTTAAATGGAGTTGTAATATAAAAAATAACTCCTTTTCAAGAAAATGCCTTACTTAGCCCCTTATTCACAACGAAAATAACTCGGTTCCGCTACTAGTAAAAGAAACTCATTTAAGAAAATTCGACTTAACCACTTATTCCCCGGGGCTTTAGGTATAGACTCGGATATTTTAGCCAGAAAAGAATCGTGGATTGATTGTGGTCTCATGTCCTTCAACTTCTTGTTTATTCCTTCGATGGACAGAGAACTCCGTTGTTTTCTTCTTTAAATGGAAGTCCTTATTTTTATAAAAGTATTTTAACGAGATCTCTATTTATTAATTGATCAAAGGAGCGCTTTATCTATGAACAATCAATTTATTGTTATTGTGTTATAAATGTCATGATTCACTCATCTATTTTATATTTATATTTATTTTTAGCATTTGATAAAAGAGTTCTTTTGCACTGAAGCAATTTTTTATTTATTTTATTATAACAATGAAATTTACTAATGCTAACAAATCAAGTAAATATGCTGAGTGGTTCATATTGACACGAATAAAGACAAGTAGATAAACTACCCCGTGGTAGTAGTCAAATAAAAAGTTTAACTTAGATCACGAGGCCAACTTCTTTTCAGAGGCCTCGGAGGATTATCAGGAATCGAAGAGGTTTGAAACTAGTGGGTTTGAGTGGGAATGAAGTTTGTCATGAAAATATTGATATCGGATTTGGGCCCAATCAGCAACTAATTGGACATTAAGGTCATTATGGATTTTTGTGTTCGTAACAAAGTAAGTAAGGAGCATTGAGGATTTTACGAAGGATTTTGGATTGTTAGGATTATATACAAGAAGAATTCTATGGCTTAGTGGAGCCCCAAAGCTCTATTCCGTAAGCCCAGATGGATCTAATGATTGTCATTTATATGAGTCTTTTGTAGTTAATTGGGAGCTTAGAGCGTTTGTCTAGTAAGTGTTGAAGTAGCCTGAAACGGCGAGCGGTTTCTTGTGGTTTCAGTATACTATCAGAATTACATGTTAAGCATTTGTCCGAAGCAAATTAGTTTCAGAAATTGTTTACCGAAAATTAATTAGGCGATCTATTGAAAAATGTCTCATGATTAAAGCCACGTTGCTAATCAAAATTTTTCGGATTATTATTGTTATTATGTTCAATAAATAACATAATATATAATTACAATATATATACTATACTATGTGTATACATAAAATTATCTTTTAAATGTAAGCACTATATTAAAATATCTAAAAAATGTAAGGACCAAAAGTTACTTTCTCTTTTATTAGAGAAGATAATAAAATTCCGATTATTTAAATCTTATCTTTGGTTAGATGAGGTGTGAATACCCCTTCCTGATTGTCTCAATATAGATTATATTTCACTTTTATCTCTCGATGACTCAGGTGCTTCTGAAAAATGATTTTTTTATTACAATATCATATTGCGATAAAACAGGCAAGGTATCTAATTTTATGAGGAAGAAAACGGTCAGGGTAGAGGTCAAGAAAATGCTCTTATATAGGGAGAGCTTTTTATTAATAAGCCAACGTTTCGACCCACTTTGCGGGTCTTCTTCAAGGCTCAATACATAAGATACAAATACATTAAAATAACAATGTATGTAGTATAATAGAATGTTGTAGTAAGTAATAGAAATAAAAGCTAGAGGGGTTTGATTTAGATAATGACAAAGAGGTAATGTTCAAATCAAACGAAGTAACAAATGGACATCTATTTTACCTCTTTGTCATTATATAATTCTATCCCCCCTGACTTTTATTCCTATTACTTACTACATAATATACTACATATAGTGTTATTCTGTGCCATATATTATTTTAATCTATTTGTATCTTGCATATTTAGCCCTGAAGAAGGCCTGTAATGTGGGTCGAAACGTTGGCTTACTAATAAAAAGTTCTCCCTTTATAAGAGAATTTTCTTGACCCGGACCATTTTCTTCCTCATATATAAATAATGTCAACTAATATTAATCAACCGGTATTTTATTTTAGTTTATTATTCTCAATAACCACGACAGAAACCTTCCCTTGCACCGCCCACGGTCAGAGTTTGAGGGTTTACATTTCAAGATTCATTTAATTGAAATATCTTATAAAGGATTTTTTATCACATACTCTAAACCAATGGTTCCCAACCTAGGGGGCGTCAATACAAGTTGGGGGGGGGCGCGAGACAGTTGAAAATGAAAAGTTCTCACTTAATAATGGTTATTTTTTCTCACCAGTACTTCAGTCAAACTCAATCTTTTACAACTGATTTTTAATTTATCCCGCCTTATATATTTTAAAATATATTATACATAATTTATAATTCTTCCTTGCTACTGCAATGATTTATATAGTAATTTTCTGTTTCTTTAATAGCCCTGAAGGTGGTCAACATCGTAGACCGAAACTTTGGCACAATTGAAAAATAAGTTCTGCTTATTTTGTGTCATATTTTACTGCCCCCCTTGATTAATATATATAATATGAACTAAATATATATGAGTGATATTAGAGCTTTTATAGCCAATAATAAACTACATCATATCCCATTATGATTATATATTTCAATTTCAATTTAATAATTTAATCTTTCAATTGTTTAATTACCCATTTTTTCATTATTTATAATTAAACAATCTATATCCGACACGGTTAGAGTTGTCCGCCATTTAAAACCTGTTCATAAGTATCAATATTTCTCTATTATTACTAAGAACTCATTTTGTTTACATGTTCAAATTAAAATTATTTTTAAACTGTAAAAATTGAAAAAATATCTTGAGTTTTTTAAATGAAAGGGTTGATTTTATGGATAAATTATAGAGGTTATAAATATTTGTGTGTTTAGATTTTTATTTTTTATTCAAATGTTCTGCTCTGTTTTTTTTTCTTTCAGGTTATAGTTTATAAGTATCATGTTGAGTTTATAGATTATATATTATTTATAATTAATATCAGTAATTAAAAAACGATATAAGTGGGTACTTATTTATTATGTGCCGACGTTTCGACCCACTTTGTGGGCCATCTTCAGGGCTAGTGGAACCTGAGGCTAGACTAGAAGCCAATTGTGTCGAAGTGGTCGGCCAAGTGGGTCGAAACGTCGGCACATAAGAAATAAGTACCCACTTATTTAGTCTTTTATTCGACTGCACCCCCAACTATTTCATAACTTACTCAGATCTTCCAGTCAACTATCTCCTCGCTTCATATTATACATAAGGTTTTATATGTTTTACACCACGAACGCCAGTCAACAATCTTCTGCCAACAGATTTGAAATATGTTTATAAGAAAAAAAAATAGGAAAATAAAAATAAATAACCCAGAGTACAATCTAAAGAGATTAAAACGTGGATGCGAAGGTCTTGAAGGGGTTGAGAGAGAAAGGGAGTGACATTTCCCTAGTAGCTTTTCCAGAGTATGCTATATCAAGGACTATACGGCGATGTGATTAGACAATCCCGCATGACTTCTCTAACTTTATTAAAAGTCGGATTTAAAAAAATAATAAATTTGAGTTTTAAATATTGGAGCAAAACTTATTTGACCCTTCAGGTAAAACCAAACTTGCGGAAGTATTCAAGAGCTTCTTCTTTTAAAGACGACGATACCCCAAAGTGTTCTTCTGTAAGTTTTAAATAGGGAATAACAAAATGAATAAGACTAAAACAAAAATTAATGAACAATACAGAAATTTAAATAGACAATTAACAAGATTAATTAACAATTAATCGGATGTAATTACAAAATAAATATGATATTTTTTTGTTTAACATTACCTAAACTACATGTAATTGGCAATAATTTTTTTTTTAAATATTCAAATGGTAAAGGGTTTACTATTGATGATTCCGAGAAGAGTGGATGCATGTAAAATGGTCAGGGGATGCATTCAATGGTAGAGCCAGCGGACTGACTCAGTGGTAGAGCGCTGAGCTGTAAAGCGGAGGGAGATGTACCCTACGATATCCAGGACCCTCCTGGAGTTCACCCAGCCTCTATGAAGTGGGTAATTAAAATAAGAGGCAAGATCGGGCGATGGAGCGTGATCTAGGACAAATCACCTCCCTGCACAACCGTTCTCCAAAAAACGGTACAGTCTCCACCATGTACTCAACCCCAGACATTTCACGGATTGTAGTGGTACAGGTTATTAGTTGTACCGAAGTTTCGACCTAAACCAGTTGGACTCTTCATCCCTCTGCCCTGAAGATTGCCTAAAGCTTAGGCTACACCTACATTGGACCCGGTACGATACGATGAGTCGCTAGCAAACCAAATGAATGAAATATATCGAGAGTTATAACATTTGGTTCTTTAAATTTATAAAATTAAGATTATTTATTAATTATTTTTAATACATTTATATTTTAGTATAATATATAATAAAATATGTATAATGTATACACCCCACCATCGTATGTAATTGTATCACGTCGCACCAAATCAGATCCAATGTAGGTGTAGCCTTAGTCGAAACGTAGGTACGAAAAAAAATTAATAGGTCTTAAATGAAGGAGGGACAAATAATATTATTGCGGTATTTATAAAATTATCAATTGTAATGCCAGTAATTGTTGTTTAGCTCAGTTCATAAAACTGTTATAGTAATTGTTAGGCTGCCTTTGGTGTAATTTGAGATCAACCGCAGCTATGTAGCTTTAATAGATTCTGAGTTACGTCCCTTTGAAAATTGGTAATTTTTTCCAAAAAATCCAAACTTTTGCCCGACTTTCGTGAGGGACACCGGCCGAATGAGTGATTCTACGATGAAAGTCAAGGCGATGAAGCTGTAGTAAATTTAATTAGCTTTAATTTAAGCACAGAACGAGACCTGTAGGTCTAATAGATTTTGAGTTACGCTCCTTGGTCATTTTTTCCAAATAGTCCAAACATAGGGCAGCGGCATATGTGTTTGAGGGACGCAAAAAATTGAAGAGAGTTTCATTTTTGGTATGTTGTAAGGGCATGTCTGAGTAGTGTAAATCCAAGTTTGCAACCGGATAAACGAATGGGAAAACTTTTGGTGGCCAAAAAAAACAGAAATTTTCGGAGCTAATTATGTTTTTGCATGTATCTCATAATCGGTGGATTTTTGAAAAAAACCTATAGGTAACTATTTTAAATTAGATTAAATTTTCTTTATAAGATTTTACTTATATACTGGACTCAATCTTCTTGATTTATATAATTTAATAGAGAAGAAAAAAACAAATTCCAGTCAATAATTGTTATTTAAATTTTGGTGT
This sequence comes from Troilus luridus, assembly GCA_964056705.1. Classification (NCBI taxonomy): domain Eukaryota; kingdom Metazoa; phylum Arthropoda; class Insecta; order Hemiptera; family Pentatomidae; genus Troilus; species Troilus luridus. The sequence goes on from OZ057415.1 coordinate 181,781, forward strand.
AGGTTGTATTTGTTGAGTTTGTTTATATTTCCAAGTTGTCGGATCATCGCAAATATTGTTTAGCCCGCTTCTCTTCTAAGGTATCCATTCCATTCTGCGGGTTTCCCGATCACCGGTTCGTTCCATCCGACAGGGAAATATTTTCGATGACCAACATCACGTGCTGGAGTAGAAGATTAATGAGGTCATAAATAATAATTGCAAGTAAACAACAACAAAAAATAGGCAGTCATGAGCGAAAACTCAAGACTTTGGCGAAAACTCAATAGCTATTTTCTTTTTTGAATTTATAATTCAATATAGTCTGAATTACTTAAATTTAAATTATTAACATCAGTCTCGTTTTTACATATATTAACTTTCCGAACAATAATTATATAAGTGAGAAGTGAGGGGATGGTTGACTGGATGATAGACGTAAGGAAGAAAATAGTTGGGGGTGCAGTCAAATAAAAAGACTAAATAAGTGGTTACTTATTTAATTATGTGCCGAGGTTTCGACCCACTTTGTGGGTCATCTTCAGGGCTAAGAAAGAAAAACAGACAAAATAATAGAACTATAAAAATACATTGCAGACTAAGTATATGATAAATGAGAAAAAATATATATGTTGAGAGGTAGAAATTTAGAACAAAAGTGAGGGATATATATGAATAAAAAATTACAGAGAAAATGTACAGAACGGTAGTGATGCCAAAAAGATTTTTTTACAAAGATAAAAGAAGGAAGTAAACAGAAAGTTATTTAAAAAGAAAAAGTATAAACATCAGAGGTGAGAAGTAAAATTAAGGAAAAGGTAATAGAAACACTTATTTAGTGTTTTTATTTGACTGCACCCCCAACTATTTTCTTCCTTACATAAATAGTTATATACATTTGCAAGTAGTTTATTTATTAATAAAAACTTAAGATGGGCTGCTCAAGATCAATACAAAATATAAATAATTTAACTGAAATAATAATTAGTATATAATTAAAAAAAAAAACCTGTATCACTACAACCCATGAAGGGTCTGGGGTTCAGTACATGGTAGAGACTGTACTGTTTCATGGACAACGGTTCTGCAAGGAGGTGACTTGTCCTAGGTCACGCTCGACCGCCAGATTTTTCCCCCTTATTTTGGGTACCCTATTTTTATAATATTTTATAGAGGCTGGGTGAGCCCCAGGAGGGTCCTAGATCCAATATGATCCATCTCCGGCTGCTAACAGACTAAATAAAAATCATGGCCAGCAGCGGGAATTGAACCAGGATTTCCGGCATGGCAGCTCAGTACTCTACCACTGAGCCACTCCTCTCCCAGTATATAATTAGTTATATTAATTATAACTTTTATTTGTATTTACATAAATTATAATTTCAGGTTTGCCATTGTTATTATCATGATTCTTGTACTAATGAAAGTTTAACCTTTAAACTAAAGTTGATTAAAAGAAATTTTATAACTCATGCACAGGCCAATATGTGTCACCAGTCTCGAGCATGTTGCTGACGCAAAGCCCCAAGAGGACTTTTGATAGAGGTTTATCCTCTACCAAGAGTCGGTAAACGGGACTAATAAAGTTTTTACTTACAAAACGCGTGAAAGGCATTCCCACTTTGATGAGGACTTCCGACAAAAGTGAAAAATCAAGACTTTGGAATAATTGTTTTGTTTTTTTGAATTTCTAAATCAATTATAGTCTGAATTATTATTTTTATTTACCGAGAGTTTCCCCAAAGTTGAGGTTTTCTACAACCAATTTTTAAAGTGACTTTTTTTCACATTTTCCTGTCAAATGCGTCCTCTTCATTTACGCCATATCCTGCCAAGTCTTACTGGACTTGGTCAATCCAAGAACTTCGCGGTCATTCTCTTCTTCGTCTTTCTTCAGGAGACCAGTTCATTGTAATTTTCCTCCATCCTAATGAGGTGTCCAAACTAATCTACTTTCTTTATTGTGATTTTTTGGAGTAAAAAAAACAACATACTGAATTTTTTTTTTTTTTTTTTTTTTTATTATTTAATTCAATGATATTTACAACTATAATGGTATTATATCAAGTAAATGTGCAAAAATGTATAATATGACATGAAAACAGTTGTGGAGAAACTACCCATCGATAGCACTCCAATAAAGTTCTATAGTAGATGATCTCGAGGCCATCTTCTTTTCAGGCGCCTCGGAGGGTTATCAGGAATAGTATGGGAAGCAAGCTGAGAGACTAGCGGATTCAAGTGCGTATGGAGCTTGTTATGGAAGGATAGGTATCTAGTTTGGGCCAATCAGCTGAATTATTTAAATTTCAAATTATTACCATTAGTCTGGTTTTTATATATCGCATAATGTAACCTTAATATTGCAAGGTTGTTACAAAACTGAAAAATCAGAGATTTTGATACCAAATGATTCTGTTGGTCGAAAAGTATAGATTTTCAAAACGGGACCGAGTATCATCGAAAAACCAAAAATAAAAAGATACTCAGAATCCTTGATATTGTTTTTCTCATTTCCATGTATGTGTATCATACAATTTTGTAATACTAATGCAGCGATATATTGACACTCCGAACAATAATTATATTCTTTTTCCAGTAGTATAGTATGATGTGCTGTACAAGATCAGTATTCAGGTTATAAACAATTTAGGATAACAGTCCCAGCATACTGGCTAATACACAAGTACTAAAAATTCAATCAATTTTTTAAAATTTATTTTTACAACTGTATTACAATAATACATCAAGTAAATAGGGTAGCGATACATAATGACATGTGAAAATGACAAGTAGAGAAACTACCCACTGGTAGTACTCAAATCACAAGTTCAACTAAGAAGTCACGGGGCCATCTTCTTTTCAGACGCCTCGGAGGATTATCGGGAATTGAAGAGGAAGCTAGGTTTAAAACTAGAGGGTTTGAGTGGAAATGAAGTTTGTTATGAAGGGATAGATAGCGGGTTAATGCCAAATCAGCAACAAATGGGACATTAAGGTCGTTATGGATGATTTTATTCTTAACAAAATAAAGAGCATTAGGATTTTACGAAGGATTTTGGATTGTAGGGATTGCATACGAGAGGAATTCGATGGCTTAGTGGACCCCCAAAGCTCTACTCCGTAAGTCCAAATAGGTCGTATGATGGTCATGTAGATGAGTCTTTTGTAGTTAATTGGGAGCTTGGAGCGTTTGTCTAGTAAGTGTCGAAGTAGCCTGAAACGTCGAGCGGTTTCTTGTCTTTTCAGTCTCGTATGAGGATTCCAGGTTAATCGTTTGTCGAGATGCAACCCTAAGTATGAAATCTGATCTACAGGACTTAGAGGGATGTTATTAAAGGATACTGAAGGGCAGGAAGTCATTGGTTTACGACGTAAGGTAAAAGTGATTTGATGGGATTTTCGGAAGTTTATTTTAATTCTCCAGTTTTGACACCGTTCTTCAAGATCAGTGATATGGTATTGGAGGCTTTGGGATGCAATAATTGGATTGGTGATGACTGATAATATACGTGTATCATCAGCATACGTGGTAAGGATAAACTGTATAAAGGATTGGACCAAGGATACTGCCTTGAGATCAGTCAATTAATTAAAAATATTGGCGCATCAGTACCGTTTCTTTACTTTTCATTCATCTAATAATCATTTAATTACTCTCTTAGGCGTTGCTATGGTGCCCTGCTTCACTGGTCGTTACTGTTTGTTTGTTCATTTAACGTCACTTTATGCTGCTATGGCTAATCGGACGATGCTACAGTGGGAGCACTAAATTTTGCCTATCCAGGTTTTATTAGGGTAGGGAATTTTAACGAGTACCTGACATCTTACAGGCTCGAGACCCCCGTTTAACGTCCCTTCCGAAGGACGGCGTAACTAAGGATTTTTTACTCCCTTAAAAAAATCCTAGGGCCACCTGCCGGGCCAAGAACCCGCGATCTTGGGCTTAGTAGTTTGTTACGCTAACCACTAGACCACAGGTCGCCTTGGTCGTTACTGTTACCTACACAAATATATATAGATCTTTTAGTGAATACATTAAATAACACACTAGTCTAAATATAAATTGACACTTGTAAAATGTTAATACATAATTGGTACTTACAAATTGATGAAAAATGGGTATTAACTGATTAGTCAGTCAATTACCTTCCAATACATATATATATATATAAATAAAATACTGTTCACTTCGATTTGTCTTCGACGCCCCGAGGAGGTCCCATGTGTCTCGCCGTTACGCTGAGGTAAAGTGGCTTTTCCCTTCTATCCGTAGACTTTACTTCCTTGGTTCTTTCTTATATCAAACTATCAACTCACAGCATCCATCTTATATCTATAGTCTCCTACAATTCAAATCCTCTATCCAATCCCAGGGCACAAGATCTCGCCCTTCTGATCTTTACATCCGGTCCCACAGAACCAAAACATTTGAACGTTCCTTTCTAGCTCGTTCTATCTCTCTTTGGAACTCTCTTCCTCTCGATATCCGTCATGCGTCTTCTTTAACCTCATTTAAATAAAACTTTTCCTACATCTTCTAAATTCCAATCTGATGCTTTATAATCAATAAATAATTTATAGATATATTCAAATTGATCGATTGCTGAACTACTGAGAAATATTCCTCACTCATAATAATGCCATTGTTTTTTTAATTATAAGATGCTATTATTTATTCACTTATTTTTCTAAAAGCTTATTTCTTTTTATTGTAAATATGTCTGTTATTTTATTTTAATTTTGTATCACATTTTCTGATTCTCTGCCAAAACATACCTGTTTAGTTATTTACTTTCAGGATATTATGTAAATATTGTTTTAATTTGATGTAGGCCTTTGGCCAGATATATATTCATTTAATTTTGTTCATCTCTGTTATTCTAACGGGTCCCATAATAAAATTATTTTTCTATTCAATTCTATTCTCTCTCTCTCTCTCTCTCTCTCTCTCTCTCTCTCTCTCTCTCTCTCTCTCTCTCTCTCTCTCTCTCTCTCTCTCCCCACACTCTCTCTCTCTCTCTCTCTCTCACTCACACTCTCTCTCTCTCTCTCTCTCTCTCTCTCTCTCTCTAGATATATATATATATTATATAGTTTTCAGCCAGTTAGAGGGTTTATACAAATTACAAAAATAATCTATATCGCTAATTTCGCTGACCCTATTTCGATGTAATTTCACCTAAAAAGCGAAACCCGCAGTCTTCATTTGGACACAATGACAAAAGAACAAAAGGAATTTATAATGGGGATAATTCAAGGCCCACCGCGTTCGTTTTTAAACAGAACCGGCCATTTTACATTTTCACCAACTTACATGAGTAACCTCCATTACGATTGGTCTAAATTACTAGGAGCCATTTAATATTGATGACCAATCTAATTAGTTCCTCGAGGAAGGACATTCTCAATATCACATCCTATAATTGGCCGTATTTAATTCTTTATTTATCTTATCTCCAATTAAGGACAATCGATACCTAATCATAACCTGTACTTCTGTACAACCCATCATGAAAAAATGAAGGTAGTACAGGTTATTTAATTTAGTCAGCGCATCAGATCGGGATACTACTATTGCAGGTAGTTGGTAGAAATACAATATCAATTCGATTATAAAAAACTATTCTATTTGTTTATTTCTGATTTTTACAATAGTTAAATTCAGATTTTTGTTTTGGAAACTACAAAAAACAAAACGATTTTTTTAAAATTTTTATTTTTAATATTTTTTTTTTATTATTTTTTTATTTAATTTTAAATTATATAATTGGAGTGCTATCGATGGGTAGTTTCTCAACAAGTGTTTTCATGTCATATTCTACATTTTTGCACATTTACTTGATATAATAAAATTATAGTTGTAAATATCATTGAATTAAAAAAAAAAAAATTATATACATACATTTTAAACATTGGTGGGATAATCCCTTACAATGAGAATGATTTTGCATACATGGTTGTTTGGTTAATAAGTTTTTGTTGTTGGTAAAAATTTAAAAAATCCAACAGAAAAAAGAAGTACATAGAATTTTATACAAAAGATATACATTTATAAGAGTACATAAAAAACAAAAAACAAAACGATAGTTTGTGTGTCAGATTCGCCATGCGACTGGAATTTACTCCTTAAGAAATATTACCTACGTTGCTGTAGACAAGTATACACATACATGATTCCAAAGTGAAAGGTTCACAAGAGACGTCGAGCTGTAAATCGTCAGCGTAATAGGCCAGGCAGCAAAAAAAGGGCTTTAGGTTGCAATAAATTGATGAGAGCTGAATTTTTGATATGTTGTAAGGGCATGTCTGACATCTTCCAAGTTTGCTACCGAAAAAATCGGTTGGAAAAAGTTTTGGTGACCGAAAAACCTCAAAATTGTCGGAGTTATTTCAGTTTTTGGCCTATACCTCCTAATTGGTATCCATGTAAAAACATATTATCCATTTTGAATTAAATTAAATTGCCTATAATTTGAGATCAACCGCAGCATTAATAGATTCTGAGTTACGTCCCTTTGAAAATTGGTAATTTTTTCCAAAAAATCCAAATTTAAGTTTTGCCCGTCTTTCGTGAGGAACACCGGCCGAAGGAGTGATTCTGCGATGAAAGTCAAGGGGATGAAGCTGTAGTAAATTTAATTAGCTTTAATTTAAACACAGAACGAGGCCTGTAGGTCTAACAGATTCTGAGTTACGCTCCTTGCTAATTTAAATAAGAGAGTTTCATTTTTGATATGTTGTAAGGGCATGTCTGAGTAGTGTAAATCCAAGATTGCAACCGAAAAAACGGATGGGAAAACTTTTGGCGGCCAAAAAACCTAGAAATTTTCGGAGTTAATTAAGTTTTTGGCCTGCATCTCATAATCGGTGGATTTTTGAAAAAAAAACCTATAGGTAACCGTTTTAAATTAGATTAAATTTTACTCAATCTTGATTTATATAATTTAATAGAGAAGAAACAACCACATTCCAGTCAATAATTGTTATTTAAAATTTACAAATGATTAAAAAAACGTTTCGACATTTACTTGTCATTCTCAATTTCAGCAATTCAACATACAACTTCATTTAAATTTATAAGTCCAAGTCATTACTTAATACCTATTATATATTTTTAACTTTTTGACTTAGAAATAATATTTAGCACTGTCCTCACTACTTACGCTGATGACACATGTGTGTTATCAGTTAATAAGGATCCATTTGTTGCATCCCAATCTCTTCAATCCCATATCACACACCTACAAGAATGGTGCCAAAATTGGAGGATTAAAATAAATCCTAACAAATCCCATCAAATTACCTTCACCCTTCGTCGTAAACCTACGAATTCCTGTCCTACTGTATCCTTTAATAATATTCCACTGAACCCTGTCGAACAGATACGTTACCTAGGACTCCATCTGGACAAACGTCTCACTTGGAATCCTCATACAAGACTGAAAAGACAAGAAACTGCTCGTCGTTTTTGCCTACTTCAACACTTACTAGACAAACGCTCTAAGTTACCAATTAATTACAAAAGACTCATTTACATGACAGTCATCAGACCTATTTGGACATACGGAGTTGAGCTTTGGGGCTCTACTAAACCATTCAATTCATCTCGTATCCAATCCTTACAATCCAAAATCCTTCGTAAAATCCTCAATCCTCCCTATTATGTCACAAATAAACTCATCCATCATTATCTTAATATCCCATATGTTACTGATTTGGCCCAAACTAGATACCTATCCTTCCATGACAAGCTCCATGAATCTGCTAGTCTCTCAACTTGCTTCCCATACTATTCCTGATAACCCTCCGAGGTGTCTGAAAAGAAGATGGCCTCGAGACCATCTACTATAGAACTTTATTGGAGTGCTATCGATGGGTAGTTTCTCCACAAGTGTTTTCATGTCATATTCTACATTTTTGCACATTTACTTGATATAATACCATTATAGTTGTAAATATCATTAAATTAAAAGAAAAAAAAAAAAATAATAATATTTGACCTTGAGTAATGATCAGGACTTATAAATTTAAATGAAGTTGTATGTGGAATTGCTGAAGTTGAGAATGACAAATAAATGTCGAAACGTTTTTTTAAATTATTTGTAAAGTTTAAATAACAATTATTGACTGGAATATGGTTTTTTTCTTCTCTATTAAATTATATAAATCAAGAAGATTGAGTCCGGTATATAAGTAAAATTTAATCTAATTTAAAATGGTTACCTATAGGTTTTTTTTTTCAAAAATCCACCGATTATGAGATACAGGTCAAAAACTTATTTAACTCCGAAAATTTCTAGGTTTTTTGGCCGCCAAAAGTTTTCACATCCGTTTTTCGGTTGTAATATTGGATTTACACTACTCAGACATGCCCTTACAACATATCAAAAATGAAACTCTCTTCAATTTTTTGCGTCCCTCAAACACACACGCCGGTGGCCTATGTTTGGACTATTTGGAAAAAATTACCAAGGAGCGTAACTCAGAATCTATTAGACCTACCGGCCTCGTTCTGTGCTTAAATTAAAGCTAATTAAATTTACTACAGCTTCATCCCCTTTTTTTTCTTCTCTATTAAATTATATAAATCAATTAGATTAAATTTGCTACAATTTGAATCAAAATGCAGTTCTGGAGCTCTAGTAGATTCTGAGTTACGCCCGTATGAAAAAAAATGTTTTTCCAAAAAGTCCAAATTTTAAGTTTTGGCCGACTTTCTTGGGAAAACGAGCCGAAGGAATGTTTTTGGCCATTATTTCAGTTTTTGGCTGTATCCCATAAGTGGTGGAGTGTATCAAAAGGGCTATAGGTCTTATTGATTCTGAGTTACGCCCTTTTGAAGTTTTAGGTTTTGGCCAACTTCTTGAGGAACCCCGGCCGAAAGAATGATTCTATGATAAAAGTCAAGGTAGTAGATATAATTAGCTTTAATTTAAGCCCATACTAAGGCCTGTAGGTGTAACAGATTTTGAGTTACGCCTCTCTGAAAATTCGTCATTTTTTCACACCCACTTTTCCCGATTAGAGAGAAGTGATCCTACGATGAAAGTCAAGTGAAATGGGGTTGTAGTAAATGTAAATATCTTTAATTTAAGCACAGACTAAGGCCTGTAGGTGTAATAGATTCTGAGTTACGCCTCTTTGAAAATTGGTCTTTTTTCAAAAAAATCCAAATTTTAAGTTTTGGCCTACTTTCGTGAGGAACACAGAAGTGATCCTACGATGAAAGTCAAGTGAAATGGAGTTGTAGTAAATGTAATTATCTTTAATTGAAGCACATTACGAGGCCTGCAGTTGTTATACTTCTCTTGTTAATTAAAGAAAGGAAAATCGGGAAAAGTGGGTGTGAAAAAGTGACGAATTTTCAAAGAGTAAATCAAAATCTGTTACACCTACAGGCCTTAGTCTGTGCTTAAATTAAAGCTAATTATATTTACTACCTTGTCTTTCATCGTAGAATCACTCCTTCGGCTGGTGTTCCTCATGAAAGTTGTCCAAAACCTAAAACTTCAACAAAATCTGAAATAAAAGATATCTATTAGACCTAATGAACTGCAGTTGGATTCAAATTGTAGAAAATGTAATCTCATTTAAAATGGTTACCCATAGGTTTTCGAAAATGCACCGATTATGAGATACAGGCCAAAAACTGAATTAACTCCGAAAATTTCTAGGTTTTTCGTCACCAAAAGTTTTCCCGTCCGATTTTTTCCGTAGCAAACTTGGATTTCCACTAGTGAGACATGCCCTTACAACATATCAAAAATGCAGCTCTTCAATTTATTGCAACCTTCAAGTACCTGGCCGATAGCCTATTACTGTTTCATACGATTTTACTCACCATATTTTTTTCATACCACGAGCCTTATACCGTTTATTAAGGAGTAAACTCCAAAAAAAGTACATAAGAAAAAGTAAACATATAAACAAACTTGGAATTCAACTTAGATAATAATAATACTTCATATAACAAAAAAACTATTACACTTGAACGGGTCTGGGGTTGTACAGCCTTGCGGTTGCGCATGGAGGTTATTTATCCTAAATCACCCTTAACCGCCATATTCCCCCCCTTATTTTTAGTACTTTATAGAGGCTGGGTGAACCCCAGGAGGTGATTTGAAATAGGATTTTGGCATGGCAACTCAGTACTCTACCACTGAGCCACTCCGCCGTCTGTTTGTTTATTTAACGTCACTATATGCTGCTATGGCTAATCGGACGATGCAACAATGGGAGCTCTAAATTTTTCCTATCCAGTCGAGGTATATTAGTTGACATTTTTCACATAATTTCATCTTTGGAATTATTCCACAGCTTCTTCTTTTAAAGAGGTCTATTCCCACAGTTTTATTCTGGTAATTGTTAGTACTGTACAATCACCAGAATAAAACAGAATGCGATGGCTGGACGATGTGGAAGCAGTCCTTAAGCTCCTGGGGGTAAGAGCATGGAGAAAAGCAGCGAGAGATCGGTCAAAGTGGAGGAGAATTGTTGATGAGGCCAAGGTCCTCCATGGACCATAGCGCCATGTGATGATGATGAATTCTTAGTAAGGAATAAAAAAAGGATTAAGACAAAAACGCAAACACAATCGTATAACCCAAATACAGGTTACACGTCTCCAGTCTCGCACAATACGTCACGAGCATGTCGGTCATGTTGCTCACGCGAACCCAACAGTTTTTCCCTAACCAGAAATCGCTTTTCATTTCAAAAAAAGTATTTCCGACGTGTAATAAATATATCAAATTCTTGTGGGATGGTTAAATCACAGCGATTTGTATGCCATAATAACCCGTAAAAGGTACTTAGGTCGGGTTTTAAGGAACAAGGGAGCAAACGGCGAGGAAGGTCACAAAAAAGTTTGATACAAGTTAAGAAAAATCAGTAGAAGAAAATTTCTTGGTTGACTGATGTTTGGTAAAAGGAAATTAGAGAGGGAAACCTAGTTGAGTTTTCCACTTTAAAAACTATGCTAACTTTCATTAAGGCCTGTTTGTTGTAGTTTTTAAATAACAGCAATCTATAAACGTTTGCTTTCGAAAGGCACACAATTTTGCTCATTAATTTTTTTTCTTCTATTTCTTCTTTTCCTTACATTGGATGGACGGGGCGCAATATTGGCCAAATAATTGAGATAAATACGAATGAAGAAACACCATTGAAGCTAATGATCAGAAATGTTACATCAGAAATGAACACAACAATACTGAGTTATGAATTACATTGTCAAGTAATACGCTTCTACGAATGACAACGAGCTACGAAATATTTTTCTGCAGTAGCTTTTAAAGTTGGCTCCTGGAAAATTGCCGAGTCATTGACACGCGTGCCTTGACGTCAGAGCAACAACCCTTTTGATAACATCAGGTGACATGCAACCTTCCTCTTGGATTTCTTCAAATACTTTACATCGTCATCGAATTGACTCTTCCTATAATACATCGAAACTATTCAGCTAAAAATCCAGAGCCTCATTTCAAGAAAATGTGCTGTCGAAAAGGTCGAACGAACTTAACCTCTGCCTCCACGATATGGGTCGCAATTCAGTTGTTTAGGCCAACTAATTTAACATTAAACTGACAAAACAACACTTTCTATTTCGAAATTTAGTTCAAAAAATTTAAATTATATTTTGTCTCCAAAGAGTCACTTATGCTATCTAGCGGAATCTGAAATAACCAACGATTTTGAACAAAGAATTTCTTTATCATTTGAGTGTTTAAATGCTTTAATTCAATTTCATTGCGACATATTAAGGTCTCGGATCCGAATCCAGCTGTGGAAAATATTTTATTTAATTATTAAATATATAATTCTGCAGAACCTCCCGGCCTCACACAGCCTGTATAATCTTGGTTACGAGAACTGATATGTGGAAATGGTCATTGGCGACAGACGAAAAACAGTGAATTATCTGTTGTGTAGTCGTTAGCGCGACAATCTACTTTGTCCAAGTTCGGGGGTTCGTAGTCCTGCATGTGGCTCTTGGGTTTTTAAAAGGGAGTAAAACATCCCTGGTTATGCCTTCCTTCGGGAGGGACGTTAAACGGGGATCCCGAGTCTGTACGTTATTAGGTACTCATTAAAAATCTACCCTAATTAAAGCATCATCGGCCGACCAGCCATAGCAGCATAAAGTGAACAAATAAATAAACAACAGCGCACTATTCCAGATCTGCTTATGATCCTCGTCCATCAAGATCCAGACCATTAAGGATGGATTGGTCATGTAATGAGAATGAGTGAAGGAAGATGAAATTATACAAGAATGTTCCGGACAGTCCACGCCCACATGGTAGGCCGAAGGGTCAATGGAAGGATGCTTTGGTGCAGGATTTTCTGCAACTGAGGAACCCGTTTACCCTCGCAGGAGGCAGAGAGAGACAGGCAGCACTAGTTGAGCAGCTTCATGTGCCTCTTGAGCCGACAAAGAAGAAGTAGAAGAAAGATACTTACAAAACAAGGAGGCTTATCGTGATCTAGGCCAACAGACCGTTGTCACGGAAACAGTTCAGTTTCTACCATGTCCTAAATTGTTTATTCGTCTATTCAACGTCACTTTATGGTGGTGTGGCTTATCTGACGGTCTTACTGTGGGAGCTCTAAATTTTTCGTATCCAGGTTTAATTAGGACAGGAATCTTTAAGGAGTATCTGACATCATACAGACTCGGGACTCCCGTTTAACGTCCCTCCCGAAGAACGGCATAACCAAGAATTTTTTACTACCTTTAAAAAATCCAAAAAACTCGTGATCTTCGGCTTAGTAGCTTGTTATGCTAACCACTAGACTACAGGTCGACCCACCATGTGTTAAATCTATCCGTTGTACAGATTTCTTGAAAAGTTGAATTCGGTATTAACGTGGATGTATAGTAAACTAAATACTCTGTTTTTTTTGTTATAAACAATTGTATACTGATGTTTGTCTGATGCTTACACTGACTATTTATGTGTGTGTGCGTGCGTGTGTGTGTATGGTGTGTAAGCATTTAGTTTTTTGGTAGATATACATTAAATGATTGTTTCGTTACTGATTGCTGCCTTTGACTTTGAGAGTTGGAAACGATTGGATCCCGAAGTGTTGCTGATGTTATTACAGAGTTGAGTTGCATATAACTGCAAGAGGAAGTAGATTACAAATGCTAATGGAGGCTAATTATAAGATTGAGGTCCTGATTGGGCACTTCCTAAGGCCATTTACCAATCACAGCAGGTCATTATCTGACCTCCAACGAGGGCGGTCCCTCTCAGCCAATCACCCTCCGACCTTCTGCAACCGATCCTCTCATTGGTTACTTGCTACTTGTCCACGACCTTGGCTTACCTTTCTCCAATTAATTGCTACAAAATGGACTCCTCTATGACATATTATGTGTTTACATTCTTCAAACTGTTCAGATAGATGAATTTAAAAATCTGATGCAGTGAGCTCATCTTACAACAACCACTAATCATACTTCATCAATTTAATTTATATTCCGTTTCATTTCAGGGGCTAATTTCATTGTTAAACACATTACGAATATTATTGCAACTGTGAGAATCTTAAATTCCGTCCTTTAATCAGAGTTACGTTGTACCTATCTTGAATACGGCAAAGTTCACTTTTTTAAGGTATTTCCTTTTTTAGCTAGACTCCACACTCAGAAATTATTTTGCGAATTTTCCCCTGATGTTTCGACCAAATTGATAAACGCGGTCATAAGGGCTTAAGTCGAAATTTTGAAAGACCACAAAAATGTTCAAAACATTATGTAAAATCTAATTATTGATATTATTTGTAATTTTATTTTTATAAAACAATATAGTAGTAATTCTATTTGAAGCATGCATTTATTTCTTGTCTGATCATTCCTGAATTTGTATTATGGAATTAATTTGACTTAAACCCTTATGACCGAGCTTCAAAGATATTTCATATGAAAACACGGATATTTGTATTTTTAATGATCGCAATACTTTTTATACTGTGTATGATGTTATATATATAATATTTAAGATATCGTCGCTGTCAAAACAATACCACCTATCTACAACATTTGGCAAAAATGAGCCAGTAACGGTAACGGAAGTATTAAGGTGAGCAACATGGCAGAGTATGATTTTTCGATAATTCTCTTCAATCTTTTTTGTAATAGTTCCAAAATTGTATAGATAAAAAATAGATTATAAATTGCCAAGTCTACAGTCGGCGCAGTTTTTTTTCTCTACTGTAAAATCGCCCAAAGTGTACTGTACTAGACGATATTGTTTTGACAGCGACGATATATTATATCATATATGCAGGTAATTGAAAGAAAAAATGACCTGTTTTTATAAATTACATGGAGACAACAAATGAAAAAGATAACCGTAATCATACGAAGTTCGTCACATCCCAGGTCCTATTTTTATTAAAATTCGAAATATAAAATACCAAATTGTAAAAAATATATACCAATTTTACTTACAAAAAGAAAAGTCTTCAGTCCTCCAAAAATCAATTACACTGAACCAAAACAGTTCAAATATTACATTACAACCTTATATAGCTTAATCTGTTCAGGTTGTAGAACTTAAAAAAATATTTTGTTGTTCCATTTAGGAAACAAGGTACATACTGAATTTTGGTTGAGCAAATGGCGCTACTGAGTGGTATAAATGGCGCTACTGAATGATATAAATGTCGCTACTGAGTGATAGTAATGGCGCTACTGAGTGATATAAATGGCGCTACCGAGTGATATAAATGGCGCTACCGAGTGATATAAATCTCGCTACTGAGTGATAGAAATGGCGCTACTGAGTGATAGAAATGGCGCTACTGAGTGATAGAAATGGCGCTACTGAGTGATATAAATGGCGCTACTGAGTGATATAAATGTCGCTACTGAATGATATAAATGGCGCTACTGAGTTGATAGAAATGGCACTACTGAGTGATAGAAATGGCGCTACTGAGTGATATAAATAGCGCTACTGAGTTGATATAAATGGTGCTACAGAATGATATAAATCGCGCTACTGAGTGATATAAATGTCGCTACTGAGTGATAGAAATGGCGCAACTGAGAGATATAAATCTCGCTACTGAGTGATATAAATGGCGCTACCGAGTGATATAAATGGTTCTACTGAGTGATATAAATGGCGCTACCGAGTGATATAAATCTCGCTACTGAGTGATATAAATGGCGCTACTGAGTGATAGAAATGGCGCTACTGAGTGATAGAAATGGCGCTACTGAGTGATATAAATGGCGCTACCGAGTGATATAAATCTCGCTACTGAGTGATATAAATGGTGCTACAGAGTGATATAAATGCAAACGACACTAGAGCCGAGATTAAAATCACTTTGTCATTTCGAGATAGTACTAATAACTCAAATGTCATTTCGTTGAATGGTCTGATATTGAAAAGCACAAGGGAGGTACAGAAGACCTTGGCCTCCAATTGGAAAAATTAAAATTGGCGCAAAAGGCAGTTCTGTTCGACACCTACAGAATTGTCAGAAAATCTGTAAAAACATTTACACTTCCCTTGATTTTTTAATTCCAGGTTGTGAATTCTGCGCCAGAGAAATCGGTGAATAAGAATATATAGTAATATATTAATTGAAAAAAATATACAAATGTCATTTGGTAAATGATGTATTTGTGGTGTTCTTTTGCAAAACCTCCGCTAAGGGATTATCGTGGAGAAACGTCCCATTGAAGCCACTCCACGTGGACCATCTCACTGTAGTAGATCCCTGCTCCAGAGACTTTTCTGTCTCCTTGTCGAATTCTGTGGTAATGTATCTGTCAGTAATGTTTATACCAGTAAGTTTGGTTGTCATATCTTTGATGCACGAAGAAATAAGTGAATGCTTCAAATAGAATTACTACTGTATTGTTTGTAAATTACTACTATATTGTTTTATAAAAATTAAAGTTTTTATTTTATTTTAGTTGTTTGCTTTTCTTCTTGGCGATTGGTATGTTTGGGAGCCATAGTTTATTGAATTTATTTGTACTCTCTCGGTTGCAATTTTTGGGGTCTTCACTACTTCGATCGCCTCCAATATCTTTCTAACTACTCTAATTTTGTCATATCAACGAGATTGGTTTGTGTTCACAAAATGTTCTGGAAATGCTGATGACCTGCTATCTATCTTCTTTACGCTTTTAATATGTTCAGCAAGTCTTTTACGTATTAGCCTTGCTGATTGTCCTATGTCCCCTTCCTTCCTTTGTACTCCTTCTTTCCTATGACTCCTTCCCAGGAAGGAACATGGAAGGAAGGAACATGGAATGCTCTGGATTCTTGGCGGATTGAGACCTATATTATTTTTTACTTGACTTATTCGCCACTGACTCATTTTTCTGCCAGTGGTGTTGATTGCTTCTATATTGTACTTCTTAAAGAGTTTCGTTATTTTTACCGCAATGCCCTACACATATAGAATCCTTATTTCTACTTTGCCTTCTTTTGTTCCATGTTCGTCTGTTTTTTTAATGATCCCATTATAGTTTCTTCCTGGAATCCATTTTTCATCAGAACTTTCTTTAAATGTCTGTCTTCTTTTTTTTCAAATACGTCCGTTCAGAAACCCTGATGGCTATTTTCATTAATGTTCTTATCACTAAATTTTTTTGTGTAGGATGGCGAAGTGAGGAGGCATCCAAATATCTGCCTGTATGAGTCGGTCTATATATATATATTTAGTAACCGAAACGATTTTCTTTTTTCTCTCTTCTCACGTCCTGGAACGGGAATACTTCCTTTAGGTTCAACTTCCATGTTGAACTTAGTATTCCCGTGGATGCTATTTATGTGGTTGAAGAACTATTTTAAGGCCTCCTGTGGCCAAATGACAATAATTTGGAAGCAGAGTGAAAAATCTGGAAGGGTTAATAATAATAAAAAGTTTTTATTCCATTGATTTTAACAATTTAAAATTTGTAACATATTATTTATACTCTGCAAGTTGAATTAACATTAAATAAAGAGCAGTACACATTTATAACAGTAGGCAAAATAAGAAAAACCTACACAAATAGAAAAAATTAAATAAAAGTAGAATAAATTGAATTAAAATAAGTATGATTTTTGGTACAATTAATAATTTTTTTTTTTTTATATTTTAGGCATAATAATTTATTCTAATAGTATATGTCTATGTATCTTCTTAAGGTTTGATGTTATATCTGCCTATTGATTGCAATAAGGGATTACTTGAGTTTTTTGTTGAGTAGAAGAAGTTCCAAGACTGGGAGTGAATAAACTGTTTAATTGTTTGTAAGTCTAAATAAAATATCATTTCGGTTATTTTTGTGTCCCTGGGGTAGTCATTTATGATTCTCATACATAAGTTATGTATTCTTTCTATCTTTTTATAGTTGGAGTCACAAGTGTAGCTCCATACAGGAGAGGCGTATGTCAGTAAAGGTCGTATGTCTGATTTATATAATATAATTTTTTATTACTAGAGAGTGGAGATTTTCTACGGAAGAATGGTAGTTATAAGTTTTTTGGCTTTACAACATTTGTTATTTATATCGGGAGTAAATGTTAATATTTTATCTAACCCCAGACCTAGGTAGGTGACATCTTGTGCCCAGGGTATTCCAGTTTATTTAGGATAATATGTTCCGGTTTGGTAGGCCTTCTTGTTGTAAATATTATTACTGAAGTTTTGTGTTCGTTCATTTTTATTTATCTGGAAAGGTTTATGCGTGAATAGACGAAGATTAGACGAAGGTGAACAGAGGATAAAAAAAAACAAAAAAAATGCCATTGAACGCATGAAGGAATATTGCAGGTTCAGTAGAAGAAAAAAAAGTTGTAACGTATGGTCATGAGACAAACATCCATTGAACAAAAGAAGACATAAAAAGAAAAAAAATTAGGTAATATCTAGCAGCTGTTTCTTCATAGATGGTAATTAAAATTACAAATATTATTATTTGAAGTTAACTGAGAAGAGCCTGGTGTTTATGTTGGTAAAAGGTCCTGTTTGCTCGATATCAAGGCGGCAGCGGAGACCATGTGGCTAGCCGTGACGTCACCGCCGCTACGTCACGTGCGGGGGAGAGGCGCCGGGTCGATGGCCAACAGTGACGTCACACACCCTCCCAGCATGGCGGAAGCTGCTTCATATCATATCGATTCCATTCCTGCTTGACCGCTCACTGGGAAACTGCCGTCAATGCCTGAATCACCTCCAACGAAACATGGCGTAGTTTGGCCATATCGGAGGAGTTGGTTGCAAGACCAATAACAGTACGCTAACGTGTGGAAATGTCAAATCACAACTTTTCTAAGAACCTTCAACCATGAAGTATATTGGGATCAGTACATGGTCGAGATAAGACCAACTACAGCTAAGTGTGTCAGTCACTTTTAGATGCCTGCACATCGCGGCATCTAAAAGTGACTGAGTTGAAATGATAAATTCATCAACTTAGCGCTGTACAGTCTGAGCTAAAAATCAAGATGTTTTTCTTTACTACATTTTGTTAGCTAATACCCAATACATACCGATTCATAACAAAGGCCTACAATTATGTAAGTTCTGTGGAAGGCTTCATTTTTTTAAATTGTTAATATTGGTTCATAGAGGCAATAAACCTTTATTATATGGAAACGTTTCGACTATATGTCATTTTCCATCCATCTAAGAACTTAATCTTTATCATCTTGAAAGAGTTACAAGTCAACATTTCTCTGTAAATTATTAAATACAATCACAACAATATAACAAATACACATTTCTTAAAATCGTCCATAAATAGAAGTAATTATAGATGCCTTTTTTATTATTATTTGTCATTTACTAAAATTTTTATTTTTTATTTATTTTAATTTTTTTCTTGGAGGTCCATTGTCCTCCATGGTCCTTTTGTTAATAGTTTAAACTTTGGTCTCTATTTATACTATATTTTATTCATATTTACATACTAAACATTTTTCATTTAAATCTACCATAATTAAATTACAAATTAAAAAATCTATACGTAAAAAAAAAAATAATAAAAATAAAAACTATAAAAATGAAAATAAAATTATGTTAACTTAATAAATTTTACGTATAGATTTTTTAATTTGTAATTTAATTATGGTAGATTTAAATGAAAAATTTTTAGTATGTAAATATAAATAAAATATAGTATAAATAGAGACCAAAGTTTAAACTATTAACAAAAGGACCATGGAGGACAATGGACCTCCAAGAAAAATTTTTAGTAAATGACAAATAATAATAAAAAAGGCATCTATACTTACTTCTATTTATGGACGGTTTTAAGAAATGTGTATTTGTTATATTGTTGTGATCGTATTTAATAATTTACAGATAAATGTTGACTTGTAACTCTTTCAAGATGATAAAGATTAAGTTCTTAGATGGATGGAAAATGCCATATAGTCGAAACGTTTCCATATAATAAAGGTGTATTGCACAAATGACTGGAAAAAGGTTTTCATTCAGTGAAGGAATTATTAGATAAATTCAATCCAGTTTACATCCTTTTAAAAAAACAAACAATATAAATAAAAATACTCATCCAGGTTACCTTAAGATTTTGGCACCATCTTAGGAAAACTTCTGGATTTTCAGTTCGCCTATTTATTATTCTCGAAGAGCGGGTCCAATTCTAACAATTTTGGTAAAAAATAAACTCAATGTCATTAATGGAGGATAGAATTGGTGAGGAGGTGCAGACAGCCCTTTTGTGGACCTATGACGTTTTAAAGAGAGCAAAACATCTGTAATTGTACCTTCCTTCGGGAGGGACGTTAAACGGAAGTACCAAGATGTCAGGTACTCGTTAGCAGCATATAGTGACGTTAAATATACAGATAGCGGAGTGGCAGAGGGGTAGAGCACTGAATTCCCATGACGAAATCCTGGTTCAAATCCCGCTGCGGGCAAGTCTTTTATTTAGTCTGTTTGTAGCGGGAATTGGATCATATTGGATCTAAGACCCTATTGGGGCTCATCCAGCCTCTATAAAATATTTTTAAAAAAGGTTAGACAAAATAAGAGGGAAAATTTGGTGTTTAAGCGTGTTCTAGGATAAATAACCTCCCTGCACAACCGTTGTTCTTGAAACATTACAATCTCTACCATGTATTGAACCCCAGACCCGTTAATGGTTTGATGAGGTACAGGTTTTTGTTCTAGATAAAAAAAAAACATAAACACACACTCGCACACAAACAATCAAAAGTTTACAAGATTTCCTTAAGAGACGAGTACCAACTATTCTGATACGCGCCATTATTTTTTTCTTTTTAAACAGATTTATATTTGAGAGCCATTGTGTTATTTATTTATTTTATTTATTAGAAAATACACCCTTTTTTTACAATTCATTACTAAAGGTACAATTAAACAACGAAAGGAATAGGTTAGGTCTCTCATGTTACCTATGAGTAAGAGGGATTTTAGTTCCTGATAAGAAGCAATGTAATTAAAATTTTTAATAAATAAACAATTATATCATAAGTTTGCGTAATAATTATTTCGAGAGAAGATTAATGAATATAGATGGATGGCTTCTGCAGAACGGCCATGATGATCCAGAAGGCCTAGGTGATATAAATAAACAGAATCGATTCCACCCTTGACCGATGGTTGGGGCGGCCGTGGAGTGGGCCAGTGGAAAGTCCTAATTCCTGTCTCACATCACCCAATTGGACAAGAGAGAAGAAGAACCAACCTCTTCTTGTTTCGATTTACTTCGTGTAATACTATATCGATACCGAAGAAATTAATAAATCTTGTAAGGATGTGATTGTACGAAACCTTTTAAAAGGTTGGTATTGCGTAGAAGTTGTTGTTTGTTCATTTAACGTCACTTTATCGTGCTATGGCTAATCGGAGGATGCTACAGTGGGAGCTCTAAATTTTGCCTATCCAGGTTTAATTAGGATAGGTATTTTTAACGAGTACCTGACATCGTACAGGCTCGGGACCCCCGTTTAACGTCTCTTCCGAAGGACGGCGTAACTAAGGATTTTTTTCTCTCTTAAATTGCGTAGAAGTTCGCTCAGGTTTAAAACAAGGTGCTTTTCTTTCACCGCTGTATTATTCGATTCAAAATATGAGTACGTTAAACACAATACTAAATTACTACACGTTATTAAACAGGTGATACACATCGAATTTGAATATTAATAGAAAAATCTGCGTGTAGGGAGGGACCCAGGTGGCTCAAATGGTTAGAGCGTTGCCACGGTGAGGCGGAGATCTGGGTTCGAATGCCAGCTGGGGGCAAATCTTTTCTCTTCAAAATAAAAATATTAAAAAATTATAAATAATATAATGATGTATATCGAAAATATCCTAAAATTAAAAGTAACGTTCAATGAAAATTCTTCCTCGTGTATACATCGCAAAATTGCGAGAACACTGGGGGTATGGGATCGGTGAAGAGAACAGATTAGTCCTAGCCAGGGAGCGACCCAGGTGGCTCAAATGGTTAGAGCGTTGCCACGGTGAGACAGAGATCCGGGTTCGAATCCCGGCTGGGGGCAAATATTTTCTCTTCGAATATACACTAGCGTTGACGAATGCAGGTAAGGAAATAGGACTGGAAGTAAATTGGGATAAGAGTAGGCAAATGGTTAGTTGCAGAAAAAGGGGAGAATATGGTGATATTGTTGTAGGAGGAAATAAGGGGTCTTTTTCGTTTAATGCACAATTCGGTTATTAAAAAAAGTAACTGTTATTAAAAAGTATCACGTGATTAATATAAAGTTTATTCTAATTTCCAAAATGAAGCGATATCTTCCAATATAACCTCAAAAAGGTCTTTCCCCATATTCCTTTGTCTCCACATAAATTCACAGAGAAATGAATCCAACATTTTTCTTCTAGTTCCAGCTTCTATTTTATTTCTTATTTTGGCCGCGGCCCATAATGATTCTATCGACTGTGTGTGCGCTCCAGTTGAAGGATCAACGAAATTTTCAGAATGGTTGACTGTATAATGCTTAAAATCATACCCTTCTATTCTTTCTACAGTGGAATAAGCTTTCCATAAATCTGATATTATAACACTTCCTGGAAGAATACATTCTTTAATGCACGCTATTAAAGTATCTTTGTTCCTGTTGGGCACTGAATATATGAAAGATTTTTTCGTCTCCCTGCAAATACCACCAAAAACCCATTGGTTGGGATATATTCGTCCGACATTATGTTTCCTTCTTGTAAAACAAGACTCGTAAATTTCGATGGTCATACCATATCCTCCTATTTTGATAGGATTTTTAAGTAGCGAATCAGCGCAAACCTCCCTCAAATAATTTTTCCAATTTGTTACTGTTTCTGCAGACATACTCAATTCGTCTTTACAAAATAACGTTATTGTATATTTCTTGGTCCATGAGTAAATAAAAAGAATTGCATTATTCAGAGGATATTTTGAACCGTTGAACCACGTACCTTCCCTGAGTCCTACTTCCAAAAGACAACTTGCATTGTGACACCGCCATCTGTACCGGTCATCTCTCTTGCGCAACTTCATAGAATGTCCATTCCGGCATAGTTTTTCTTTATGGATGAGGCCTTTTTCTTGTAGGAATGCGATGGTTCGGTCCAAATCTTTAAAATCTTCGTATAACCTTAACATAGCCATTATTAGGTTTTAAACGAAACTAAGAAATGTAGTCATATGTTCTACTGATATGGAGGTTGTAACTATATCACGTGTTACTTTTTAATAACAGTTACTTTTTTTAATAACCGAATTGTGCATTAAACGAAAAAGACCCGAATTAAGTTCGAACATGTGGAGATGTTTAAGTACTTAGGCTCAATGGTAGCTGGAAAAATAAAAACGAAATTCAATAGGAAATAAAAGGCTCGATTAAATGCTTGTTATTATTCGGTCTCGACATTACTAAGCTCGTGTCTTCTTTCCCGAAATTTAAAAAAAAATATATTTATTGAAATTTACAACTGTATACAGAATACATCCAGTAAATATAATGAAAGATAAATCATGGCCCGACATAAAGGCGTGTTGAGAAACTACCCGGTGGTAGTACTCAAATAAAAAGTTCAACTTAGAAGGTCACGAGGCCATCTTATTTTCAGACTCCTCGGAGGATTATCAGGAATTGAAGAGGTTTGAAACTAGTGGATTTTGAGTGGAAATGATGTTTGTCATGAAAATATTGATATCGGATTCGGGCCAAATCAGCAACAAACGGAACATTAAGGTCATTATGGATTACTATTGTTAGTATCAAAGTAAGGAGCATTGAGGATTTTACGAAGGATTTTGGATTGTAAGGATTGAATACGAGAGGAATTCGATGGCTTAGTGGATCCCCAAAGCTCAATTCCATATATCCAGATGGGTCTAATGATTGTCACGTATATGAGTCTTTCGTAATTAATTGAGAGCTTAGAGCGTTTGTCTAGTAAGTGTTGAAGTAGCCTGAAACGGCGAGCTATTAGTCCAGTCTTCCCAAAATCCCAAAATCAGAATTTATAAAACCATCATCCTTCCAACTCTTCTTTGCGGATCTGCAACTTAGCCGCAGTTGATGAAGGATGAACAAAGTCTTAAGGTTATGCACCCGGTTAATATTATTCAAGTGATAGCGGTCACGAAGTTTAAGATGAGTCTGTAAAGTTGCTGGGCTTAATAACGAATTCCTAAGAAGTTAATAAGCTCTTTGCCGACTAGGAACAGTCTGAGAGGAAGACCGAGGCGTAGTCGGGAGGATTGCTTTAAGAATGATCTAGCGGATTTGGGTTTGGGTAGTGGCCAGTGACGGAAGTTTTTAAGCAGAGATTGGTGGAGGGGGGGGGGTGTCGGCATCGAGCCTTCGGGTTCGCTAAGCATTATTATTATAATTATTATTACTACGATAACGATATTTTAAGCTTTATGGTAGGGGTTCTTAAATAAATTTAAGTATAGCCATTTGAATTTGTAGTAATTATTGTTTAGCTTTCTTAACTTAACTAAAATTAGGTGCCCTTCTTACTAAGCTGCTTCGCTCACATTATTTGTTAATTAGAATATAATAATCTATATTTAAATTTAGAAAAAATAATCTATAAAATTCCTTGTTTGATTAGCGTATTTCCAATAAAATACCAAAAATATATTTCTTAGATCCGAGATTTTTATAATTGGCCCTCATGGCTGGTCCACTGACCTCAAACGTGCCAGCCCACAAAAATATTTATTTTATCTTTCCTTTCCAACAATAATATAATGAAGATGTGAAAATGGCTTCTGAAGCTTCTCCTACGATTTTTCAAAAGCTCCTCCAAACGGCGATAACATTTTAGGAATACGTTCGTCCGTAATCCCAATAACTTTGAAATTATCTCAACCTTCTTGATATATTATCTCCAGCTGATACAAAAACATGTATTTTGGCTCAATTAATTAGGACTAAAGTACGCCATTTCACCTTAGGCTACACCTACATTGGATCCGATTCGGTGCGACGTGATTCTATCACATACGATGCTGGGGTGTATACATTATACATATTTTACTATACATTATAGTAAAATATAAATGTATTAAATATACTTAATAAATAATCATAATTTTATAAATTTATAGAACCAAATGTTATAACTCTCGATCTATTTCAGTCATTTGGTTTGCTAGCGACGTCTCATCGTATTGTTACGTGCTACTGGGTGTAAAATGGACTAAACTATTACTTAATTCAAGAATCTAATATTTATTAACAAATTAACAAGAATACAATGAGATTATTTAAAACAGTTAAATTATTAAACTAATATCAATATACAATAATAATATTCTACTAAATGTTATCTAATTTCTAAGATAATATACAAATAATATAAGATATTGTTTATACTAAGTAACTAAACTATTTATATAAATTTGTACAAATACAATAATATTACACTATAGTTTACAATTACAAATTAACACTTACAGTTCGCTAACTAAAGTCCACCGACCGTAAGACTCTTCAAATATGACAAACTGCCACACAGTTTATTACACTTATTACACGGTCACTAATTGTCACTGTTGCTCACTAAGCACTTATTACAGACTGATACTAACTCACTGTAACTCACGCACTATCACTAGTTAACGACTGCTACTCACTGGCTTATTACTTCACTGCTTATTACTGACTTATTACTACTGGGGCCGGCCGAACAACTCGCCTTTTTATATAGGCAAGGTAGGTCGGGGTGGGACAATTCTCGGAAGGACGAGGACCACGTAGACCGATCTAGAAGGTTCTTATTACTTACTACACTTATTACAGACTGATACTAATACTAACTAACTCACACACACTGCCACTAGTTAACGACTGCTACTCACTGGCTTATTACAGACTCGTCTTATTACTACTGCCGCGGGCGAAAACACTGTCCTTTTTATATAGGCAAGGTAGGTCGTGGTGGGGCATTACTCGGAACAAGATCGATAACCATCCAGGCCGATCCCGTAGGATCTACGCCATTCTATAATCCCTTCCGCTTAATCCCATTGTTTGCCTAATCCTTTCAGCCGGTGCTCCTTCCCGCTCTGACCGTAACACTGCCCCCTCCTTAAAAGTGCTCTGCCCCAGAGCATAGTCCGGAGAAATCGAGCGGTTATGAGCTTCCCTCGATGGAGACGCATTTCCTTTCCAGGGGTTGAACGTACACACCAATATGGCGACTCCAGAGTTGGCGAATGTCTGTTCAAGCATGTTCTCGACAACCTTCCACTCCAGGCCGTCATAGCCACAGCCCAACTTAGGGATCGCGAGCTTGGTGACACGCAGTCTCAGAAGCTTACTCCGCAGGTCGTCGAGGCTTCGCCGCAGGGCGTCATATGTGGGCTTCTGATCAGTAGCACACTTGGTAACTAAGTAGAACAGGTGTCGTCCTTCGTGCGTGTGGTGGAGTGCTTTCCCCACGCTTGGTCCTTGGCGTTCTAGTTCCGTAGTACCACCAAACTTCTTCCTGAAGACCGTTGCAATCCCTCGAGAAGTCTTCATATCTTCGGCGACACAATGGGCCAGAGAATAGTCCACTGGTAACGAGAAGATATCTCTGTAGACTGTCTGAGTTACTCTACGGGAACCTAGTACCTTAGGTTGTGCAACTGAAACCTTGGTGGTCTCTACGTTGTTGAGGTACCTGACTTGCTGGTCTTCTGTCGGGCCATGGTCTCCTTTGTAAGGAGCCAGTCTATTAAAATGGACTACCCTGGGTTTTCCTTTTGGCTGCTTTCTGATCCTATAGATGACGTCGTTTATCCTATTGATGATCTCAAACGGGCCATCCCAGGAGTTCTGAAGTTTAGGTGAGTAGCCTCGCCTTCTTCGAGGATCGTGTAGTCAGACCAAATCTCCAGGTTGGAATCCACCTTTCTCTGCCTTGACGTCGTAACGCTCCTTCATTCTGTTACTGGCTCCCTGGATGTTTGCACGAACCTTCTCGTGGATGTTATCCATCCGCTTCCGTAGATTCGTGACGTACTCCTCTCCGGCAACTTCCTCATTAGGCTTGAACCCGAATTTCAGATCACAAGGCAAACGAAGTTCTCGGCCGAACACCACATTTGCGGGGGTCTGCCCCGTTGCTTCATGGACTGAACTTCGGTAGGCTAACAAGAACAAGTGAAGATACTGGTCCCAGTCTCGCTGATGGTCGGAAACCACTTTAGACAAATATCGACCCATTGTCCTGTTCATGCGCTCCACCATGCCATCCGATTGAGGGTGAAGAGGTGTCGTCCTGGTTTTCCGTATTCCCAGTGCTTCGCACATCCCGGAGAAGACTGCAGACTCAAAGTTTCTTCCCTGGTCAGCGTGAAGTTCCATGGGTACTCCAAACCGGCTGACGAGCTGCTTCACAAGTACGTCTGCAACGGTGACTGCCTCTTGATTCGGAAGGGCATACGCTTCCACCCACTTAGAAAAGTAGTCCATGGCCACGAGAATATATCGGTTACCTTCGTCCGTCACAGGGAAAGGGCCAGCGATGTCGATCGCTATCCTCTCGAACGGTGCTCCCACGTTGTACTTCTTCATAGGGGCCCTCTTTCTTCTTGTTGGTCCGTTAGAAGCCGCACAAGTCGCACAACGCCTGCACCAGTCCAACACATCTTCCTTAAGGTTTGCCCAGTAAAAGCGTTCACGAACTTTTTCCAATGTACGGTGAACTCCAAGATGGCCGCCAGTTACACCGTCATGTAGTTCCCTAAGCACTTCGGGCACTTTATTCCTTGGAACGATGAGCTGTAGCCTACGCTGATCTCCTTCCACGTTCTCCAATGCCCGTTTCAGCAGCCCGTTGTCCACTAAAATGGAGTCCCATTGGGCCCAGTACGTTTTTACATTCTTCGACATTGGAGCAACATCCTGCCAGGCAGGTCTTCCTCGCCCCGATATCTTCCATTCCTTTATTTGTTTCAAGTCCGGGTCCTCGTCTTGCGCCTTTGACACCTCTGTGTCCCGCCAACTGTCGATAACAACCGTTGTCCTCAATACTGTTGCCTGCTTCTCTTCTTGTCGGGAACAATGCCTGCATTCTTCATCTTCACATGGTCTTCTTGACAGCGCATCCGCATTCCTGTGGCTCGTTCCAGAACGATGAGCAGATTCAAAATCGTACTCTTGAAGGCGCTCGATCCACCTCGCCACTTGTCCCTCCGGTGACTTGAATCGCAGCAGCCACATTAGAGCCGCGTGGTCCGTTCTTAGCAGGAACCTTCTTCCGTATAGATATTTATGGAAGTGCTCTATGGATTTTACAACTGCCAGAAGCTCTTTCCTTGTGACACAGTAGTTGCGCTCCGGAGCTGAGAGTGCCTTGCTGAAATATCCAATCACCCTTTCTTCTCCGTCTTGGAGCTGAGAGAGGACACTTCCAATGGCGATGTTGCTGGCATCTGTGTCGAGTATGAACTTGCCCTCGGGACGTGGATAGCACAGAATAGGAGCACTACTCAATTTTCTCTTCAGCTCCTCGAAGGATGCCTGGCACTCGTGGTCCCAATGGAAAGTCCTTTTCTCCTCGGTAAGCCTGGTAAGAGGTTTTGCGATGTCAGCAAATCCTTTCACGTACCTCCGGTAATAGGTGCAGAGCCCGAGAAAACTTCTCACCTGGTGCTTATCTCGAGGTACTGGCCAGTCGATGATCGCTGCTATCTTCTCTGGGTCAACAGCAACTCCGTTGTCTGACACAATATGCCCCAGGTAGTTGACTTGCCTTCGGAAGAGATTACACTTCTTCGGGTTCAACTTTAGGTTCGCTGCACGCAGTCGTTCGAAGACCTTCTCCAGATTCTTCAGATGGTGAGCGAAGGACTTTCCCAGCACAATGATGTCGTCTAGGTAAACCAGGCATACTTCCCAAGAGACCTCTTAACACGTTTTCCATCAGCCTCTCGAATGTGGCAGGAGCATTGCAAAGCCCGAACGGCATTACTGTAAACTGCCAGAGCCCAGTGCCAATTGAAAACGCCGTCTTCTCTTTATCTTCAGGTGCCAATCCAACCTGCCAATATCCACTGCGGAGATCCAAGGTAGAGAAGAGTTTACACCCCTCCAGGGTGTCCAGCGTATCGTCAATCCTGGGAAGCGGATAACTGTCCTTCTTGGTGACGTTGTTTAGAAGACGGTAGTCTACGCAGAACCTTGTCGTTCCGTCTTTCTTCTTCACCAATACGACAGGAGACATCCAGGGGCTACTCGAAGGTTCAATGACACCATCAGCTGCCATCTCCTTAATAATCTCCTCGGCGTCCTCCCGTTTAGCTAACGGCAGCCTCCGCGGGACCTGTCGGATAGGCTTCGCATCCCCAGTGTTAATCCTGTGCTGGACGATATCCGTTCTACCCCGTGGTCCTGGGCCGATCTCGAAGATGTCATGCCATCGGGTAATCATGTTTTTCACCTCCTCGCTCTGTTCAGGTGAAAGGTCGCGACATGATTCATCCACAAATCCTTTTAGTTCCTCTGGGAGCCCTCGAAGCTCGGTGGGATGACGTTGCAGCTGACGAACCACTGAGGTAGCGGTTGTACACTCCCCGACCGGTGTTCCTTTCTTCAGTGTTACCGGGAAGCTGTTCAGATTCATTAGCCTAATTGGAGTGATACGTCCAATCTTGATGAGAGACCTAGCAACCAGTACGCCGCGTCCAACCTCTTGTTCTTCGTGCCTTCCAGGTTCGAGTAGCGCACATTGACCCGCGGGTAGATGGCCTTCGACCGTCTCATGCGTCACGATTTGGCTCCGTGCCGGTAAAGTGGTGTCTTCTGGTAGCAGCACTCGTGCGCAGAAGTCCTTTTCCTGCCGAAGTATGACTTCCTCGTCTCCCAGCGTCATCACACCTCTCGACATATCCAGCTTGATCCCGTATGCGATCATGAAGTCCATGCCCAATATGACATCTTCATCGATCTCTGCCACGAGAGCGCGGTGCTGCAGACGTTGACCCCCGATGTGGAAGGTGGCATCTGTCTCCCCGTAGACCTTGGCTGGCTGTCCCGTTGCAGTCCGTAATGCCCAAGTGGTCGGTATGATCTTCTCAGCTGGATGTGTCTTCGCGTTCAAGATCGTCATGCTCGCGCCGGTATCCACTAGAAGACTTCGCAGCTGCCCGTTCACCATCCCATCAACATAGAAGCTGTTTGTTCTGCTTCCTATTGACGCAACTCTGATGGCAATCCTGGGGGCTTTGACGTAACGGGTTGGACACTTGCTTCTAGGGTGTCCAAGCTGGCCGCAGCCCCAACAGCGTATCTCCTTCTTATGGGTCCTGAGAGCATCCAACACTTTGGTCACTATGTCCTCGACGCTGGTTACCGCATTAGGCTCTGCTCCTGCTGCTCGAACTCGCGCATGGCCCCGTACAGACTGTCTGACAGCTTCAAACTCCATGGCCTGAGATAATGCGTCTCCCAACGTTTTCGGCCGGGCGAGCTTCACCGCTTGTTGTGTCTCTGGGTCCCGCAGTCCATCCAGGAATTTGTCGACAGCCAAACTCTCGTAGACATAGTCAGTGACCGATGGGTAGGCGTTCCTCACCAGCCGGGCAATATCCGCTTCAAATTCCTGCAGGTTCTCGTTGTCCTTCTGGACCCTGTTTCTTAACTGTGAGCGATATAGCTGGTCCATGTGGCGGTGTCCGAAACGCATTTCCAGTCTTCTAATCAGCTTCCCGTAGTTGGACCGCTCCGACATGGGCATCCCCTGCAGCACTCTCAAGGCGTCTCCACGCAAGGCCAGGCACAATGCTGAAGCTTGGGTCTCCTGTGACCACCCGTGGATCGAAGCCGCTGTCTCGAAGAGAGTCATGTAGTCCTCCCACGGCGTCTTTCCGTCGAATACTGGAATGGTGTTGTGAGCTGGTGGCGTCCCATTATAGGCGGATAGAATGCTATTACGATGGCTGCCCTCGGAGGAAAGGTCGGTGTCGTTCGTCGGTGGATTGCTCATAAGTCCCTCTATAGCTTCCACTCTTTGCCTAAGTTTGCTTTCAATTGAATTTAATTTTTCTCCCAACCTAGATTCTACATCAGCTACTTTATTATCTACATTTTCCATTAACTTAGATTCTAATGTGCCTAACTTAGACTCTAATGTATCCATTAAATCATTTTTAACAGTGCTTAACTCATTACCTAGCTCATTTTTAACAGTGCTTAACTCATTACCTAGCTTATTTTCTACATTGCCTAATTCACTTTTAACACTGCTTAATTCATTACCTAGCTTATTTTCTACATTGCCTAATTCATTTTTAAAAGTTGCAGACAACTTGCTTAAATCAGTTTCAAACAGAACGTCCTCTGGATTTTCCCCTAACTCTACAAAAAATTGACGCAAGCGATGTTGCAGTACACTTTTATTTCCGGAAGAATCCAGATCACGTTCTTCTAATTCCCGTTTTAAATCCGCAACTTTTAAATCCATCAATTTAAGACTTTGAGAAGCCATTTTTCAAACAGTAGCCCAATTATTACAAAATGCTAGACAAAATAACAATTACACAAGATCCCACTTCTGACACCAATTTGTTACGGGCTACTGGGTGTAAAATGGACTAAACTATTACTTAATTCAAGAATCTAATATTTATTAACAAATTAACAAGAATACAATGAGATTATTTAAAACAGTTAAATTATTAAACTAATATCAATATACAATAATAATATTCTACTAAATGTTATCTAATTTCTAAGATAATATACAAATAATATAAGATATTGTTTATACTAAGTAACTAAACTATTTATATAAATTTGTACAAATACAATAATATTACACTATAGTTTACAATTACAAATTAACACTTACAGTTCGCTAACTAAAGTCCACCGACCGTAAGACTCTTCAAATATGACAAACTGCCACACAGTTTATTACACTTATTACACGGTCACTAATTGTCACTGTTGCTCACTAAGCACTTATTACAGACTGATACTAATACTAACTAACTCACACACACTGCCACTAGTTAACGACTGCTACTCACTGGCTTATTACAGACTCGTCTTATTACTACTGCCGCGGGCGAAAACACTGTCCTTTTTATATAGGCAAGGTAGGTCGTGGTGGGGCATTACTCGGAACAAGATCGAGAACCATCCAGGCCGATCCCGTAGGATCTACGCCATTCTATAATCCCTTCCGCTTAATCCCATTGTTTGCCTAATCCTTTCAGCCGGTGCTCCTTCCCGCTCTGGCCGTAACACTATCACACCGGATCCAATGTAGGTGTAGCCTTATCCGTTACAAACTATGCTTAAAGGAAGAAAAGAGTCCCTAGAGAACTAGCCACAAAGATGACAACTTAATTTGCTAAAACATTGTTGTTGCGTCTGTCAATTGTGCCATTAAGTTCAGTTATTTTGGTTATGACTAGTATAGCTTATAGGAAGGTTAGAATACCTACGTTATCTGTCTTTGTGCTATTATATTATTTTATCTGGAGATAAAATATCGGATGCACCTCGTAGACTAAACTAATCATCATTATTATTTCTTCTTTTTAAAAATAAGAACCGCATGCCTACATTCCCGACAACAGGTAGGTAGATCTACGAAGCGTGCAAGGCTGCACTCCGGACTACAAAGAGAACCAATCCTTTTGAAAGTTCTTCGAGCACGTCATTCATTTTCAAAGACTATCTTCACTCGTCAACAAACTTTAAGAGGAAAGTTTCTTTAAAAGGATATAGATCCTTCACTGAATAGACCCCTTTTAAAAAAGAAACAATCTTTTTTTAGAAGTTAGTAATAGAAAAATGATTTTTACTTGCTTAACTTGATACGAAAGAAACAGGTCTCTGGAAATTCGAGATTTTGCCGTCAGGAATTTATAAATCTTAAACATAACAAGCTGTAACATTAAAAGAATGATTCTGTACAAAATATATAAATAAATATTAAAAAAAAAAGAAAAGAAAATCTCTTGCGCTGCATCTTTTCAACTAACACTTAGACTGCTTTAAATTAAATTTTCTATTTCGTTTACTGGGGAGTGGAGTGGCTCAGTGGTAGAGCACTGAGTAGCCATGGCGGAAATCCTGGTTCAAATCCCGCTGCAGGCAGTTACTTTTATTTAATCTGTTTGCGGCGGGAGGTGGATCATATAGGATCTAGGACCCGCCTGGGGCTCACCCAGGCTCTGTAAAGTTTTATAAAAATAGGGTACCCAAAATAAGGGGGGGGGGGAACTGGCGGTTGAGTGTGACCTAGGACCTCCTTGCAGAACCGTTGTCCATGAAACAGTACAGTTTCTACCATGTGCTGAACCCCAGACTCGTTCGCGGGTCGTAGTGGTTACAGGTTTTTTCGTTTACTAACAATCATTTATGTCCCATTAAATTATGTAACAATATTAGTTACTAAAAACTAATTCATTTCAATAAATTTCGAAAAAACCTTTGAAAATATAAAAAATCGTATGATATAAAGTGGCACTTCTAGTAAGTCGATATTGATTTCCCAGGCCACTGATAGTGAACCTCTCCAAAATTAAATGACAAATTCGTTTTTTTTTGCGGTGCAAGTATGGTGCAAATACTCAATGTAATAACAATGATTCTTCATGTAAAGATAATTCATAGTCTTGTACAGTATTTACCTAAATGCATCCATAAAACCTGCACCACTACGCCCAATGGAGGATATTGTGTTGTGGGTCAGAGCATGGTAAAGACTGTTGGGATTCAGATAAATTAAATTAATTTATACTCTTCCAAATATACAAAGTTTATTTTTTTACAATAAAATAGAGCCAAAACTCAAAACGAAACATTAACATTTAGTAGAATGCAAATGGAAAAAAAACACAAGCAAAGCCTCATGTTTCAAATCTGGAGTAAAAACAAACAATTACCAGTCGACGTTTCGCCTATTCAGGCGAACTTATCTCCTTAGTTAGTTAGTTTTGGGTTGAACGTCTAATAAATTCTAGCTGGAGCAAGAGTGCAAGAGTGACTCTTGCTCCAGCTTCCTATAGCCCTGAAGATGAACCACAAGGTGGGTCGAAACGTCGGCACATAATTAAATAAGCAACCACTTATTTAGTGTTTTCATTTGACTGCACCCCCAACTATTTTCTTCCTTACGCTTACTTATAACTAAGGAGATAGTTGGCCTGAATAGGCGAAACTTCGACTGGTAATTGTTTGTTTTTTACTCCAGATTTGAAGGCTTTGCTTGAGGGTTTTTCCATTTGCATTCTAATTTATATATTTACACACATACAAAACAATTTTCCAATAAACAGAAACAATAAAACTCTACACGTTGTAACCTTCCTCCTTAGGGTGTTACAAAAAAACAATATTCTTCACTAAGTAGAAAGAATGTAACTGTACAACTATTGTAACTTTCCTCTTTAGAGTGTTATATTAAAAACAACAACTCACTGCCTTCATGACTTCCAATAAACACGCTCAGTTTTGAAGCCAACGGTTTCTCAAGAATGTAAATCTGCCGAGACCTCGCTCAACCGATAGATTTCCCACTTTACCTACTAAATAGTGGCTTGATGAAGCCATGTAGGGTCTTAAGAATCCAAAAGATCTATTTACGGGTGGCATCTGATTAAATAATCAATCTGCCGCAGTATTTGAACACGGGACGTTACTCAATGAGCTATACCGTTTTCTATTAAAGTCTTATCTAACAAAAGTAGTAATTAATTCAAATAGCTACTTAAAACTAATTAAATAAACTAATAACCTATGGAGCTTTAAAAGAAATTGTTTAAACTTTTTTGGATTATCTGTAAAAAAAGTAGTAAAGGAGTAAAACCTTCTTGGTTACGCTGCATTTCGGAAAGGACGTAAAATGGCCTTTATACAGCTGACATCCCAACTCATCCTAATACTATCCTTAACACGTATGCTGATGTTACATGTGTATTATCAGTCAACACCAATCCAGTTATTGCACCCCAAAGCCTCCAATCCCATATCACTGATCTTGAAGAATGGTGTCAAAACTGGATAATTAAAATAAACTCTCAAAAATCCCATCAAATCACTTGATTACTTACCTTACGTCGTAAACCAATGACTTCCTGCCCTTCAGTATCCTTTAATAATATCCCATTTGTGCGTTTATTACAGATCCGATACTTAGGGTTGCATCTCGACAAACGATTAACCTTGAATCTTCATACAAGACTGAAAAGACAAGAAACCGCTCGACGTTTCAGGCTACTTCAACACTTACTAGACAAACGCTCTAAGCTCCCAATTAATTACAAAAGACTCATCTACATGACCATCATGCGACCTATTTGGACTTACGGAGTAGAGCTTTGGGGCTCCACTAAGCCATCGAATTCCTCTCGTATCCAATCCCTACAATCCAAAATCCTTAGTAAAATCCTCAATACTCCTTATTTTGTTAAGAATAAAGTCATCCATAATGACCTTAATGTCCCATTTGTTGCTGATTTGGCCCGAACCCGCTATCTATCCTTTCATAACAAACTTCATTTCCACTCAAACCCTCAAGTTTCAAACTTAGCTTTCTCTTTAATTCCCGATAATCCTCCGAGGCGTCTGAAAAGAAGATGGCCACGTGAACTTCTTAGTTGAACATGCGATTTGAGTACTACAAGTGGGTAGTTTCTCTACTTGTCAATATATCATGTCATTGTGTATCACTTAGCCTATTTACTTGTTGTATTATTGTAATATAGTTGTAAATATCAACAAATAAATAATATTTTTTAAAAAATAATAAAATAAACAAACTTTTTTTTTGTGTCTTCCTCTCAAATCCTCTGGGCGGGTTAAAATTCCAATACAGCCATTTCCTTTTGGTAAATTGATCAAGACGTGTTGAGAATCAATAAAAGCTGTCAAACAGAATAAAAAACGTGGGGAATTGAAAAATTGGTCACTAGATATGAATCTTACATGAGCATACAAATATACAAAATTAGAGCATTAAAAATGGCCAGGACATTTTGATTGAACAAAATCAAATGCAGAAATCATTGCGTCGTTTTGAAAGCGGCAGTCACATTATTTAATAATCTTTTAAGTTCCCAAAACTATAAAGTGTTGTATATAAAAAAAAAAGTTTGAACTTGATTTAAAGTACCTCTTAAAAATAAAAGAGAAATACTTTTATACCCCCCTCATAATGTATCACGAAGAAGACCAGCAATGTGGGTCGAAACGTTGGCTCTTTAATAAACATTTCTCCCTACTTAAGATAAATTGTTGACCTCCGCCCGGACCATTTTCTCCACTCCACAGAGAAATACTTAAGTTATAGGCAGTGCTTCTCATATACATTCGGTTGCTACAAAGCATATTATTCTATCTATAGTTTGGTTTAACTAATATATCTACAGTTCCACTACAATAAGTGCTTATTTCTAATTTTCTTCAAAATGAGTTTCTTATTCTTAAGTAAGCGGAATCAAGTTATTTTCGTAGCGAATAAAGTGCTATGTTAGGCATTGGCTTGAAAAGGAGTTATTGTTAATATTGCAACTTCATTTCAAGCCCAAAACAACGAGAATAATACGATTCTGGCTATCTGAAAGTTGTTAACTCTCTCTGGACAAAATTCGACTTAACCACTCGGTTTTTATAATTACTAAATTATATTTTATTCCATTTTATTTATTGTTGCAATATTATTTCTCCCCCTCCATCTTTTCTTTGCCAGTAATCCTTCACGATTTTATTACTTGAAATAATACTTGTACATAAATGTGTAAATAAAAACAAAATTAATGACTTCAGTTCCGCTGCATGTCGCTTCTAGTCGAGTTAGAAGTTTTAGTTTATTTGTTTCGTGTCCAGCAGTCAAAATTGACAACGACGAAGTACCTTCCAAAACTTATGTACGTTATCTCGGACTATACTTGGACAAAAAACTTACATGGAACATACATACAAAATTAAAGAGACAAGAATTGACTAGACGGTACAAACAACTATCACATCTGCTGGACTACAGATCTTCACTTGACTTACGGAACAAACGACTTATCTATAATAGCATACTGAAACCTATTTGGACATATGGAGCAGAACTTTGGGGTTCAGCAAAAAAAGTCCACATATACAAGGTTCAAACAACACAGTCCAAAATTCTCAGAAAAATTGTTAATGCACCATGGTATATTTCGAATCACACCATACACAACGACATGAACATTCCCACTATAAAATCATATATTCATAACAAATACATGACATTCCACTCATCGACACAATATCACCCAAACCCACTCGTTCTTCAGCTTTCCTACTCCCTGTTACCTGGATTGGATAGGAAAAGATTAAAAAGAAATTGGCCAAGAGACCTACTCACCAATTGATATTTATATTTTTACTGCATCATCATAAAGAAGTTCAAGTAGAAAATCAAGGTGAAAAACACTAGTATCAAATTTGCTGAATGCGCAATTGCGCAGGTGCAAATGAAAATTAAATTATAAATAAATAAATTTGTTTCATATTTAATACATTCCGAAAATACATGTTATTATGGAGTATGGAAAAGAGAATGTAATTAGGAGCTAAGAGTAGATTTTCGTAATAATTTTATCAAGAAATAAAAGTTTCAATTAACATTTCGAAGCATAGATCACATAAATGTTTGTTGAAACGTTCAAGAGATGTAATGATTACCGAAATATACTCAATTGCCATAATTACATTCTCTTTTCCACAATAAAGCTCATGATAACTTGTATTTTTATAAAATATTAAAAGGGAAATGAACGAAAAGTTAAAACTAGTATCTCAAAGGGACAACTTCCGGTATAATTACTAAATTAATAAATATGAAGTAGAAAATGGTCCGGGCAGTCAAGAAAATTCTCTTATATAGGGAGAACGTTTCCACCCACATTGCAGGGCTAAATATACAAATACATTAAAATAATACATGATACAGAATAACAATATATGTAGTAAAATAGAATATTGTATTATGTAGTAAGTAATAGAAATATTTCTACTATATATTTCTATTACTTACTACATAATGCAATAATCTATTATACTACATATTTTGTTATTCTGTGCCATGAATTAATTTAATTAATTTGTATCTTGTATATTTAGCCCTGAAGGAGACCTGCAATGTGTGCATATTGGGTCTTGGCTTACTAATGAAAAGTTCACCCTACATAAAAGAATATTCTCGACCTCTACTCGAACTATTTTCTTCTTCATATAAACATAAGGTCAATTAATATGTATTAACAAAATGAATAAGTAAATACTCACATTAATACTTCGCCCACTTAAAATACAATAAACGTTCAAATAAATCAAAAGAAGACAGTAGTTAATATATTAATAAGTTAACACAAAGATTGGAACAAATTAGTAATAAATGTTTACTTAGTGATAATCCTCAGTGTGATGAAAATGAAGGACGAATGATTTACCCTTAGAAAATATACCAATAGAAAGGTTTTTATTAGCTTAAAACAACAACTGTAGAAGAATAGTGAGTTTACAAACATATAACTGGTTATCTGCCAGGTTAGACAATAGTAGGGAAAGTTTCCCTCACACGAGTGGGATTAAAAATCACCACACTCGGGGATTCCAGTGTAATACATTAATGTAATTAACTTCACTGCAACTGATTTTATACATAATAAAGCTTTTTTCGCCTACCTTGTTTTAGACAATGGTTAATAAGATATCACTAAAGTTATTAAGGTTTTCCTAAACGTATATTCATCGAAATTCATACATTGTGTTAACTCAAACAAATCTTACACAAAAACCTTCCCAACTGTTCACGCCAGAGGTGAGTCAGTGTTGTCCCAGAAGCTATATACTATTCAATAAAATTTAAAAAAAAATAATACATAAGTACTTTTATTCCCTCCATATAATTGAAATAAATAAAAAAACAACCAATAGGTAGAAAACTAAGTAATATTTAATAACTATATAACTTTGAACAGAGAACGCATACTACGATTGTTAACTTATATACAATAGCGATTAAAATTTTTCATACGCTCACGATCGCGACGTTCCTCGCCTTTGCTGAACATCGATCTATAAAGAAGCACACGCCATCATAGTTAAGTTAAGGGAACCTTTACCACTCTCATTTGGTAAAAAAATGGGGAGGTCTTTCAAGGAAATTATTTGTCCCTGATGAATGCCTATTCTTGGCTGGCCAATCATTTCTCTTGCCGTCCTTTATCATTTATCTGTCAATACCTTTGGCTCTAGGGAAATTCGACTCTTCTTTATTAGTTACTGTGTAAGGAAGTATAAAGTTAGATTTCTGTTAAAATTATTAAAATACCTACAACAATCTAAGCATTTGCTCCTGAAAACTGTAGCTGTTTACATTACATTATGCCGAACGTCGTTGGACATTAAAAATAAGTTCACATTTATACGTATGTATTATTCTTTGACTCTAAATTGAAATTTACAATTGAAGAAAATTTATACCATTTCGACACAGGCCACTTTATGACAACATGTGTAGTTAAGCATAGAGAATGTTGAGGATTATAAATAGTGGAGAACATTTTTATTGAATAGTTAAAACACTAGAATAAAGTTAATAACTCTTAACTTAGTAAAATAAATGAAGCTTATAATTATGTTGCTGTTTTTTTATG
The DNA here is from genome assembly GCA_964056705.1 of Troilus luridus. NCBI lineage: Eukaryota > Metazoa > Arthropoda > Insecta > Hemiptera > Pentatomidae > Troilus > Troilus luridus. The sequence continues at coordinate 220,869 of OZ057415.1, forward strand.
TCCTACAGATGGTAAACCCATCTATGCTAACAAGAATCTGTGAGAATGACAATACAAAAGTCCAAACTTCAGGAAAAAAACATTACTGTTAGGTATCGATTATACACGTAACATACGAGAATCGATTTAGTCTATTAACATTTGATGGTAACCAGCCAATTAACTCTTCTTACAGCTACATAAGAATATACGAAGTGTTAACATACCCAGTGCGTTTACAGTAGTTTCAATAATCTTTACTTCAATACTTATTATTTTCAACAAATAAGGACATAACAGATTGGCGACGAGGTTGAGATTTGGTCGATCTCTTTCCTGTTGAGGTAGCATAATAATGTTTGGATGCGAGAAGTCAAAAGTAACTTTCCTCTAGGGTGTAGATACATTTGGTAATTAATTAATATGATAGCCACCATCATGTTCGACCATGTAGTGTCGCTTCCCAAGTTTCTGGAACATAGAAAACCATATTATTGATAACAACTTTCTCGAGAAATCGATTTGATACACGTGCTGTTTGTAGAATGCTTATCAATATCACCCTTTCAGCTTAAATTCAGTGGAAACCTTTTTCATACCGATTATATATTTCAAAGAGAATCCTATTAATGAAACGTTTTATAAAGGAAAAACAAATGGAGGAGACCTTTAGCTATATGAGACTCTATCATGGCTACAGAGAAGTCTGCAAAGCGGCCATCATTTATCAATTCGCCAATAACGCTTAGCTGCCCTTCGCTGACATCAAAGAAGTTTAAGTGAATCGCTTGAGGAGTGGGTCAATGAACAATTTGTTCCGAAAGTCAATAAATATCTCGACTCAACGAGCACAAAATATGATCAGTTCCATTCATCGCTCGACCAAAGGGATCGATACTCACCTTTATATTAATGCTATCAGATCCAGCGTGTGACTCACAAAATAGGTTAAAAGTCCATCATCGGTAAAAGGTCGCAAGAAATGTTGATAAGGCTACTGTTTTTATATTTATTTCTAAATTAAAGCTTGTATTTGCAATTCAAACACGCAACTCACTCATATTGCTATTCAATGTAAGTTCTCAAAAATATTTTCAGAAGTAAAAAATTTGTATTTCGGTATGATCAATTTTTTTGGATTTTTACGGGAAGTAACAAAAGCTCAAGGCAGTAAACCCAAGTAGGTATAATTATAGTGAACTGTTATATAAGAAATGGTAATAATGTAAAATTACTTTTGTTTTTTTAATAAGATAGCGGATATAAAAGAATGGATCAGGGAAATATATCCCCTCTAATTTATGAAAGGAAAAATAATTTTCATTCTCACAAGTCCAAGATTAGTATTTTGTAGTAGTGAAAAAAACGGTGATGTTATGCACATATATAAAGACCAAGATGTTATGCAGTTTATAATAAGGTCTGAGATGGACAGAGCATATTGCAAGAATGGGTGACAAAGAAATCCACAAAAGGTGCCTTGAAGAATTTAGGACACAGAAAAGGGGATAGAGCTATATGGAGGTGATCAGAAATTGGAGAGAAACTGCACAAAACAGAGAAGACCGGCGGCTCAGACGTATGGAGGCCTTGGCTCTTTACGAGTTGTAGCGCCAAGAAAGAAAAATATTGAATTAGGTAATTTTTGGTACTTGTTATCACAGACAATAACATGCATTCTTTTCAAATCCCCCCGCAAAGTATATAAGCCAATTGTGAGTGAAAGCAAAACATAAAATGTAAATCAGCTAATTCCATGCCACAAACATCCTTTCCATGTTTTCAGCAATACATGATAGCGAGGATTATTTCGTTTCTACAGCAATTTAGTTAGTCTTAGATGAAATAGAATGTCTTGTAGTGACAACATGTACGTACACACTACTAAACAGTTGGCATTCGCTGTTGAGATTCAGATAAATTAAACTAAATTCAAATTTATATTTTCCACACATACAACACAAAAACTATTTTCCACAAAAACACGAACTACAAAAACTGTACAATGCGTTGTAACTTTCCTCCTAAGGGTGTTACTACCAAACCCTACTTTTCATTAACCAGAAGCAATAGTAAGAGTATCAAGCATTGTAACTTTCCCCTTAGAATGTTACAACAAAAACAGCACTGCCTTTATGACTTCTTACATCCTCGTTATCTTATTGATTTATTAACTAGGGGTGATAATATCTATATGTTCTAGTAGCATAACAGCCTACTAATCCTAAGATCGCGGGTTCGTAGCCCGGCAGGTGGCGTTAGGGTTTTTTAAAGGGAGTAAAAATCCTTGGTTATGGCGTCCTTCGGAAGGGACGTTAAACGGAAGTCCCGACCCTGTACGATGTCAGGTACTCATTAAAAATACATATCCTAATTTACCCTGGATAGGCAAAATTTAGAGCTCCCACTGTAGCATCGTCCGATTAGCCATAGCAGCATAAAGTGACGTTGAATAAAAAAAAAAACTAATGGAAAAAAAACTTATTTTATAAGTACATAGATAACTATCTACTATTAAGTATTTAACATAAATATATATATTTCTATTATTTAAAAAAATGGTTGATTAATAAATTATAGGATAAGTAATATTATTTCGACCAATATTTCCTAACAGAACTATAGGATACGAATCCATCAACTTGGTGTTGTGCTCAGTATCAGCACTTGTCGGGGCACTTGATTACATCGAAGAGAAACCTTTTAGTAAACAACACCCACCCCATTTTCCACAGCCTCGGCTATTTTATCAAATCGATTCTCAGCAGGCTGAGAATTATATAGCATCATTATTCGCAGCCATCGAAATATAAAATAGTTTTTGCTTCACTAATATCATGTTATTTCCTAAGTATTAGCCATTGGCGGATTTGAGGGGGGCGTGGGGGGGCCATGCCTCCCCCTAGAGTTCTCATTAGTTGATATTGACCTAAATTTTAGTTGGTTTTCAAAATGAAAAGAACACGTTTTACAGACCAAAATTATTCATTCTATCGAATGTGTTCTCAATGGGTGCATTCAAAATAGGCGATTCCGAACCATTTTATGTTTTTCATTCACCTATCGATGGCTAATCCTTTATGTTCGATTTTTCAGAATCTATTTATTAGAATTTGAGGATCGTATTTTCGTTTGTACGTTTCATCCATGTCATTGTTTTCTGGCCTCAGTTGTCATGAATTAAAAATTTATATTTTATGTATCTTCATTCTTGTATGGACCGTATACATTGATAATTCACATTGACCCATGCCCCCCCCCTAAAAATTCTCCTAGATCCGCCAGTGGTATTAGCATAGCAATTGTGTGAGTATGTAGTGACGTAATACAATATGGCTGAAAAGGCATTTCAACCAATCTCCATTGCTAATTAAACAGCTTTAAGTTGTTTTGTGCGGTTAAAAGAATCTTTTTTACAACCTAAAAGAAATGTCTTTACCATGTATTGCAAGGACGTGACATCCAAGTTACCATTTGCGAAACGTCTTAGTTTCGATTCCCACTTGGATTAGTTAAATCTCTTATCTCTCCCAATCTGGTTAGTACCCTCCAGTCGTTGGTAACAAAGGAGCATAGGGTCCGTTTGTTAAACTATTCCCCCAACAGCACCATTTCTGTATGCATCGAAAATAAATATTTTAGATTGTGTTCACTTTTAAGCTTAACGTTTAAACGGAATATTCGCCTGAAGACCGATATGATACAAATTGGAACTGTTGCGCTATGATCGGCCCAAAAAATATGCAACATTCTCACTTAGCATCTAATCTTGACTTACGGAAGGTTGTTATTTTTAGTCATCGTGTTGGTCTTCGTGTAAGTTCATGTCTTCCAAGACCATCATGTCTGCTAGGCGAATATTTCTCAACTCGCACTTTTGTTGCTTCGAAAATAATTATGGAGGAATTCGCATGTGTATTTCCTTTTTTCTGTTCACGAAGTAAACTACAGACTTTACACATTTTACGTTATTTGCAGTAACACTATTGATATAAGTTCCTAAGATTTCCTTGATAGATGAGTATCTAAAAATTGATTTTCATTTATATGATGGGTTCATTCGCTGTTCGTTCTTAACCATAATATACTGTGTACGTTTTGTAAGTTTTTTTTATATGGAAGTTCTAAACGTATAATGGAAATGCGGTACGTGAGGAAAATAGAGGGGAAGACCAAGAGGGACCAGAAACAAAACACGACGATAACGACCGCACTAAAAATTGAACCCCTTATTCAGGTAATCTAGAAAGGACAGCTTCCATGGTTCTGACATGTAATGAGGATGGATGACTGCCGGACGGCGAAGAAATCTATGGAGGTTAAACTAAAAGGAAAAACACCCAGGGGAAGGCCAAGAGTGACCTGGAAGAACAACCTCCAAAATATCCTTAATGCAAAAGGGATTGGTTGGGCGACAGTCAGGAGAGCAGCCCTTGACAGACAGGTGGCACTCCTTGTGCAAAATCTCTACACTACATGGTAGAAGAGATGTATGAACAAGAAAGAAAAAAAGTGATGGTACTGCATCTAGTACTATCGCCTGAAATGGTATGCACATTTGAAAAGAATGCCTGAAGGAAGACGACCCAAACAAGAAGATGAGGAAGACCAAAGAAGATGGGACAGCGAAATGGAGGAATCCATGATGGTCATGGTCTACAGGAAGAATGGACCTTAGATATGACAATATGAAAGGAAGCCATCGAATCGATAGGTTAAGGAAACCCACTATTAGTAGAAACTCCTGTTAAAATTTATTTATTTATTTTTTTCAAAACAGTAAACCATGTTTATAATTTAATAGGAAGTTATAGAACAAATAAATGACTTAATTAATTTATAATTACATCATCATAATGGTGAATTGAAGGGATGAAATTCCATTGAGAAATGTAGTTTCATCTAACTAAAACTGCTGTATGAGGACCTTTTCATATATTTTTATTTTATTTTTTAGATAAATATTTTCTTTAGTATATTTTTCTGAAACCCCTCTTGAGCGAGATGTGCTGCTGGAAAAGTCTACATTTATAATATTTTAATTGGGCATAAATGAAATCCAGATTGGTGCATAGTCTCATTTTATTCTCCATTTCAGATGGAGTCTATTTTATTTTAGGTAAAATTAAATAGACTTTTTAGAGATTTAAAAGACTTTTGCTTTATTTGTAATTAATTTCCAGCAATTTACTATTCTTTATAGTGCGATAATAATTCTATTGATCCATTTTACAAACCCTTTTTAATTAATAATTAACACAGATTAAAGTAACTTTTCTTCCAAAAAGAGTCATGATTTTATTAAATAGATATACATAACTATATTATTGTGAAATTCACATTATATCAATAATTATTGATGTTTTCCCTCTTTTTTTTGCCATTTCCATTATATCATATTTTAATACTTAATATATAGCATATAGTTATATAATAGTATAATAGTTAGTTAAAAATATCAACATCGAAACTTGTTGAAGTCTACCTGGACCATTTTCTTCCTGAACTTTGATATATACATATATATCAGGTAACTAATATTATCCAACCGTAAATATTAATGAGGAAGAAAATGATCCGGGTAGAGGCCAAGAAATATACACGGAGAGAACTTTTTTTTGTGTTCATTGGTAAGCCAAAAAAGTTTTCCGTATATAAGAGAATATTCTTGACCTCTACCCGGACCATTTTCTTTGTCGCTGTCAAAACAATCTGCCTACCTACAACTTTTGGTGAAAATGATTTAGTAACAGTAACACATTCTACAGGTTGAATTACACACTATTAAAAAACGTTTTCAAGGTTGAACACAAGGCAGTGCTGTTATTAGCAATGGAAAGATAACCGATATATATATATATAAGATAATATAACATATGGCACGGTTTTTTTTCTCTCCTGTAAAATCGCCCAAAGTGTAAATAGGTGGTATTGTTTTGACAGCGACAATATACAAGTTCAATTAATATTATTCAACATTTCATATTAATATATAGTAAGTTTTAAAATGATTGGTACGTTGTAGTATGTATATTTTATTGATATTATTAAATATCATAATTTTCTTTTACTGATCATTTCTAATCTTTGTTTAAAAATTTATTATAATAATTTAATTGTATTTACTTTGCCTAGCATTTTAATATTATTTTTATTATAAAAAGCATTTATATTTATTAGAAATTATAATACATTAAATATTGTAAAGAGTAAAAATTTCCATAATAATATAAATGCTAAAGTATACTTACCTGTTGTAACTATAAGCTAGTATAAAGTAAATTTTTACACAGTATATATTGAAAAATCTAATTCTTCTATTTTAATAAGATAGATAATATAGTAAATGATATAAGTATCAATAAAAGATAAAATTTCTTGTTACAGAAGATGGAAGTGAGGAAGGGGGAACTCCAATGGGCCCGATGACATTGCGTGAATATGTGAATACCCTGGAGCCTTATAACCCATGGGTTCACGGTTGGAGAGGAGAAGAGCCAAGAAGGGTTTGGCAGCCAGAAATTTCTCCTCCAACTCCAATGCCTGTCCAGAAAAATACAAAAGGAGGAAAGTCCCAATCGCCCTCCAATAAGAACAGGAGGCATGCTCATAAATGAGCTTTTTATATTTAAATTCCAACTATAAGAGACTGATTTTTATCTTCTACTCCTTAAGTTGGTTACATATTTGTCAGATATTTCATTTGTTTTCAGATAAATATTCAACAGTTTAATTGTTATGCTCTGGATTTGATCCCGTTTATGGAAACCTAATTTGAAATAGATCATAAAGAACATAATTGTAAATAATATCTAAATTAATCGTTATAAAAATATAATAGTGTTTATATTTATTTAACAGAAGATTTAGACGACAGTTTTTACTACTTAATTTAATCTACTTTATTTCTATTCAATTATGCCTTTTAAATTATTTTAATAAATGTTCATCGATTCACAATTGGGATTGTTATAAAAACAAAACAGCAAAGGATTTATTATAGTATTAAAAAACAGAAAAACTTTGAAGACAACAACTCAATAATTCATGTCAAGATAGACTATTTAATTTTAATATAAATGTAATTTTCTTCATTTTGTATATATAATTGATAATGTTGGATGAAATGCTTCTTAGTGGTGATAACATGTGATAATGTTAATGCTAGTGAATGTTTTAGTTGTGTGAATCACTGCATAGCTCCAAGGAAGGCTATCAATTTGGAACATGTATAGGTTATAATTATTTAAATTTTATATAATTGTCATTTTGTAGTTTGCTAGCTAAACTGCTCCTTTTATACTTTAAAATTAATATTTTATTTATTAATATCAGTATTGTAATATGTTATCAATATTAATGTTTTCAAATGATAGATCCTATCTGTTTGGTACTGTTAATTTGTATAAATATAAACATATATATTATGTACATATTAAACACGTAGACTCACACACATATATGTGTATATATACACGTGCAGCAGAACTTGACCAATCCAAACATATTTAATTTAAAAACGATTATTAAAACTTTTCTAACGGTCCCTCATTTTTTTCTATTCAAGACAATATAAAAAAAATCAAGACAATGCCATAAGATAAATCAAAGTGAAATCTAATATATTGTTTTGGGAATACAAACGTTAATAAGTTTATTAAAAGTCACTCGTCAGCGATATATTACAGGTATCAATTTATAATTCTCCGTAGAAGGAGTAAATAGATAAAATTTAAAAATAAAAATTGAAATCTTGGAAAGTTAAAAATTTTTAGTGGTCTCTTCAAGTAATCAATTAAGTTCCACTGTATACGTGTGTATATTTGTTTCTAAAAGTGTATTTTTGTTTGCTTTGGATCCTGTATATATTCATAAATTCATTATAAAATATTTTTTATAATTAAAAAAAACAACTGAAATTTCATTTTCATCTCAACTATCTGTAAATATATAATATGCTACATTTTGATTTTAAAAAATCTTGATCTCACTATTCCAAAATTTGTTTCTTTCTTTGTTTCAAATTATATCTGAAGGATCATAATTTTCTTTTTTTCTATTCCTAAAGATTGTTGAAAAGGTTTTTAGTAATGTTAAATTTGTCCTATTAAATTTTAAATGTTAATTTAAACAAATATTCATTATTAACTATGGAATAATCATCTTCTTTAAATGCCTCGAGCAATAAACATTTACTCATTAAAAATATTTTTTTTTAAAGAAATTTTTTACTTTTCATTTTTTTACTACTTGATCTATCATTTATTAACTATGTTATTTATCATTTTAGTTAAAAATATTCGTACTTATCTGTGCCAAAAAAAAATAAAGTTATTCCGGTTTTAAGGTGGCTACTGATTTCTCTATCCAACGGTTTTTTTGGAGTGATGGAGAGCCACTGGAATCCCATCATACTAAATCCAATAAATCTTACCACTATGTGCACAAAATATTCTGTCAAACATCACAGTTTTAAACTATACTAAAGTAATAAAAATATTCATAAATTATAAAAAATTATTAGTAAAAAAAAAAAAACATTTTTGGTGGATTAATAAGTTGTAATATGCTTTAAATTTTCATTATTTATTTAGTATTTTAAATTAAGATTAATTTATTTAACGTTGTTATTTTTGCAGAAGTGCAATTTGTATACCATTAATTCTCAAGAGTTATATTAATATGTAAATTAATATATATATATATATATATATATATATATATATATATATATATATATCTTTTTAAATATGTGTTTATATAAGCTGAATCACTCACTGATTGCCAGGAAAATATCGAAAGGTGGAATGGAGAAATTCGGGAAATGTGAAGTGATCTTCAATCCGATAGTTCCAATTCCAATTTATATATTGTTCAAAATGGATTTTTTTTTTCAGTAGCCTCCTTAAGCTATTTTATCAATATATTATTAAAACAGGCTTTTGTATTTATAATTAAGCATTACTTGTTTGAAAATCTTTTTGATCGCTCAGGGCCAAATGGTGCCTTAATTTAAAAGACATTTAAATCAAACCAATTGTACTAATTCCAGCTTTGAATCAATTGATCATAACAAATCGATTTAGCTGAAATTATAATAGTGGTATAAATTATTTTATAGGATGACTTGATATACAATGAAAGTTGATGTATTGGTGAAGATAAATAGACAGGTTGGATAAAGTGAAAAGATTTTCTGGACAGCTGATGGTGTAACTGTAATATTATGGTTTATAATAAAAGACAAAAAAATTCATTTTAAAAGTGTCATTGTTTTATTAAATCTATAATGGTAATTTTCGGTACTTTTCCATTAGGCGGGCGCAAGCGAAAAATCATCAAATAATGTAGAATTCCTCCAAATTTCTTACAATCATAACGGAATTGAAATAGACGATTGACACTTCTTCGATGTGATTTGTTATTGCATCTAATAGTACTGGCAAAGAACAGTTTGGAACTTCGACTAGAAACCATTGGTCTGTTTCCTGGCAAAAGCCCCGAAACATCCACTGTTGTGGAAGAATTCGACCGGCATTGTTCTTCTGTTTTGTAAATAAGCTATCTCCACTATTTTTTTTTGGTTACGTTCCGCTAATACTTCTACACAAACTTCTCTTAAGTAGTTGTTCCAATCTACAACTGCATTATGATTCATATCCAGTTGTTTTTTTTCAAAATTTGACTGATTCGCTCCAGCCACAAATAAATCTCAAAGATGTTAGAAAACTCAATCTGGACGATTCGAACCATGTATCGTTAGAAATGCTCTTCTTTGTGCTGCATGATGAAAGATTGCACTGCCAACCTACTCCGTCACAAAAAGACAGTTTCATTTCATGATTCTGATCACATGTTTGCCAATATACCTTCCTCTTTTTCAGTTCTAGCTAAACCCCAAATTTTCATTAATTTTTTACAAAAACTAAGACTGAAGAAAAAAAAGGAAAGCGTGCTTTGTTTTGATTGAATTCAGAGAATAGAACACATGGCCCCAAACGAACATTCCGCAAATTATCATTGTAAGAAATTTAGTGGAATTCCACATTATTTTAAGATCTTTCGCTTGCGCCTGGCTAACGGAAAAGTAGGGAATTTATTTACATTTACAATTAAACTACTTATGTCTATTTTGTTAAAAATACTTATTACAGTCATAGGTGATTTCTTTAAAAAAAAAATTGTCAGCTCTATACTTACCTCTCCAGCATAGACCAGAATGCCTTGTCACTTTTATATATATATATAACCAAATGTCTTCTATAGCATAACTGAGCTGAATTTAAAAAAAATGTATCATTATAAGTAAAAAAACATAGTAATCAACTGATAGCCAATACTGTGATAAATATGATTTTTATAGTTGGATTCATTAAGATTCGCAGTTAAAAAATTTTTCCTTTTACTTTGAAAAGTAAAACGGAAAAGTAGTATTTTATTAGTTTTAATGATCTAATTAATGGTTTGGATTTTAATGATCATAATGGTTTGAATTTTGTTATATTTCATTAATTTTCTGATTTTTTTATATATTTGTTGTGTATTTTTGATCAATTCGATTGATCAGCACCAACAATTTATAAAAAATGAAACATGAGAACTTTATTTTCCAATTTTTTTTTTTAGAATCTAAAAATAAAGAAATGAACTGTTGTAAATCATCACTGAGACTGCAATAATTATCATGAAATAAAATTTTTAAGTTAAAACAAGTAATATGTTTAATAATTGTTCAAAAAAAGTTTGAATTAAAACTGAGAGTAGGAAGCCAATGAGTACAAGTGATTTTTTTTTTCGAGGATAGAGTTACATGTTGTTATGGATAGTTAACGCTTATAAAATGTTTCTGGAACTGTTACTCAATAATCACGAAATATAAAATAGAACCATGATATGATACAATCTTTAAAATTTCACACTTTATCTTTTTTTAATAATATTTTAACATCGTAATATGTTTTGATAAAATTATTAAATTTTCATTAGTACTCTTTAGGTCACCAGTCTCTCAAACGTGTTTAATAACAATTTAAAAAAACAAAACATGTTTATATAATTTATACATTTTCTTTGAATGAAGTTTCTTATAAAAAAAAACTACTAACAAAATGTCTCAATATTAATTATAAATATTTTTGTAAAAATCTTTAATAAACCATTTCTGATCCATTTTCAATATAACGATATCAACTTTGTTTCAAATATTTTTGTATAAGTTTGGTTTTGTCTAAATTAGAATTATGTATCTGTACACTTAGTATCGGTAAATGAGTTGCTTACGTAGGCTTGAAGAACTTTTTCATCCAAATAGGTAATAATAATATTTATTGTAAATTCACTGAATCGAGGATAACTAATATTTGTGTCAGTGTATAGAATAATTATTAATTATGTTTGTGTAACCCAGAACATTCCCTGCCATTGTAAAAAGTTTCTTAAAATGGAATGTCCATAGTTATTCATCGATATAATCATATATATATTACACTAATATTTCAGGGTAAATAATCCTAAAACACCATATTTTGTATAAATAATCACAGTAAGTGGACTGATTATGTGCCTCTGTTTTCACCATTTGTATATACAGCATTTGGATAAAATAAATAAAAATGTAAATAATGTAATAAACAGAACTGTTACTATCTGATTACGATTTTCAATTATCCTTATCATTTTTATTTTATATACATTATATTTCATAGGTGGGAAGGCTATGGCCTCTGAGGGTTTACAGCCTCTTTTCCTCATACATCTCCTGAAGTGATATAAGTGGATATATATTTATTTTCTTCATTATTTAATTTTAAAGCTTTTATATTGTGAAGATTTTAAAGAAATTATGTTGAATAATATTAGTTGACCTTATGTAGATATGGGGAAGAAAATGGTCCGGGTAGAGGTCAAGAAAAATCTCTTATATAGGGGAACTTTTATAACAGTAGCTCTTTGTCATTATATAATTCAATCCCCTCTGGCTTTTATTTCTATAACTTACTACATAATACAATGTACACAGTCCTGAGTAGCTGAGCTGAAGGTAAATTATTCCATCAGTAAACATCCATAAATCGATTTTGTGGGATCTGCAGAACCTCCTGGCTCACCCAGCCTCTAAAAAGTGAAGACTTTTAATTGGGAGAAAAAGACTGTTGGGAGAGTATGCCCAATTACCTGCACAACAGGAGTACCTAACCTTTTCTGTACCATACTTCCCCCCTGTTCAATAAAAGCTTTCCACTCCCCCAGGCATATGAAAAAAAAACAACAAGTATTAAACTGAAAACAAAATATTTAGTTTTAAAATCACAAGATAGGACATTATAGGTATCAATTAAAAATAAAGAAGGGTACTTGTGTATCAGCCATGAAACCATTATCTCCTTATCTCATGTAACCTGATCTTACCACTGCTCTCAAGAGAGTTATTTGTGATTTCGTTATTAAATTGTTTTTTACTTGTTTATTTTGTTTATTGTATATTTAAATTTATGCATGGTTAATTAAATTTAATGTACTTGTGTGCTGACGCCACCGCAGTTATTTTTCCCTACTTGTTCGCATGCGCGAGCGGTTACATTTTGTAACCGTTATATTTCTAACACCTGATTTATTTTATGTTCGTTCTTGTTTGCTGAGTTTATTCGTTGCTGATTTATTGTTTGTTTGCTGATTTATTCTAGACTCATTGTTGTTATTATTTTACTTTATTATTATTAGATTTATTTATTTATTTAGAGTTATCATTTCGCTAATTTTTGTGCTACGAAAATGGGTCTTTGGGATTTGACAAAAACAGAAGAAGAAGCAATTGTATTTTTCCAGTAGCGAATTATTATACCAATTTTACACCGAAATTCGATTAACCACTTTCTTTTTTAATAAATTATTTGGATTTTTCATTATTTTCATATTTCATTATTTTGATTTATCATTTTTTCATTATTTTGATTGTTCATGATATATTCCATTATTTATTTCTATATTATCCATTATTCTAATTGTTCATGATATATTCCATTTGTAAATAAATTAAATTAAATTTGATTTCTAATTGTTGATTATTTAAAAAAATTTAAATTCTAACCCAAAAAAATAGATTTAAAAACATGCAAGATAAATGTTTTAGAAATATAACGGTTACAAAATGTAACCGCTCGCGTATGTGAACAAGTAGGGAAAAATAACTGCGGTGGCGTTAACACACAAGTACCAAATTTAATTTTGTGTGTTTGTCTTATTCCTTCTGTTATTGCATACTTAAAATAAACAGAATAACACTTTGGGATAGCCATCTTTGAAAGAAGAAGCTGTAAAATACTACCAGAAGTTCGGAATAATTTTGGAAAGGATAGAAATGGAGATATATTCATCGAAAGTATAGGGAACTCATTGATATAAGAAGAGGGACGTGGTATGGGGAGGCTAGAATTAGCATTTTATTATTACATTTTGTATATTTCAATTTTTATTAAAATGAATGAGAAGGTAGGCGTTATCATTTTAAGAATTATCAGTGGTCAGGTTATAAATAATGGTGGATAACAGTCCCTACTTAGAAGATAGAATTTTTTTAATTTCAACTGGTCTTCACGCCCCTCAGGTTTGCAACCACTGGGGTAGAAGGAATAAAGTCTCTAGCGTGTGCTGAATCTAATACCCTTGATGGATGTTACCGGTACTGGTGCCGCGTCTGATACTAACATTCGTACCGTGAAAGGCTTTCTTGATAAACTCCTAAAGATATTTCTAAAAAAAGTGAAAACCAAACTTATGATATTTATTACTAACATTTCTATTTTTCGTTGAACAAACTGCCCAGGCTAAGATCTTGAGTCGTTCCTTGTACCACTTTATTCTCATCAACGGGCCTCTTTCCTATGCTCAGTATATCGACATTTATGTCCTTTCTCTTAACAGGTTCTTGCTTCATTTTCTTCTCCACCCTCTCTAACCTATTCCTTACCACGTCCACGGTGGGCAAGTAAGAGGGGAACATCTTAATATTGTTCTTCTCTTTGCTCGTCCTCTCTTCGCCGTAAAGCATTTGGATGATCTGAGGCAAGAGGTGGTAGGCCGTGTGGTCTAGCCTGGAGGTCAGCGTGTTATCTAGTGACACCGTGTAGTCTTGGCTGACCAGTATCACTCCCCCTTCTGATTCCTTAGGCAGATCATTCTCTTCGTCCAGGTACAGTATCACCGGAAGTCCCGTTATCTCTTCGTAGTCAGTTTCAAGCGGCCTAAGTAGATCCTTAGCAATGTCTTGGTCTTCCGGCCTCGTCCTTACTAACACTTTAGGCTCCATCAGCTGTTGTGATTCGTATGTATTAGTCGTAATTAAATTAAATAAATTAATGGACACCAAATAATTTCCTTGTGTCCCATACTGAACTTGGTGACGTTGAATCAAATTATAATTAAAATTAAACATTGAAGAATAAATACTGATCTTATAACACATCGTGTAGTACAGGCAAAAATTAATTTTCAATTCGATTCGACATCACTATGTTTATTGTTAGTAGTTAATTTTTATTTTTATAATTTATAAGGTTAGTACTTTACGGGTGTGAAACGTTGCCGCTAACGCTGAGAGATGAACAGTATCTTAAGGTATTCGACAATAAGGTTTTGCGCACAATACTCGGTCCAAAACAGGATTAGACCACAGGGGAATTTAGGAGATTACAAGACGCGGAATTGCTAAGCATGCAATCGGTTTATTATTACTCAAATGATTGCGTCGCGAAGATTAAGATGAGCCTGTGAAATTGTTGGACTGAATAACGAACGAATTCCTAAAAAGTTAATAAGTTCTGTGCCGACTGGTCAACCTCTTAGAAGTAGACCGAGACGTAAGTGGGAATATTGCGTTAAGAGTGATCTGAAGGATTTGGGTTTGGGTGGTGGCCAGTGGACGGAGGTTTGTAGACGGAGATTGGTGGTATCGGCATCGAGCCTTCGGGTTCGCTAAGCCTTTTTATTTATTTACTCATAGTACTTAATAACTAAAGCAGAATGGAGCGACCTGTGAGGTAGTGGATAGCATAATAACCTACTGTACTTAAGATAGCGGATTCGCAGCCCGGCAGGTGGCCCTAGGATTTTTTAAATGCAAGTAAAAAATCCTTGTTAATGTCTTCCTTCGGAAGTGACGTAAAGCGAGGGTCCTATAGTAATTAAAAGCAACGTTTAGGGCTACCAATGTTGCGTCGTCCGATTAGCCTTAGCAGCATAAAGTGACGACAATGAACCAACAACATCAACTACTGAAGAATACATAAAAATGTGTTCAATAAAGGTACTAGGGTCACTAGGGTAGGTTTATTTTTCAAAAAATAGTTAAAGTTTATTTATTTTTAATAGTTTTTGTAATTGCTCTGTTTATTTGCCTATGCATTTCCTGGAGCGGGGAAGATCGGTGAGCAGAGCGCCTATTTGTTATGGTGATAAATCCGTCTGTGACAGATACATTATTTAGTCTGTTAACATTAAACCGCGTGGTATCAACAACCCTCCTGGTGTTAAAATCGAATATAAGCGTTATACATCAAATTACTAAAGTTACGGCGTAAAACTTCATTCATTTTATAAAAGAATAAGAAATTAAATTAAAGTAAGTAGTGGAAATACTTTGCAAAGTCCTTGCATGATAAGCGCTCTTAGTATCTCTTTGTAAGTTGCTCCATGGATTGGCTTGTCTTTGTTGGATAACCTTTGGCGAGCTCTGTCAACGGTGTCAGTAACGTGGTAATACTTGTTACTCAGGACTTCTAACCTGCTCATATTTTTCAATTTACTTTCGAATCTGAAAAAAAAAATGAATGCGTAATTAATATTTTCTGCATTCTATTACTGAGAAAATATCGAGCATTCTATCCGGGAGGGAATGACGAGAATTGTTTAAATGAGGAAAATAGCTGGCCTGTAGACCTGAGAACACTGAGGTCGTTATACACTGGCTATCCCAGGCCCTGTAATCAGGAATCATCACCGGGGATGGCTCCTGTCTCGCACCTCCAGATAGCCTCAACCCTATCATACCAGAGTCTAAGGATTTTATGACAGGAACAATGGAATCCACACCAACCAACAAAATGGAGACGACTCTTACGAACCTTCCTTCAATAGAAGAAAGGAAAGATGTCAAACTCATACAACTCAATGCTGAAGCCGAATACGTTACGGAGCACCCTATATTGGTTTCACCCATATTGGCCAAAGCACTGATCTCAGGGAAAAGTAAGATCGTTTGATCTGAATAATATTTAAATAATAAAATGGAATGCCGCCCTGAGATCGTTACACTTAATATATAGTAATTCTATATCATTAATTAATAAGAGATATATCCCTCTCTTCTCCAAAGGTTAACGTAGTTGACTGACCAGGAGTCGGTTATTAATAATAATAATTATTGAATAACATTATATTTATTTGTGCTGATCATAGTTACAAGATAACTTATAAATCTACTTACAAAGAAAGAAAGCCCCCCCCCCTTTTGCTAGATGTGACAGTCTACATGTTGAGATGTCCGCTTCTTGGCCAAAACTGCTGTCATGTTAAGTGTAAAGGTACCGATCCTAAGGGGCATTCAAACCAACTCCTCAATGCCCCTTTCCCTATCTATCTAGCTACTCCTAATGTTCCAGATAGTGTCAAATATAGCAACCCTTTCCTTGAAAAGTGTGGCGGAAAAAATATATGAATCGATTAAAACTGCAAATCTGATGTGAAGGGTCGTCATATCGAAGTTAGTTTCTGAAATGCGGGGTAACAGGGTTGATACAGAACAGCGGTAGAAGACAGCTCTCCTTGGTTGGAATATCAGAAATAGTTCTTACCATCCCTGGTATAGAGAAAAGAATACCTCATTTTAAGTCTTCACCTAGCCAGAGAAAAAAATAAGTGAAGAAAGAAGAAGAATGGTTAAAATCGATTACCCTTCACTTATAATTCTACTCCAATCAATAGCTATTTAAGTGACAACAAAGAGATTTAAAGTTATTTTAACTATAAACTGTTTGATTATGAAAGATTCCTATTTAGGTAGCATTTGCTGTAACTTACACGAGGCTTGACCTCTGTGCTCTACTTTCCTTCTCCTCGTAGTAACTTTCAATTTTTTTTGCATTCATAAGAAACTCCCGGTTCCTTTCCTGAAGGAATTCTTCTTCAGTCTTCACTTCGATTTCTTCTACTTTTTCGGCCATGTCTTGTTGGATGTGCAATATAATGTTATAAAGCTGAAACAGCGAGGGGCTTTTTTTTAAATAAAAAATAATTAATATACTCTAAAATTCATTACTATTTAAAAATACAAAATTTGAAAAGAATGAAATGATCAATCAAGAGATGTTAAAAATTTAAAAAAATTGGATTTTCAAAAAAGAATTATTCAGAACCAAATATTCCCAAATTAAAAACTAAAGTATTGGATACTTTTTTTATTTGAAGTTAAACCTCCTACAGTTTCCCGTCACCCTTCTTGTGAATAGAGAAGATAATCGACCTCTTCCATTCGGAGGGCATGAGTCTTCTGTACTTCTCAACAATACACCTCGTGCCCCTCTGTGTCATGGCTAGGTTCCCTATGTTTTTCTGGCGAGTTGCATCCTTGCAGTCGTCATCAAACCACGGGGAGCGGAACTCCTTTGGAGCTGGCCCCAGTGTCAAAGCTGCCGTCTCGTCCAAGGCTCTGGAGCAGCCCTTCCATTGATCATCCACCGAACGAAAACCAATGTTTCTCGATTGTAATGCCTGGTTAAGCTCAACAGAGTACTGGTTCATTACGGCCCGGTCTTTGAACATCTCCAGGTTAAATCTTTTAGCCGTATGCCTCCCGCTGTTCGGTCTAGGTCTCGATCTTGGCTGAAAGATGTGCGATAGAAGGGCAGTGGTCTGAGTCCACATTGGCTCCTCGATACACCCTCACATTGAGGAGTTTTGACTTGTGTCACTTCCCGATCAATATGTGGTTGATTTGATTACCTAACCAGTGATCGATCCGGAGTGATCCACGTACCTTTATGAATTTGTTTGCGTGGGAAGAGAGTACTGCCCATGACAAGGTCCCTAGACGCTGCTAAGCTCACAAGACGAAGCCCAATATCGTTGCTTCATGGAGGCTGTGTTTTCCGATGGTTGGGGCGTAGATATCCTCCCTCCCGACTTTGACATTGAAGTCTCTTGCGATTATATTCATGTCATATCCTGGTCAGGCGTCGAGGGCTCTTTCTTGGAGATCATAAAAGAAGTCTTTCTCCTTATCATTTGCTACTTCCGTCGGGGCATGAACGCATATTCTTGGGCTGATGGGCTTAAACCCAATTACAAGCTGCCTGTACACACCTCTCACCACAAACCCAGTACCAAGCTCGTGAGCTTATCGTCGCAGCTGAAGTAGACAAGAGTGTTTATGCTTCTGCAAGATACCACTTCCTGTACAGCGCACTTCCTGTATGGCAACAAGGTCAAGCTTATAGTGGTATCTATGGTATTTGGAGTTAAACTTCGTTACTATCAATATCTATGGCAGAAATGGCAGCTAGTCAAATTTCTATTTAATTTTGAAAACGTGAAAGAATCGGAGTTAGATGAAAACATTTCACTGCTACGTCACTAAAGATGAAAGCTTCATTTTCAGCTTTTTTAACATTTTCTCGATGAAAGAATAGAACTGGCTCTGTATTCTATTGAATATAACTTATATATTTTTCTTGTTACTTTCCAAACCAGTGGGAAACGGTTTGAAAAAATATCAAGTAACTATTCCGCAGGCTGTCGCTTCAAGTTGTTATCATGAGCTTTAATATTGGAAAAGAGAATGTACGAGGCCTATTCAGAAAGTAAGGAACGTTTTAGAATTAAAAAAAAACCAAGAACAAGAAAAACATTTTATTATATCCATGTGAAAGAGAGACTAAAATACTACTTTTCAACATACTCACCATTCAAATTCAGGCAGTTATCATAGGGGTGGAGAAGCTTTGAAATTCCTGTATCATTGAATTCTACCGCCAGTGATCTCAGCTACTTAGTGACGCGTACCTGGAGCTTCTCGTCGTCGCCAAATCGCTGTGTTGCTAGCCAGGTCTTCATTTCTTTCATTCATTCCTAAATTCTGCTTTTGCATGACAATGCCCGACCTCACACGATAAACCGTACGCAAGAACTCCTGAACTAGGGATGGGTAAGGTTGTATCAATCTGATATTTTGTATCTGATACTAAAAAGTAGTTGACACAAGTATCAAATACATTCGAAATGTACCTGATACTTCTGTATCAACTGATAACAAAATATCATCTATTATTAATCACGGTCCTTTTAATAATAAATAAATAATTTATAAGCAATAGTCAACCACTGATTTAAGCTCCCCTGATTTGATTATCGGCGAAAGACCAATTTAATCCCCTTAGTATTAATAAATAAATAAGTAAAAACAATAGTGAGCAAGTTTTCACTTATTATCAATATAATCTGTATTAGTCACTTATCACATATGTAGAAACGAAAATAAACTATGAAATTAGTTAACAGTAAAGGGTGGTTGAAATAAAACTTTCCGAGATCGCCTCCTAATATATGATTTAGGATAATGGTAATATATGATTACCTTAAATTAAAGGCAATTGACATAAATGATTGAAGTCGGGTGCAAAAAAACAAAACAGCTATAGCGTTTTAAAGAGTATAGCGTGCGGCGGCGGACAGACAAATTTTGTATTACAACCTAAATTCTACGTGTCTTGGGTCGTAAATAGAAAAAGTTTATGGTAGGTTTAAAATCTATTTTTTATTGTTCAATTCCATAGCTTTCAAAAAATAATTAACCAATAAAAAACATTATTTTAATCATTTGGTGTCTTGTGCAGATTACTATTTCGGCGAACAACTCTTTTTCCTTTAAAAATTATAACAAAAACTGATCCCCCAAGAAAGGCTTCTGTGTAGCGGATAAGAAGAGTAAGAGTCGGGATGTCTGCATTCAACTACAAAAGTATCAGATCTAGAAAAGTATCAGTATCACTTGCATTCAGATACAGGAAAATCCTGTATCTACCCATGACTATCCTGAACTCGTTCAACTGGGAAGTTTTTCCTCATGCCTCCTACAGTCCTGATCTTGTTCCAAGTGATTTTCACTTGTTCCCGAAAACGAAGACCTGGCTAGCAACACAGCGTTTTGGCGTCAATGAGGAGCTCCAGGTAGGCGTCACTAAGTAGCTGAGATCACTGGCGGGAGAATTCTATGACACAGGAATTTCAAAGCTTCTCCACCGCTATGATAAGTGCCTGAATTTGAATGGTGAGTATGTTGAAAAGTAGTATTTTAGTCCCTCTTTCACATGGATATAATTAAATGTTTTTCTTGTACTTGTTTTTTTTTTTTAATTCCAAAATGTTCCTTACTTTCTGAATAGCACTCGTAATCATGGGAAAAGTGTATAGTTATAGAAATGAACTTTTCAAAAAACCTATATCATCTATATGTGGAAGAAAATGGTCCGGGTCTTATGGAAGCTACACTAACACTCACTTGTGTAACTTTGAGTGTTAGTGTAGCTTCCATAAGACTCGTTTGGGGTCAGGTCCTGTGCGACAGCCCTGAAGAAGACCTACAAACGATGGCTACTGAATAAATATTTCTAGATATTCAGAGAAATTTATTGACCTCTATCCGGACCATTTACTTCCACATATTTCATCAAGGTCAATTATGTTCATTCAAAAAAAAATTCAAAGAAAATATATATATCATCTATAATTCGAAATATTTGCGGAAACTTTTGTTTCTTATTGAATTGATTACCGAAATCTACTCATTACATTCCCTTTTCCAATCTAAAGCTCACGACAACTTGTATTTTTGGAAAATATTAAAAATGAAATTAATAAACAGTTTAAACATTTAGTTACTCATCTTGAAACGACAACCTTTGAAAGATATACCAAGCATTATTACAATTGTGGAGCTAAAGTAATATACATTCGTGTAGTTAATCTATTTAAAGAAAATATTGTTATAGAAGGTTATCAAAAAATATATAGGTTAAATAGTAAACATTAACCTTATTTATATCAATAGACTTTATTATTGAGTTAAATTTAACTTCAGAAACATTATTCGTGATACTCACGTCACCTTTAGAAGTGTTGAAGGCATTTGGCGTCGGTCGGTCTTTGTTAGGTTGCTGTTGCATATTTACGATATATTTTCATCCGATTAACCTCTTTTTAGATTATAAATTGTTGTAGCGCTGTTCAACAAGGTATTTTTATCAAGAAGGAAGCTCTTACAAGTTTTTATCTCGTGGATCCATGAAAATACTAGTGCCTACACGTCGATTTGAAGATACCATATTGAATATTGTAAAGGTTAATATCACCAATAATATCTCTAAATAACTTAATTCGCTTATCTGCTCACAACAACCTGAGTGGTGGAATCACACAGTGCACAGGATCTTGGGCCTGATTTAGGAGTATGACCTTTGCTGACTAGATCGAACTTATTTATATGAGGTTTATCAGCTGTTCTTCCGTATCTCATGGAATTCCCAATTATTTGAACGCGATTCAAAGCGTTACGTGTTCAGTGAAGAGCAGCGACCATATCGATAGGTCGATGTTTCTAAAACTACAAATAAATTAATAATCAAGTTCTTATTATTTATTAAGACAAAGTCAACACTCCGAATTCACTTGATGACTTATTAATCGATAACATGACCGATTGAACGTTGTAGTTGGAACAGGGTTTTTTCAAATTCGGTTCGATGTCGGAATTTTCTTCTTCTGAAGAGCTTTGTTTCTGCACTTCCGTTGAAGAAGGGAAGTCGAAGAGAGTCGGGGAACCGCTCATTTTGGACAAGTCAAAGAACCTTCGGTTCTTGTTGAGTCCATACAGGGCTATCCTTATCATCGGACAGGCCTTTTGGAGCAGTTGGTCCAACCTCACCGCCAACGAGTTGTTGACGACGTGCCTTCCTCCGGCCGAGCAGATGTCCACTCCACCGCACGACTCCACGGCAAGGAACTTGGTATCCGATACTGTCATTCGGATCTGCAAGTAAACCAAAGGAGGAAATCATGTCGACTTATTAACATAAACATTACATAACAAAGAACTATTTCGACAATGGAATAAATAAACATTTATCAAACCACATAGTTGATCCGGTTGTTCCTTATAGATTATATACAAGTATCGATTATAAAATTATTTACATTCATTCCTGTAATCTCTTGATATTTCTCTTTAGCTTTGCTAATCACGCTTTTACCCAACTTCACGTCTGATTTTCTGAAAATGAGAATAACATCTTCTTCTAGTAACTAGAACAGAAGATATTTAAGGAACCAATGATAGATTGATATAAAGAGTTTTGCATTAACAAAATATGAGGTGTTATTTTTGAATGTCTCTTTTTTCATTTAACGCGATATATAAATGTTCCCGTTTGAATTGCTTTAAAAATATGATCAAACGGGCAAATTTTTCTGTAATTTAGCACTCAGCAAAGAGTCCCATTTTAAATTTGAATTATAAAAAAATAATAATTGAAATCATTTAAAGAAATAAACAACTTTTTTTTTATCCAAATTGATCAATACCACTTTAAAAAAAAACAGCTCATATAATGACATTATTAAAATATAATCATCTGTACCTGTCTATATATATATATATATATATAGAGATGATTATATTTTAATAATGTCATTATATATAGCTGTTATATATATATATAAAGAGAGAGAGAGAGAGAGAGAGAGAGTGAGAGAGTGCGTGAGAGAGAGATTGTCATAATAGTTGGCGACGTGGATGAGATAGCTATTATGAAATAAAAAGAACAGTATATCAAATTGATAACAACTTTAACATAAGGATGAAGAAATAAGGTTATAAGTAACTAAAGAAAACATAACAACAGCTGGAAACTTCTCGTCAGGTGTTTTCAGTGGTTGTCATGGATACATACGAGTACAGTGTTGACAATATATTTTAAGAATATGAAAGATAGAGAGTTATACATATGTATAGAGAGAAGAATGACAACTTACCTACCCTGCATAAGCCTTGAACAATAAGAGCGTATAGGATCCTTCTGTACGCTTTCTTATGAGCAACATGATCCACCCGTCCCAAACGTCGATGAACTGCGAGAACTACGTCTGTTACATTTTTGTCTTTTTCCTGAAGAATCAGCAATCTTGCAGCTCCTGCCATTCTGCTCTCGAACCTGTCGTCGAAAGAAGCTTGCTAATATATATTAAATTAGATCTGTTATGGGCAACTTTCTTAACTCAATACTAATCATAGGTATTGAACAAGTTTCTAAATTCAAAGATGTACTCGTAATACTTCAGGCTAATCTAGCGCTCTCTTTATTCCCGATAAAATCTATGGTAACCGGAAAATCGTTTTCTGCAAAATATGATACTTTTCCGTTGGCCGAACCAAATGAGTTCTATTCTCTTTGGGGCCAAGAGTTCTATTCTCTTTGGGGCCAAGAGTTCTATTCTCTGATTTAATTCAAAACAAACCACGTTTTATTTTTTTTATTTAGTCTTAATTTTTGTAAATTAAATTTGTGATTTAGCTAGATCTGAAAAAGAGTCTGTCTGTTATTTTCAATAGAAAGAGGTGTATTGGCAAAGAATGCAAGATCCGATCAGAATCATGAAATGTAAGCTCTCGTCTATCTCAACTATTTTTTCAGGACCGATTTTTTTTCTTCTTAGGTTCCGCTAATACTTCAACACAGTCTTCTCTTAAGTAGCTCCAATCTAAAACTGTATTACGATTCTCATCCAGTTGTTTTTTACACCAATCGACTGATGTCATCTCTTCCCTCCAGATCTCAAAGATGTTAGAAAACTCAATCTGGACGATTCGAGCCAGGTACCATTGCGAATGGTATTTCTCGTCCTGCATGATAAAGGATTGCACAGCCAACGTACTCCGTCACAAAAAGACAGTTTTGTTTCATGATTCTGATCGCATGATGCATTCTTTGCAAATATACCTTTCTCTTGAAAATCAGGGACAGCATCTTTTTTAGTTCTAGCTAAATCCCAAATTTTCATATTTTTTTTACAAAACATTAAGACTGGAGATGAAAAGGAAAACGTGCATTGTTTTGAATTAATTCAGAGAATAGAACACATAGCCCAAAACGAACACTCTCCTTATGTTAGTAAGAAATTTGACGGAATTCTTACATTATTTGCCAATTTTCCGCTTGCGCCAGGAAAATTACCCAAAATAAGGAGAATCAGATACCCATCGTAGCAAAGTACTCATCAATGGGATTATGAGCCTAGCAGATGTTATTTGTTTAGATTAATTGCTCAATTGATCTTTGATAACTACGTTGGCATAAAAATTGAATGTGTAGAGTTCTTGGCCTCATAACCGAAGGAGTGGTAAGGACATTAAATCCAATTAATGGCAGAAAGATGGATTAAAGAATTAGAAAGCAATTGCCTTTACTCTGAAGAGTAGTATTCAATAATTTAAAAAATGTATTAGAAGACTTAGCGTCTTCTCCGTATCCCTTCTAAAAAAATAAAATGGAAAATATATCCGTAGGCTTTATTAGAATGCAAATGGGAAAAAACACAAGCAAAGCCTTATGTTTCAAATATGGGGTAAAACCAAACAATTACTAGTCGACGTTTCGCCCATTCAGGCATTATCATGGCACAAATAAGAGTAAGATCAATCACATCTCAAAGAAGAAGTGCAATACATCCCAACGAATAATCGCCCAAATAGGCTCATAACCTGAGACCGCACCTCCACCCCAAGAGATTCAACTCAAACCAGTTTTTTCCATTTGCATTCTAATAAATGTTAATGTTTTGTTTTGAGTTTTGGCTCTATTTTATTGATATGCGTAGGCTTGTATATCCGGTCCTATATAGTCCATCCAACATTATGGTTACCAAAACAACCGACTATGCCAAAGATCGGAGGGTCGGTGCCCGACAGGTAGACTTAAGAATTTTTTAAAGCGAGTGTAAAATCCTGGGTTATGCCGTCCTAAGGATGGGAAGTAAACTAAAACATTAGAACACTCATTACCAATAATTATATTTTATTTTCCATAAGCTCATGATAATTGTATTTTTGGAAAATATTAAAAATGAAACGAATAAACAGTTAAAACTTGATTTTAAACTAAATCAGCTCGAAGCGACAACCTGCGGAACAGATACCGAGAACAATTACTTTTACTAAAAAGAACAAATTGTTCAAACTCACAAATGATTGTCTTTCGCCACTAACAGTTCTTTTTTTTTGTAGTTGTCTGATATCTTTTTAATGAGATTCTTTGTTTCCCTAAACTCTTTAGTTCTCTCATCCTCACCATGCTTGTCAAAAATGATTCTTCTCCATTCCAATTCGCTTATTAAATTTTCGAAATATTTCATCTGTAATGGAAAAATAAACAAATTCAGAGGCGAACGCAAATTTTTTACAATTCTTTTTTCTGGAGAGGGAAATTTAAAGGAGGATATATTAAATAACAATACGAGAACAACTTAATGATGAGTAAGTGTAACAGAATGGTAGTGAGTATTAACAGAATGGTAGTGAGTATTAACAGAATGGTAGTGAGTATTAACTGAATGGTAGTGAGTATTAACAGAATGGCAGGGTTTTACCTTTTGCACCACTTCTTCGTCAGTAAGGGGGCATAATGGCTTACATTTTTTTTTATCTTTCATTTCATGTGTAGTTCCATTCATTTTCTCTTTAAAACTTCGTGGATTAAGTAAGGACCTAGGTACTAGAGGAAATGAAATATATATTTTTCTGGTTTGTGTTTTCTCGGACCTATTATCTTATATGTGTAATAATTATAATAAAATCTCATAACAATATACTTCAAATCATATGTAAAAAATAATAAAAGAAATGGATTGTTGCAAAAGAAATACTTATCAGCACTTCGAATCCTAACCTGTCTTATGGAATTTGAAGTTCCCGCTTTAACTTGATTAAAAACATTTATAGTTGATTAATATATTATTTATATATATTAATATATATACATATATATTTATATATATATATATATATATATATATATATATATATATATTATATATTGATTAATATAGTTGATAACTGATAGTTGACCACCAACGATATCTAAATAACATCGAATATAAACTATCGATACATTACGTATGTAGTTTAGTAATGACAATACATAGATGTAGGTACAACAAATAATTAAATATATAATGATTAATAGATTGGTTGGTTATTTATTTAAGGTTACTTTATGCTAGTATTACTAACCGAGTTTAGAGAATCATCATGTTTGACTTGAGACTGCCAAATAAAAAAATATAAGTTCGATTTTTAGACACGCTTGTTTATTCATTTAACGTCACTTAATGCTGTTATACCTAATCGGATGATGTTACTTTGAGAGTCCTATATTTTGTCTATCCAGGTTTAGTTAGGATAGTGATCTTTAACGAATACACCTTTCTCCGTACCTTAATAAAGTTCTCACTGGTCATCCGGCCCGTTGGAATTGTAAATATATTATCTCTTTTATGAGATATGATACATTCCCACTCTGGTTTAAGTGGACTGTGTATAATTATAAATTTCTAACAAAATAAAAGGCATGATAAGTTATAGCATATAACGATGGCAAAAATATAATGTATATTCCTGATTTTGAGACAACTGTGAATGACATGCCTAACTTCTGTGTGGTTCATGCTCCTCCTTACCCTGCTGGCTCTCTTCTGTGGTGTTCTGCTATATATTGATGTTACTCATGCTGAAATACATGGAGCATATGATTCTACCTGTTCTCTTCTTGTTACAGATGTAGAAGAAGACCATTTTGTTCCTAGTTGCAGGCTTAGGCATTTGAGAGGGCTCTGCATCTGTTACAAGGAGAAGGGTAGTTTTAGTTTGAACAGACATTAAATGGATAAACTCCCTGCAACTCACCAATGATCAAGTAATGGTGACCTCATCAACGGAGCAGTTCCTGGAAATGTTCGATGTAGTAAAGATGTTATCAGACAAAAATTTAAAAACATATAATTGGTTAATATTAATAGTAAGAGCCTAACAATCCTCAATGTTTCATTTGAAGAACAATGTCTTCATCTAGCTAGGTCACCAAATATCCTCTATTTCCGGACAATGGAACGAAATAATAAAATATTGTTATTCTCGAAAGGCATGGGGAGGTGAGGTGTTTCGAATTATAGAAAAATCTGTGGGAAATTAGGGTTCAAACAGTACTGATACAGGGTAGGGAGTTCTGTAGAATAAGTAAAAATCTTGTGCATAAACAACAAAACGAGGTTTTTAAAGTTACATTCTGCAGATTACAAGGATATATATGAAAACTAAAAATAGATTAATCTTTAAGATATAATGAAAATGATCAGGTCATACCAACAGAGGGACGGATGCAGATGAATGAAGAAGAGTATGGAGTGGGCAACCTGGCATCCCACGAGATCAAGAGGTAGGCCGACCACGAAATGGGATAAGGAGACAAGAGGTTTGGCGAAATAATTTTAGGATGGAAAATATTGGGATAGATTCATTATCTAGTTTAGATACAGGAATAAATAACATTGTAATTATAATCTTTCTCAATGTACATGCACTCAAAAATCCTCTGTAAAAAAAAACAAAACAACTGATTTTGCACTGTTTTGTAAATAGATGTAAATAACAAATTGTGATTACAAAATAATTTCTCTAAGGCGCTGTAAGCACTATCGATAGTGCTTAGGGTTATCATTTATTTAGATTAATCGATATATAGTTATTACTATCTACTATCATTCATTCTAACTTGATTCTGTAATATTCAAGACCCATTTTAACCAGGCTTATTAATTATTCTGTATTTGACAAAAAAATGTTTTCATCATTGTCATTGTCATTGACTATTTGGTTAAATTTGATAAGGATTTA
This sequence comes from Troilus luridus, assembly GCA_964056705.1. NCBI lineage: Eukaryota > Metazoa > Arthropoda > Insecta > Hemiptera > Pentatomidae > Troilus > Troilus luridus. The sequence continues at coordinate 248,836 of OZ057415.1, forward strand.
GTAGGCCTTTATCTAACAGATGGTTAGAGAATGTAAGATTGTTGTTAAAGATGGCAGGTGATTGGGATTTAACAGGTGTATAATAAAAGTTCTAAAATGAGCAGTTCTTACCTGGGAAGCAAGATTTCCGATCTTCAGGAAAGGCTAAAGAAAGAAAGTGAGATGATCAACGTGGATAGTTCATTAATTGATCAGTCAAGTCCTTTCGCTGCGGGTTCACGCCCGGGGTCTGGTAGGAGACCAAAGATATGTAAGTTATATTTAGACTAAATCCTTTCAATTGGCAAGTTTTCGTTTTTATCACAAGTGAAATAGTGGTATTGGCTTCTTTAGTATATGGTTGTCAATTTATTTCAATGCTTTATTTTTTTATTGATCAGCATTATGTTTTGTTATTAATCAAAACATCTACCTGTGACATTGACATTCGGATTTGTTATGGCTATAGTTGAATATGATTTACAGTGGGAAATGTTGGAACTCCAACCAGAACTAGAAAACCATATGACATACCAGGATCTAATTTCATCCCTCATCCGACTGTTGATCATGTTGAAATCGACAATAAAATGAAAGAAATTATGGAAATGAGTGGCGTAATATGCATAAATGGACAGGTTTGTTTTCTATGATATTATTGTACATTGTATAAGGATCCTAACTATTTTGGTTTGTTTGTTATGGTCTTTTGTTTTATTTAATTACTAAACAAATTTTTTTTTCTGCTAAAAGTGGTTTACAGTATTGATATTATTGTTATTACCTATCGTCTTAAGTTGTTTTATGGAAATTTGACATAACCCCATACATTATAACTTCACAATAGGATCATGTTATTAGATATGGATTACATTATTTCTATTGATTTTCTCTAATCTAGAAAAATCGAGCTTAAAGTAGTATTAATTTAAATTATGGTTGAAATTACTATAAAAGATTCACTGGCTCATTTGTTCACTTTTGTTAATTTTTGCAAATATCTCAATGAAAAGCCAGAAGAAATAATAATTTTAAGTTTTAGCTAATGAGAAGCGTAGTAATTTTATTAATTCCAATAAAAACAACTTTTAATCTTAAATTCAATGCAACTAGTAAGCAATATTACTCTGAATCTCCTGCTAATATAACCACTTTAAAATTTCACCCCCTTTGTAATTAACTTTACAACTTCTAAACAATTAAATAAAATGCATTTGTTTTTATCATATTAATTTACAAGGTTTCTTAATAGAAACCAATATTGTACAACACTAATTCTTTTGTCTCACCTTTTTTTTGTTTTTTAATGTTTCATGGTAATTACTATTGCATCTTAACCTTTGACACACCTGTCTTAATGACATTTAACTATCTGTGGTATAACTGATTAAACATTTGAACATTTAATGGATTTAATTTTGAAAATTTTTCTATAGTTTATTTTCTTTTCTGAAGATAATTGTAAAAACTCTCTACAGTGGACATTGATAGGTTTGATGGAATTGTCCGTTTAAGATGGGTGATCAGCAAGGAGGGGTGCTCAAGTATTTATTAAAAAATGTGTGAATACATGCATGTATAGAAATTAGATTATTTATCTAGTACTAGTCAAATTAGTAAATAATTTATGATTATTTTTTTAAATGTCTTATCTAACTATTCACACATTATTACTATTCTAAGTACTAAATATTTTCAAAAACAAAAAGTAAATTTCATAAGCAAAACAATTTTACTTTTAAGATAGCATTTTAAAAAAATGTTATTTAGACAGAATTTTTATAAATATTCTTTAATGGAATCTATCTGTGTCTTGAAATTGCTTCTTTACCAACCCTATTGTTTTATATTCTATATTAAGTTTTAATTTATTAATACTTGAGATTTTCCTTTTAATGGTTAACTAATTGTCTTTATGATCTTTCTTATTTTTCATTAATGAAAATTTTACAGTTTTTTAAAAGTTTCTTTGTTAACATTTGATGTTTTATCTTAAATAATGTCGTTAATAAATTATTGACTGAGTAATCAACCTAATAAACCTAAAAAAAATTGTATGTAACATGGATGTATGGATACATCCATATTGTTTTTTTGTTCATTTAACGTCCTTTTATGCTGCTATGGCTAATCGGACGATGCTACAGTGGGAGCTATAAATTTTTCCTATCCAGGTTTTATTAGGATAGGGATTGTGGTGATTTTTAATCCCACTCATGTGAGGGAAACTTTCCCTACTATTGTCTAACCTGATAGATAAACCACATATATCTTTTGTAAACTCACAATTCTTGTACAGTTGCTGTTTTAAGCTAAAAAAACCTTTCTTGCGTCAACCTCCCGCTGCCCTGAAGATGACCCACAAAGTGGGTCGAAACGTCGGCACGTAATTAAAATAAGTAACCACTTATTTAGTGTTTTATTTGACTGCACCCCCAACTATTTTCTTCCTTACATATAAAAAAACCTTTCTAAGGGTAAATCATTCGTCCTTCATTTTCATCCCAATTTTATTAGCTTAAAACAACAACTGTACAAGTAAGTAAAGGAGTATCAATGGCATCTACTTCGTTATGGACCAAAGTTGAAGGATTTATTCTTGTAAAGCTTTAAATTGCTGAACACAATTACACTAAATGTAAGTTGACTGTTCTGAAAGAACTCTGTTCCGATATTCTCATTGGACTTGACATAATCAAAGTACACTCAAATATTCTGCTAAAGTTTGGTGGTGACAAGGCACCTCTCACAATCTGTTCACACACTGTAGCTAAGATTGACCCTGTACGTCTCTTTGATCATCTCTCTCCTAACTCTCATCCAATAGCCACGAGTACCCGCAAATACTGTAATGAAGACAATCAGTTTATTAAGACAGAAACCACTCGGTTGCTTTCCAAAGCAGTGATTGAGCCCAGCAATTCACCATGGAGAGCTCAGGTATTGGTTGTAAATAACAATGAATAAATAGACTATTCTCAAACGGTAAATAGGTACACTCTACTTGATGCCTACCCCTTACCAAATGTTGACCAACTTGTAAGAAAAGTTGCTAATTACAAACATTACAGTGTCATGAACTTACGGCAAGCGTATCATCAGATCTCAATATGTGAAGATGAGAAGAAATATACTGGTTTTGAAGCAATGGGTAAGCTGTATCAGTTTACACGCATACCTTTCGGCGTGACTAATGGAGTAGCCTGCTTCCAGCAAATTATAACTGGCGTAATACCTCACCGGAGTCTATTCCTGTGTGTGGGATGGATAAATGTGACCAGGTCCTTAATCTAAACAAGCTTATATTGACACTCAATAAGCTCGTAAAGTAAATTTGACAACACAAGCGTAAAACTTCTGGGACATCTTGTTTCATTCCACTCAATCAAGCCAGATCCAGCACGGCTTGCCCCGTTGCTTAATATGCCACCGCCACATAACTCTGAATCACTGAAGCGGGCTCTTGGTTTCTTTGCTCATTACTCGAAGTGGATACCTAAATTTTCAGATAAAATCCGGGTCTTGATTGATGCCACATCATTTCCGCTGAATCCTTCTGCTTTCGAAAATCTAAAAAAAGGATTTTGCCAACTCAGTTGTCACAACCATCGATGAATCTCGCTCTTGTAGTAGAAACTGATGCCTCTAAGTTTCCACTGGCAGCTACCCTTAGTCAAGATGGGTGCCCAGTTGCATTTTTCTCACGATCATTGAGCAGATCTGAAATCAGTGGACATCCACCAATCAAAAAGGAGGCTGCGGCAATTGTTGAATCCTTGAAACATTGGAGAGCATTCCTCCTTGGCAAGCATTTTCGCCTTATGACTGATCAAAAAGCTCTGTCTTTCATTATTGACCGAAAACATGGGAGTAAGGTAAAAAATGAGAAGATCACTAAATGGCGAATAGAGCTAGCTCCATTCGTTTATGACATATCTTACCGTCCCGGTGAGGACAACACCAAGACAGACACACTCTCTCATTTCTGTAATGCGTCCACTTCTACTGACTTGTTCCAGCTTCACCAATCTTTGTGCTACCCTCCCTGGTGTTACTCGTATGTACCATTGGCTCAAATGTAAGAACATTCCTTATTCCCTTGAAGATGACTTCAAGCTGTACCACCTTTGCTGAAGTAAAACCTAGGTACTTGAAAACTTCTGAAACCTTAGTTAACGCCACCTCTCCATTTGAACGCGTCAACATAGAATTTAAGGGCCCTCTCCCTTCCAGATCACAGAACTTCTACCTCCTTACAATCATTGACGAGTATTCCCGCTTCTCTTTCGCCGTGATGTTTCTGCTGCCACTGTGGTTGAGTGTCTTAAAAATCTCATCTGTTTGTTTGGAATGCCAGTCTATGTCCACTCAGACCGGGGACCTTCCTTTATGTCTAGGGAAGTCAAGGATTTCCTCCATTCAAATGGTGTAGCTACCAGCAGAACAACACCATAGAATCTGGCAGGAAACAGGCAAATTGAACGCCACAATGGAACTCTGTGGAAAACCATTTGTCTCTCTTTGAAGACTATAGGACTGGGAAATGGTCCTACAGGAATCCCTCCACGCTATTCGATCTCTACTTTGCACAGCAACTAACTCCACTTCTCATGAACGATTTTTCACCCATCCTCGCCGTACAGCCAATGGAGTCTCCTTGTCGTCTTGGTTAACCCCTGGTCCTGTGCTCGCCAAAAGGAACGTGCGAATCAGCAAATATGAAGACACTGTCGAGGAAGTGGAATTACTTGAGGCCAACCCACAGTACGCCCTAATTCGCAAGAAGGATGGATCAGAATCAACCGTGTCTCTGAGACAACTAGCACCCAAAGGAATTCCTGAAATGTTGGAGAAGCCTTACCCTAACGGTGATGAACCCGCTCCGATATTAGAGCCCTCTAACATGGTACATCCGGAAGAACCCTCTGCCACTCCATCTGTTCATGGCTCTCTCTCTCTAATGAAATTGGAATCCCAGTGTGCACCTCAAGACCTCAATGGGTGACCAGGGCTCCTCTTACCTCAAAGACTATGTTACTAATTGAAAACCAATCCTGGTGTTACAAATCTTGAATGAAGTTTTAAATCTTTCTTTGGTATCTCAAATATTGTACTTAAATTTTGCCAAATGTTTTCTTAAATCTTTCTATGTATCTCAATTATTGTACTTAAATTTTGCCAGATGTGTTCTTAAATCTTTCTATGTATCTCAAATATTGTACTTAAATTTTGCCAAATGTTTTAAGAAAAACTCAGGGTGAATGTGGTGATTTTTAATCCCACTCCTGTGAGGGAAACTTTCCCTACTATTGTCTAACCTGACAGATAACCACTTCTATGTTTTGTAAACTCACTATTCTTGTACAGTTGTTGTTTAAGCTAATAAAAACCTTTCTAAGGGTAAATCATTCGTCCTTAATTTTCATCACAGGGATTTTCAAGGATATATATCATACAGCCTTATTCTAAATTATTCTTTGTAATTATATATTAAAATTGTTCATAATTTTTTTGTTGTATGGAGTATATATATATATATATATATATATATATATATATATATATATATATATATATATATATTAGATATAATTGATATAGTGTAGTATATACTTGTATAAATTAATCATGTTTAGCGTTAAATGGACTTCCTTTCAATCATTTAAAATTAAATTTAATCTGTTTTTATTTGTCATCAGAAATACAAAACAAGCATTGAAGATCTGGAACTTCTTGGAGAATTAGGCAGTGGAACTTGTGGACATGTCGTCAAAATGCTACATAAACCAACCCAATGTGTAATGGCAGTCAAGGTATTAAAAATATCATTGATTTTTCGCTGTATGTCTAGAATATTTCACGACTCCGTCTCTCCACAACAGTTTTAGTCTTTTCCAGTGCTTCTCGATCCATCATTATAATCTTTTTAGGAATGCTTGGTTAATTCATTCTGGCAACATGTCTGGCCCATCTAGGCCTCCCTATGTAGAGATGACTCTCATACCTTTGCTTATTCAACTTTGAGATGGTCCAAGTCTGATCCATAGATAGGTCGGAGCGGGGTCTTAAATAATCCCAACTTTGTACTGTAAGTGAGATGATGACTTGTGAAGAGGTCTCTTAATCCAAAGGAGCTTATGTTCAAAAGCATTATTCTTCTTCTCAAATATATATATATATTTGATCTGGTTTATTACGGTTTTTTATTATTGAATTACAACTATATTTGTGTTGGTAACTCTACGTTTTAAGTATTATACTTATTTAATTAAAATCTTACACAAGTCTTTGGATACAAATCTTTTCTCTTCAAAATGAAAATATTTAAAAATAATCACTATCAAAATAACTATTAATTAAAATATATTTAAAATAGTTTGTTATGTGTAATGTATTTACTAAAAGCTTATTTTTTATCTGTTAAATGATGATTATGAAACCAACATACTCTCGAAACATCGCCAAAAAGAAGTTTAAAGAACTGATTGAAGATCGAGAACCTCAAGCATATATGATTATTATTTGCATGTGGACCCTGATAGATCACGCAGTGCTTTTATGATTCGCCTTTTGGCTTTCATTCTCTCTCCGCGGGTTCCTCAAGTATATTTATATATAAAATGATATTCGATGAAGTCTTTGGATAATGAAATAAAGACAGAATTGTATCTCTGAAAAAAGACAAAGAAACATTCAATGCCTTTACTTCATGTTTCTATTCAAAATTCAATATAAGGGTTTCAACACGTTGTAACCCTACATTAAAAACTATTCGCTCTCTTAATTTTATTTATAACATATGTTGTTTCGAGAAGGCTGTGAGGCTATCGCAGAAAATACAAAATTAAGAAAACGTTTGTTTATTAACGAAGTAGTTTTTTTTGCATATATGTATATATATATATATATATATATATATATATATATATATATATATTTTTCTATTAACTTATTTTCCACATCTTTAGCTTATTTCTGAATCTATCATTATGCGGGCATTTTTAGGCTACATAAATTTTTTTCTTCGGCCAAATGTCTCTTATCTTAAATTATCTTAGGGGTTGATGTTTTAAACCGTGCTGGCGACTCTTAACTGAAAAGACCCAGTGAAATCTCACTGTCTAAGCATATCTGTCCTTCATAAAATTGTGCGTACCATTTTAATCATAATGTTACGGGCTACTGGGTGTAAAATGAACTTAACTACTACTGAATTCAAGTTACTAATATTTATTAACAAATTAAAAAGATTACAAGGAAATTATTTAAAACAATTAAATTATTAAATAATACCAATTTACAATAACAATATTCTACAGATTATAACCTAGGCCTAACTGTTATCTAATTACTAAAATAATGTAAGATATTGCTAATACTAAATAACTAAACTATTTATATAAATTTGTACAAATACAATAATATTACACTATAGTTTACAACTACAAATTAACACTTACAGTTCGCTAATTAAAGTCCACCGACCGTAAAACTCTCCAAATATGACAAACTAACACACAGTTTATTACATTTATCACACGGCCAGTAACTATCACTGTCACTGTTACTCACTTAGCACTTTTCACAGATTGACTTATAACTCGGCCGAATTTATAATAACTAACTCGGCCGAAACAGCTGGCCTTTATATAGGCAAGGTAGGTCGGGATGGTCCACTTCTCGGAAGATCGAGAACCGCCTCGCCAGGGGGTTATTCTCTTATTGTTTGGACGTCCTGGAGATAGGACCTCCCAAGTTATCCTCTCTCTGCAGGGGTGTCCAAAAGGGAAAAGGACCTCCAAAGTTAATCTACTGCGAGTGGAAGTGGTGGAGAGAGGACCTTCAAGTTATTCTAGCCTGCTAGTGGAAGAGGAACTCCATATTTTACCAACTCAGCGAGTGGAAGCTGGATTCTCTAGAGGAATTGGATTATATTGATTCAGAGACTTTTATGGAGGAGTTTCAGGACAAAGGTTTGATGATGTGCATGTAAGTGTTTATTTGAGTCATTATAGTGTAAAAATTGTGTTTGTCATTTAAAAAATCATTTAAAAAGAAACGCGTGCGTGTCTGTTTGTGTCTGTGAGCGTGCGTGCGTGCGTTTGTCTGTGAGCGTGTGTGTGTGTGTGTGATCTCAGTTAATGTACTTTATTATATTTAAATTATAAAAATAAAAACAAAGCCAAATATTTCTTTATCTATGAATTTATTTCAGCGTCTTCCGTGAATCCCATTGATATTCCAACCCGTTTACACAAAGCCTTTGACAAATTATATACCTAATGAATCACTCTGAATACCTAATGAATACCTGGTGAATCACTCTATCGATAGGTGAAATTCCGTTCAGTAGTTATTGAGTTTACCGCAAACAAATGTGGCCGAGGACTTTGTTTTATAATATGTATATATATATTGTTGTCGTACTGCAATTTAAAATATCAGATGTAATAAGACACAAGTCGTTAATAATATCATATCATTACAATATTCGATTATTATAACCAAGAACAAGTTCGTTATTAGTAAAATAATTCATTTCTTTCTTTCATTGTCAATTGATTACTTGATTTTATTACCTCTAAGAATACCAAAATTATAAAATAAAATAAGAAATAGTTAAAACAGAGGATATTAAAAACAATTATGAAAACTATGAATAACGGTATTTCATAAAATTATTTGTTTATTATCAATCATAAAAAGTATATTTCACAAAAATAACATCACATAAAACATTTAAAAAAGTTGTTTAAACAGTTTAAAAAAGTCGATAGAAGAAGATACGATGGAGTAGGGAAGCCAACCAGGCTGCCCAGATCACTCTATACCGCCCCTGGACCTCAGGTAGTCTGCTACAGCTCTGTGGTCGTTGTGATTAGCGATGTGTAAGGCAGTCCAACCATTATCAGCCGTGGCATTGATATCAACACCGCAGCCAATGAGCAGCTCCACCATTGCCAATTTGCCTTGAAGAGATGCTTCTATTAGCGGTGTCAAGCCTCCATCCGCCCTAGCTGCTGGGTCTGCCCCGGCATCGAGCAGCGCCGTCGCCACGGCAGTGTGCCCCAAACCCGCTGCCCGGTATAAGGCAGTCTTCTCCCTCTGGTCCTTCATATCCACCGCAGCCCTGGCATCAAGCAGCGCCTTTACGACGGCAGAGTTGAATCTTGATGCTGCCAGGTGTAAGGCGGTCTGCTGGTACTGGTCCTTCATATCTACCACAGCCCCAGCATCAAGCAGCGCCGTCACAACGGCAGTGTGGCCTTTCTCTGCTGCCAGGTGTAATGCGGTCTGCTGGTAACGGTTCTTCATATCCACTGCCGCCCCGGCATCGAGCAGTGCCGTCACAACGGCAGTGTGTCCTCTCTCTGCTGCCAGGTGTAATGAGGTGTTCTGGCCACTGTTCTTCATGTCCACTGCCGCCCCTGCATCGAGCAGTGCCGTCACCACGGCAGTGTGTCTGTTACATGCTGCCCAGTGTAAGGGGGTCTGCTCTCTCTGGTCCTTCATATCCACCGCTGCTCCTGCATCGAGCAGTGCCGTCGCAACGGCAGTGTGCCTGTAAGCTGCTGCCTTGTGTAAGGCCATCTGCAGGTACTTGCCCTTCATATCCACTGTCGCCCTGTTATCGATCAGCACCCTCACTACCTCTGGGTTATTATTCACAGCTGCAACGAAGACATTCGTATCGTCTTTGTTATCTTCCTCGCACAACCTGGCTCCAATGTCCATTTGAGATGTCACCGACCCAACACAGCCTTCTTCAGCAGCGTAGTGAAGCGCGGTCCGACCTTCTTTGTTCTTTATCTTGGGATCAGCTCGATTTAGTAATAACAAAGTTACAATTTCTGCTTCAATATTTCTCGAAGATATCATCAACGCAGTGCTTCCGACATTATCCTGGCTGTCCACAGGCACACCCATCCTGAGGAGCATTCTGACTACTGAAGGATTACTAGCGACATGCAATGGTGTGAGGCCGCTGTGATTCTTTATGTTTGCAGGTACCTTCCTGATTTTTAATATTTTGAGGATTTCGACATTTCCTGAGCTAGCTACGGAATGGACTATACTGTCACCATCTTTTAACTTGACACCTGACAGAGCGCTGAAATCCGCTCCTTTCTTCTTTAACAACTTAATACCCTGGATGTTGCCCGCTCTAATGGCTTGAAATAACGGAGTTTCCTCGAGTTGGTTTTTTTTATCCAAGTCGGTTCCTCGTTCTAGCAATGCTTCCATGGCTTCGTTATATCCTCCAGCAGCAGCAGCATGGAGGTAGGTGTCTCCTCCAGCCAAACGCCTGTCATATTTGGCTCCAGCGATCAACAGAGCCCTCACAGAAGATGAGCTGTTATGTCTGACTGCCTCTTCCAGTGGAGTGGCATTGCTAGAGTTCACAGCTTCAAGGTCAGCGTTCAGGAAAACAAGAGCCTTGATGGTGTCACTGCAGCCGGCTCTTGCGGCTATATGCAGAAAGCTATCTCCAGACTGAGTTGACCCACACACATCTGCTCCTTCACTCACCAGTTCAAAGATATCTCTGGGACTCTTATTAGCTACGGCGTTTTCAAGTAGAGTAGCTAAATCGCAATGGCTATCCTGGAACATTGAAAATTATTATTAGTAAAAGTTATGCTTTATATTCATTACTTCAGTTGGCCATATATTAAACTGTACAAACTCTTGATTGATGTTAAAAATAAAAACCATACCATTGATTTATCTTTTTCACTTTAAAGTGCTGTGTACGGAAAAATTAGGATCCAGTTAGCATTTTTCGATAAGTTACAAATAGTTAAAGATTAAGATACTTTTTTTACTTTGTACAATTCTGTTTACATTTCGAATGTGTTATAAAATAAGGAAAAAAATGTTTACAATAAAAATTGCATATGAAAGAATGCAAAAAGAAGACATTGCAACAATGAAACCAGAATGCCTAACACTTAATTATAGGTTGTATCGACTAGAGGTTTTGGAGAGAAGAATTATGAGGAAAATTTTGGGTCCTATAAGAAGCACAGAAACCATGAAATCACGAATTGATGATGAGGTATATCAAAACTTAGAAAAAAATAACAGAAACGATTAGGAAAAGGAGACTGGTCTTTTTGGGCATTTATACAGAGTGAATGACAATAGGCCGTCACAACAGAATTGATTGACTAAAGATGGCTTCATTATTTCAAAAAAAACTTTTGATGAATTAATTTAGAAAAAGATATGTTTATTCGAAAAGAAAAGATATGACCAGGACTGGGACTTGAACCCCGGTCCCCACGTATCTATCGTGGTGCTTTACCAACTAAGCCATCCTGGTTCGCTTCTAGGCCAAACATATCCTTTCTTTTCACCGATCCTATATCTCCGTGTTCTCGCAATTTGCGATGTATTCATGGGGAAGATTGTTCATTGAACATTACTTTAATTTTGTATCTTGTTGACTTACGTCATTAGATATTATTATAATTTATTTCTATTATTTTTTTGTTAGTTGTAATTTTTAAATATATTTATTTGAAAAGAAAAGATATGACCAGGACCAAAATTAATGTAATAAGACCAGGACCAAAATAAAGATCAGTCAACGAAGTCCAAAATTAAAGTAATATTCAATGAACATTCTTCCCCGTGTATACATCGCAAATTGCGAGAACACAGAGATATAGGATCAGTGAAAAGAAAGCATATGTTAGGCCGAGAAGCGAACCAGGATGGCTTAGTTGGTAAACCACAACGATAGATACGTGGGAGACCCAGGTTCGGGTCCTGTCCTGGTCATATCTCTTCTTTTCAAATAAATATAATTAAAAATTATAACAAAAAAAAATTTGAAGATATCTGTTTTTAAATTAATTATGTAGTAATAAATAAGCTTTGAAAGTAAAAGGTAAATAAAACTTTAATACATCTACATATAAATATATATGTTAAATTGTGCCGATCCCACTAGCCCTGAAGAAGACCTCCAATGTGGGTCGAAACGTTGGCTTAGCAATAAACAGTTCTCCCTATGTAAAAAAATGTCCACCCGGACCATTTTCTTCCTCATCTATGTTAAACCTTCACTTTCGGTCATAAAAGTTAACTTTATAATTAGGTCTCCGAAAATACAGCTCTGACATCTTAGTAAAGACTGAATTATTTTTAAGTAACAAAATTTCACAGAGGTAAACCATTTTCCATTTTTGTTTGAACGATTTTGTTACATTTATAAAAGTCAAATATCCAATGAACATGAACAGGCCACCATTTGGAGGGATATTTTTAAGAAAATATAAAATCCTCACAATTTTCCGGACAACCCTATACATACTGATCTCTACACCATGAGCCTCAACAAAAAATAATTTTTAAAAAGGTCTATTTGATATAATTGAAAGAGGTACCTCCAACAATGCCCTGAACTGGACACCAGGGATCCTATGTTGCTTCGCCAGAGCAGACATTATTGCCAGCACATAAGCAGGCAACTTCAGCGTGCCGTCCGCTACTAGCTGCAGGAGGAGAGCCATAGCATCCACTATGTCAGTCCTGGGGAAGGAGAAGTCCTCTAAGAGCCACACCCTAAGGTGCCTAGAGCGCAGGCGGTCGACCTGCTGACAGATGTCGGCCAACAATATACATGACATTACGTCCCCTGTTACTAACGAGTGTAGCAGCGCCAGCAGTAGACACTGCGGCGTGCTCAGTTCCATGTCAGCGATTGACGAGGGACTGTAGATGTTAGCATGTGCTCCGTAGTCAGCGCCTGACAGGATCTTGTGGTAGCACTGGTTGGCAACCTTCCTCATTGCTGGGCTAGGAACCATCTCTTCCAACTGGAGACACAAAATTAATTATAGTAACAATAATATAATAATAAAAATATTTATTTCAGCCCATTTGGCACATATTGCATTTTCGATCTCCTTTGAAAACCTCCCCTAAGGGTTTTTCGTGGAAGTGTGTATGAAGAAGCCTTCCATCGAAAGCACTCCTAGCGTGGTTCGTAGCATGAATATAAAGGTAAATTAATAAAGATGAAAGGCAAACGTTCCGGGTTTTTCTTATTATTACAGTTCTGTAACTGAAAACTTCTTTAGCCGCGTTTGCCAACTTTTCGTACAGTGTAAAATCGCTAACATGTTAATACTAGTGACACCTAGCGGTTTGTGCATGAGTTGTTTGAGTTATTTTTATCAGTGTTACGGGCTACTGGGTGTAAAATGGACTAAACTATTACTTAATTCAAGAATCTAATATTTATTAACAAATTAGAAAGAATACAATGAGATTATTTAAAACAGTTAAATTATTAAACTAATATCAATTTACAATAATAATATTCTACTAAATGTTATCTAATTTCTAAGATAATATACAAATAATATAAGATATTGTTTATACTAAGTAACTAAACTATTTATATAAATTTGTACAAATACAATAATATTACACTATAGTTTACAATTACAAATTAACACTTACAGTTCGCTAACTAAAGTCCACCGACCGTAAGACTCTTCAAATATGACAAACTGCCACACAGTTTATTACACTTATTACACGGCCACTAATTGTCACTGTTGCTCACTAAGCACTTATTACAGACTGATACTAACTCACTGTAACTCACGCACTATCACTAGTTAACGACTGCTACTCACTGGCTTATTACTTCACTGCTTATTACTGACTCGTCTTATTACTACTGCCGGCCAGAACAGCTGTCCTTTTTTTATAGGCAAGGCCGGTCGGGGTGGGGATTTCTCGGAAGAAGACCGAGAACCGCCTAGTCCCATCGAGCCCGATCCAGAAGCTTCTACGCCATTCTATAATCCCTTCCGCTTAATCCCATTGTTTGCCTAATCTTCTCAGCCGGTTCTCGTCCCTGCTCTGACCGTAACACTGCCCCCTCCTTAAAAGTGCTCTGCCCCAGAGCATAGTCCGGAGAAATCGGGCGGTTATGAGCTTCCCTCGATGGAGACGTATTTCCTTTCCGTGCGTATGGTGGAGTGCTTTCCCGACGCGTGGTCCTTGGCGTTCCAGTTCCTCAGTTCCAGCAAACTTCTTCCTGAAGACCGTTGCAATCCCTCGGGAAGTCCTCAGATCTTCGGCTACACAATGGGCCAGAGAATAGTCCGCGGGTAACGAGAAGATATCTCTGTATACTGACTGAGTTACTCCACGGAAACCCTGTACCTTAGGTTGTGCAACTGATACCTTACTGGTCTCCACGTTGTTGAGGTTCCTGACTTGCTGGTCTTCTGTCGGGCCATGGTCTCCTTTGTAAGGAAGGGGCCAGTCTGTTAAAATGGACTACCCTGGGTTTTCCTTTTGGCTGCTTCCTGATCCTATAGATGACGTCGTTTATCCTATTGATAATCTCAAACGGGCCATCCCAGGAGTTCTGAAGTTTAGGTGAGTAGCCTCGCCTTCTTCGAGGATCATGTAGCCAGACCAAATCTCCAGGTTGGAATCCACCTTTCTCTGCCCTGATGTCGTAACGCTCCTTCATTCTGTCACTGGCTCCCTGGATGTTTGCACGAACCTTCTCGTGGATATTATCCATCCGCTTCCGTAGATTCGTGACGTATTCCTCTCCGTTAACTTCCTCGTCTGGCTTGAACCCGAATTTCAGATCACAAGGCAAACGAAGTTCTCGGCCGAACACCACATTTGCGGGGGTCTGCCCCGTTGCTTCATGGACTGAACTGCGGTAGGCTAACAAGAACAAGTGAAGATACTGGTCCCAGTCTCGCTGATGGTCGGAGACCACTTTAGACAAATATCGACCCATCGTCCTGTTCATGCGCTCCACCATGCCATCCGATTGAGGGTGAAGAGGGGTCGTCCTGGTCTTCCGTATCCCCAGTGCTTCGCACATTCCGGAGAAGACTGCAGACTCAAAGTTTCTTCCCTGGTCAGCGTGAAGTTCCATGGGTACTCCAAACCGGCTGACGAGCTGCTTCACAAGTACGTCTGCAACCGTGACTGCCTCTTGATTCGGAAGGGCATACGCTTCCACCCACTTAGAAAAATAGTCCATGGCCACGAGAATATATCGGTTGCCTTCGTCCGTCACAGGGAAAGGGCCAGCGATGTCGATTGCTATCCTCTCGAACGGTGCTCCCACGTTGTACTTCTTAATAGGGGCCCTCTTTCTTCTTGTTGGCCCGTTAGAAGCCGCACAACGTCTGCACCAGTCCAACACATCGTCCTTAAGGTTTGCCCAGTAAAAGCGTTCACGAACTTTTTCCAATGTACGGTGAACTCCAAGATGGCCACCAGTTACACCGTCATGTAGTTCCCTAAGCACTTCAGGCACTTTATTCCTTGGAACGATGAGCTGTAGCCTACGCTGATCTCCTTCCGCGTTCTCCAATGCCCGTTTCAGCAGCCCGTTGTCCACTAAAATGGAGTTCCATTGGGCCCAGTACGTTTTTACATTCTTCGACATTGGAGCAACATCCTGCCAGGCCGGTCTTCCTCGCCCCGATATTTTCCATTCCTTTATTTGTTTTAAGTCCGGATCCTCGTCCTGTTCCTTTGACACCTCTGCATCTTGCCAACTGTCGATGACAACTGTAGTCCTCAATACCGCTGCCTGCTTCTCTTCTTGTCGAGAACAATGCTTGCAGCCTTCTTCACAAGGTCTTCTTGACAGTGCATCCGCATTCCTGTGGCTCGTTCCAGAACGATGAGCGGATTCAAAGTCATACTCTTGAAGGCGCTCGATCCACCTCGCCACTTGTCCCTCTGGTGACTTGAATCGCAGCAGCCACATTAGAGCCGCATGGTCCGTTCTCAGGAGGAACCTTCGTCCGTATAGGTATTTATGAAAATGCTCTATTGACTTTACTACTGCCAGAAGCTCTTTCCTTGTGACACAGTAGTTGCGTTCCGGAGCTGAGAGTGCTCGAATTTGCGCATGGCCCCGTACAGACTGTCTGACAGCTTCAAACTCCATGGCCTGAGATAATGCGTCTCCCAACGTTTTCGGCCGGGCGAGCTTCACCGCTTGTTGTGTCTCTGGGTCCCGAAGTCCATCCAGGAATTTGTCGACAGCCAAACTCTCGTAGACATAGTCAGTGACCGATGGGTAGGCGTTCCTCACCAGCCGGGCAATATCCGCTTCAAACTCCTGCAGCGTCTCGTCGTCCTTCTGGACCCTGTTTCTTAACTGTGAGCGATATAGCTGGTCCATGTGGCGGTGTCCGAAACGCATTTCCAGTCTTCTAATCAGTTTCCCGTAGTTGGACCGCTCCGACATGGGCATTCCCTGCAGCACTCTCAAAGCGTCTCCACGCAAGGCCAGGCACAACGCTGAAGCTTGGGTCTCCTGCGACCACCCGTGGATTGAAGCCGCTGTCTCTAAGAGAGTCATGTAGTCCTCCCACGGCGTCTTTCCGTCGAATACTGGAATGGTGTTGTGAGCTGGTGGCGCCCCAGCATAGGCGGGTAGAATGCTATTACGATGGCTGCCCTCGGAGGAACGGTCGGTGTCGTTCGTCGGTGGATTGCACTTACGTCCCTCGAGAGCTTCCATTCTTAGCCTAATTTCGTTCACTTTTTCTCCTAGCCTAGATTCTATATCAGTTACTTTATTATTTACATCGGCTAACTTATTATCTACATTAGCTAACTTATTATCTACATTAGCTAGCTTATTATCTACATTTTCCATTAACTTAGTCTCTAATGTGCCTAGCTTAGACTCTAATGTATCCATTAAATCATTTTTTACAGTACCTAGCTCATTTTTAACAGTGCTTAACTCATTACCTAGTTCATTTTTAACAGTGCTTAACTCATTACCTAGCTCATTTTTAACAGTGCTTAACTCATTACCTAGCTCATTTTTAACATTGCCTAATTCCTTACCTAGCTTATTTTCTACATTGCCTAACTCATTTTTAACACTGCTTAATTCATTTTTAAAAGTTGCAGACAACTTGCTTAAATCAGTTTCAAACAGAACGTCATCTGGATTTTCCCCTAACTCTACAAAAAATTGACGCAAGCGATGTTGCAGTACACTTTTATTTCCGGAAGAATCCAGATCACGTTCTTCTAATTCCCGTTTTAAATCCGCAACTTTTAAATCCATTAATTTAAGACTTTGAGAAGCCATTTTTCAAACAGTAGCCCAATTATTACAAAATGCAAGACAAAATAACAATTACACAAGATCCCACTTCTGACACCAATTTGTTACGGGCTACTGGGTGTAAAATGGACTAAACTATTACTTAATTCAAGAATCTAATATTTATTAACAAATTAGAAAGAATACAATGAGATTATTTAAAACAGTTAAATTATTAAACTAATATCAATTTACAATAATAATATTCTACTAAATGTTATCTAATTTCTAAGATAATATACAAATAATATAAGATATTGTTTATACTAAGTAACTAAACTATTTATATAAATTTGTACAAATACAATAATATTACACTATAGTTTACAATTACAAATTAACACTTACAGTTCGCTAACTAAAGTCCACCGACCGTAAGACTCTTCAAATATGACAAACTGCCACACAGTTTATTACACTTATTACACGGCCACTAATTGTCACTGTTGCTCACTAAGCACTTATTACAGACTGATACTAACTCACTGTAACTCACGCACTATCACTAGTTAACGACTGCTACTCACTGGCTTATTACTTCACTGCTTATTACTGACTCGTCTTATTACTACTGCCGGCCAGAACAGCTGTCCTTTTTTTATAGGCAAGGCCGGTCGGGGTGGGGATTTCTCGGAAGAAGACCGAGAACCGCCTAGTCCCATCGAGCCCGATCCAGAAGCTTCTACGCCATTCTATAATCCCTTCCGCTTAATCCCATTGTTTGCCTAATCTTCTCAGCCGGTTCTCGTCCCTGCTCTGACTGTAACATCAGCTTTAGATTGTTTTCTGTTCATTTAACATTGCTAATGCTAATCGGACAACACTACAGTGGTAGTTCTAATTTTTGTCTATCCAGGTTTAATTAGGATAGGGATTTTTAATGAGTACCTGACATCGTACAGGCTCGGGACCCCCATTGAAAGTCCCCTCCAAAGGACGGCATACCGTGGATTTTTTTACTCCCTTTAAAAATCCTAGGGCCACCTGCCTGGCTCCGAACCCGCGATCTTGGTCTTAATAGATCGTCTTACTAGAGCACAGGTTCCCCCCAGCTTCAGATTGGAATACGATTAGAAAGGTTAGAATGCGATTGTTATAAGAATAATTATATTTACTTAATTGGTCGTTTAATAGATTAGTAATTGATACTCATAATAACTTTAAACATGGAAATTTCTTTTCTAATATTGTATTTAAATTGGAATAATCATTATTTGAAATGCTTAATTGACAAATCATTATAAAATAGTGAGTACTTCTTTTATGTCCTATTACAATATCACAAATACCATATTATTATAATATAAAATCCTTTCATAGTGCGCGTTGGCCTAACTATAAAATGTACCTACTGTCCAAATTTCAAAATCTGTACCTTAAAACCTTCAATGGTCTCTCAGCCAGGACAAACTATATATATATATATATATATATATATATATATAAAATACTATATATTTATTATATATATGTATATATATATATATATATATATATATACATATATAATAATAATAATAATAATAATGATTGAAAATACAAATGATCTTACTTAACGATGATGCTAAAAAGAATAAAGTTCATTACAAATAACTAAATTCAAATACAAGGTGTAAATAATATGGCTGTATTCTAATTTCAATTAAACTGAATTGATTATGCCCTTCATATATTTTGATTAATAATCAAACTACTTGAAAATGTTTATAATATTGCTCGGAGTGCCAATAGATCTGGAAAACAGATTAGTGTTCATAATTTCAATTTAAAAATGATGAAATTTAAATAATTCTGAATCTAATCGATTTAGAAATTCAAGAAAGAATATAGTTATTCCAAAGTTTTGAGTTTTTACTTAAGTCGGCAGTTCCCATGATTGCCTATTTTTTTCTATTCATTCTACGTAGTGTGGGACATGTTAATAGTGAACTTTCGGTTCATAGCCTAAGGAGTTATGTTGATAGTATGAGTTATGGGACTGCTTCATCATAACCAGCAATTCAAACTTCCTTAAAAATCCTCAAGGCAGAGAGTAGAGAAATCCGTAACATGAAACCTAAAGAAATAATCCTTCAATAAACATATTTTTCATCTTACAGTTCAAATATCCCTTTGTTAATCCCTGAATTATTTTCTGCTTGTTTCGAATAATAAAGGTGTAAAGTTCTTAAAATTTGGTATTCGGGATTGACCTGTGTGCACTTCCCTTTCAGGTTACCTCATCATCACTGTAAGCGCATTATTTCAAATTTCTTACAGTCTTTCTTAATCTTCTCTTAACAAAAAAAGTGTATTCAAATTCAATATTGAACAGTTTTTATATCAAAAGTAAATAACGTAGAAGTTGATGGAATATTTAGGGAACATTCATGGATGAGCTAAGCAAGTCCAAAACGACCTGAGATATTATTAAATAAAAAATACCACCCGTTCATCTTCTCTATCTCTTTTTTTTTTTTTTGCAATACTTACAACATAAAAAATCCTAACAACATAAAATCCTATGAACTTAAAATAAAACCTACCTGAATTGAAAAATTATAATTCACTAGGATACAGCGTACTTTTATTCCTGGAATTATTCAGGGCTAAATCCCTTCCCCTCTAATTACTTGGATCTAAATGTTTCAATGAAAATTAAAAATAATGAATTACATTAACGTTAATATATAAATCAATAAGCGCTTTTCAACTTTTAAAAAATGTCTAAAATCTTATAACAAGACAAATCAGTCTGGCATTTAATGAGAAAAAATTTATACGAGTCTCAACTGCTTACTGAATCCAAAGTGAATTTATCATTGTATGGACCGATAATTTATACTCGAAGCTCTTATCATTTTTCACCCTCTTGAGATTAGAATTGAAGGAAATATGTACAATAGTGGATTTCATCAATAAAATATTTTTTTTTAATGTGAATTGAAATAATTTTTAAAAAATCCCAAAGCAAACCCTTAAATACTGAATGTAGCAAGCAGCCTATAACAATTTTAGTCAACATTAAGTCAAGTCAAGTTGTGCAAATGAGAGCTTCCCTGGGGAATAAGCACCTGGTAATAAATCAGGTTAAGTAAGATATAATAAAAGCTGTTTATATTTTTCCTTGTTTAATTTGATTTTAGATTCGGTCAATAAATGTAACGCTATCTATTGGAGATGTTTCCAAACTTTATTGTTCTCATATCTATTACCTAATAGAGAAAAAAGACAGTTTTATATGATTTTCATGAAATCATGTTCTGGTGAAATGCAAATACAAATTAACACTCATATGATTAAAAGATTAAAAGCTAAAAAAATACATGTATTTGTATGAATTGTATTTACAAACTGATAACGAAATGTTCTTCACTTGTTTTTGTTACTGTTTATTGTTTTGTTCCAATTTATTTTTCTCTGGAATGAAATCCACATCAGGTATTCAAAATTCGAGGGAATGCAAAAGATATTGATTTAAAAATCCTTGACAATTCAGGAAGAGTCCAACAAGATAGGCTTTTGTCTTTTGACTATTTCGATTTGTCTAAATGGAGGCCAAGGTCTTCTGTACCCTCTCTTCTCTTGGCCTTTTAAATATGAGACCATTCTAGGAAAGGACTATAGGAAAAACATATGGATGGAATTGTTGCGATGTTTTCATAATATTGCTAATAATTCCAATATATTAGTTATAATAATGAATCTTTCCAAAGATTCATATATTATTAAGATATATTATTGCTATTTGATTTAAAGAACAATATGTTAATTACGATGACGTCAGTCTTATTGCTGATATAAAAGCACTCAAAGTATTATTTTTAGGACTGATAAGGATAAGAAATCAGTACTCGACTCTGCTCTCTTCAAAATATCCAATTATTCTCAATATAAACGTTTTAAATAAAATTTAAAACATTTTGATACCCTAATAATATTCATATATATTATTACTATGATGCAGAAGATCAGTCAGGGCGGAGAACAATTTTGAAGAATTTGGAAGGCCAAACTTAAGTTCAAAACCAATCCTTACATTAACATCTCGTCTTCATTGCATTTCTTATTCCTGATTAATGTTGAGCATTGGTCTGAAGGATGCGAGGGAAGATGCTTCTTGGCTCTTTTGGATTACCAATAATCTAGCACTTGGTCGCTTCTGCCCCTAACTGGTCTGATAAGGTTTTTGAACTGTGCAGCTTAATTAGGCACAAGATCACTCGGCTTTTGAGCTGTCTAATCTGCTCTGTTTAGTAGCATGATGTAACTCTGAATTTCTGCCTTTGTATCGTAATTTATATTTCCCTTGGAACCTATCTGTATGAATGCAGAGACAACTTCAAAAATTTTTTTTTTTTTTTAAATGATTTTATTGAATTGTACAACTGTAATATTATACATCTAGTACAAAGGCTGTATGAATAAACAAATGCATGAAAGGACGTGTAGAGGCACTACCCATTGGCAGCACTCTAATTACATTTCTATTATAGAAGGTCTCGAGGCCATCTTCTCTTCAGACGCCTAGGAGGATTGTCCGGGATGGAATTGGAACCAAGGATGGAAACTAGTGGGTTTGGATGGGCCTGGAGTTTATTATGGAATGATAGGTATCTGGAATGGGCTAAATCGGTAACATATAGAACGTTCAGGTCATTATGGATGGTTTTATTTGTGACAAAATAAGGAGCGTTTAGGATTTTGCGAAGGATTTTGGATTGCAAGGATTGAATACGAGAGGAATTTGATGGTTTGGTGGAGCCCCATAGTTCAATTCCGTAAGTCCATATAGGTCTTATAACAGTAATATAAATAAGTCTTTTGTAATTGATTTGAAGCTTTGAGCGTTTGTCTAGTATGTGTTGAAGTAGTCGGAAGCGTCGAGCTGTTTCTTGTCTTTTCAGTCTTGTGTGAGGGTTCCAAGTTAGACGTTTGTCTAAGTTGAGTCCTAGGTAGCGGATCTGTTCAACAGGGATAAGTGGAGTACTATTAAAGGATACAGTAGGACAGGAAGTCAAGGGTTTTCGGCGAAGGGTAAAGGTAATTTGATGGGACTTTTTGGAATTGATTTTAATTCTCCAATTCCGACACCATTCTTCGAGGCTAGATAAATGTGATTGAAGGGATTGGGATGCAATATATGGGTCGTTATTAACTGATAACACGCATGTGTCATCAGCATAGGTGGAGATGAAGGTGTTAGGATGGGTTGGGATGTCAGCTGTATATACTGTGTAGAGGATAGGACCGAGGATGCTACCTTGAGGAACACCAGCAGACTGGGAATAGAGAGGAGAGTAGGAACCATTATGATTTACTTTAAATGTTCTGCCAGCTAGAAAGGAGCGAATAATCAAAAAGTATGTAGGAGGAAGGAATTGTCGGATTTCAAAAATTAAGCCTCCATTTTATACTTCTCTGGGCCCCTGAATCTTTAGAATCGTTCCGTTTAAGCTTAATTCTATTCTCGATTCTTCATGCAGGTCTTTGTTTTGCTACAAAGGTATCCTCTGTGGCTACGAGTTTTCTACCAGCCAATGCTATATCATTAAATAAACAAAAATAATAAGAAGCGAGGGATGGTTGACTGGATGATAGACGTAAGGAAGAAAATAGTTGGGGGTGCAGTCAAATAAAACACTAAATAAGTGGGTACTTATTTAATTATGTGCCGACGTTTCGACCCACTTTATGGGTCATCTTCAGGGCTAATGGAACCTGAGGCTAGACTAGATAGAAAAATAATAATAATAATAAATCTACTATGTGTATTAGTTTTATAGGAATCAGTCTTGTTAATTCAATTATTAAATTGAATTTATTGTTATTTTGTTCATATTAATAAGTCTTTCTATAAGAATTGTTAATAGGTTTTAATGATTTTTTATTTATTTTTAAGCTATTAAATTAATCTTTATTTTTATTAATTGTTATTTTGATGGTGATTGTTTTTAAATCTTTTCTCTTCAAAACAAAAATATTTAATATGGAGTTTTGGGTTGAACGTCTTGGGGTGGAGGTGCGGTCCCGGATTATGAGCCTTTTTGAGCGATTATTCGTTGGGATGTATTGCACTTCTGTTTTTGAGATGTGAGTGAACTTACTTTTTATTGTGTCTTGATAATGCCTGAATGGGCGAAACGTCGGCTGTTTGTATAAGTGTTTGTATTTTACACCAGATTTGAAACATAAGGCTCTGCTTGTGGTTTTTTCCATTTGCATTATAATAAAAAAAATATTTAAAAATAAATTAATATTTCTTTAGCGTTTTGTAATAAGTTACTAGAATAAGCCAGTTACAGTTATTTCTTTAGCTTTTTTATAATAAATTAGAGTTATTTAATTATTGCTGTTCAATTTATGAATTATTTATACGTATTAACATATAATCTTTAATTTACTATAAAAATCTTTTCAAAGAAATACCAATATTTTTTATTCATCAATGTTAAAACTTCTTTGATGGAACTTATAATAAACAAGTACCCAATATTTATATTTTGATGATTCTGATTTTGTTTTCTCTGTTAAACAGCAAATGAGATGGTCCGGCGATCTTGAAGAAAACAAACGTATTACGATGGACTTGGATGTAGTTCTCAAATCTCATGACTGCAACTATATAGTGAACTGTTACGGAGTTTTCATTAACGATGCTGATGTTTGGATTTGCATGGAATTGATGGCAACCTGCTTTGACAAATTATTAAAGCGCCTCTCTTCGCCAATACCCGAGGATATTCTTGGCAAGGTCGCCCTCGCTGTAAGTTTTCTCTCTGAACTACTATCTAAAGCTGAAGACCTTGTATATTTAAACAAAATTAATTTTACTGACTTAGATAAATTAGACCCTCATTAGATAAATTCTTTATTGAATATGTAGACCATTTATTGGAGAAGGCTGTAGGTTATGTAACAATGCTATGACCTTATAGAACAGAGCAAAAAATACAAATAAAATTCTATTTGACAAAGTGTCTTAACTTGCATCACGACAAATATTAGGAGAGAGCAAGGAAACTTTGATGGTTTTTAAAAATATTTTATAAAAGTAACACACTCACCTCGTCCATGATATTTTTACTGTTATTCTATAATATGCCTAATTTTTAATTAGCAAATTATATAAATAAACAAAGTGTCCATTTATAGTGTGTGTGTTTGTGTGTATGCATACATAGTGGGATTTCAAAGGACTTCAGATGGGTCGACTACTTTAGCTACTATTTGTATAAGTATCTACTTTAGGTATAATAGGAATTTTATTATAAATCAATTATTTGTATATCAATATCTAATTATTTCAAATAAAAAATATTTAAGAGCACCATGCTAGTGACGTCGGCGAGCCGGGTTCGAGTCCCAGTCCTGGACATGTCTTTTCTTTTCAATTAAAAATATTTAAAAATTATAACAATTAATAAAAAATAAATTCTAATTATTTTAATTAGAATAAAAAAATTAAAGCACATTAAAGATGAACTATTAAAGGAACTAATACAAATTATTTTTACTTTTAGAAACTTATTAGGAATAATCAGCAATTATTAATCTTTCGGGTTTTGTTAATCTCTTACACAGTGTTAGCGAGTGTAAGTCAACAGTATACACAAATATATCAAATTAAAAAAATGATAATTTAATTATGAACAAGAATAGATTAACCAAGCAGATATCTGACTATTTTTTGGAAAAAGTAGACCATAACAGCATGGCCTAAAGAAGTAAGGAGAGACATGGAAAAGATAAAGCTAGTGAATTTGGAACCAGAGTGAAAAATCTGTAAAGGTTTCAGGATGAAGAAAGACTTGAAAAAGCTGGACAGAGGATAAAAAGAAACATATATGAAGGAAAATTGGAGGCAGAAGAAAGGAAAATAAAATTGTTAGCTGACCCGAAGTGGTCTATAAAGATTTAAAAAAATAAAATTGAAATAGTCAGTCATGAGGACTGGCGACAGAAGTGAAAACTCATGACTTTGGAATAAATTTCTTTTTTTCTGAATTTCTAAATCAATTATGGTCTGAATTTTTTTTAATTTCTAAATTTAAATTATTAACATTAGTTTGATTTTCACATATACTGACACACTCCGAACAATATTTTTATAAATTTTTAAGTAGTTTGTTTATTAATGAAAACATACGATGGCTGCTCAAGCTCAATACAAAATATCAATAATTTATTTTAAATAATAATTAGTATATAGTTATAGTATTTATACCTTGTATTTTTACTTAAATCAATTTTATTTTCATTTTTAGCATAATAATCTTCGTTTTGTTGAACAATACTTAAATGGTTTGTAAGATAAACTCTTTGGGAAACGAAAAGTTCAACCAGTTATTGATGTTTCAAGTTATCATTAGTATCAATAGCACAACTATTAAACTACTTTTTAGATAAATATAATTATTCTTACATCAATCGAATTCTAACTTTTAAACTAAAGTTGATTTAAAGAAATTGTACCACTAATGCACAGGCTGCGAGGTGTGACCAGTCTCGAGCATGTTGCTGATGCGAAGCCACAAGTTTATCCGCTACCAAAAGCCACTAAAAGTGGCCAAAGAAGTATTCTCTTCAAAAATTTAATAATTCTAAAAGTTTCGAATTTTACACATCATAGTTATTTAGTATGATTGATAAGGTGGCAGTATCCTGAAGTTGTGCTAAAACGGTAATTATTAAAATTACTGTCAATCGATAGATTTTGAAGACCGTCATCAGGGCTCAGCTGTAAAAGATAGCTTTGAAACTATTTAAAATGAGAAATTTCTGTACTTGTCGAGTCTTCATGTTTATTAAGCCTTCTTTTGGCTCTATCCCTATTTTATTTATTCTATAATATTTAACAATTTTTTATCGATTTAATTTTATTTTTTTCCAGACAGTTAAGGCTCTTCACTACTTAAAAGAAAGGCATGATGTGATCCATAGGGATATCAAGCCTTCCAACATCTTGCTTGATTCTCACGGAAATGTAAAGCTTTGTGATTTTGGCGTTTCCGGGAGGCTAGTTAATTCTAAAGCAAAATCGGGTAATCCAGGCTGTGCTGCTTATATGTCTGTAGGTATTTCTTAACATCATCACAAATTAAAAGTCAAGTAGTGGCAAGTAGTGATAATTTTTATTATAAGGAGGTTACCGAAAGTAATGCTACTGTTTATTAGGTGTGATAGTTGTTCTATTACAATTAGATTGTAATTTATTCTTAAATTTATTAATAGAATATAAAATATTGTAGACAGAAGTCAAAAAGAAATTCTTAAATATTAAGCAACTATTTTATCAGAAATCAATGTTTTGACTCCACTTTGTAGATAGCTCTGGAATATTGATAAGTATAAGAATAAAACTTTTATTTTAGTATTTTATACTTGTATTATGTCACTGGAGAATTTAGGATGTTGCGATGCATGCGTCCGGTCAATATTGTTCAAGCGATAGCTTCACAAAGATTAAGATGGGCTTGTAAAGTTGCTCGGCTTAGCATCGCTATTTAAAGCATTTTTTGAACTTCTATATAGTAACATGGTTTGTTAGATCCATGAAAAAATTTATGACTGATTGATTTTGCATTCAGAAATAAATAAAATATAAAAGTAATAGGATGTAAATAGTTGGGGGTGGAGTCAAGAAAACACAGCAAATAAGTGAAACTTATTGTATTTTATGTGTGCCGACGTTTCGACCTACTGTGTAGGTCATCTTCAGGGCTATAAGAAAACAGACAAAAACAGAATAGACTGTAAAAATACATAAGATAGAGATACAGAAAACATAACAAAATGTAGAGATATAGAAAAATTGAGCGAAAAAAGTGAAGGATATATAATGAAAGGATATATGAATAAAGATGATTACATAGTAGATGTATAGAAAGGTGATAATGCAAAACAAAATACAAAGAGAGAAATGAAGTTAAACAGAAAAAATAAAATGAAAAAGATATAAATATAATGAGTATGGAAAACTTAGTATAATAAATATTGAAAAAGGGAAAGGTCAACAGAGACATCAAATAAATGATAATACATTAGTGGAAAAATTCCAACTAAAAACCTTAAGTCTCTTTTTTTTTAAAACAGGAAATAAAAATACCTGTCCAATATTTCGCCTATTCAGGCATCCTCAGGGCAGAAAGAGAATAATAGCAAACCAAAAGATGAATAGTGCACCCAAAAAACAAACATCCCACCACCTCCAAGGCTCAAATGCAACTACTGAATCATAGGGAAGGTTACTAGATTCCCAGCTGGCTAAGGTTAGATAAAAACAGCTGATAAATACACCAGATTTGAAACATCAATATACATTCACCAAACCCCAAAAAACCCAACAGCAAAACAAAATAAAATAAATAATAGTAACAAACAACACAAGAACAGAAGACAAAAAACTATATGAAAAAATGAAAGTAAAAGTGCAAGAAAAAAAGAGAATTTATAAAAAACCAGTGGACTTACGGTTATTCCACAAAATATATATTGAAAAAGGGAAAGGTCAACAGAGACATCAAATAAATGATAATACATTAGTGGAAAAATTCCAACTAAAAACCTTAAGTCTCTAAGTCTGAGTTAGAGACTTAAGGTTTTTAATTGGAATTTTTCCACTAATGTATTATTAGTATAATAAAGATAGAATTGTATTGCAGAGAAAAAAATATTATGAAAATAGACTCCTGGGGAGTACCATAAGTGAAATGAAAGAACATGAATTAAAAATATGATACCTAAGAATAAATAGAGAAGAATATTGTAGAAAGTAAAGAATAGGAATCTCATGTATGACAGGCAGAAAAGTAAAATATAAATATAAATTTGAAATATAAGTATCAGATGTTATATAAAGGTATACAATAGGAATGATGTTATATTATATAAATTAAGATGTAAGTATAAAAGAAACTATAGATATAAGATATAAGTTAGTGAATGTAGATATATTATAAAAAATAATGATGTTCTATGAACATGAACTCTTTTATTAAAACTATGATGGATGCTAAAGTGATGATGGGAGAAATAGGTGTGAAGGAAGGAGATGGAGAAAGATGAAGAGAAGATATAAATATAATATGAAACTGTACGAACCCAATAGGAGTGGCTGCTCGATCTACCAGTCAACGAATTTCTTTCCTACAAAAATATAAAAGTATACAAAACTTACCACACTACTATAATTTTAGAAATTCTATTACTACATGAAAACAGAGTTGAAACTAAAACTAGATACTAAATGCTAATACTAATATTTTTTTTTTTTTTTTTTTTTTTATTATTTATTTATTGCTATTTACAACTATATTACAGTAATATAACAAGTAAATTGGCTGAGTGATACATAATGACATGATATAATGACAAGTAGAGAAACTACCCACTGGTAGTACTCAAATCGCATGTTCAACTAAGAAGGTCACGTGGCCATCTTCTTTTCAGACGCCTCGGAGGATTATCGGGAATTGAAGAGGAAGCTAGGTTTGAAACTAGAGGGTTTGAGTGGAAATGAAGTTTGTTATGAAAGGATAGATACCGGGATCGGGCCAGATCAGCAACAAATGGGACATTAAGGTCGTTATGGATGACTATATTCTTAACAAAATAAGGAGCGTTGAGGATTTTACGAAGGATTTTGGATTGTAGGGATTGGATACGAGAAGAATTCGATGGTTTAGTGGAGCCCCAAAGCTCTACTCCGTAAGTCCAAATAGGTCGTATGATGGTCATGTAGATGAGTCTTTTGTAATGAATTGGGAGCTTAGAGCGTTTGTCTAGTAAGTGTTGAAGTAGCCTGAAACGTCGAGCGGTTTCTTGTCTTTTCAGTCTTGTATGAGGATAATACTAATATTAAAAACTATTATATTAATATATGAAAATACTATATTCATCGGTCATTCATACTTGTATCAATATGTTTAAAATATGTTTTTTTAACCTGTTAACTGAGCGGGACATATAAATACGTCTCGTAGGTACTTATAAAAAGGGAATTCCCCGGTTAACAGGTTAATTATTTGTATAAATAATGAGTCTGTATTATAAAGGCAAATTGATCTCTTTTCTGCTTCTCAGGGGTGTCAATAGAATGAGAATTTAACTGCGTTCTGAAGCGATCAATTCCAATTTTTATTTTTAAATTGTTACTTGTGATTAAATAAACAAAGTTTCTGAGCAATTATCGTTTTTAGCCGTAGATCGTAACTCAACGCTTCAGTCCAGTGTAGATTTTGGTGCAGACAAAATTGATTAAAAAATACTATTCAAAAATTCAAGACTTATTTTTCTTTAACTTTTTCAAAGCTCCGAAACTAACCATTTACATTTATCATGGGCTTTTATGAATAAATTATACATAGTTTATAGTTCATTGACCGCAACACATCCCCCTGACCAAGTTCTTCTTAAATATTTTGACAAATATAGGAATGAAAAAAAGTGTATGTATAATTTTCAGCCCGAGAGGATACAGCCGCCAAACGGAAGCCCCGACTACGATATCAGAGCAGACGTTTGGTCACTGGGGATTACGTTAGTCGAGCTAGCGACGGGTCAGTTTCCTTATACTGACTGTAATTCTGACTTTGCGGTGTTGTCGAGGGTGCTCCAAGACGATCCGCCATCATTACCTATCAACAGCAACTTTACGCCTGAATTCCATTATTTCATCAATAGTTGGTAATTATTATTAATTTGTTCTTGTACTTTTTTTAATACATTTTTTAAATGAATTCATAAATTAAATAATGTTACTCAAAATGTTATTTAAATAATGACTAGAAGATGAGAGTATTCTTATGTTTTATTTATGCTTTTTTGATTCAATTTGGATCAATATTTTTTTTTTTTTTTAATCAACAGATTTTGAATGTTTTACTTTCTTTTATTTGTTTTTAATATTTATTATTTCAGAACCTGCAATTTTTCGGTTATTAGTAGGGTAGCTGTGTTTTAATGGGTTAAATTGTTTATAGAAAAAAAAACTATCTATGTAATATAATGCCATTACACTAAAAAATTATCTAATCTTGTGTAAGAATTACACCTTTTGGGGCGAGCGACACCGTAAAGGGAAAAAGGCCAATGGGCGTAAGTCTCCAACCCCTTTTCAATGGTCCGTCATTTGAGAACCAATAAATAAAAAAATATATATATATATATATATAATAAAAGTGGTATTGGAAAAAAAAAATTAAAACGGGAATCATTGAAAAAAAAATTAATGAACGAGAGAAATACAAACAATTAAAAAAAAATACAATCTTTAGTGAAAATGATTCATAAATATGAAAAAATACTAATTACAAAAAAGAAAACTATGATTGGTAGGCCTGTCATTTAATGAAATAAATTGAACATTGAGAAATGAAATAAAAGAACTATTAGATTTAAATTAAAATAAAAAATAAAAAAATGATATGCCCATAAATGATAGCTAATAAAATTTACCCCGATGTCTTCTCCTCAAGATCAAGGCCTTTTTATTATGAATATTAATGGAAGATACCTGATGTGAAGGAGCACTAAGTCTGAGCGGCGATTGTCCGGACGAAATTTTCTCTCAGTGTTTCCTCACCGGAAGTCAGAGACTAACTTATATGAGGGGGGGGGATACGAGGTGGGGGTTCAGTTATTGCTTATGCATTACCCATAATTTACACACAATTGGTGCAATAAACTGAACTATTAAACCTATTGGAAAATAATATTAATGCATTTATAACGATGTTTCTAAATTTTTGAACTAGTTACAATTAAAAATATTCTGATTGCAAATCAAATAAAATATAGTAAAAAAAAAAAATCTATTTATTTACTGAGCATTAACAATACACATTGAACTTGAAACAACTTTTATCATGTACAAAAGATTTATTTGAGAAAAAAACAACTTAGTTCTAATACAATAAATTATGATTAAGGATTCTTTTTAAATTAAAGATTATTTTAAAATCCTATATCGAACTTTAAAGGTTAAAAATTTCTGTTCAAAATTCACGTATTTTATTTATCTCCAATCAAATCTGTGATCTAAATTATTTGAAATTTAAGGGGGAAAAAAATCCAAATATTTTTATATATTGTATTTCTTTTGTTGTTATGGTAAGTTTTAAATTGGAAGTTTAAAACTTTACATTAGTATTAATTTCATGTTTTAGATTCAGCCATTGGTCAAGTTTACTAATTACTAGCCTCATTATGTTATGTTAACTGTTCGTTCGAGCATTCGAGATGATTGCTTTTTTATTTCAATTTGATCATATCCACCTCTTAATGACAATATAATTTAGAAAAATACTCATTTTCAAAAGGAGCGGAGTGACTCAGGGGTAGAGTGCTGAGGTGCCATCCCGAAAGTCCTGGGTTCAAATTGCTCGCTGGTAGACTATTTAATCTGTCGGGGGCCAGAGATAGTTTCCTTGGGATTCAGGAACCAAAATAAGGGGGCGCGGAATCTGGCGGTTGAGCGTGATCTAGGACAAGTCACCTCCTTGCAGAACCGTTGTTCAAGAAACAGTTTAGTCTCTACCACATACTGAACCCAAGACCTTCCATGGGTTGTAGTGGTTAAGGTTTTTTTTTTCTCATTTTTAAAATTATATCTTGGCAATATTATTATGTAATAACAAGTTGTTTTCTTTTTTTGTTATCCTAGCCTTATTAAAGATTACCACCAGAGACCAAAGTACAAGAGACTGCTTCAGTATCCGTTCCTGACTCGCTACGAAACAAAATATGTTGATGTCGCTTCTTGGTATGCGGAAGCAACAGCGCAGACTGCAAGGTAGCAAACTGACATGAGCGATCTGTCGCTGTATGCTATGCCGAGAATGGGTTGAGGTTTTTGTGCATTGTAGATACATTACAATTTTTAGACTATTTGGATTGCCGACCCTACTTAATACCTTTTTGTTACCCTTATTTTGTTTGGTTTATTTTTGCATGTTCTCCTTTATTTTTTTTTATTTTTTAAATAATCTATATTAGTGATAATTAGCAGATGTACTTTATTTATTTACCTATTTCAATACAGTAGGTAGGCAGGAGATTCTCAAGAAAAGGGCTAAGATGTAATCAAGTAGATTTGTTCAAAAACGCTTGCTCTATAGTCCTGAAGTTTCTTCAAGAATTTTAGATATATTTATTCAGGAATAGAGACCGGTCGACATTTTAAGTGATTTCTAATTATTTAATGAATAATTTAATTCATTCAGATAAACATGGGAGGTATCCGTATCCCGGGAGTGTCCACTACTCCTCTTAAGTTATAATACCGAATTCTCGGTAGCAAAATATTTAATAAACGAATTAGGCAATCTTTTGCGGGCTTTTTTCAACTTTCTCTACTCTCTTTTATATATAGTTTGTTTAGAGAACTTTAGATCGGATTAACTGATACAGCATTTTATCTTATAATATCGTGTGATTACTAATGAAACACTATCAGTCAAAATTATTGATTTTCGGATTTTCAACTTTACTTGCTTACAAAATTAAGATGCTATCACAGGTGAAACCCACCAAGTCATCTTTATATACTTCAAAGTTTTTTTGTAATCACATTAAGTTCTCTATTCTTTTTATTTGTGTTTTCTCAAAAGGCTTTCTAAAAATGATTTTAGACCATTAATTATAAGATTGATCGAAGTCGTTAAAGCTTTTTATTTTGCAATTATAAAGTTGTTTGAACAAGGAGGTTTCTTTAGGTTACAAGTTTACTGAAAAAGGTAATTTAGGTCAGGCTAGCTTTAATAGCTAATTTAGATTTTGTAAACCTCGTTTTTGATATAGACTTACATAAACACTAGACACAAAGACTTGGTTATTTGGACTGAGGACATAAACATAAACATAATTTTTTTTTTTTTTAATACTTGGATTCAAAATCGATTTTATGTTGACATTATTGTTGTCTTACAATAAATTTTCTTACAGAACGTCATGCCCGTATGTTACATTATTCCCTTTTTCAGACAGAACTGACTAATGGCTAAATCTTTGTTGTTTTTTTCGTTGTATCTCTATTTAGTAGAACTGTTGCAAACGACATATTCATAATTTCACCTATATTTAATTTATTATATAATGGTACTCACTTAACCAATGGTTGGGAATCATACTGTCGGCTTAAAAATTTATAAGCGAGCTTGATCCTCATGTATATTTTTAGGGTACTTATTATAGAAAGCAGTTGTATTCTAAAAAATACAGTTTATTCCTTCAATCGTTTGTCAAAGGGTATAACGACGTGTTTATTGGAGAGCTCTACTTTTTAGGAAATTTCCCTTTTTCTGAGAATCGTCCAGGCACATGATGCTTAACTTATATTTGTATCTCCCTTCCCCCCTCTTATTTTGTGTATTTCCTGCAGAATTTTGTTTAATTAATTAATCAGAAAAAGTACTAGATTTAGTCTTAACGCTTATAGAGTTTACACTAGACAAGTGTAAAAGTTTGTATCATATATTGTAGACACATGTTCCTTAATATGTACTTTATTATTGATTCCGTCCATTTTATTGTTATGTAAATATTTTATATATCGCTAATATATAATACATTTTTATTATATTCATTAGAGATGTATTGGCTAAATGTTAGAGTAATTTTATTATTTTTTTTTTTTTAAGATTGAATTTTGTATTTTAGTTTTGTATCGATGCATGACTAGGCAATTATGTCTGTGAGAGAATAGTCACTCATTTTTTAACTTGACTAAAAATAAAATTTTTGGTGGTTGGCTATTTCGATAATTATTCCAGCGTGTTTGTGAATTTCATTGTGTCACTTTTTGACTGATCTTTTTCATGTTTCTTATTATTTGTTATGGAAAATACTATTAATTATTAATATTTACCAATACCAAGATTTTTATATTTCCTAGTACTTTATACTAAAAAGAACAAAAGGAAATGTAGAAGAAAAAGGCTGTTAACTTACCAATGTCTTTGAATTAATTAACATTTTATTTCTATTAATATTTTATATATTTATTGTAACATTAACTTTGTATAACATAATATTGTTTAATCATTTAATAAAATTTAATTGAACCTAACAATATTTTTATTATTTATTCATTTTTATTTTTATTATCTTTTTTGTGCAATGTGGTGGAGGTTCTCAAAAGATATGATCATTTAACTTGAATTGATAACTTTTAAAGCAGGTATGTTATTTTTGGATATTTGAAATTTTTTTTCTTTTTTTTTTTTTCTTCTCTCCTAACATATCTGCTCAAATAACTTCCTATGGGTCATATGTAGTATTTTTTGTGTGATGTGTCGTTTAGATTGACCCCAAACCCAGGGCGTAAGAGGAACATTCTGTTCTGGTCCGGAGACAAAAAGAAGCGAGATCCGAGCCCTGCAACAATAGACAATGCGTCGACAGATCAGTCCAAAGCAAAATCTGAATCTGATCGAATCAAAGGAGTATGGTAAGCTTGTTTATTGTTGCACATATATTTGTTTATATGATTATTATTTACGCATCTCCTTACGATCTAATGACATTATAAAAGAGTAGGAAAGAACTGAGTAGAATTGGTCAGAATTTTCATGCAAACTAAGTTCGCAAGGGAGACAGTTCGCTTAAAGTGAACGTTCCAATAATCGCCACTCTACTGTAGGTTTTATTCATAGCCTTAAATT
Organism: Troilus luridus; assembly: GCA_964056705.1. NCBI lineage: Eukaryota > Metazoa > Arthropoda > Insecta > Hemiptera > Pentatomidae > Troilus > Troilus luridus. Next base: position 283,594 of record OZ057415.1, read on the forward strand.
AAGAGTCCATTGATTTATAACATTTATTTTTCATAGGAGCTCCATTTTGAAATCGCCTTTTTTCCATCGAAGAAAAAAGTCTGTTGATAATTGTGTTACACCTCAACAGCCGTCTAGCAACAATAACCAAGGTACACAATGCAGTGGTCAGCATACTTCTTCGCTACCTGGAAACACAAGTCCTATTGTCCTTCAGCGATTTCTTCACCAACAGATACAGCATATTAATGGTTTACGGAGAGTTCACAGGTACCAAATTTTTTTTTAAAGTAGTTTCTCGGTATATTATATTTCCTTAGTTCCCAAAGAGGTCCAGGTGGATCTCCAGGGGTCCACGGGAGACTCGACCAGGGGTTTTTTGTCGTTGGCGTGACAAAAAAATTGGTTTTAATAATTAGAATCAGTTTGCTGTTGATACTTTGTTTATTTCATTACAATAATTAATTAGGTAATCCTATTCTGTTAAAATAGCCATATCTTATTGAGTAAGACCACCTTATGATTACTAAATCTTCACATTTTTTGTCAAGTTTTGGGAATATGGTAGGAATGTAGCCACAGGAACCAGCTAAATTTTGAAAGTCTATTGCTCTATGAGAAAAAAAAGTCTGGAAACCTCTGCTATATTTGGTTATATAAATTATTATTATGGTTAAAAATGAGTATTTAAATAAGAAATTGTCATAGTAAATTAGCGTAGGCCAGGACTCATCATTGGGTTGTTGGGACAAATTAGTTAGTTAGTCATAGTAAATTAATTTTTATAATGTAGCATTTTAGCTAAACAGATCTGTTTTTTTAAATTTACAGTTGTTATTCTAAAGCAGGGGTTTCCCAACCTTTTTTGTATCACCCCTTGCGCAATAAGTTGCAAGTGTATATTAATAAAACAAGTATTACATTGAAAACAATACATTAATTTTTAGTCACAAGATACAAAATTATAAGTTTCTATTTAATATAAAGAAGTAATGGTAAAATAAATAATTAAAATTAAGTGAGAATTTGCCAGCTTGTCTTGCACCCCCCCCCCCCCCTGGATTGTCTTGATGTCCCCTCCCAGGCTAGAAACCACTGTTTTAACGTGACCTAGCCACAGAATAAAATTATCTTTTTATTCTAACCAATTTAAATAATCAGAGGCATTGTTAAAAAATAGAACATTTAAGTAATTGTTGAAGTTTGATTTAATGATACATTTATTATTTACTATATATTTCTGATGCAGATCTACATCAATCTCGCCGACACCCAGATTTGGTACGATGGATAGCAGTTTGGAAAAAGACTTGCTGAGTGAGATGAAACGATTGCGACTCGAAGACCACCAACCATCGAGGATAGCGAACCCTTCTCCCTCGCCTGAACCACCTCCTCGGATCAATAAAATGGTCTCCCCTCTCCTTCTTAGGCGTATTGCCTACAACAACGTCCCCGAGGCTGAATTACCTAATTTTATCAACTTCAATATGTCACCATGTCTTCACAGGTATGTGTCTGTTCACTTGTTCTCTTCATGTTTTGATGTATTTGTTTTTTAATTATAAAATAAAGAAAGAGAGAAGAAGAAACCTGAAATTAGGCATTATATAAACAAAGTCACCAATGAAACATGAACAAAGTGATAGATATAACTTTAAATATAACCAATAGAAATTTGCTTATCGCCCCTAGCCTGATAACTCAGAAAAGTATATAAATATTAGGAAGCAAATGGTCCGGGCGGAGTAGAACTGTTAATGTCAAGTGTGATCCTACTATAATAGCCCTGAAGAAGACCTGCAATGTGGGTCGAAATGTCACCTGCCAAATAAACAGTTCTCCCTATCTAAGAGAATTTTTCGACCTCCACCCTGACCATTTTCTTTCTCATATAAATAAGGTCAGATAATTATTAAATCATTAAATTTATCAACAAATGAGCCTCTGATTTTCGGAAGTGACACATATCTATTTGGTAAAAACAAAAAAAATTGTTATTAAAAATTGAATTGTTCAACTATATTTCAAGTGCGTTGATTTTGAAAGTAAATATCTCTCAATATATTTACTCAACATACACAAAAGAGTTGTCTCACTTTCAAAATCAATGGCTCTAATGTTGATAACGCTGCGATTCAATCATGACAGAAGCAATATAACAGTGGGGATATGCTACCTCTCTAATTATACAATTTGGCCGCTGAACTCCCCCCTCTACTCTAGTTGTTAAATTAAATTTAACTGATCCTATTAGTATACATAATGCCTCATTTTCTATAAAGGTTGACGTTAAAATTTTAAGTATGTCATTCGATTTCTGCAATAAAAACTACAATAATAGTATTTTTCATATAATGGGAAATTAAAATCAAGTAATTTTGTGTAATTGTTTATTACTTTTACATGCAATTGAACCTATAAAACAAAACAATAATTACAATTTACAAAAAGAAACAAAATTAATCACATCGGGTCATAGATGATGAAACTAGATTTAACCACTGATGGTATGGAATAAGGTAGAGGAAAGGAAATATTGGCTGGTTGATGGCTAACGACCACTAACCACCATCCATGAGTACGTGTCACATTAACTTGGCATGAAACACATATTTCATATAACTTTCTAATATCTTTAATTAATAAATTTTTGTATGAAAATTAATTTTTTTTTAAGTGAAATCTTTAGCTACTTTTAGTAGAGGGTATATTTGTGGGTTCATGTCAGTAACATGTTCGATACTGGCGACACCTATGCAGTTATGCAATTTATTTTAATCTACTTTAGTTTAAAGGTTAGAATTCCATTAATATAAGAATAATTATATTTATCTAAAAAGTTGTTGATTAATTGTCCAATTGATAATAATAACTTAAAAAATCAATAACTGGTTGATCTTTTCATTTCTCCTTAAAGATTTTATTTCTAACAGTTAAATGTGTTGTTTCATGAAATGATTGAAAGAACAAACGATCTTAGCATTGTAGAAGTCAATGACGATAATAATGCTAAAAATGGAAATAAAATCCATTTAAATACAAATACAAGGTATAAATAATATAACTATTTACTAATTATTATTTAAAATAAATTATTGATATTTTGTATTGAGCTTGTTCAGCGCATCATATGTTTTAATTAATAAATAAACTAATTGAAAATGTATATATAATTATTGTTCGGAGTGTCAATATAATATGTGAAAACCAGGCTAATGTTAATAATGTAAATAAATCAGACTATAATTGATTTAGAAATTCAGAAAAGAACATAGTTTTGAGTTTTCACTTCTGTCAGTAGTCCTCGTGACTGCTTTTATAAAAAAAAAATATTTTATTTTTGACATATACTGGTTGTAGGTGTGGTATGCCGCCTCAGGGCCCCACACGTAGGAGACCTTACGAGAGCAATTCGGTGCCCTGTTCTCCGCTGCCGCAGCACAGGTACTACCGAGGATGCCCTTCCCCTCAACCGTTCACCATCAACAGGACGTAGGAACATTGTAATTTCACTCTTCACCTAAGCCAGTAATCATGCAATGGATGCTTCTTCAAGGGAATAAAAATTTAAAGATAGAATTTTAATCGATTAACGTAATATGGTTTTCGGCCTAACTAACATCTTTATGACTAATTACTAGTTGTGTTTTAATTATTTAGGGAAAGTTTTATATATATACATATATATATTCAGTTAAATCGGCCTTTATTCCTTTTCTAAAAAAAAAATATAGAATAGGATAATTAATAATTCCCTCCATTGAAAGAATTTTTTCAGTTTTTTCATGATGTTGGTTGTGTATTTACTTTTAAAATCTTTGTGTATGCTTTCTATATGCCAGAAGTGTGTTTTTGTTCTTTTTAAAATGTTTTTCGTCTTTAGAATTGCTAGTTTTTGACATTTTATATTCTTTAGGCCTACTGCATTACCCTTCCTTTCTAATGTAATCCGTCCAGAATAATTTCTGTATTAGATTTTATTAACAAAAAAAATTATTAAATCCTTTTAGTAATAAATAATTAATGACTATAAATACATTTATCATCATAATAAAATATTTAGATATTGAAGCGATGAGATGTACTATTAGAAGTTGAATATTTAACTGTGATATTAATTATGACAGACAATATAAACAGAAGTAGTGTCTTAAAGTCTGTATCTTTTACATATATATATATATACAGAAACACACATATGTATGTATGTGTATGAAACACCATAAGATGCTCTGATTTTTGCAACAACTGCTACTAATTTATAAATTCTTATTGTTTGCAATGCACCTAGAAAGTGCAATTTACTTGTAATATCACAGTTTTTAATTTATTAATTTTTTTTCTATTACCAAAGTATTTCTAATATGTGAATTGTACTGAATATATATATAAATATTTTTTTTTAACAAGTTATATTATGCAGGGTGTCCAGCATCCTAGAATATTTGATATTCTGCTTGAATTTTCACATCAAGCAAACAAAATAAAATAATTATAATAAATTAGCTATGCTGATATTATATTGCCATCTGGAAATATCAATTTACAATTTAATGATTCCGTGTGTGTGTGTATATATATATATTACAAATTATTTAATAATAATTATTACAAATTAAATTATATATAAAAATTTAATTGTATTCTTCTTCTTGGTGGTTCTTTGGAACTTCAGGGTAAGAAATTGGATAGTAATTTTCCATTATTAAACTGGGGTACAACCTCAATAGTCGTGCAAATGTATTCACTGTTTTGCATCATACAATTTTAGTTTTAAATATTATCTGATAAAATTGGATGTTAATGTTACAAATTATCTTTGATCTTTTTTTCATTCTATATTGCTGGATACTCTGTAATTAAGAAGAAAAAAAAAATAATTTCTCTTGTGGCCCTCTTGGGTAGATGATGAAATATTGTAAAAGAAATAAACAATAAAATATATATTTTTGTAACAGAGTTTAAAAAAACAAAACAATTCTGTTCGCAAGTATTTTATTTAAATGTGGCTATCCTAGTCATCGGAGGTAAACATTGACGATGAATTAAAAAAAAAAGAAAGTAATTTTTGTATGATGAAGAACTAATAATATTTTTTTAACTAATTTGGAATTATTCCGTCCTTGCATTTATTCATTGTTGATGTTTCCCTTCTACTTACCAGACCTCAATATATTACCATGGTTTTGTTTGTTATTTAAAAGTTTTTTTGTTTTTTTTTAGGCTTAAATTTTTATTTTATACTTAATTTTATATTTGTGAACTAAATTTAATGTAATCATTACATAATCTAATGTATATTGAGATTATACAAATATGTATTAAACCATAATTTTATGTATATAATCTTAATTTATCTGTGTATATGTAAAATAAATATTGATTTAAATTCAACTTGTTTCATTTAATTATTCAATTAAAATTTATTTTCAGGATGCATATATATTTTTTTTTACTACATATAATGTTAATGGTTCTTTTGAAAAAAATAAATATTTTACACCTGTTACAATAACTGATGTGACTCTTTTTTAGTGATTTATTTTTTAATTTAAAAAAAAATGTCATCTACCTTAAATTGTTTAAGTACGGGAATAAGGGAGTCTCTCAAGTATACACAAAAGCAAATCACCAAACGATAACTTCATTAGCCTCTAGGCTTATCAAAATGCATATGGTAACAATGTGATAATACAGTCGAACCTGGATAAGTGGAATCTCTTGGTGACAGGATTTCAGTTCCACTTAAACAAGGTTTCTCTTATCCAGGTCATTAAGGTTGCGTAGGTAACACTCACTAAAAGAGGTTCTTAAACAACTTGGAATTTTTATAAATGTAAAAATTTATTCCCTGTGTATGTAGTACACACTTAGAAAAACATGGCAGGGGGGGGGGATAAGAGTATTGTAACAGTAGTTTGTAGAGTGGGCAATGTCCTTAATGTTTACACTTTAGGTGCAATAAAAAACAAAACAAACCTGCAGCTTTTCTTAGTATGTAGTAATGAAAATTCCACTTACAGAGGAAAATACAAACATTGTTTATTTTCAGAGGTTATTTCCACAAAAATCTATTCCACTTATAGGGATGAAAACATTCCAATTCAAAGAGTTTATTTGAGGGAAAATGACGGGACAATAAGGTTTGAATAAAGAAAAAAAAAAGGACACAACTACAGGCATCTGTTCACTTCAAAATAATAATGGAGGCCTAGCACTTTTCCTACCATTTCATTGAATCAGTATTACCAAAGATTCAATAACTAATGTGATTAATTTTAACAATGTTTTTCCCAAGAATTAAATCCTTATTAAATTAGAATTGGCCCTTTAAAATACTACAAAGCCCTCTCTATATTCCAGAAGAGAAATGATAACCGATACGGTTTTAATTAAGTCATTCAGCACTAAACCACTGTTTGAAAAATTGGAAGGTCTGGACAGCAACTAATGAGACAATCATCAAATTAGCTTTCATCATCGCCTGAGAGCAATCTGAGCAAATGATATTTTATTCAGCAAGTTTAGTTGTTTGAAACTATGCACTATTAACAAAGAAATGGAGGTGGTTAAGTGAGTGACAATATTTTTGAAAATGACCATAAAACTTTTTGTTTAAATAATTTATTCAATGAAATTTACAACTGTATTATACTAATACAAGTAAATAGAATGAATGGTACATATTGCCATGAATAAAGACAAGTAGAGAAACTATTCAATGGTAGTACTCAAATAACAAGTTAAAATTAAGAGATCCCTAGGCCATCTTCTTTTAATATGCCTTGGAGGATTATCAGGAATTAATTTTGAGTTTAGAGCATATATCTAGTAAATGTTGAAGTAGCCTGAAACGGCGTGCTGTTTCTTGTCGTTTCAGTCTAGGATTCTAAGATTATCTATTGTCAAGGTGTAGTCTTAAGAACAGGACCTGTACTACAGGAATCAGTGGGATGTTATTTTAAACAATACAGGAAGTCATTGGTGACCCTAAAACTAAACATTATTTTGCATGATTCAGGTGTTTATTTTTAACTTCAAAATATAAATTACCCTCATCGGTGTATACTTTGTTAATTTGTAATAGATTTAATTTAATTATTTTTTTCGTTTAAACCAGTTAGGATTGATTCCTCTTGATGCCTTCATTCTTCCACCCTGCTTCTGTGACCTGCACCAATAGCCATTAAACCATACCTGACTTAATTTATTCAGTTAAATAGATAAAGTTACATAATATTAGCACCTAATTCGCAATAAAAGCGACTTTCTAAATATTTTAATATTAATCATTTTTTCTAAATAAAATAAAAAACCTAATATTATTTTTATCATTCAATAATTTTATTGTTTTATCCCATATGTTCAGCATCGATGAATATGGCTTGACCTCCAGGAGGATCAATTTCTCCTCGATATAATTCATAAGTCCAATTAGGAATTGATCAATACTTATACCTGCAGCCCTGGTGAATAACTGGTCAAGTCTGATTTTCTCCAAAATGAGTTTCTTGTACTTAAGTAAGCGAAATCGAGTTATTTTCCTAGTGAATAAGGGGCTAAGTCAGGCATTGGCTTGAAAAGGAGTTATTGCTTGTATTACAACTCCATTTAAAGCCAAAAACTATGAGAATGATACGATTCCACTCCATCTGAAAGCAGTTAACTCTTTCTGGACAAAATCCGACTTAAGCACTTATTCACCAGGGATGTAGATAACTGATAAATTGAAGAGTACAGTAAATGATGGAAAAGAGGCAGGAGAAATTAGTAAATTGTATTTTTCGATTATTTTAAAATTTAAAAAACAATAGAACATAAGATGCCTCATGCTCTATAAACAAATCAGATAGAGTAAAATAACCTGACCCTAATACCTACTAATAGATCTTATAAAATAAATTTTCCATGTAATAATTCATAAATTTTCATAATTTAATTAAAGGATATAATGAAATATTTAAAAAAATAAACTTTTGAGAAAGGTGCTCTTTATTTCTGTTTCCCAACAGAAGTGAGTAGCACGTTTTCAATCGGGTGAGGTGCTCGGCATCGGTTAATTCATGTGGTACCCATATTTCTACCTTTTTTGCCTTACCCAAGTTCCCTAAGGTGCCTGGAAACAGTCATTAGGCTCCAAGTTGTGAACCTAATTCAGGAGTGGTTTGGGAAGGGCCTGCTTCGACTGGATCTTGCAACTTTTCGTTGTCCAATTTAGTCTTCGGCCTACCACATTCTTTGTTGGTAAGGTCATAATCCCCAGACCAAAATTTTTTAAACCAACAAAAGATTGTTCTTTCGCTCACTGTATCTTCACCGTAAACAATATTAATATTTCGGAACGCCTCTGTGATGCTATGGGCAAGTTTAAATTTGTAGATAAAAATTATACGAATTTCCGCAGAAGACATAATTTTATTCTTATTTCTTTTTAAAGTGTTGTTTCACTTTCAAAAAGAGAAGTAAGACTGAACATGAAAAAGGATTGAATGATCTTTCGAATGGTATACATAACATAATTTTTTTAGTACAAATAATCTAATACCTAATGAAAAGAAAATGAAAAAAAAAGCAAAACAGACATTTCATCCGTTACGACCCAAAACTCAAGTAAGCGGAATTGAGTTATTTTTGTAGAAAATTAGGGGGGTAAGGGATTGGCTTGAAAAGGAGTTATTGCTTATATTACAACTCTTTCAAGCCAAAAACTACGAGAATGATACGATTCCGGGTATATATGAAACCAGTTAACTCTCTCTGGACAAAATCCGACTTAATCACTTATTCACCGGGGATGTAGATACATCATCAATACTTTGAAATGTCAGTTGAACTTTTATTTCTTGATGAAATAATTTACCAAAATCTGCTCATTAGCCATAATTACATTCTCTTTTCCAGACATAATAAAGCTCACGATAACTTGTATTTTTTTGGAAAATATTAAAAATGAAACGAATAAACATTAAAAACTTGTTGTAACTCGACTCGAAGCGACAACCTGCGAAACACATACCGAAATGTAACCTCCCAGGTAGAGGCACAGCCATTCTAACCGCCCAAGAACTTGCTCGCCCCCTTAAAGAATGTATAGACAAAAGATGGCAAGCAATGTGGGATGAAAGTCCAGCCAGTAAACTGAAATATATAAAAAAGGAAGCAAAGCCCTGGACTACATCTAATCGTAGTAAACGCCATGAAGAGGTGGCTATAGCTCGCCTTCGAATAGGACACACCCGGGTTACCCACGCACATCTCATTACAAGGGGCCCACCACCGATATGCCTTAGGCTACACCTACATTGGATCCGATTCGGTGCGACGTGATTCTATCACATACGACGCTGGGGTGTATACATCATACATATTTTGCTATACATTATAGTAAAATATAAATGTATCTTAATTTTATAAATTTAAAGAACCAAATGTTATAACTCTCGATTTATTTCAGTCATTTGGTTTGCTAGCGACGTCTCATCGTATCACACCGGATCCAATGTAGGTGTAATAAAAATCTTTCCATCAGACATATGTTTGAGGAATGCTACTCCTATAAAAAAATACTTAATCAGCTCAAAATATCCCCCGATGTTAGAGAAGCACTTAGAGACAACAAAACTGAAATCGACAAAGTGGTGAAATTCATCACAAACTGTAAATTAATAACCAATATTTGATCCTCCATTGTCCCTGCTATAGATGCATTTGTTGTTTTTTCCGATTGCTTTATTTTTTTCCTTATTATAGTTGGATTATTTATTAGTATGTCTGTGTATATGGCTATTTTATTATTTTATTTCTTTAATTTAGATTAGATTTAAGATAAATAATTATAAAAAATAAAAAATCTACAGGCGTTGATGACCCTAGGGTTTTACGCCTCTAAGCCAAAACAAACAACACAAACAAACATACCGAAATGTAATGTAGTAGTCGAACCTGGTTAAGTGTTACAAAATTTGTCCCGTCATTTTCCCTTTAAACTCTTTAACTGGAATTTTTTCACCTGTATATGTGGAATTAATATTTGTGGAAATTACCTCTGCAAATGGAATTTACATCACTAGATAATAAGAAAAGCTGAAGAGATAGATGTTTTTTTTTATTGCACCTAAAGTGTAAACATAAAGCACATTGTCCACTCTAAACTATTGTCGTATGCTAATGTTAATACACTCTAATCTCCCCCCCCCCTGCCATGTTTTTAAGTGTGTACTATATACACAGGTAATAAATTTTTACATTTATAAAAATTTCAAGTAGTTTGAGAACCTCTTTTAGTGGTACATGCAACCTTAATGACCTGGATAAGTGAAACCTTTTTTAATTGGAATTGAAATCCTGTCTGTAAGAGATTCCACTTATCCAGGTTTGACTGGATTTGATTGAAAACTGAATCCTTGGCCACTCTGTATACTTCATAATATATCAAGGAAAAATATGCACAAAAAAAAAGATGGAGAACATGCAGAATGTTTAGAAATGGAAGAAGAAAATTAACGATCGTTCTAATCCATTTAATATACAATAAAAAAGCTTGAGTGCCTGGTCTCACAATACAGGCGCTACCGAAGAAGCTTACCACTTCTTTCATCTGAAGAGTTTTCCAAATTAATACAATATATACTTATATATATAACATATTGAGTGTATATTTGGTCTCGATAATTAGTAATATTACGTTGTAAATCAAGGAAAATTATAAAAGAAAAAAAAACTTGTAATAATAAACTGAAGCATATAATTTAGCCCATTTTCTTGAGGAACTATAAATAAACTACCCTGTCAACGCAGCCAAAGCTCCCACCGTAGCTATAACGACCCTTAGGGTGGGTTTATACACATGCCACTTGCCGCAAAAATTAACAAATAATAGGCTAAAATAAACCAACAAAATGTTGTATCTATGCCATAGCCAAATTGTGAAATTAATGACATCATCGAATGACTAAACATTTTACAATTACTCTAAAAAAAAAGCACACATATATCTACAGCCCCACTACAATAAGTGGTTAAGTCGGATTTTGTCCAGAGAGAGTTAACTGCTTTCAGATAATCGTATCGTACACGTAGTTTTTGGCTTGAAATGGAGTTGTAATATAAGCAATAACTCCTTTTCAAACCAATGCCTTGCCAATAGCCCCTTATTCACTTCGAAAATAACTCAGTTCCGCTTACTTAAGTACAAAAAACTCATTTTAGAGAAAATTAGACTTAACCACTTATTCACCGGGGCTGCTGATATATATTTAAAAAAATCAGAATGTATTAATTAATAACGATAAACATTTTCCCATTTATTATTCAAAATTATTTCTGAATCAGCTTTTTATTTTATTTAGGAAACTTAATAATTTCATAAAACTTTTTTTAATATGAAGAAAATGGTGGGGATGGAGGTAAAATATTTGTATTTCAAAAATAAAAAATACGATGATTGAATGCAACATTAGTATTTATGGATAAGGTTCTTTAGATTTTAAAACTACTCTATCATACTGATATATATATATGTAAGAGACTTACATTAAACGTCTTTCATTTTATATATATATATGTAAGAGACTTACATTAAACGTCTTTCATTTGTATGTGACTGATACGCTTACCATGGTAACAACTGTGAGAAAAGGAGAAAAGAACCGGGGAGGTATTCCTATTAGTGTGTTATTTAGTTAAAAGAAACATATCAATGCCTTAGTTCACAAATGTGTTAAGTGCAAATTTTTCAAAAATGGGTTTTGTTATATAAATAATATTGTAAAGTTGTTACCAGGAAGTCTTAGATCATTTGTTGATATAAAATTAATAGAGAAGCTGTAAAGGTTACAAAAATATATTGTGTGCTTAAACTCGAACTGTATTTCTTGTGTTAAATTATTATCAAAGTTGACTCTTGTAAAATCTTGTTTTCGGCACTTAACACATGTGTGAACTAAGGCATCGATATATAAAACAATTTTGTTAAAGGTATGTGAAATGTTAACTTTAAATCTTGTTTCTTTTTTTGACTGGTACGACTGTAATAGAATAATGAGTTTTTAAATCTGTTACAAGAAATTATTGTTGTAATAAAAATAAATTTACTTTTCTTACAGAAACTCAGTTTAGTTTTATTTCGAACCCACTAAACTCTGTATTTTAATTAATCAACATTATATATATATATATATATATATATATATATATATATATATATATGTGTGTGTATAAAACTAAAGGGCCATAAATTGTTAGGCAAAAGCGTAAACCCACCTTAAGAGTCAGCTGGTTTAATTGTTTATTTTTTCTTTTATCATTTTTTAAATACAAAAAATGAACAGATGATATAATATTTGAGTCTAAAATTATCAAACTTTTTGAAAAAAAAAAAATTATTCTATTACAAAAATAAAATTTGTATACTTCCTAATTATACTTAGAAAAATCATTAAAAAAACAAACAAAAAAAAACCCTGTTATAATAAATATATACTTAAGTATAAAAATTACACAGGCATTTCACAAACCTTGATAAGGCTTAATTCAATATTTAAATTACATTTTATCTTTGATCAAAGGACATCATGGCCTATAATTACATTCGCACAATCTTAAGACAAAATGCATAATAACATTGTATTTAGAATCCAAAGATAAAATACATCATTGCCTAAAATAGCGTTCCTACTTCAGAAGATCGTTAATTCTGATTTCTCGCTATCAAATACATTTTTTTTTTGTTTCTAATGAGCCAATAAAGGCAACTTCTAAGTCAATTATTACAACCTTCATCCTTCATCAGATGACACTGTTCGTATTGAAAAGTATAAAAATATATAAACAATATCCAGTCAATTTAAAAAATTGGCCTAAATATATGATTATGTTAAAAAATAAATAAAAATTATTTAAAAAAAAAATCCATACATCCATCTAAAACCATCTAATCACAATATAAATCTATATCAATAAGATGTTTTATCTAATTCAATCTTTCTATGAACAAAACAAAACAAAACAAAATATTAATATATTAAAAAAAAAACTAATATGACTAATTAAAAATATTCATAAAAGAGAAAGCTACTACAGTATTAAGAATAAAGATACATAATAAAAACTTTCGGGTTGTCGCTTAACAACTTAAAATATATGTGTATACACACATATACACTATAAATGATAAGATAAAGAGCACTTGGCGGCTACCTGACCTTCAAAGTCGTGGCAATTTTGTTGAAGAGCACTTTGGGTTTTTCATAATTACCTGTCGCCGATTGGTATATTTTTACTGTTAATATTTTTATTCATTTATTGATATTATTATTTTTTCGTTTTTGGCGACATGCTCCATAGACAAACCCATCTTATCACTCGAAAATTAACGAAGCTGATGCATAGCTGACGCTGGAATCGTTCATATTACGACACTGACTCGACTGAGCGTACTTGAGAAACTTCAATGAGATCTTATGTTCACTTGCCTTCATCAGGTGGCTCGCTGCCTGTCGAAAAGAAATAATACACAACTTATGCTTGGTAAGGCGATGATTGCTTTATAATAATTAAATAATTGTTACAAGCTAAAATAAATTTACAATCACTATATGGGTTATTCCAAAAAAATGTATAGAAAAGAGAGGAAAAATGATAAAAAAGAGAGATGCCCGAGACATACATATATATACTACATCCCCTTCATACCTATTAATATACATAAGAATTAATTTTCAATTAAATATCTGCTAAAAAAACGCTAATTGAATCGAAATAACAAAGCATTAAAACATTTTTGGTGCATATCCACATTTGTGATCACATATGATATTGTACCTTTTTCATATTAAATTAACAAATTTTTTTTTGATTTATTATTTTAATTGACAAATGAATTATAACTATACGGCAAGTTAATGTTATGGTAGGAATGATACATAATGGCATGAATAAAGGCAAGTAAAGAAACTACCCATTGGTAGTACTAAAATAGCAAATTCAACTTAGAAGGTCGCAAAGCCATATTTTTTTCAGACACCTCAGAGGATTATCAGGAATTGAAGAGATAGCTAGGTTTGAAACTAGTCGTTTTGAGTGGGAATAAAGATTGTCATGAAAAGACTGGTATCCGTACGGGCCAAATCAGCCACAAATGGGACATTAACCTGTTGAGGGGAAAATTTGCTAAGTCCGTACACATATTATTTGAAAATATACAGTATTTTACACAAGTTATGCAAATATCCTTACGTTCTAAGCTGATAGCCGTCATTATGACGGATGTTACCCGTGGAAAACAACTCAGAGATGTTCCGTTCACTGGGTAAGGTAATTATAGATGCTTTTATTTGTAACAGAGTAAGGAGCATAAAGGATTTTACGAAGGATTAGAAGGAATTTCAATGGCTCAGTAGAGCCCTACTACATAACTCCAGACAGGTCTTAAATTAACAAATCTTAAAATATTTTTTAAAAATTCATAAAAATTATTACAAAAATGAAATATGTCATTAATCGTAATTTCCTACATACTTGATCCTATTATCTATTCCACAACTTTTTACAGTCCATGAAACTCTTTAGTCAAGCTGATTTCGGATGTGTCAATTTAATATCCATCGTTCAAATTATGTCAGAGAGTTCCACAATATGATCAGTTTCTAGGGAGACACCATTTGAGTTCTAAGCCAGCCAGCTAAATCAAACATAATATTAAGATGGTCCACCTTCGTACTTTCTGTATTCTCTTTTCCAAAAATCGGCATTAACATTTTTTTAACGGTTTATAAGGTGATTTATAACCAAAAAGTGGTTCCTTAAAAGTATATTCTTTTCAAAACTTGTAACGTTTCGTCATTTACACTTGTGTCAAATATGCATCAACATCTTACAATAATACTTATAATTGATATAGAAAATATTTGAAACAAGTAATGAATACAAATTACTCTTATGAAAATTAAAATAATCATAATTAACTGAATTTTTAAAGCAGCCTTTGGCAATCACTCAATTCTACTCCCGCCACTTCATGTAGGATTTTACACTCAAGGTTGCTCCATGTTCCACACAGAGTTATGAATAACTCCCATTACAAGAATGTCCATACTTTCTTACTTCAAGCAGCAAAGTATTTATCTGGTAAATAAATAATCGATTTGAATTAAAACTTCAAAAGAGGATTATATCTTCAAATTAGTCTTTGTTAATTGTTTTCAAATCAGATTGGATAGCAAGCAGGACGTTCAATGCCGTGAAAAGAGGCTTTTTGCACTGCCATGAGGTGACAAAAAAGGCAAAGATGGCTGTCTTCAAGTCTACCTTTATTCCGATCTTGACATACTCCTCAGAGTCATGGACTCTAAAAACCAACCAAAAATCAAGGCTTCAGGCTACCAAAATGAGGTTTCTTAGGAAGATGGAAGATGGTTTGGACATCTGTTACGTATGGAGCCAAGCCGCACAGTATCCAATATCCACACAAATGTGGATACAATACAAGAGTAGAAAGCAAGAGAGGGAGAGGAAGACTAAAGTGTTGAAGGAGGCTTTCAGGAAAAGAGGAATGGATTGGAATAGAAGAAATGTGATGTGATGTGATCAGAACAGAGACAACCGGGTCGAGATCTAAAAAGGGTCTCTTCACACCGCTTAGATTGTAGGCGAGGATAAAAGATTATGATGGTGATGATGATGATCAGATTGGACACAGTTTTTCATCTAAATTTTTGAGATCATAATAAAATAAAATTATGAAAGGAGAACTTTGGTATGAAGAAAGTGTTGGTACTTACGTAACTATATTAATGCAAGCATACACACAATATAAACATAATTAATAAGAAAAATTATTTCTTTCTATTATCTCATTTACTGTTAGATCTTATCTCTTCATTTTCATTACAATAAAATATTTTTAATTTGAAACCACTTAGAGGGACCTCCGCCCTCAACGTTCTAATTTTATAATTGTTCAAATCACTCGAACTCCTATTATTGTATATTTTTCTTTTTTTCTCAGAACTAGTTTTTGACATTCTTTTTCAGCCAAATCCAATTTTACTGCATGATCTGGTAATTTTTTTTTGGACACAATTTTAACAGTATATATTTATTGTTTAACAGTAATTTTTATACTTGTTCACGTAGGCTTCCACGGTCATTAATATTCTTCTTATATTCAACTTCCGGAATGGACCGTGTCATGTTGGTGTTATGAACCAAGCTTTTACTCGTCGTGCTGTGAGCTTCTTCAGGGTTAGTCAGTTAATGAAGAGCGGATGGTTGGAGTCGGGGTATTTATACCTGGGGGGTGTGGTCTGGATCGAAGTCGGCCTTCCCATTGGTTCGCTTGTACCGTTCGTGTTGTGTTCGTGTGTGTTCGGTGGGGTGGGGTTCATCTGTATGTGGCCGGATACCAGTTTTTGGTAAGCTTATATCCATCTTCCCTATTGAAATTGTTGCTTTCTTTGACAATTTCGATAGCTTCTCTTATGTTACGGAGATGGTAATTAGCTTCTTTTGTAAGGATGGTAATGTTTTCAAAGGGTATGTGGTGGTTGGTATTGTAAAAGTGTTCTGCTACAGCCGATTTATCTTTCTTGAAAAATCAATTCAAAGACCCAACAATTTCAATAGGGAAGATGGCTGGCTATAAGCTTAGCAAAAACTGCCATCCAACGTAAGACCCATACACTACCTCACCATCCACATATAGATGAACCCCACCCCTCCGAACACAACACAACCGGTACAAGCGAACCAATGGGAAGGCCGACTTCGATCCAGACCACGCCCCCCAGGTATAAATACCCCGACTCCAACCATCCGCTCTTCATTAACTGACGAAGCTCACAGCAGGATGAGCGAAAGCTTGGTTCATAACATCCCAGAAGTTGAATATAAGAAGAATATTTATACTTCACATTTTTACTTTTTAAAGGCACTTTTATGTTTTCCATGGTATGCTTATTGGTAATTATCTACCCAATAAATTGGCTCTATATTGATAACCTTATCCGAGTACAATATTTATTTTCTAATGAAGGATGGAATTAGTTGGGGGGGGGGGGGGGTACAGTCATAAATAACACCAAATAAGTAAAACTTATTTATTATTAGTGCCGACGTTTCGGCCTACCTTGTAGGCCATCTTCAGGGCAAGTTTCAACCATATATTGTTTTACGGTTCACATAGCCGCCTCTCCTTCTATTTGCCCTTAAGATGGCCTACAAGGTAGGTCGAAACGACGGCACCAATAATAAATAAGTTTTATTTATTTGGTATTATTTATGGGTGCACCCCCCAACTAATTCCAACCTTCGTTAGATCTTCCAGTCAAGTATTTTCCTCTCTAATATTCCTTTTCTAGATCAGTATTGAACTTAAATCAGAACTGTCGGTGGCTGTGAATGGTTTGGGGCAAAGGGATACTCTATTACAATAACAAGTTACAACTTAATTCAATTTCCTAATGTTGATTGATATAGTTTGAATTAATTTCCTAATTCCTTCAAGTAATTTTTCAGTTATATCTTTTGAATTATAATAAGTTTAATGAGATGCAGAAATATTGTTAAAACCTACACTAAATTTACCTGAAGAAGAACACCGATTGGGTGCCTCCCACAAATCGTGTTACCCAATTTCTTTAAATAATCCGTAAATGCAGATGGATTCAACGTTTCTATTAAATCCATTCCCTGAAAAAAAAAAACATTAAATATTTTTATATTTTAAATACAGACATAATGTGATATTTGAGGAGTTCAAAAATATATAATTATAGATTGGTAGATATTACTTGCCATTTTGTCCAAACTGGATATAGATTGGTGGATCTCGCCATAGGCAGGATCATAGAATGTATATCTAAAACGATGGCCCCAGTGGCAGAAGTCAGAGGAGATAACAAAGAGATTGTGAGGATCCGCCAGGTAACGTGAAAACAACCGTCCATAAGCAGCCTCCCTCTCCCAGGTCAGTGATCCGACAAGCACAGGAACAATAGTAAAGCTATCCCTGTAGCTGTAACAAAGGAAAATTTAAACTTAATAAAAGTTTTAAGTATATTATTCAAGTTGATATATATATTTTTTTTGGTAATCAAATAATAGACCAGCAATAGTAACCTTAGCAGGATGAACATAGGAGAGATGTGATGATTTGAGTGTCAGTCATCCAATGTAACTTAACGGATACTAGGGTACTTGTGTATTAACCAGTCTGTGTGAAACCTGCCTCCTTATATATTGTAACCTCTTCTTATAACATGGCTCATTTCAGTAATTAGTGTGTGGATTATTAAATTGTTTTCTGTATTGTTTTTGTCTAGTCGATTTATTTATTGTCTATTCAAATTTCAGTATTGTTTAGTAAGCTTAATTTTGTTTTCGCCAATCTAAAGAAAAACTTTAGGAATAGCCGTCTTTAAAAGAAGCTGTGAAATACATTCAGAAGTTCGGAATAATTCGAAAGATATTATGTGAAAAAGCTCATCAAATGGATTTTGACAAGGATAGAAATGAACATTTTTTGCCTCAAAAATGTATGGAAAACATTTATATAAGAAGAGAGTATATTACTTATTAATGTCAATAAGAAAGTAGGTGTTATCAGTTAAAGTATGAGTTATCAGAGTTCAGGTTATCAACAATGCCAGATAACAGTCCCTGCAGACCGGCTAATACACAAGTACCGATATTTACCATGGCAACGCATTCCATTATTCAAAGGTATTTGGCAGGTTTAATGGGGGGAAGTACACCAGACTGGAGGGGGATAACGATTCAGTAAATTCAAAATGGTTTTCATTCTCAGAGCTTAATATATAAATTCACTTTAATTATTATTATAAATAAAAATTAAGTCATAGGGATAAAGAAATTAATCAACCATAATGCACATGAGATGTAGCGATTCCCTGGGGGGAAACATGATTTTCTTTAAAACCAAGGCTAGGAAAATAAAATAAATAATAAGAAAATAATTAATACAATAAAATTAAAATATCATTAAATTAATAATAGGAATTTTATCTATGGAAGAAATAAGACTTATATCAATTATCTATGGGCATTTTCTTTAATTTATGAAGTTATCATGTAACTTTTTGCACAGTTATCATGTAGATAAAGTAAGAATAATTTCACACTCACAAATAAGTAATGTTACGGGCTACTGGGTGTAAAATGAACTAAACTATTACTAAATTCAAGTTACTAAAATTTATTAACAAATTAAAATAAATAGAATGAGATTATCTAAAACAATTAAATTATTAAACTAATATGAATTTACAATAACAATATTCTACAGATTATAACCTAGGCCTAACTGTTATCTAATCACTAAAATAATATAAGATATTGCTAATACTAAATAACTAAACTATTTATATAAATTTGTACAAATACAATAATATTACACTATAGTTTAAAACTACAAATTAACACTTATAGTTCGCTAATTAAAGTCCACCGACCGTAAGACACTCCAAATATGACAAACTTACCACACAGTTTGTCACTAATCACTTATCACTGCCTAGTTCACACTACCACTGTCACTGAAGTCGACAACTTAACTACTGACTGCCAAGCTGAAACAGCTGGCCTTTTATATAGGCAAGGTTGGTCGGGGTGGGGCGCTTCTCGGAAGTTCCAAGAATTGTCTCGTTTCATCCAGGTTGATCCAGAATGTTCGAATTGTCTCGATCTTTCTAAACCGTTCTTTGATCCCTTCCGCTTAATCCCATAGCTTGTCCTAATCCTCTCAGCCGGTCTTTCTCCCCTCTCTGACCGTAACAGTAATATATATTCCTCTTTTAATATATTGTCTTCTGTCCTTTTGGTGGTAATATAGTGTTCATATAGAATAGAACAGAAAAATAATTTCATTCTGGGACCAAGACTTAAAAACAACAGATGTGTACAAAATTTAATAAATATATATGAGCCCAAAGTGCCATATCAAAAGAATAAAACAATATTTAAATAATAACATGAAACTAAAAGCTATGTTCTGGTAGAGGAAAAAAAAAAAGCTTGTTTTTGAATGTAAATAAGGAAGAAGTATGACGGATATCGGGTTAGAGTCAGTTCCAAAGTGTGGTGGGACGCTCATATATTTTGCTTCTCTGGGAGTGGTTATAAAGGTTGCAAAAGCGAGATCTTGTGCCTTGGGATTGGATAGAGGATTTGAATTGTAGGAGGCTATAGATATAAGATGGATTTTGTGATTTGATGGTTTGGTATAGGAAAGTACCAAGGAAATTGAGTCTACGGATAGAAGGGAGGAGCTACATTAACTCATCATAGAGGTGGGACACATGAGATTTCCTGAGGGCTTCGAAGACAAACGGTTATGAGGAGTTCATAATTCGTCTCGATCTGTCCTCGAGCTTGTTCGTGACGCCCCCCTATGCCACACAGCCATAGTCGAAGCGTGGAAAGACGAAAGAAGTAATGAGGAGCTTAAGGATTGATAGCGTTAGTAGAACATATATTGTATAAAAAGAAAAATAACAAATTATATAGCATAACAAACCAAAAACTTGAGATGCCAGTCTTTTATTTAAGTAAATAAATTGTTTACTATTCAAATGGTAAAAAAGATAAAAAAAATTCAGATTTTACACTAATTTTACCTACTATTTTCAATAACGAACCTTTTTAATGCTGAACAAGAAAAACCAACCCCCCTCAAAATTTGAGATTTTATTTTTCAACATTTACATAATCCAATTATCAAATTATAAAAAATATTTATCAGTCTGTTCATTGTTTGTGGCAATAAATACTGAAAAAAAATTTCATGAGGTTCAGCCTAGAATCATAAATGACCACAGAACAGATCCGGGACCCACTTTGAACCAATACTAAATATTAATGAGCCGAAAGTAGACCACTAATAGCTACTGTAGAGATACTACAGTCCACTAATAGCTACTGTAGAGATGCTACGGTCCACTAATAGCTACTGTAGAGATGCTACAGTCCACTAATAGCTACTGTAGAGATACTACAGTCCACTAATAGCTACTGTAGAGATACTACAGTCCACTAATAGCTACTGTAGAGATGCTACAGTCCACTAATAGCTACTGTAGAGATACTACAGTCCACTAATAGCTACTGTAGAGATACTACAGTCCACTAATAGCTACTGTAGAGATACTACAGTCCATTTTACAGTCCCTTTGTTCAATCCTTCACTTCCAACTGCATCTTGCTCTTCTCTTTTTTTTTCTTTTCCTCCTTAGATTTTGGTGCCTGCCAGGTTCTTATAAGAATAAAACGGTTCTCGCTTGATTCCTTTTCACGAAGGCAGAAAGAAGTTTTTACTACTGTGTCTACTACCCGCCAAAATATTCTTCTGTATAATTTCTCTTTATTATGGTACGAACTTGAACCTCCCCAGTTCTTATATTGTGCATCCTGAAGAGAATGTAATTTTTACATATGATTTTGGTATTACAAATATATTTTCACCATTCATTAACAATATGAATTACTTTTTAAAATGCACTAACTTAAGAAATAAAAATAAAAACGATAATAACTTTAATATTACTATTTTCATTATAAGAGGACTCACTCCGCCATGACTTTGGCAATGTAAGGAAGATGCATTTCGATACTATGTTCTTCTTCATCGACGTCCATGCCCATCCTCTCAAACTGACCCGTGGCCTCCAGCTCAGAGTAAACTGAAATTTTGAATAAATAAATCAATAAAATTAGGTTGATAACACTTTTGAACACACTAATCGGATCATGCCCATTTTATTATTATTTTATAAATATATCATTATCATCGCATTCTAACCACACCTATCGCCTAAGCGGTGTGAGCCAGACCCAGTTTCCCTATCCTGCACCAGCTCATTTCTTTCAATCTAATTATTAACTTTTTTATATTATTAAATTTATTGATTCAAATTATTAATCATTTATACTCCCATTATGTTTTTTTGATGTATTTATTGATATAATACAAGTAAATAAATGCATTTTTTTTAGAAAACCTATAACAGTCTTATCAGGATTGATAACTGAGTGCTCTCTTTAACAATCAATGCTAATTAAATTATTTATATTCAATGATAAAATTTTGTATTCATTGGAATTACTACAATCCCAATACAAACTTTAATTAGCTGCTCTTTAAAATAATAATATTGTTGTCAATTTGAACTCATACAATAAATAAATAAAACCCCAATGGATTCTTTTCAGTTGATGTTTGTTTGTTCATTTAACGTCACTTTATGCTGCTGTGGTTAATCGGACGATGCTACATTGGGAGCTCTAAATTTTGCCTATCCAGGTTTAATTAGGATAGGGATTTTTAACGAGTACCTGACATCGTACAGGCTTCCCTTCCGAAGGACGGTGTAACTAAGGATTTTTTCTCCTTAAAAAAATCTTAGGGTCACCTGCCGGGCTACGAACCCGCGATCTTGGGCTTAGTAGTTTGATACACTAACAACTAGACGACAGGTGACCTTCTCTTTTCAGTTGAGGTAGGCCCCTTAACATAATTAATATGTGAAAAGTTCTTACACTGTTTAAGATACCACGGAAAGGTGTTTTAGGATAATAAATTTGTGATTTTACATTCTCCCAGACGCAAAAAAAATAACACCTGAATAAACATGAATGTTGAGTTTTCCTTCTATCAGTTAAACTTTTGTTGTTTTAACAGTTCACTGATGAGTTGTTGGTTTTTTTTTTTCAAAACCTGGCATCGAAATTTTTTACCTTCGGCTAGTTTGAAATGTTGAATAATTACTTCGACAAACTTACTATTTCATTAACCCAAATCCAGAGAGTCTCTAGATTCTTCAGTGAGTGAAAAAAGTAATATGACTAGAAATGTTTCGATCAATTTCTACTGAATAGTGACAAAATAAGAGTGAAAACATAAATACTAGCAGGAAAATGGCCAAACAATTGACAAACAAATTGAAGCAGTAACAATAATAGGATGAATAAGCTCAAACTGGAAACTCCAAAGAAATCAAATTAATTAATCAGATTTAGAAACTGAACTATTGTGAATAAAGTCAATAAGCATAAATAAAAATTGTGTGCTGTACAACAAAAAAAATGATGTATGTTACATACATAGATATTTTTCCAAAATAAATTTATTAGTTTTTCTCTTTTATTTATCGATTCTTACTTTTATTCAAGTTGTTTCAAACAACTTTAGGTTATTAAAGACAAAAACCTAGTAAACGTTTGAATTATAGTCACGGCAATAAAAAGTGCGGAGGGGAAGAATTGTCCATTATCACTTCCCCGAGGATATTTAACTATCGTCAATGAATATTTTATTATACACGATAAGTTCTTATCATTAAACTAAAATTAAATTAACTATTTATAAAAAAATTAACATACCTTGAGTGTCAATAGTGAGGTCATAAAATGGGGTAATATACTTTACAGCAGTTGAGAGAGCGCATCCAGCAAGCCTGACATTGTGAGATGGACCCAAAATGAACACTCTCTTCCTGAAATGCAATTGTGCCTCTTTAAGTTAAAAAGCAAATCAATATTAAAATTGTTCATTATAAATGAGCTTTAATAATATTACCTAAATATATTTTAGATTAAAGTCATGTGATGTTGAGGTGCATTCACACTTCTTTACCAAATCATGGGGATTCCGATTGTCTTCATATAATAGGTCTTGAGCCCAATCTGTTTCTTTAGGCAAGGATAATAAAAGTGCTATATTGAATTTACACATGCAAATTATATATTCTATTCATAGATTAGTACTAGTATCTATTCCGCAGGTTGTCACGTCTAGTTGAGTTACAACTTTTATTTGTTTATTTTATTTTATTTGAATTTCCAAAAATACAAGTTATCATGTGATTTAGTATGGGAAAGAGAATCTTATGTGTAATGAGTAGATATTGGTAATCATATCATTAAGAAATAAAAGTTTCATTTAAAATTTCGAATTTTAGTTGAAACGTTCATTTCTAGAGGAAATGATTACAGAAGAATACACATGTCTCTTTTTCATGCTAAAGCTTTGTATTTTTAGAAAATATTAATAGAAACGAATGGAAAGTTAAAACTTGTTGTGACTTAACTCGAAATGACAACCTGCGGAATAATTATCTTCAAATTTGTTTCTTTTAGAAATAAAAACAGTTAAAACCAAAATTAATAGCTGACAAAAGTTCTAAAAGTTAGAACAGTAGGATATAGTTAGTTTAATCTTTTACCTTCTGTAAGCCCTTCATTACATGTTTGAATTTGTACTTGGAATTTGACTTCCTCAGGTTTGATAAAGGTATGAATGCACCATCGGATTTAAAACATGAAATACAATTTTAAAACTTACACAACAACTGGACTTATCTGCCGATAGGCAAACGCACTACATGCTCCACAGTATTGGTACCCGGCGTGTCTAAAGAAAAAACAAAGGTAAAATATAATTTATATTTTAAATAATACTAAAACAAAACAACACACTTACGGAGCAATGATTGCTCTTGCGGGGCCATGTATTAGTTCTGCAGCATTTAACCAATTGTCTAACTGTCTGCTTAGCTCCGTGCCTGTAGAGTATAGAAACCCTTGAGTTTTCAAATAATTCTTATCTTAAAAACAATGAACTTGAAAATTGACAACATATCAATCATGATATTAAAAAGTACCCCAATTAAAATTTCTTATAAAATGAAAATGACAGTTGAAAAGTAAAACTATATCAGCTATGTATAATAACCACCAATTATAAAAAAAAAAATGTAAATTCAAACATAAATGACATGAAACACCTTTAAATTATTTATATAAAAAACACCTATTAGTAAACCATGAGCTATTTAAAACAACAAATCTAATGTTTAAGGGCAAATTTATATAGTGTAAACAAAGTGAAATTTAATACAAAAGGACAACTCACTAGAATCCGAATACCAACTTCCAGCATGAGCAGCTTTTCTGCAAGACATATTAGCGAACTCTTTCCTGAAAAATTAATTACAAATATTAGTAACGAATGAAGAAATAAATCAGGAACCGAATGAATCAGTGATACACAACACTACCTTTGTCACCTTCGCGGTGGTAACCAATTCCCAAGCTGATTCCTGATAACTAGATCTGACCACCCAATCATTCTCAACGTTGTTTCACTAAATTTTTCTTTTATTATCTATTATGTTTTTCTCAACTATAGAAAAGATTTGCTGTAATTTTTTTTTATATATTTATAAAATGCATAAACTAAACCATTTCTGTTTTTACGCTCTACTTTGAGATGTGTATCTACAACTGTGCATTTTTCTATTTAAGAAAGGGGGGGGTTCTTTTTTTAATGGACGGTCTTCAAATTTATACGGTTAAGATTCACCGTGTTAATAAAAACATGTGACTGAAATGAGGTAATAAAGTACACTAAAGGCACATGAAATAAAACATTTTAATGAACGCTATTAGTGAGATTTTCTAATAGAAGTAAATCTCATGGTCAGTCATCCCGGTACTCGGGTCAAAAAAATAATTCGGGCCTCCTCCTACTCAATATTTTGTGGGTTTTTTTCCTAAATAATTCTAAAATGTTATGAAAATAAACATTATCACAATAAAAAGAGTAAACTGTTTTAAAGAAAATTTACTTTTCCTTACCCACGGAGTAATAGACCCTTACATATAAAAACACAAGGGAAGATTCAAAGAAAGATGAGGTGTCTGAGAAAGGTTAGAGGACAGGTTGGGGAGACCAGAAGGGACAGGATCCATAATGTAACAACACGGCCAAACCTCAAGATACAGTCGGTAAAAAACACTGTAGAAGAAAGTAAATTGATATGGTTTGGATTCCTTCCTCACCCAAGGAAACGTGTGCTGGAAACGTTTAGGAAGCGAGGGCTGGACTGGAAATGGAGGATACAGCTGGTACAGCAGAGGGACACATGATGCAAGCACTATAGAAAGCATCTTCTGACTGCGCAGCCATGTAGAGGATTGTAGTATGACGATAAAATGTACTATTTTTTTTTCTCAGGGAACAGCTTTAGAGGCCACAAGAATATCATTATTTTCACTTCTTTTCATACCCCTTCCCTCCTTCCTCATTTCTTCTCATCTTTTCCTCATTCTTTCCATCTTTCTTCGGTCCACGCTATTCCTTTTCTCGCACCTCTCTTCCCTGGTAGGGCCCTAATTTCTTTTAGTCTTTTCCCATAATCATCACCATCGAAACGGTCTTGGTCTGTTATTTTCAACCTCTTAGTTTCTTCCTTCATCTGTTTGATATACCCCCCAGCACTCTTATATCCTCTTATTTTATTGAAGAATTCTCTATTTAATCTCTTTGGGCGCATCCTCAACATATATCCCTAGAACCTTAATCTTCTTATTCTATGTACGTTTCCAAATCATTTACTTCTTTGTATATTTTCTTATTAGGTTCTAAACTATAGCTTTCCTGCGTCTTCTTTGGGCCATAAATTCTTCTTTCTATCCTTAACATTTTCCTTAGGCTGCGGAAGGAAGCGGTTTCCATTCCGTACTGTATCACCGGTTTGACGATGATATTGTAGTGTATTATCTTCGCGTTTATTAATCACTTTGAGATTTAACGAAACAATTCGTGGTGGAATATTCCTGTTTTATAGATCCACAAAAGTCCGCAATATAATATATATATATATTTTAAGAATAGCTTACTATACCCATTATATCTTCAAAAGAATTGGTTACGTACAATGCGGTAATTGGAAATCTATTTAGACAGATACAATATCAATTATTATGGAAAAAGTCCATTTAAGGAAGTGGACCTGGACATGCCATCAGAAGGAATGCTGAAACATGGACCAGCCAGCTTATGGATTAGTATCCAAGAGAGCACGCGAGGAAGAGAGGACGTCCACCGACAGACTGGGACAAGGAGATGAAGAGTGGAAACGGATGGGACAAAAACATTATTTAGTGTGGTTGCAAGAGTGATATGAAGAAACAATAGAACCAACTAAAGGTTGATTTTGTTTATATGTGAATAGGTATAAGAAAAAAATAGATTGTTTTGTATATGTTTATTATAGTTTATGAACAAATAAAGGTTGTTATTATTATTTTTATTTTTTATTTCTCGGCTTGTACCCGATAAATACACCAACCCGGAACAAGATCAAGGGTATGGTTCATTTAAAAGTTAAATTGGAATATTTAAAAATTTTCTAACGATGCTGGCAGTTCCCAGCATAACCGCTTTCTGTACTTCTTCCAGTCCCTTAATTATTTCCAACGTCTTCATTGATGCAATCGTTTCCTGAGGAGTTAAACCATTGCTGGATACAATGATCGGGAGTACTTGTACATCCACCAGTCGGTAGAGATGCCT
Organism: Troilus luridus; assembly: GCA_964056705.1. Lineage (NCBI taxonomy): Eukaryota > Metazoa > Arthropoda > Insecta > Hemiptera > Pentatomidae > Troilus > Troilus luridus. The sequence continues at coordinate 310,946 of OZ057415.1, forward strand.
TAATTCCTCGCAGAGCTCTTGATACTTCCGAATTTTTTCGCTCAATGTTTTAGAAACGTTATCATCAGCAGGAACCCCAACTTCGATGATGATGGCCTTTTTTGACTAAGAGTAGTATGTCTGTTCTGTTGTGGGGTATATTATGGTGAGTGATCATAGTTTGATCCCAATATAGTTTAATGTCATTTTTTCTGGTATTTGTAAAATGGGTGATGACTGCTTATTAAATTATATTTTTGAGCGAGTGCCTGGTGTACGATCTTTGCAGCATTATTGTGCCTAGTTAGATATTCTTAACCTGCTAATGCTTGGCAGCCAGAGGTGACATGTTGAATCGATTCGTACGTTGCTTTGCATAGGCGACATCTATCTTCGATTGCTTGGTGCAGAATATGCTTTTTGAAGGAATTTGTTGCCATGACCTGTATTATTATATTATTATAATTATTATTAATAGCAATCCTTATACTTAAATACTTTAGTTACCTTAAGCATTTCAAGCACATTAGTATAATATTTTAAACCAAATAACTTAAATGAATATCTTAGGAGTTATCGCAAAAAATTAACGCGCGTGAAAATAAATTCGTATATAAAGAAATGAGCTATTTTTAAAAATATTTACAAATAAATTAATTAAAATACTTCATGTAGTGCAGACATTATGTTACTTTAAATCTAATCCACACATTCAACGCATCAAAATGGTACGAAAATCCTACGACAGACATAATATTGTTACGGTCAGAGAGGGAAGAAGGATCGGCTGGGAGGATAAGACAAACAATGGGATTAAGCGGAAGTTATTATAGAATGGCGTAGATCCTTGTGGGTCGGTCTAGGCGGTTCTCGGTCTTCTTCCGAGAAATCCCCACCCCGACCGGCCTTGCCTATATAAAAAGGACAGCTGTTCGGGCCGCGAGTCAGTAATAAGACGAGTGAGTAATAAGTCAGTGAGTAATAAGCCAGTAGTAATAAGCAGTCATTAACTAGTGCTAGTGCGTGAGTTACAGTGAGTTAGTATCAGTCTGTAATAAGTGCTTAGTGAGCAACAGTGAGAATTAGTGGCCGTTTAATAAGTGTAATAAACTGTGTGGCAGTTTGTCATATTTGGAGAGTCTTACGGTCGGTGGACGTTAGTTAGCGAACTGTAAGTGTTAATTTGTAATTGTAAACTATAGTGTAATATTATTGTATTTGTGCAAATTTATATATAAATAGTTTAGTTATTTAGTATTACCAATATCTTATATTGTTTGTATATAATTTTAGAAATAGATAACATTTAGTAGAATATTGTTATTGTAAATTGTAAATTAGTTTAATAATTTAGTTGCTTTTAATAATCTCAGTGTATTCTTGTTAATTTGTTAATAAATATTAGATTCTTGAATTAAGTAATAGTTTAGTCCATTTTACACCCAGTAGCCCGTAACAAATTGGTGTCAGAAGTGGGATAATTTGTGTAATTGTTATTATTTTGTAATTATTGGGCTACTGTATGAAAAATGGCTTCTCAAAGTGTTAAATTAATGGATTTAAAAGTTGCGGATCTAAAAAGGGAATTAGAAGAACGTGATCTGGATTCTTCAGGAAATAAAAGTGTACTGCAACATCGCTTGCGTCAATTTTTTGTAGAGCTAGGGGAAAATCCAGATGACGTTCTGTTTGAAACTGATTTAAGCAAGTTGTCTGCAACTTTTAAAAATGAACTAGGCAATGTAGAAAATAAGCTAGGTAATTCACAGAATGATTTAGGTACTGTTAAAAATGAGCTAGGTAATGAGTTAAGCACTGTTAAAAATGAGCTAAGTACTGTAAAAAGTGATTTATTGTATACATTAGAGTCTAAATTAGGCACATTAGAGAATAAGTTAATGGAAAATGTAGATAATAAAGTAGCTGTTGTAGAATCTAGGCTAGGAGAAAAAGTTGACGAAATTAGGCTAAGAATGGAAGCTCTCGAGGGACGTATGAGCAATCCACCGACGAACGACACCGACCTTTCCTCCGAGGGGAGCCATCGTAATAGCATTCTATCCGCCTATAATGGGACGCCACCAGCTCACAACACCATTCCAGTATTCGACGGAAAGACGCCGTGGGAGGACTAAATGACTCTCTTCGAGACAGCGGCTTCGATCCACGGGTGGTCACAGGAGACCCAAGCTTCAGCATTGTGCCTGGCCTTGCGTGGAGACGCCTTGAGAGTGCTGCAGGGGATGCCCATGTCGGAGCGGTCCAACTACGGGAAGCTGATTAGAAGACTGGAAATGCGTTTCGGACACCGCCACATGGACCAGCTATATCGCTCACAGTTAAGAAACAGGGTCCAGAAGGACAACGAGAACCTGCAGGAATTTGAAGCGGATATTGCCCGGCTGGTGAGGAACGCCTACCCATCGGTCACTGACTATGTCTACGAGAGTTTGGCTGTCGACAAATTCCTGGATGGACTGCGGGACCCAGAGACACAACAAGCGGTGAAGCTCGCCCGGCCGAAAACGTTGGGAGACGCATTATCTCAGGCAATGGAGTTTGAAGCTGTCAGACAGTCTGTACGGGGCCATGCGCGAGTTCGAGCAGCAGGAGCAGAGCCTAATGCGGCAACCAGCGTCGAGGACATAGTGACCAAAGTGTTGGATGCTCTCAGGACCCATAAGAAGGAGATACGCTGTTGGGGCTGCGGCCAGCTTGGACACCCTAGAAGCAAGTGTCCAACCCGTTACGTCAAAGCCACCAGGATTGCCATCAGAGTTGCGTCAATAGGAAACAGAACAAACAGCTTCTATGTTGATGGAATGGTGAACAGGCAGCTGCGAAGTCTTCTAGTGGATACCGGCGCGAGCATGACGATCTTGAACGCGAAGACACATCCAGCTGAGAAGATCATACCGACCACTTGGGCATTACGGACTGCAACGGGACAGCCAGCCAAGGTCTACGGGGAGACAGATGCCACCTTCCACATCGGGGGTCAACATCTGCAGCACCGCGCTCTCGTGGCAGATATAGATGAGGACGTCATACTGGGTATGGACTTTATGATCACATACGGGATCAAGCTGGATATGTCGAGAGGTGTGATGACGCTAGGAGACGAGGAAGTCATACTTCGGCAGGAAAAGGACTTCTGCGCTCGAGTGCTGCTACCAGAAGACACCGCTTTACCTGCACGGAGCCAAATCGTGACGCATGGGACGGTCGAAGGGCATCTACCCGCGGGTCAATGTGCACTACTCGAACCTGGAAGGCACGAAGAACAAGAGGTTGGACGCGGCATACTGGTTGCTAGGTCTCTCATCAAGATCGGACCTACCACCCCAATTCGGCTAATGAACCTGAACAGCTTCCCGGTAACGCTGAAGAAAGAAACACCAGTCGGGGAGTGTACCACCGCTACCTCAGTGGTTCGTCAGCTGCAACGTCATCCCACCGAGCTTCGAGGACTCCCAGAGGAACTTAAAGTATTTTTGGACGAATCATGTCGCGACCTTTCGCCCGAACAGAGCGAGGAAGTGAAGAATATGATTATCCGATGGCATGACGTCTTCGAGATCGGACCAGGACCACGAGGCAGAACGGATATCGTCCAGCACAAGATTGACACTGGGGATGCGAAGCCCATCCGACAGGTTCCGCGGAGGCTGCCGTTAGCCAAACGGGAGGACGCCGAGGAGATTATAAAGGAGATGGCGGCTGACAGTGTCATTGAGCCTTCGAGTAGCCCCTGGATGTCTCCGGTTGTATTGGTGAAGAAGAAAGACGGCACAACGAGGTTCTGCGTAGACTACCGTCTTCTGAACAATGTCACCAAGAAGGACAGCTATCCGCTTCCCAGGATTGACGATACGCTGGACACCCTAGAGGGGTGTAAACTCTTCTCTACTTTGGATCTCCGCAGTGGATATTGGCAGGTTGGATTGGTACCTGAGGATAAAGAGAAGACGGCGTTTTCAATTGGCACTGGGCTCTGGCAGTTTAAAGTAATGCCATTCGGGCTTTGCAATGCTCCTGCCACATTCGAGAGGCTGATGGAAAACGTGTTAAGAGGTCTCTCTTGGGAGGTATGCCTGGTATACCTAGACGACATTATTGTGCTGGGAAAGTCCTTCGCTCACCATCTGAAGAATCTGGAGAAGGTCTTCGAACGACTGCGTGCAGCAAACCTAAAGTTGAACCCGAAGAAGTGTAATCTCTTCCGGAGGCAAGTCAACTACCTGGGGCATATTGTGTCAGACAACGGAGTTGCTGTTGACCCAGAGAAGATAGCAGCGATCACCGACTGGCCAGTACCTCGAGATAAGCACCAGGTGAGGAGTTTCCTCGGGCTCTGCACCTATTACCGGAGGTACGTGAAAGGATTCGCTAACATCGCAAAACCTCTTACCAGGCTAACCGAGGAGAAAAGGTCTTTCCATTGGGATCACGAGTGCCAGGCATCCTTCGAGGAGCTGAAGAGCAAATTGAGTAGTGCTCCTATTCTGAGCTATCCACGTGCCGAGGGCAAGTTCATACTTGACACAGATGCCAGCAACATCGCCATTGGAAGTGTCCTCTCTCAGCTCCAAGACGGAGAAGAAAGGGTGATTGGATATTTCAGCAAAGCACTCTCAGCTCCGGAACGCAACTACTGTGTCACAAGGAAAGAGCTTCTGGCAGTAGTAAAATCCATAGAGCACTTCCATAAATATCTATACGGAAGAAGGTTCCTGCTGAGAACGGACCACGCGGCTCTAATGTGGCTGCTGCGATTCAAGTCACCGGAGGGACAAGTGGCGAGGTGGATCGAGCGCCTTCAAGAGTACGACTTTGAATCTGCTCATCGTTCTGGAACGAGCCACAGGAATGCGGATGCGCTGTCAAGAAGACCATGTGAAGATGAAGAATGCAGGCATTGTTCCCGTCAAGAAGAGAAGCAGGGAACAGTATTGAGGACAACGGTTGTTATCGACAGTTGGCGGGACACAGAGGTGTCAAAGGAACAGGACGAGGACCCGGACTTAAATCAAATAAAGGAATGGAAAATATCGGGGCGAGGAAGACCGACCTGGCAGGATGTGGCTCCAAAGTCGAAGAATGTAAAAACGTACTGGGCCCAATGGAACTCCATTGTAGTGGACAACGGGCTGCTGAAACGGGCATTGGAGAACGCGGAAGGAGACCAGCGTAGGCTACAACTCATCGTTCCAAGGAATAAAGTGCCCGAAGTGCTTAGGGAACTACATGACGGTGTAACTGGCGGCCATCTTGGAGTTCACCGGACATTGGAAAAAGTTCGTGAACGCTTTTACTGGGCAAACCTTAAGGACGATGTGTTGGACTGGTGCAGGCGTTGTGCGGCTTGTGCGGCTTCTAACGGGCCAACAAGAAGAAAGAGGGCCCCTATGAAGAAGTACAACGTGGGAGCACCATTCGAGAGGATAGCAATCGACATCGCTGGCCCTTTCCCTGTGACGGACGAAGGCAACCGATATATTCTCGTGGCCATGGACTATTTTTCTAAGTGGGTGGAAGCGTATGCCCTTCCGAATCAAGAGGCAGTCACGGTTGCAGACGTACTTGTGAAGCAGCTCGTCAGCCGGTTTGGAGTATCCATGGAACTTCACGCTGACCAGGGAAGAAACTTTGAGTCTGCAGTCTTCTCCGGGATGTGCGAAGCACTGGGAATACGGAAAACCAGGACGACACCTCTTCACCCTCAATCGGATGGCATGGTGGAGCGCATGAACAGGACAATGGGTCGATATTTGTCTAAAGTGGTCTCCGAGCATCAGCGAGACTGGGACCAGTATCTTCACTTGTTCTTGTTAGCCTGCCGGAGTTCAGTCCATGAAGCAACGGGGCAGACCCCCGCAAATGTGGTCTTCGGCCGAGAACTTCGTTTGCCTTGTGATCTGAAATTCGGGTTCAAGCCAGACGAGGAAGTTAACGGAGAGGAATACGTCACGAATCTACGGAAGCGGATGGATAATATCCACGAAAAGGTTCGTGCAAACATCCAGGGAGCCAGTGACAGAATGAAGGAGCGTTACGACATCAGGGCAGAGAAAGGTGGATTCCAACCTGGAGATTTGGTCTGGCTACATGATCCTCGAAGAAGGCGAGGCTACTCACCTAAACTTCAGAACTCCTGGGATGGCCCGTTTGAGATCATCAATAGGATAAACGACGTCATCTATAGGATCAGAAAGCAGCCAAAAGGAAAACCCAGGGTAGTCCATTTTAATAGACTGGCCCCATACAAAGGAGACCATGGCCCGACAAAAGACCAGCAAGTCAGGTACCTCAACAACGTGGAGGCCAGTAAGGTATCAGTTGCACAACCTAAGGTACAAGGTTCCCGTGGAGTAACTCAGGCAGTATACAGAGATATCTTCTCGTTACCCGCGGACTATTCTCTGGCCCATTGTGTAGCCGAAGATCTGAGGACTTCCCGAGGGATTGCAACGGTCTTTAGGATGAAGTTTGCTGGAACTGAGGAACTGGAACGCCAAGGACCACGCGTCGGGAAAGCACTCCACCATACGCACGAAGGACGACACCTGTTCTACTTAGTTACCAAGTGTGCTACTGATCAGAAGCCCACATATGACGCACTGCGGCGAAGCCTCGACGACCTGCGGAGTAAGCTTCTGAGACTGCGTGTCACCAAGCTCGCGATCCCTAAGTTGGGCTGTGGATATGACGGCCTGGAGTGGAAGGTTGTCAGGAACATGCTTGAACAGACATTCGCCAACTCTGGAGTCGCCATATTGGTGTGCACGTTCAACCCCTGGAAAGGAAATGCGTTTCCATCGAGGGAAGCTCATAACCGCCCGATTTCTCCGGACTATGCTCTGGGGCAGAGCACTTTTAAGGAGGGGGCAGTGTTACGGTCAGAGAGGGAAGAAGGATCGGCTGGGAGGATAAGACAAACAATGGGATTAAGCGGAAGGGATTATAGAATGGCGTAGATCCTTGTGGGTCGGTCTAGGCGGTTCTCGGTCTTCTTCCGAGAAATCCCCACCCCGACCGGCCTTGCCTATATAAAAAGGACAGCTGTTCGGGCCGCGAGTCAGTAATAAGACGAGTGAGTAATAAGTCAGTGAGTAATAAGCCAGTAGTAATAAGCAGTCATTAACTAGTGATAGTGCGTGAGTTACAGTGAGTTAGTATCAGTCTGTAATAAGTGCTTAGTGAGCAACAGTGACAATTAGTGGCCGTTTAATAAGTGTAATAAACTGTGTGGCAGTTTGTCATATTTGGAGAGTCTTACGGTCGGTGGACGTTAGTTAGCGAACTGTAAGTGTTAATTTGTAATTGTAAACTATAGTGTAATATTATTGTATTTGTGCAAATTTATATATAAATAGTTTAGTTATTTAGTATTACCAATATCTTATATTGTTTGTATATAATTTTAGAAATAGATAACATTTAGTAGAATATTGTTATTGTAAATTGATATTAGTTTAATAATTTAGTTGCTTTTAATAATCTCAGTGTATTCTTGTTAATTTGTTAATAAATATTAGATTCTTGAATTAAGTAATAGTTTAGTCCATTTTACACCCAGTAGCCCGTAACAATATGCCCTGCTACCCGTGCAAAGCAGGGTCGCTAGTTAAAAAATATTTGTAACTTACAGACACGGCAACGTGTATTTTTTAAAATCCCTCCGTAAAAATTCTGATGTTTTAAATAACATGTCCAGAAATAAGGGTTTACAAAATTCAAAATGTGCGTATCTATTGAAATGAATCGATCCTACCAACAGTTGCATTTGGCAGGCTTTAGGTAATTTAAACGATATCGGACATAAGAATACGCAATAATAATTTAAGTATTTTGACTTGAAGAATGGTGTCAAAACTGGAGGATTAAAATAAATTCCCACAAATCCCGTCACCACTTTACCGTTGTAAACCAATGACTTCCTGTCCTTCGTTTAGTAACGTCCCACTGATTCCAGTAGAACAGGTCCAGTTCTTAGGACTACACCTCGACAAAAGATTAAATTGGAATCCTCATACTAGACTGAAACGCAAGAAACAGCTCGCCGTTTCAGGCTACTTCAACATTTACTAGGCACACGCTCTAAGCTTTCAATTAATTACATAAGACTCATATACATGACAGTCATTAGACCCACCTAGACTTACGGAATAGAGCTTTGGGGCTCCACAGAGCCTTCAAATTCCTCTTGTATTCAATCCAAAATCCTTCGTAAAATCCTGAATGATCCTTACTTTGTTACCAATAAAATCATCCATTATGACCTAAATGTTTCTTTTGTTACTGATTTGGCCCGAATCCGATATCAATCTTTTCATGACAAACTTCATTCCCGCTTAAACCCACAATTTTCTAACCTGGCAACCTTTTTAATTCCTGATAATTCTCCGAGGTATCTGAAAAGAAGATGGCCTTGTGATCTTTTAAGTTGAATTTCTTATATGAGTATTACTTTCTCTACGTGCCTTTAGCTCGGGACAATATCTTTCATTATATTTACTTGAAGTATTCGATTGTGCAGTTGTGAATTTCAATAAATACATAAAAAAAGAAAAGTATTTTGAATTTTTGTTTGACACTCGAAAATTGGCTTTGCTAAAATAAAACACAAGAGAGAAACAATAATTTGGAATGTAAATAAATATTTTCTTCATTTAAAAAGTTATAATTGAGCTGCCGCTTTACAATGGTTTTGATAAAACCCTATTTAAAGAACAAACGTGAGTAGAAAAGACATTTTGAAGAAAATGGTCGAACGAAATGTTGACATTTCCTGTTGGATTCAGTTAACCTTATTAAATATACGGGTATACGTGAAAAGCGATTGCTTCATCATCACTCACCATGTTTTATAAACCTTAGTAATAATGTTAGATCAAAAAGAATTGTTAGACCGCCGGAACCATGAGCATCTTCTTTAGCGAGCTCCAATTGGAATTAAGTTTCCGAGAATCGTTTTAAATTTAGTAATAAAAATGGCTTACTTTTAACCTTTAAAAAATATATAAAAAATGCTTTTCCTTTTGCCAGCGTAGATCCTTAGGTCCAGTTTTTGTTCCTCATGAAAGTGGATTGCTATCTCCTTGAACGCCTCACTATTACTTCTAGGACATTAACCCATACACATCCCTCCTTCACAAAAGAGCAACGACATATCTCAAAATTTGGCAGTTTAGAGTAAAGCCTTCAGGAGCAACTGTATTGGTTGAGTTTTTTTTGTAATTCAGAACGACATATCTGCTATTACGTTTCCAATATGTTTAAATAATATTTTGAGTTGTATCATATTCGAACTTGATGTTTTATGGGAATAATGACATGAGCTAAAATCAAAAGTATCCAGCTTTTAACAAATTTTTAACGGCTAATAAAATAATTTCAATTTTATATTTTTTCACCTCACGTGGAACTTCCAAATACCTCTACTGAAAAAATCAGTTTTTTTTAATTATAGGATTCTTATTAAGGAGCGATACGCAATATCTAAAATGTAGCATAACAATCTGGTTAGTTTTATTTATTTTTAATAAAATCATTGACTTCTGAATAATAGATTATATTGTGCCAAGTGGCCTCATCTCGTTAAGTAATTTGTTAACCTTTATCTAAACCAACTGGAGGATAAGAAATCTTCCAATTGAACACATTAAATCCATTAGTTTCATTTTCCAAAGATAAATATATCTATAATACGTCTATCATCCAGTCAACCATCCCCTCGCTTCTCATAAATATATCTAAAAAAATCGAGATATTGCCTTTGAGAAATAAATAAGATTTAAGAAATTAAATGAGTAAGCTTTTAATTGTAAGATGTCATATTTCTACATGACAAACAAATTGATATTGATTTACTGACTGAAACACATTTCACACACCGCTCACTATTCTATATACGGGACTACACCACTTACGGATAAGACCACCCAGATAACAGTTCACATGCCGGATCTTATATTCTCATTAAAAAAAATATCCCATTCCCTGATTCCTTCCATTCCAACTGATGCTATCCAATCAACCTCTGTAAACATAACGACTCGTCCATTCACACTATCAGCTGTATACTGTGCTCCCGGTAGTTCCATTTCCCATAACCTTTTAGATTCCTAATTCCTATCATTAAGACCGCGCTTCATGGCTGGAGGGGACTACAATGCTAAACACCAACGATGGGGTTGTCGAACATCCAACTCCCGTGGAAATATTCTATCTTCCCTCACATCCTCAAAGAGCTACTCTATCTTTGCCCGAAAAAATCCTACCTATTGGCCTACATCCCTCAAAAAACGTCCCGACATTCTTGACATATTTGTTACATCCCAAATTTCCCCCGCAAATGCCAATATTGAATCCTTGGACGACCTGTCATCAGATCATAGTCCAGTCCTCCTTTTCTTGCACTCAAGTTTCGCTCCCAAGCCTTCCCCTCCCACACTGATTACAGGACGTGTCAACTGGGATGATTTTTGTTATGACTTGGAGAACAAACAGGACTTAAAAATTTCACTTAAGACAAAAAAAAACATTGATACAGCCATTAAAAAACTTACAACTTCAATCAGAAGCAGTTTACATGATAACATCACAAATCATACAATTATTAACTATCAACAGACTGGTTTGCCACAGCATATGCGTATCTTATTAAGAGAAAAACGCAGAGCACCTAGCAGATAAAACTATCTATACAAAATTAACTAACAAACTAAAAGCAGAAATCAAGAAATTCAAAATTTAATTACCTGGACTGAAAATCTTACAACCACCGACAAAACATTATGGATGACCACCAAAAAACTCCTAAAGTTCAATGAATTTCATCATCCACTCCTTACTGAATCAAATGACTGGACAAGATCTGACGGAGAAAAATCGCAGTTATTTGGTCAATACCTTTCCAAAACCTTTCATTCACATCCTGATATCATTTACCCAACTCACATTGAATATATAAAAGAAGCGTTAGATGTTCCCCTCCAAATGTCCCTTCCATCCTACAGAAATATCCAACATTATACGCAGATTACCTTCCCGCAAAGCTCCTGGAAACGACCTCATCACACTTCATATCTTAAAACACCTTCCTAGAAAAGCCATTCTATTCCTTACATATATATATATATATAATGCTGTACTCCGCTACACATATTTTCCTGACCTCTGGAAGTTATCCATTGTAAAAATGATACCCAAGCCTAAAAAAAAAACCAGAATACCCTTCCTTCCTCTAACCGTCCTATCTCTCTTCTACCTTACGTGGGTAAAATCCTAGAAAAACTCATCCTCAAATTATTCCAGATCACCAGTTTGTATTCCGGGCATCCCACTCTACTATTCAGCAATGTCATCGTGTGGTGGATGTAGTTTCCTCTGCATTAGAACGTGGATCATATTGTTCGGGCGTCTTTCTTGACGTGGAACAGGCTTTCAACAGAGTCTGGTATCCGGGATTGCTCTATAAACTCCGTGAATTCTACCGCCTACCTACTTTCTCGTCCTTCAATCCTATCTCACAAACAGAACTTTCCACATAATAATGTATATTCATCCCTCTTTTTCTAATTTGCTGGTATTCCTCAAGGTAGTATCCTTGGCCCAATCCTTTATACATTTGACATTCCAACTCATCCTAATACTATCCTTACCACATATGCTGATGATACATGTGTATTATCAGTCAACGCCAATCCAGTTATTGTATCCCAAAGCCTCCAATTCCATATCACTGATCTTGAAGAATGGTGTCAGAACTGGAGAATTAAAATAAATTCTCAAAAATCCCATCAAATCACTTTTACCTTACGTCGTAAACCAATGACTTCCTGCCCTTCAGTATCCTTTAATAATATCCCACTGGTGCCTGTAGAACAGATCCGATACTTAGGGTTGCATCTCGACAAACAATTAACCTGGAATCCTCATACAAGACTGAAAAGACAAGAAACCGCTCGACGTTTCAGGCTACTTCAACACTTACTAGACAAACGCTTTAAGCTCCCAACTAATTACAAAAGACTTATCTACATGACCATCATACGACCTATTTGGACTTACGGAGTAGAGCTTTGGGGCTCCACTAAGCCACCGAATTCTTCTCTCATCCAATCCCTACAATCCAAAATCCTTCGTAAAAATCCTCAACGCTCCTTATTTTGTTAAGAATAAAATCATCCATAACACCCTTAATGTCCCATTTGTTGCTGATTTGGCCCGAACCCGGTATCTATCCTTTCATAAAAATCTTCATTTCCACTCAAACCCTCTAATTTCAAACCTAGCTTCCTCTTCAATTCCCGATAATCCTCCGAGGCGTCTGAGAAGAAGATGGCCACGTGACCTTCTTAGTTGAACTAGTGATTTGAGTACTACCAGTGGGTAGTTTCTCTACTTGTCATTATATCATGTCATTATGTATCACCCAATTTACTTGTTATATTACTATAATATAGTTGTAAATATCAATAAATAAATAATAAAAAAAATAAAAAAATTGTAAGATGTAACATGGAGTATATTTTATTCAATATAAATTGATTACTTAACAATATAACCTTCAAGGCAAACAAATTAGAATGTAATATTAACATAAAATACTGTTAGTGTAAAAAAAGATAGCCATAACAACAATAAAAACGATATTAAAAAACAATTAAATAAACTGTAAGCAATAATATTTTGTAAAATTATCGGTATAATATTAATAATAAAAGGTATATTTTGCAAAAATAACATCCAATTTACAATATTAAACATTTAAAAAGATTGTTTCATCAAAAGAAGAAGATATAAAGTGGCCAAGATGGAGCAGAGAGGCCAACCAGGCTGTCCAGATCACTCTCTACCGCCCCTGGACCTCAGGTAGTCGGCTACAGCTCTCTGGTTGTAGTGATTAGCCCAGCGTAAGGCAGCCCATCCATCATTAGTCCTGGCATTGATATCGACACCGCGGCCAACGAGCAGCTCCACCACTGCCAAGTGGCCATTACGAGATGCGACTATTAGCGGTGTGGCGCCATCAACTTCCCTAACCGCTGTGTCTGCTCCGGCATCAAGCAGCGCCGTCACCACGGCAGTGTGCCCTTTCATTGCTGCCAGGTGTAAGGCGGTCTTCTGGTCCTTATCTTTCATATCCACCGCTGCCCCAGCAAGGAGCAGCACCCTCACTGCCTCGACGTGTCCACTGCAGGCCTCCTGATGTAATATGCAATAGCCATTGCTGTTCCTCACAGGTAAGTGTGCTCCTCTCTCTATAAGCAAATGTATGAGTTCTGTCTTATTATTCACAACAGCAATGAAGAATGGAGTATATCCTTTCAAATCTTGATCACACATACTGGCTCCAGCGTTTAACAGAGAGGACACAACCTCAACACAACCTCCTTCAGTGGCGTAGTGAAGCGCAGTCTGACGTACGTTGTTCTTTATCCTGTGATCAGCCCCATTCTTTAATAAAAAATTGACAATGTCCGCTTTGCAATTTCTCGAAGCCAACATCAACGGAGAGCTTCCGGTATTATCCTTGCTGTCCACAGGCACACCCATCTTAAGGAGCATTCTGACGACCAAAGGATTACAAGCGACATGCAATGGTGTGAGGCCCCTGTGATTATTTATGTTTGCTGGTACCTTCCTGTCTTCCAATATTTTGAGGATTTCGACATTTCCTGAGCGAGCTATAGAATGGAGTATACTGTCACCATCTTTCAGCTTGACACCAGACAGAACACTGAAATCCGCTCCTTTCTTCAGTAACAACTCAATACCCTGGATGTTGCCCGCTCTAACGGCTTTTAATAATGGAGTTTCATAGAGTTGGTTCTTAGTGTTAATGTCCATTTCCCCATTGAGCAATACTTTTAGTGTTTCATTGAATCCCCCAGCAGCAGCAACATGGAGGTAGGTGTCTCCTCCAGACAAACGCCTGTCATATTTAGCACCAGCAATCAACAAAGCCCTCACAGAAGATGCGCTGTTACGTCTGACTGCCACTTCTAGTGGAGTGGCATTACTTGAGTTCACAGCTTCCAGGTCCGCATTCAGGAAAACAAGAGCTGAGATGGTAGCACTGCTTCCAGCCCTTGTGGCCAAATGCAGAAAGCTGTCCCCAGACTGAGTCAACCCGGACACATCTGCACCTTCACTCACCAGTTCGAAAATATCTTTAGCACTGTTATTAACCACAGCATTTTCAAGTTCAGTCATCAAATAGCAGCGCCCTTCCTGAAACATAATTATATATTTGCTAGAGCATTGGATATTTCCTATTCAATATTCAAATAAAAATTATAATTCAAAAAACTAATTCATATCAATATAATGTCTTACTATGAATAGGAAAGGCCTTGTTGAAAAATTGGATAGAAAGTCAAATCATGAGGAAAATTCTTGGCCCAATTAAAGACCAAAGTGAATACAGGCAACAGCATAGCAGTAAACTTAATACTCATGTTCAAGAAATACCGTAGGTTATGAGGAAAAGGAAAATTTTATTTTATGTCACTTGCTGAGAATGAAACCCATACGATTGAAAGAGACTTATGGGAGATGGAGATTACTGGTGAAGAGAATAAAAAATGAAACCGTCTTAGGATGAAACTAAATTTCCACTAAGGTTTAGAGGAAAAACTAAAGCTGACGATGGGAAAAAAAGGAGAAATACTGACAAAGAATGAAAGAGCACTGGGCAAAGATAAGGGCTAGGAGAGGGGGATTGGATTGAAGTGGCCTTAACTAGACCAATTTGGAAAAAAAAGTTCAAATTTTAAGTTAGTATTAAATTGTTCAATTTTTTATTTAAACTTGACACTTAATACATGAGTTACATCCCTATATTAGGTTGGATTGAAAAGCAAACATGGAGATGCTGTGAATTAGGAAAACAAAAAAAGAAAGAAGACTAATCAATTAATATCTCCCTCCCAAAAGCAAATAGGCAATAACGTTATCTAGAATTATCAAAACATTATATGTGTATTGAGATAATTTTCTGTATAATTTAATTTAAACCCACAATGTAACTAATTAATTTATTTTTACATAAATACTGAAATTTGGGGGTTGTTTCATCCTACAACGACGCAAAATTAAATATTAAGTGAAAAATTAATTAACTTATAAAAATGTATAATTTATTTTTATTTATTGTTCTTTTGGTGGTGATTATTTTTAAATATATTTATTTTGAAGATATCTTTCCGGGCCGGGATCCAGGGACCACTAAGACAGAACGTACTCCAAGAGTAAATTAAATTATACAGAAATTTATCTTTCTGTATAATTTAATTTAAACCCACAATGTAAATCATATAACTTTAGTGATTTGATTCTGTTACATATTTACTCCATGTTTCAAGAGGTCAATAATAAAAAGCATAGCCAGATAAATAATGAAGGGAAGTTTCTTTTTAAATTACATATTACATGAGTAATAATACACAATAAGAAAACAATCCAATGATCTTCAATTTAATAAACCATCCTTTTTATTTGCAGTGAAATCCGTACACCATTCAGGAGTAATAGTTGAAAAACAGAAATAGTTAAACATTTTTATAAAAACTGTTTTTTTTTTCCCGCATCACAGGTAACATGATTTAACAACCTGACTCTTATTTTATTGGAGTCATTAACACAAGCATTAATGTCAGGAAAAATTGCTATACAAACTTTCTTCACATGACCATTTTTCGCCCATGCCCTATGGATATAATAAGCAATATTTTTGTTTCTAAAATAAAGTCACTATAACAATCATTATTAACATCGCCATATCAAAAATCATTATTAACAAAACAGTGTATGTAATAAATTAGGGAATTTTTAATTTTTGCAAAAGCTCTCTAGACTTTCCAACAAAGGCCCACAAAATCATTTCCAAGTTTTCAGATAACCAAAAGAACTAAAAACAAGCCTCGTCAACGGGAGAAGTATTATCATAATATTCACCATATCACATTTGATTTGTACAGTAAAGTAATCAACAGCTGTTTCTTCTGATTCCATAGAATACACCCCAAATGATGTTCTATCTGAATTAAAAAATAAATATACTAAAAACAATATGCTTTCTTATTCATACTCTTGTATTCCTTGAAACATTATAATCTCCTTATTTTTTTAAAAACAAATTTTAATATTAGATATTATTAATGAATTGAAAAAAAAAAAATTAAGTTTCATTTTAAATTGTATTGACTAATATTGCTACTTCAAAAGTATAATGACAAAACTGTAAAATTGGCATTATTCCGTTGGTGGGCTCAAAAATGCATTTACTAGATGTTTGTTAATTAACATAGTTGTACTTACAAAAGAAGGGAGATCAGTCGTTATAACCTGCATGCTTATTTACCTTCCCATTTTTTTTAAATAATATTTTTTATAAATCCGGAATAAAAAATAGACAAACAAAAAAACTTAAATGCATATATAAAGAGTAAAAAAGAGAAAATAAAAGTAGGAGATAACTGTATTGTATATTCTTAATTAATCCTTCTTTTGATGACCTTATTAACGCACTTTTCCTCATTTCCCAAAACCATGGTTACATAGCCAGGTCTATTTTATGCATCGCTGTTATCTAAAAGTAACAGCCTTCGAAGATATGGACTATTGTTAAGCTCTTGTTGCACTTCCCACATGTTGGCGGATGTTCTTTAGTTGTTTGAGCAACCTCGAAATAGTTATTGGACCTTTCGATGAGAGCTCCGAAATAAATAAGGAAAATAAATGTCTGATTCAGTTATACCAGATCGCATGTCATTTTGATTGTAACCTTTTATTAAACTAATAACATAAATCAATTTTCATAAATTAAATTAAAAGAACAATTTAAACGCTTTTATAATGAGAAAATGAAGTTACTAATATTAACTAAATTATCAACAACTAATTAATAACAAAAAGAAAACAAATATTATTTAATCTTACGATAGTAAATTTAACTCTATTAAATTACAAATAAAATCTATTACAAAATAATGAATGTTTATGCGGTTTTCTGATTGCAATGATATAATAATGAAAACTCTTATCTGTCTGTCGAAGTAGTTTTCAATAGATGGTAGATTATCGGCAGGGCGAGCTGGATGTTGAGACGACAGAGGATTTTCGTCGGCAGGGCGAGCGAAGATAGTGAAACAATAGAGGTTGAGATGATCGGGTCAATTCGAATTGGTCGAATCTATGACGAAGTTTAAACTAATTACACCTGCAGGTTGGCAGCAGATTAGTATCTTCTTCAAATTCACACAAAACAATTTTGGGCTCCTATAGAGCATAGACGATGTGCACGTCAAGAGGCTCGTGGCAACACTGACTGGCTCGGTCTAGCCGGAGCGAACAAAAGCCGATCGACTCTCTTTTGTTTTTCTCTCTTCACTTTTATAACATATGTTTTCACACTTACTACAAATATTACACTTATATCTAAACAAAATAAAATTACCTTTTAAATTATTCTAAACAATTATGAAATTAAACGTTTAAATTATTATATTAAATAAAATGTGAAAAATAAGAAAAGATAATGTTCTTTCTTTTAAGAAAAAATGATTTAATTTTTTTTATGATTAAAATTAATAATACTTTATAAGGTTACTACTTGATCTGGCCTTAACATTAGTGATTAAGTGAGCATGGGTGAGCCTTGTATATCCTACCACTCCATCGGTCCCTTCGGACGGGAACTGCTCCAACGTCTAACATCAGTTTCAGTTTATTTAGAGGGTAATAGTCCCATAGGACCTGCCACTCTTGGAGTACGTTCTGTCTTAGTGGTCCCTGGATCCCGGCCCGGAAAGATATCTTCAAAATAAATATATTTAAAAATAATCACCACCAAAAGAACAATAAATAAAAATAAATTATACATTTTTATAAGTTAATTAATTTTTCACTTAATATTTAATTTTGCGTCGTTGTAGGATGAAACAACCCCCAAATTTCAGTATTTATGTAAAAATAAATAAATTAGTTACATTGTGGGTTTAAATTAAATTATACAGAAAATTATCTCAATACACGTATAATGTATTGATAATTCTAGATAACGTTATTGCCTATTTGCTTTTGGGAGGGAGATATTAATTGATAAGTCTTCTTTGTTTTTTTGTTTTCCTAATTCACAGCATCTCCATGTTTGCTTTTCAATCCAACCTAATATAGGGATGTAACTCATGTATTAAGTGTCAAGTTTAAATAAAAAATTGAACAATTTAATACTAACTTAAAATTTGAACTTTTTTTTCCAAATTGGCCTAGTTAAGGCCACTTCAATCCAATCCCCCTCTCCTAGCCCTTATCTTTGCCCAGTGCTCTTTCATTCTTTGTCAGTATTTCTCCTTTTTTTCCCATCGTCAGCTTTAGTTTTTCCTCTAAACCTTGGTGGACAATTAGTTTCATCCTGAGATGGTTTCATTTTTAAATCTCTTCACTAGTAATCTCCATCTCCCATAATTTAATTGTCCGATTAAAATATTATATCTGCAACCCCAGTGAATAAGTGGTTAAGACGGATTTTGTCATGAGAGAGTTAACTGCTTTCAGATGACCGGAATCGTGCCATTCTCGTAGTTTTTGGCTTGAAATGGAGTTGTAATACAAACAATAACTCCATTTCAAACCAATGCCTTACTTAGCCCCTTATTCACAACAAAAATAACTCGATACCGCTTACTTAAGTACAAGAAACTCATTATAGAGAAGATTAGACTTAACCACTTATTCACTAGGGCTATAGATATAGCTGAAAACAACATAATTAGGTCGCTTTTTGAAAAAAAAATATGAAAAAGATCCTTGATTTGCAGGAAACAATTCCTTTAAAAGTAAATATTAAATATAATGGGAAGAGATACCTCTGTTAAATTTCTTAGCTGGACACCAGGGATCCTATACTCCTTGGCTAGAGCCGTCATTATTGTCAGCACACAACCAGGCAACTTCAGGATGCCGTCCGCAACTAGCTGGGCGAGGAGTACCATAGCTCCCTCTATGTCGGTCCTGGGGAAGGAGAAGTCTTCCATGAGCCATACCCTAAGGTGCCTCGACCGCAGGCGCACGACCTGGTGACAGATGTCGGCCAGCATCACACAAGATGCCACGTCCCGTGTCACTAGCGCGTGGAGGAGAGCAAGAAGGAGGCACTGCGGCGTGCTCAGTTCCAGGTCAGCGATGGACTGTGGGGTGTAGATGTTGGCTCGGGCTCCATAGTCAGCGCCGGACAGAATCTTGCAAGAGGGGATTTTTCGGCACAGGTTGGAGACCATCTTCATTGACTGATTCGACGTCATCTCTTCAAACTGGTATCAAGAAATAAATCATAGTAAAAAGTAATTAAAAAAAAATTTTAATCTCTTTTAATTACCAACATAAAATTAAAGAATATAAAAATAAAAATGAATTTGAACATTGAAAAAAAAAAAGAAGGGAAAACTGTAAAAGCCTGAAAACATTTGGCATGAAATCTATCGACTATCATCCATTCCTACTGCGAATTGATGCCCCCGGCGGGGATTCGAACCCGAGTCCTCTGTCTTACCATGACAGGACTCTACCAACTAAGCTACCGGAGTTGATAACATTCGTTTTCGTGTATACATAGCAAAACTTGCGAGAACACGGGATCAGATAAGAGAAAAGATTTGTCCCCGGCTGGTATCAACTCCGGTAGCTTAGTTGGTAAAGTCCTGTCACGGTAAGATAGGAGCACCAGGGGATTTCTGAGCACAGATTGGAAACCATCTTCATTGACTGGTTAGATGTCATCTCTTCAAACTAATAGCATTAACTAAATGATAGTAAAAATTAATTTTAAAAAATGAATGCAGAAAATGGTCGGTGGATGATGTCAATTAATTTTACACTAGTAAGTAAAACTTATATTATTTTGTCCCAACTTTTCGGCCTAGTTTTTAGGCCATAATCAGGGCTGGGTTTCGAACAAAACAGAATAACAATAGGATATTGGTCTGAAATTTAAGCGGGAAAGTCAGTCCAAAATCAAATAGTTTTTATTTATTTGTGTAAAATTTATCGACTGAATCCCACAACCATTTTCAACATCGCTCAATATACAGTCTACCATTTTTTAATAAAAATAAATAAAAAACCTGTACATGGGAAATAATAGAAAAACTGTATGAAGTGAAACAGAAGTAGGGAAAAACTGAGTTATTTGCATATAAATAAAAAATTATCTACTTTATCGGCTGACTATATTTCATCTCTTTCAATTACCAACATAAAATTAAAGAATATAAAAATAAAAATGAATTTGAACATTGAAAAAAAGAAAAGGGAAAACTGTAAAAGCCTGAAAACATTTGGCATGAAATCTCGACTATCATCCATTCCTACTGAGAGTTGATGCCAATGGAGTGCTCTGATGCTAGTTTTAACAAGGTATGATTGCATCCCCTTGACAACATTATGTCAAATAAAACCTTCATCTAAGGGAACTTTTTCTGCTAATGTACATCATAGTTATTTAAATAAAAAATCAACTGATTGAACACAAGTTTTGGTCATTAAAAGCTCAATCTTTCCAAACTAATTCCCGTTTGCTGAAAACACTAAATTATTCATTACTACTAATACAAACATGGTCCTATTATGAAATTATTACGATTTATTCATTAAATGATCATTTAAAAAATACATTAGTGTCAAAAACATTAGAAGCCACCAATTCGACAAAGTTTCCCGGGGTCACCTGTGGTTAGTGGTTACCGTAATAACCCTATATGCCAAAGGTCGCATTTGCAGTCCCGCAAGGATCCTTAGCATTTTTTTAAAGGGAGAAAAAATCCTTGGCTATGCAGTCTAGGAGAGGGCATAAATAAAATGGCAGTCCAGAGATTGTGTGGTGTCAGCAATTTGTTAAAGATCATTATCCTAATTATTCCTGGATAGGCATGACTAACACTTCAGTATCATCTCATTCCCCTTAGCAGCAGTAAGTGATGATAAATAAATAAACAAACTAAACAATTTTTACTCTTTTTAGTTTCAAAACATTTTTGTTAAGAAGCAAACACAAAATTGAAGTCTATTAATTTATCATAAAATTTAGCAATTAAACGACTCTAAACGATTTAAGAAATGTAAACACATCGATATTTTTGAATACCTAAAAATTTACATTCCTCCCACGGGATGGTCGGTGGAAATACCTTGATAGTTCCTTCCTGCTAAGTCCGATGGACTCACTGACCAACAATGAGAATGGCTCCTGAGGCTTGCTGAAGGGATGTGACATAGGTTTGTGCACCCTATTCACATTACTTTTTACTTCAAAAAATACTACTAATGAGACGATTGGTGAATTTAGGAGATAACACAACATGGAATTGCGGAGCATGAACCCGGTTAAGATATTAATGAAGTGATATCGTTGTGAAGAAAAAAATGGGCTTGTAAAGTTGATGGGCTCGGTGAAGAACGAATTCCTATAAAGTTAATAAGCATTGTACCGACTGGTAAAAGTCTTAAGTAGTAAACCGAGGAGTAGATGGGAGGATTGCGTTAAGAGTGATTTGGAAGATTTTTTGGGTAGTGGCCCTTTGGATTCACTAAGCCTTATTATTATTAAAAATTTATATTAATTTATTAGAATTTTGTAAAAAAAAAAGTGTAATTCTGGAGTACAAATAGTTCAGTTGATTTCCAATCAGATATGATAAATATTGATATGACAGGTTAAAAATTATATTATTTATTTAAGTATATTTTATTTGGTGAGATCAGGAGTTGACAACCTGGACTGAGACCTCCAACCAGACCATTTTCATCCTCATATATTTTATTTGTTATGAAATGATCCACCTTAACCTTCACCCAGTTAATAGATTAAAAAATATCTGGTATCTCCACTCAATTAACTTTTCTAACCACTTTAGTTCAATGCCATGTATAAATTGTTTGCCAGATAATTATTCTGCAGGTTGTCAATTTGGGTTTAGTCACAAAAAGTTTAAACTTTTCATTTGCTTCCCTTTTAATATTTTCACAAAATAAAAGTTATCATGAGCTTTAGTTCGAAAAAGATTATGTAATTATGGGAAATGTATATCCTTTGCTAACCATTTCATTCATCGTTTCAACAAACATATATCATTTATCATTTGAAATATTAGTTGAAACTTTTATTTCTTGATGAAATAATAACCGAAATCTACTCATTACGCATAATTACATCCTCTTTTACATACTAAAGCTCACAATAACTTGTATTTTTAGAAACTATTAAAAATGAAATGAATAAATAGTTAGAACTTGTAGTAACTCAACTCGAAGCGACAACCTGCAGAACAGATACTCAATACTTTACTAACCAACATGATAAGGAAAGTAACAGAATGTTTAAAACTTTCTTACAGTATTGGTTATGTTCAATATGATGGTTAAAATAATTTGCTATTATTTGGAATGCTTGATATAAACTATCTAAATCTGAACACTTAACATTGTTAAGACTAGATTTTGTACTTTTAATAGGAATTCATAAATACACAACCCTTTCATCCTGAGATAATGGTGACAGACAGAGGTAGAATGGCTGAAGATGCATGTTATACTTAGATGATAGTTGTCCACTTAACATAGCCAGGACACAAGAGTCAAAAATAACATCTAACTATATGTTTTTAAATATCATTTTTGAGCCTGGAATGTACAGAGCTTATCAAAGAAGAAAGAGGAGGTGCAAAGAGAGATTTCTGCTTCCCAGCTGGACGTAATTGTGCTAACTGAGACTAAGCTTAAAGGAAAAGGGCAAGAATGGATGGCGGAGCAAGTACACCTGTGGAGTGGTAGAGCCAAAGCCGGGGTTTCTATAATATCTAACTAAAACATGAGTTTTAATATTTAATATTTAAACTTATATATATTTATAACTTTATAACAATTGAAAAAGGGCAATTGGCAACAATAACCGATTTCCTTTCCTACTTTTTGTTTGAATGAAACCTAAAACTATAACAATTATTAACAACAGTCAAGGTAATCAAATACAACCTGCTATTCTAACATAAAACACTGGTGAGTTAATTTATTTTTATTTTGTTTAAGCCATCCTCTGAAGCAATACACACCAAGCTACAGCTCTCACTATCAAGATATTAACACATATTGAACTACAACAATACTCAACAACAGAACTAAAGAAAACGCATCTAAAACCGCCAGGAGAACTGAGCCAAATTCATATACCAAATTTATGAGCTGATTTTGTATAGGAAATAAAATCAAGTTAGCAGATAACATAAACCTACTTCTATTTCAAAACTGCAATAAAAACTATAAAACCTTATTCATCATGATTGATACCTTACTTAACTCTGGAGCGGGCGCGCCATTGTCTGTTGCAACAGTTGCAGGCGCACGCGGCACTTACTACCGCATCGTTTGTTTTTTGTCATATCCAATAGAGAATTGAAAATTACAAAATAATCATCTATAAATTAGTTTTATTAAGTAAAATACAATATAATTTTCGAATATAAAGTCTATCTAACCTCAATATACTTATAAGTAAATAGCACAATATCGTCAATCATTTTTGTTGTGATGAAGGCCAAAAACATGTCTAATTCAGATGATAAAGTTCTAGTAAACCTTGTCGGACCTGGTAATATTTTAACAATAATTTTTTATTGTATAGCCGTAGGGTTTGATATCCTCAATGTATCTGAATTTCGTCCAATAAAAAAATTAAAGTCTAAATTTTCTAGCTATATAGTTTCAACACCTTCAACATTAGATTGTTCCGAGTTACTATCATGATCGAATTGTTGAATTAATTCATCTTCTCCCTCACTATTATCCGAGAAATCAAAATTTTCGCCATCAGATTCATCACTGAGCTGCTGTAAAAGCCCCTTAATTTGATCTAGTTCTCGGTACAATTTCTCAGCCATATAAATATTGATGACATAATAATTTACAATAGTTTGCAGTATATGCTAGAATAATTTAATTTAGTAGGATAATGATTACAAGAAACGTTTAATCAAATATAAAAGCTATAAAAATGTACTTACATTTCGAAGCGCGCGCGCGTTACGAAGTTCCGCAATTAGGAGATGACTGGACATATTCTCACTAACGACTGACTAGAAGCAATAAACAACGAATTGAAGGACCATTATTGATCAAGAAGGCATAGATAACGAATATTATGCTTGTGTTCAATTTATATACATAAAAATGAATGTATGTGTGTTTGTCCTTTATGCATTACTACACCAATCATCCGATCGTCATGAAACTTTGGGATGTTGTTCAGTACACTCTACAGAACGTTTCTACCAACTTTTTTTTTTTTTTGGATTTGAAAACAATTTCAAAAATTTCTAGAAAAAAATAATTGTTTGTCGCATATCAAGTTATTTCTTTCGTAATCGAGTCAATAATAAAGGGAGAGTAGGAACAAATTTCGTACGAAAGAAATAAATATATGCGAAGAGAAATTTTAATGACAGTCAAGTGTGAAGGAAGACACGATTGAGAAGGCAGTGAGAAAAAAAAGAAGCTGAGGCTTATTCTGGTTAATTACATCACTATTCCTTAGCACTAATGGCGAATTTATATAATTTTTTTCCAAAATCAATTCTAGATTTTTTAAATATCTTTCATCTGTTCAATGTCAGTTCATGCTTGGTTCACACCGTCAACAGTAACAATTTTTCGCACGAATTCTTCATTTAGATCGTACTTTATTCCAATCAATTTTAAATGGGAAATTTAAGGGTGAAGATGTACTGTTACCACGTATTCCTATAATTCCAACAGATATGCCATTTGAATTCAAGCGCTTACAATTTCCGGTTCGACTCGCTTTTGCAATGACCATCGACAAAGTGCAAGGGCAGTCACTACAAGTGTGTGGTCTAGATTTGGAGCATCCATGTTTCGCACATGGACAACTGTATGTGGCCACCTCTCGCGTCGGAAAACCTTCAGATTTATTCGTTTACACACCAGAAGGAAAAACAAAAAATATTGTGTATCCAAAAGCACTTGAGTAAATAAAGAAAATTGATTTTTATATATAAAAATTATTGTGAATAAGAAAAATGATATATTACAAATGAATTTCCTATCGCAGCAACGCGCGACGGGTGAGCTAGATACAAGAGCAGAAACTGTACATTATGCTACAAATGTTTTTAAAACTCTTAAATATAAATGCTACCACTGAATACTGTTTTATTTAAACTACCTTTTTATTATTCTGGCATAAATTGGGAAGAAATTTCTGTTAAGTAACATTCTTCCGCCTTATATAGCCTTCTATGTACATTTTAACTTAAGATACACAGGAAGTTCTATTAGATAAGATCATTTTTTTTTCAAGAAAATAAATGAAAGAAAAAGTGGAGGCGAGAACAAATCAGAAATATAAATTATTTTGAATTCAATTATAAATGTTATTTTCGATTCAAAGAATTATGTTCTACAAAATCTCAGCTTCACTTATTTTTTCTAAATCAAGCAATAAAAGATAACCTAAGAGCGATCATGTTGGGAAATATTAACAACTAATTTATTAAGCAATATATGTTCTGAATACACTATCCAAAGGGTATAGCCGGATAAGAAGGTAAAAAATGCCCCAGGCGATATTTGGAACAAATAAATTGGATCTTATTTTCAATAAAAAATAATGAAGATTCCCAGATTTTTAACTCCAAATATTAAAATTCACCCTAAAAAAAAAGTAATAAAATAAAATAAAACTTAAAAAATCGTTTTTCTTCATAACTTTGTCAATTATTAACGTAGATTCCGTTTTTCCTTTTTTTTAATTTTAAAAATACAATAAAAAAAAAATTCCTTTTCCCCGACAAAAAAATATAAGTTGAGGGAATGATAGAACAATTACTATGAATTATTTCGGATTTTTTAATTTAGTGAAACGCTGTTAAAAATTTCCTATCGCAGCAACGCGCGACGGGTCAGCTTGTGTTTAATATGGTAAGGGGGTGAAGTCAATAATGTTTACACAAGTAAGCAAAGAAGTTATTGGTTTACCGATAAAATGAAAAGAATTGTAATTGTACGAGAAATTAAAAAAATTTAAATTGGAATGAAATCTATGATAATAATAAAGAAGCAATTTTAAAACTATATTACATGATTTATTTTTATTTATTAGTTGTTGTTTTTTTTTAAAGAGCCATTATGGGCTATATCGGTCAAGTCTTATATTAGGCCAGCGACCAGGTGCCAAAAAAGGGCTATAGGTTGCAATAACTTGAGGAGAACTCCATTATTTATATGCTGTAAGTGCAGGTCTGACTACTGGAAATCCAAGTTTCCTACCGAAAAAATCGGATGGGATGAGGCCTTTATCTCCTAATCGGTGCGTTTTTGATAAAAACAACTACGGTGTCCATTTTTAACGTAGATTAAATTTGCTATAATTTGAGCTCAGGCGCAGCTCTGTAGCTTTAATCGATTCTGAGTTACGTCCCTTTGAAAATTGGTCATTTTTTCCAAAAAAAAAACAAATTTAAGTTTTGGCCGACTTTCGTGAGGAACACCGGCCGAATGACTGATCCTACGATGAAAGTCATGGGAAAGGAAGCTGTAGTAAATTTAATAAGCTTTAATTTAAGCACAGACCGAGGCATGTAGGTCTAATAGGTTCTGAGTTACGCCCCTTGGTCATTTTTTCCAAATAGTACAAATATAGCCCAGGGGCCAGGAGTTTGATGGTCGCGAAAAATCGAAGAGTTGTATTTTTCATATGCTTTAAGGGAATCTGAGTAGTGTAGATCCAATATTGCAACCGAAAAAACGGATGGGAAAACTTTTGGTGGCCAAAAAAACTCGAAATTTTCAGAGTTATTTCAATTTTTGGCCTGTATCTCATAATCTTTGCATTAAAAAAAAAACATCAGTAACCATTTTAAATAAGATTAAATTTGCTACAATTTGAATCCAATTGCCGTTCTGGAGGTCTAATAGATTTTGAGTTACGCCCCTTTGAATTTTTTTAGTTTCCAAAAAGATCAAATTTTCAGTTTTGGCCGACTTTCTTGAGAAACACAGGCCGAAAGAATGATTCTATTGTTACGGGCTACCGGGTGTAAAATGGACTAAACTATTACTTAATTCAAGAATCTAATATTTATTAACAAATTAAAAAGAATACAATGAGATTATTTAAAACAATTAAATTATTAAACTAATATCAATTTACAATAACAATAGTCTACTAAATGTTATCTAATTTCTAAGATAATAAGATATTGCTAATACTAAATCACTAAACTATTTATATATAAATTTGTACAAATACAATAATATTACACTATAGTTTACAATTACAAATTAACACTTACAGTAAGTCCACCGACCGTAAGACTCTCCAAATATGACAAAATGACACACAGTTTATTACACTTATTACACATCCACTAATTATCACTGTCACTATTCCTCACACGGACTATCACAGCACTACTCACTTACTACAAACTGATACCCACTTGATACTAACTGATCCGCCGAAACAGCTGGCCTTTTATATAGGCAAGGTAGATTGGGGTGGGGACACCTAGAACATTCCAGGCAAATGTGACAAGACTGCCCTTTGATCCCTTCCGGCTTATCTTAATCCCTTGAGCCGGCCCCTCTGTCTCTCTGATCGTAACACTATGTTAAAAGTCAAGGTAGTAAATATAATTAGCTTTAATTTATCCCCAAACTATGGCCTGTTGGTGTAACAGATTCTGAGTCTGAGGAACACCGGCCGAAGAAGTGATCCTACGATGAAAGTCAAGTGAAATGGAGTTGTAGTAAATTTAATTAGCTTTAATTTAGGGACATAACGAGGCCTGTAGTTGTTAAAATTCTCTTGTTAATTAAAAAAAAAGGAAAATCGGGGAAAGTGGGTGTGAAAAAATGACCAATTTTCAAAGAGGCGTAACTCAGCATCTGTTACACCAACAGGCCATAGTATGAGGTTAAATTAAAGCTAATTATATCTACTACCTTGACTTTTATCATAGAATCATTCTTTCGGCCTGTGTTTCTCAAGAATGTCGGTCAAAACTTAAAATTTGGAATTTTTGGAAAAAAAAATTTCAAAGGGGCGTAACACAGAATCTATTAGACCTACAGAACTGCGGTTGGATTCAAATTGTAATAAATTTAATCTAATTTAAAATGGTTACTGATTTGTTTTTTTTTTAAATGCAAAGATTATGGGATACAAGCCAAAAATTGAAATAACTCAATCAAGAGGAAACAATTAAATCTATGAAGGTACTAGAAATAAGCAGTGAACTTCAAGAAGTGCAGAAAGCAGTTATGCTGGGAACTACCAGCATCATCATAAAATTCTTCAATATTTCAAATTAAAATGAACCATACCCTTGACCATGGTCCAGATAGGTGTATGTATCCGGCACAAGCCGAGAAATCCAAAATAAATAATGATTAAGTCTTTGTTTATTCTGGGACAAGTCACTTACACATTAATAATGAAAATAATAATATATAAACTATAATCTCTTAGAGTGTAATACAATTACAATTAAATATATATTCCAATTCCATTAATAAATTGAAATAAATTAGGAGCTACCTCCAATAATAATATTTTTAGCAAATAGATTAAAAGAAACAAAAAATAGAAATAATATAACCATAATTATAAAGAGAGAAAACAATTAATAGTTACATGTATATAATTTTATGAAAAACAAAACAAGAGAAAAGTAATGAAAATTAAATACAATAGGGTGGGGGATAGTGATGAACCCTGAGGTACACCACAGAACAGAGGAAGTGTCATGGATGGAGGTTGATATTGGGACTTGCAATCTTGGCAAGGAGGATATTGTGGTCTATTGTGTCAAAGGCTTTGGAAAAATCTAGAAGGATTAGAATATTTAATTTTTGTTATTCTATGGCAGTATAAAGATCATGGGTTATTTTGAGGGGAGTTATTTAATCATATTGCCTTTCATTAATAACATGGTAATCATTATATTTTTTAACTAAATCATTTCTCTTGTAATTTTACTATCTTTTGTTTCTTAATTATCTATGCTTTATATTATTTTTTTCTATTCTTATTATTTCTCCTCAAATATGTCATAATTTCTCTTTGACTATTTGTATTTCTTTCAAGTAATTCCTATCATTTATGTTTAAATAACCTGTTATATCTATAGTCTCCTACAATTTAAATACTCTATGCAATCCCAGGGCACAAGATCTCGTCCTTCCGATCTTTATATCCATTCCCATAGAACAAAAACCTCGGAGCGTTCCTATATATCTCTCTTTGGAACTCACTCCCACTCGAAATCCGTCATGCATTTTCTTTATCCACATTTAACTTTTCCTACATCTTCTTAATTCCCAAACAGATGCTCTCTAATCAATAAAAATTAATAGCTATATTCAACATAATTACTGTAAGTATTCCTCACTCATAATATTATTTATTATATTATCAGATGCTATTATTTATTTATTTTTCTTTTAGCCTATTTCTTTTTATTATAATATGTTTGCTATTATTTTTCTTTTTGTATTACCTTTTCTAATTCTCTATCAAAACATACCTTTTAGTTATTATTGATTTTTAAGTTATTATGTAAATGTTTTATTCTAATAACGTAGCCCTTTGGCCAGATATATTTTTGTTAAATTTTGGTTATTTTTGTTATTCTTAACGGACCTGTTCCCAGGATAAAATTATTTTTCTATTCTATTTTATCTTCTTTGGTACAGGATTGTATATACATTTTTTGTGTTTTCTTTTATTATCTGGCCTCATTATGGCCGAAATGTTTTGACATAAATTAAATATATTATACATATTTTGTGTAAAATGTATTGACTGTACCCTGGTCAACAATTTTCATGTCATTATTCCTTTTTTATTTTTTTTTTAATATGTTTATATATTATTTTTTTCTTATGATTCTTTTTTGTTTCCTTTACTTTTATTAGAAATGTAGTTATTTTTATTTCAAATACTCTAACATTTTTTTAAACATGGCTGAATTTTTTCTCGAACCTTAATAATCCAGTTATTTTTTCTCTTTAAATAGTATTATATATTTATTTGTAATATTGGAAGTGCGATTTCAAATACTATTAATATAGCACTCTGAAGAAACTAAATAACAATACTCTTTCTAAATAACCATATTTGGTTAATATTATCATAATCAAAATGTTAATAAATAATTATATTAATTTTTTCGATATAATTACAATTTATTTTTCAATATGTTTCGTATCCTTTTTCATAAATTAGCTTGTATTATTTCTTCATTATTATTATTTATAAATGTCATTGTTACTGTATGATTATTTCTTAAACATTTATTTTTATTTGTATTATAAAAATATTATATATAACATATTTATAATCCATTAATAAAATGGACATAGATATTTACAATACTTATAAAAATATATTTGAGATAATAATATCTCGATTTTCACTTATTTTTAAATAAAACAATTGGCTAGAAAATTTCCAGCTCTATTAGGATAAATAAATTGAGAAAAACATTGTAAATTTAATTATTATTAATTATGTTGAAATAAATAACAATAAACCTCAACATTCCGAGAGAGAAAACTATATTGAATATCATATAAAATCGGAATATAAGAGTTTTAATAAAAATAAAATATATTATATGATAATAGATAATAATAACGGTCTGGAATCGGGTATTTTCGGCAATTCCCGACCTCTTTGAACTGTCTCATAGTTCTAATAAGAAAAGCCAGATGGTGCTAGTGTGCCACCTGAGCAGGCAGCTTTGGCAGTCACTCTCCCGCCCTTCTCTTGTATGCGTCTTCTCGTTCTTTTCAGGTCAGTAACTCTTTATATACACGTTTCTTTTTCTCATTATCTACTTTATTCGAAACTTTGTTAATTCTAAATAATTTCGACTTCAATTTGTCGCCTCATGCCTAGGTAGCTGAGCTATGTGTTAAGTTCATTTATCTCATTGTATCTTTAAAAAAAAGAAGAAAAGTTAATCTTTTTGACACCTTCTTGTGTAACCCTATAAGGTATTGTAATCTTATGAAAAAATAACTAATAGGAAAAATTACAGTAATGAGTTTGAACCAAAATAAAATTCGATTAAAATAAACAAAAAAAATAAGACCTAATTTTCAGAATAATTAAAGAAAAAAGACAGTGCTTAATGAGTAATGTATTAAATTTTTTTGTCATCGGACTAAAATTATTTATGACATATTTTATTTCAAGTCATGACAGTTGTATCTTTTTGATTATGGTAATCAAATAAGGCGAGTCAAATGAGATCTACTTCTCTCCATTAAGCTTTTATTTTTGTAATTACAAAGATGTTTGGTGAATATTTTAATTCGACATACAAACAAAAAATTTTCTGTATCACGTATTCTTTTTTTTTTGTTCAGAAAAGAGGCGTTCAAAACCGAATAAAAATCAACCCCCTTGAAAAACCAAGACAGGATAGCTGGTATATAAAAACCCATATATTTAAGAAACTTAAAAAATATATTTAAAAAAAATGCATTTACTATAATTTATATTTTTGGATCAATTTTAACAAAATCAATTTATTTCACGCTCCTTCGAAACAAATAAGTAAAAAAATACATTTCATTTGATGGAATCTGAAAGTGAAAATATTTCGTATCTACGTTATTAGTTCTGATAATTCTTGGTAGTAGTTTGTGGATTGATAACATTGGTTTATGGGGTAGGTTTCATCTTGGTTATATTGTTTATTTTTACAACGGTGCTTTGACATCTTCAGCTTCTACTTAATCATTAGAATTAAACAAGTTATTTATTATTTTTCAATCCTTGATAATTGGTTTTTATAATATTTACTATAAATTTGGAGAATGGTAATATTAAATATATAGTGAATTCTAAGTTTCCTTCCTAGCCGATACCTTCAAATGGAGAGTTGATTATCGCAAACACATTTACCAGAAAACAATTATGATTGGAATTGTAGAGAAGAATCCTTTCGATGAATTAAAACTTTCCTATTACTAAAATTAAAAACCTCTCCTAAGTAATTATTACAAATAAGTGAATATATTATTTAATGTAGATATTTAAATTGTTGACCATAAATTTCATACTTCTGAAGAAATAGATCTAAGAATAATCTTAATTTTTAATTGGAGAATAAATAATCCATTGTCTAAATAATCGATGTCAATTTATTTTAAATTTTCTGATAATGGCCTTTTCAGGCTACTTCAAAACTTACTGGAAAACACTCTAAGCTCCCAATTAATTACAGAAGACTCATATACACGACTATTGTGATACCTATTTGGGCTTACGCTGTACAGCTTTGGGACTCCACTTAAGTCATCGAATTCCTCTCGTATCCAATCCTAATGATCCAAATTTTTTAAAATCCTCAATGGTCTTTACTTTGTTACGAATAAAGTCATCGATAATGATCTAAATGTCCTATTTGTTGCTAATTTGGCCCTAAGCCGATGCCAAACTTTTTATGACGATCTTTATTCCCACTCAAACCTAGCCTCGTGACCTTCTAAGTTATTGTGGTACTGGGTAGTTTCTCTGCTTGTCTTTATCCATCCTTTAATGTATCATTCCTGTCATTTACTTGTACTGTTATGATACAGTTGTAAATTTCAATGAATAAATTAATTTAAAAAAAGTTTCTGGTGTTCCTCAAGGTAGCATCCTCGGTCCTATCCTCTACACAGTATATACAGCTGACATCCCAACCCATCCTAACACCTTCATCTCCACCTATGCTGATGACACATGTGTGTTATCAGTTAATAACGACCCATATATTGCATCCCAATCCCTTCAATCACATTTATCAAGCCTCGAAGAATGGTGTCCGAATTGGTGAATTAAAATCAATTCCAAAAAGTCCCATCAAATTACCTTTACCCTTCGCCGAAAACCCATGACTTCCTGTCCTACTGTATCCTTTAATAGTACTCCACTTATCCCTGTTGAACAGATCCGCTACCTAGGACTCAACTTAGACAAACATCTTACTTGGAACCCTCACACAAGACTGATAAGACAAGAAACAGCTAGACGCTTCCGACTACTTCAACCCATACTAGACAAACGCTCAAAGCTTCAGATCAATTACAAAAGACTTATTTATGTTACTGTTATAAGACCTATATGGACTTACGGAATTGAACTATGGGGATCCACCAAACCATCAAATTCTTCTCGTATTCAATCCTTGAAATCCAAAATCCTTCGCAAAATCCTAAACGCTCCTTATTTTGTCACAAATAAAACCATCCATAATGACCTGAACGTTCCATATGTTACCGATTTAGCCCATTTCAGATACCTATCATTGCATAATAAACTCCAGGCCCATCCAAACCAACTAGTTTCCATCCTTGGATCCAATTCCATCTCGGACAATCCTCCTAGGCGTCTGAAGAGAAGATGGCCTCGGGACCTTCTATAATAGAAATGTAATTAGAGTGCTGCCAGTGGGTAGTGCCTCTACATGTCCTTTCATGTATTTATTTATCCATACAGCCCTTGTAATAGATGTATATATTACACTTGTACAATTCAATAAAATGATTTTAAAAAAAGAAAAAAAGTTTCTAATATTAGTTTGCGATTATTTTTCATAATATGAAAAATATGATGTGAATAAGTATATAATAATAATCTCAGTTCTCGGGACCCCCGTTTAACGTCCCTTCTGAAGGGCGGCATAACCAATGATTCTTTAATCCGTTTTAAAATATCCTAGGGCCACCTGGGGCTTAGTAGTTTGTTATGCTGACCACTACACCACAGGTCGCGCGCCGAGGAGTAACTAATTAAGATGCGGCTTACACAGATCTTAAGTTACATTTAATGCAGGTTCATTTTGTCTCGTTGGGAATTTGTTGTTTTATGTCTGTGTACAAGTATTTTACAAATGATGACTCTGTTTATTTAATTGTAGCTACTTAACATTTCGGTCGAGATACCCAATATTATTGTTCGTACATATTTAGCTTTAGTACTGATTTTGTAACCACCCGGTCAGCCTATTAAAATATGTGTATCAACTTAGGATTGTTTTGAGTTGTTGTTAAATAAAATAATCATTTTTTTAAATTATTTTAGGTTTGATTTGTAGATTAAAAAAAAAAAAATGTCATCATTTTCAATGTCACTGCATTCTCTGTATTGAAATAACAGTCCTAAAAACGAAATATTAAAATAAGATGATCTATGCTTGTTATATTTTTTCAATCGATGTATTCCATTTTTCCAATTTCAAAAACAGCGCTATATATTCTGTAACATCTCAAAGAAGTCAGGGGCTGTGACTTTGTGATTTGCCAATTTTTAGAAATACTTATATTGGTTTGTCCGTAAAATAATGCGGAATATTATGTTTCCTTTAAAACCGCTGAGGACAAAAAAGATCGTGTTAAAAGTTATGCCCTCGATGACGAAGTTCTCCGAGGTTTGGTGGGAGAAAATCCGAAAAGAATTGGTCAACCTTCGATGACCATCTGAAGGCGATTGGGATGGTGAAAAAGCTTGAAAGTTGGCAGAACTTCTTCCACGGTTGGGGGGGAGGGCGACCAGTGTTCTAGTGGTTAGCATAACATACTACTAAGCCCAAGATCGCGGGTTCGGAGCCAGGCAGGTGTCCCTAGGATTTTTAAAGGAAGTAAAAAATACTAGGTTATCCCGTCCTTCAGAAGGGACGTTAAACGGGGGCCCCGAGCCTGTACGATGTCAGGTACTAGTTAAAAATCCCGATCCTAATTAAACCTGGATAGGCAAAATTTAGCATTTCCACTGTATCATCGCCGCAGCAGCACAAAGTGACTTTAAATGAAGAACTTCTTCCACGGTCTTCTTTGTCTTCAAGGCTCAAGTCTCACTCTCGAAATCTCTGGAACCACCTTTGAAATGTGCACTCACTTATATCGCCTTCGCCCAAGACTTCATTGATATTTCTAACCGTTTGGGCAGAGTTTGAACTCGCATGACAAAATTACGCTTATCTTAGTTAACAAACTTTTTTTTTAAGAGATTAACAAGTGTTTACACAGAACCCGGTCCGGGGAATTTCGTTGTCCTACCCCGGAATTTTTTTGAAAATTAGGTGCTTGAAAACAATGAAAACGCGTTTTTTACGCTATTTTGACACTTATAGGAAGAAGAAATTCAGCTAGGTTTTTACACGAATATTATAATTTTCGAATTTTGTAGACTTCATTATTTATTAAAATTAGAAATTCAAAGTATTTTTGCGATACCACAACACTGCAAAACACATGCTGTTGACCTGCCAATAATTAGAACGGAGTTCAAAATAAAGTGCAGTACTTTATTCACACCAAAGTATTAATGAATTATGTCAAAATTATTTGTATAATAAAAATAATGACAAACGTATTTTAGGGATTAGAAACATAATACTGACATTTAAAAACAAAATCCTGTGTTTTTAACAGTTTATAATGCTACAATGTAACTCAACTCACAACACAGAAGCTCGTATAAAGCTTTCGTACAAACGGCGAGATATAAACAGTTGTTGGACGTGTTCTACTTTTGGAAAATGTAATTTTGTTTTGGAAAATGTAAACAAAACATTGCTAAGAACACAAAATAATTTCTAACTAGGCAAAACCTTTTTTTTTGTACGAGTACGTTATGTGGGGGCCTCTTCGGGGATCTCTCGGGCCGGGGGCCCTCCGCGATCGCGGACCTGCGAACCTGGTCAGTCCGGGCCTGTGTTTACATTTATAAAATTCAAAAGAAAATATAAACAGTTTACTATTTTGGGTAGGGTTATTTTAAAGAAAACATAAAATCGTGCATTATATTCCGGACGATCCAATGATTTAACTGATCGGCCACGAGGGAAGAACGAACAAAAAGTAGTTCCTCCATACGTTGCTAGGCAACACCGGTAAAATATTACATCACTAATTTTTTTTAATATATTAGAGAAAAAAATCCTGTACCACTACAACCCATGAACGGGTCTGGGGTTCAGTACATGGTAGAGACTGTGCTGTTTCATGGATAACGGTTCTGCAAGGGGATTCTTGTCCTAAGTCGCGCTCAACCGCCAAATTCCCCCCCCCTTATTTTGGGTACCCTATTTTTAGAATATTTTATAGAGGCTGGGTGAGACCCAGGAGGGTCCTAGACCTATAAGATCCATCTCCGTCTGCAAACAGAGTAAATAAAAGGCTTGTCTGCAGCGGGATTTGGACCAGGATTTCCGGCATAGCAGCTCAGTGCTCTACCAGCCACTCCGCCACTCCACTCCCCAATATATTAGAGACACTTTTTTAAAATGTACTCGTTATATTTTGCCCATTCCTAAATATTCGTTTTCGGTTGGAGTTTGTCTTGGGATGGAGTGAAATGGAGTCATCGACCTCCTTTTTTTCACCTCCACTACCTGGTCATTAACAATGGGCCCAGGGTTCTAACCATCCCTTTCATACAGCTCTCCCTGCAGATACATATACGGTCCGTCTTGGAAATGTGATTTTTTTGTTGTTAAATTAAATTCTATGACCGCTAGGTTTTCCACCAATTAAGGACAACTTAACGTTATAGATGCTGGCTGAGCTCTCGGAGGACCTGTAGATCCCATAGAGTCGATCTATGGCTGTTAACAGAGTAAATACGTTATTTACCACAGCGGAGTTGAACCCGGGACCTTCAGCTCAGCAACTCGGCTTTCTAAACTCTGAGCCATCTCTTAATCCCCTCCTCGACTTTATATTTATATATACATATACATACATTCAAAACAAGAAAAAATATAAAAATCTCGTAGAGGCCTAGGGTTGGTGCAAAACTTTTACTATAAAAATATTCGTTTCTAAATACAAAAATTAAGGATTATAATACGGTAATTAAACCACCAATGTTATATGCCAGCGAAACCTTGACACTTGACAGAAAAACATAAGGAAAATAATTAGGAAAATTCTCGTGTCAAGATGGACCGAAAAAGGTTACAAATTACAGAAAACATCTAAAATAGAAGAATACTCTAACATAGAAATAGACATGAGGAAAATACGTCTTAAGTACGTGTCCATAGAACCATAACGAGGCTTCCCTATCCTAAAATACTTAGGATCCTTTGTTAATGGAGGAGAATGAATCCATAATATTATGGAAGACTTGGAGTTGGCGAATGAATACACGAAAACAATAAACAATTTTAAACTTAAAGTTGAAAAATGGGAGGTTAAGCTAGAGACAAAAGCGCCGAGAACTGGAACAAAAAAGAGCGAAGAAAGAAAAGCTGAGTTCTCGCAAAGGTTGGCAAATAAGAAGGACAAGAAACCTAAGCGTGAACCATCTTTAATTAGCGTCTTTACGGTTACCATGGTAACAGCTGTGAGAGAAGACCCGGGGAGGTTATTCTCATTATTGTCTTGTTATTTAGTTAAAAGAAAACAGTTTTGTAAAAGGCGTGTGAAATGTTGACTTTAAATGTTGTTGGTTTTTTTTTTACAGGTAAGACTGTAATAGAATAATGAGTTTGTAAATCAGTTACAAGAAATTATTGTTATAATAAAAATTAATTTTCTTTTTTTACTGAGAGAAATTCAGTTTAGTTTTATTTCGACACCCACTAAATTCAAATTCAAATCAGTATTTGAATCAATCAGCATTATGTATAATCGTACACACACACATATATACATGTATATATATATATATATATATAAGAAGCGAGGGGATGGTTGACTGGAAGATAGACGTAAGGAAGAAAATAGTTGTGGGTGCAGTCAAATAAAAACACTAAATAAGTGGTTACTTATTTAATTATGTGCCGACGTTTCGACCCACTTTGTGGGTCATCTTCAGGGCTAAGAAAGAAAAACAGACAAAATAACAGAACAATTAAAATACATTGCAGACTAAGCATATGATAAATGAGAAAAAATATATATGTTGAGAGGTAGAAATTTAGAATAAAAGTGAGGGATATATATGAATAAAAAATTACAGAGAAAATGTACAGAACGGTGGTGATGCCAAAAAGATTTTTTTAAAAAGATAAAAGAAGGAAGTAAACAGAAAGTTATTTAAAAAGAAAAAGTATAAACATCAGAGGTGAGAAGTAAAATTATGGAAAAGGTAGTAGAATATATATAAAAAACTATAAAATGTAAGATAATATACTTAAGTAAAATAATAAAGGAAAAATAACAGTAGCAAGTCAAGATATAAATATAGAGTATTACAGTTTTTAAAAATGCATACATATAGTATGAAGTGGTATAAATGTATGACAAATATACAAGGAACGTATAGAAATATAAGTAACAATATGGTATGAGCATAGAAATAGAATAAAATATGATGAAAAAGTGATGTTAAATTGTAATGAAATCTCAAATAATAATAACATATGATGGATGCCAAAAAGCTAATATGAGAAAGGTGTGCAAAATGGAGAAGGAAAGGGGTGAGGAGAAGATATGAGTAATAAAAATGTGCATACCTATATATATATATATATATATATGTACTTTTTTTTTTATAGTTTCCCCAAAGTTGAGGTTCTCCAAATTTGCATATGTTTCTATATATTATATATATATATATATATATATATATATATATATATATATATATATATATATATATATATATATATATATGTATGTATGTATGTATGTATGCGTATGTATATATATAAAATTATATACACAGAGATAGGATAGCTAGCAGAAGACAGCCGACGGAGAGAGAGGTCGTAAGATCTGTCACACCTCCCTCCACCGGTTCACTCTTCATTATTTCATTTCTTCTTATTGGCCACCGGCATCATCAAAGGGCCTCATCTCGCCGCTCTATAGTAGATCTAGTTCCATTACTCACCGCTAGGGGTAGTTAAACTCGCTTCTTCCTCTTTTCTTTACCGCTAGATCTAGTTCCACTCTCCTCCGCTAGGTGCAGTTAAAATCGCTTCTACCACATTCCTTTACCGCTAGATCTAGTTCCACTCTCCTCCGCTAGGTGCAGTTAAAATCGCTTCTACCTCATTCCTTCTAGTCCAGATCAAGTTTCACTTATTTTTTCATACTTCCCTGTTACCGGATGGGGTCTACGTGGCGAAGTTTTTTCATCCATCGGTATCTTCCCAAAGCGGTGCAAGACGTATATTATACAGGGCGTTTCAGAATTAAGTAGCCAAAATGAAAATTTGAACTAAGGAACTCAAAGCAAGAAAAAAATTCTCTCTTAAATTGCCACGGCCAATATTTTTAATCCATTCATCACGTATCTCTTCTGCTTTTATCCATGTTGTCAAATTCTTTGCCGACGCTTCTCTGGCCATACTGCAAGCCTCTGAGATTAAGCCCTGAGGAACTTAGCAGGGTTGGCCAGTGAAAAGTCGGCAAAGAATTTGACAACACGGACGAAAGCAGAAGAGATACGGGATGAATGGATTAAGAAAAAATCTATGGAGGTATGCCCGCAAAAGCTTTGTTTTGATTTTCACACCAAAAGATTTTCATTTAGGCGTTAGTTATAATTATTTAGGCATAGTAGATATTATTATTATTTGTGAATGACTCTTCAACTACCATCCACTTCGGCCTAAAGAGGCCCGTTGTGCTTGAGTCCTAAAAAATAGCTATCATAGGTCTAGGCTTCTGAGATATTTTAGATAATCTTTAAATCTCAGTTGTTGAAGTTCCTGGTGTCCTCGAGGGCCAAGATCAAACGTCCTCTTTCGACAAGGCACAGTAGATAAATAAAACTTATTTTATTTTGCCCACTACTTTATTCATTAAATGTGATCATTATCATCCATATTAAATATTGTTCAAAATGATTTCCATGAGCATTTAGACATCCTCAACATCTTTTTTCCAAGGCAGCAGAGGCAGAACGGCACTGGATATCTGTTATTGTTTCACAAAATTTGATTATCCTTCTTCATAAAGAATTAAGGTCATTAACCGGCCTTGCATAAACTTTTTCACATAATGTCACCCCAAAACAAAAAAATCCAGTGGTGTCAAGTCTGAACAGCGTGCAGGCCAGGTCACTGATCCTGCACAGCCAATCCATTGATTTCTGAGATTAAACAAAGTCTATGCAAGGCTGGTCAATGACCTTAATTCTTTATAATGAAGGATAATTGAATCTTGTGAAACAATAACAGATATCCAGTGCCGGTCTGCCACTGTTGCTTGAAGAAAGATGCCGAGCCTGTCTTAATGCTCGAGGATATCACTTTTAACTATATTTAATATGATTCTTAATGTCAACATTTTATGAATAAAGTAGTTGGAACAAACAAAATTTTTATTTATTTACTATGCCTAAATAATTCACTACAATGAAAATCTTTAGGTTTGAATATTTCCTCATTAAAGTGTTTGTGGACATACCTCCATAGCATTTGTTTTTTTGTTTTTTTGAGGTTCTTAATTTAAATTTTCAGTTTGGCTACTTAACCATGTATAACCGCTTATAAATCTATTCATCCTTTTGTGGTCACATATGGCACCATTTTGAGGCTATTTCAATTTTAACCCTTGAAGCGGGTGACACTCGGGAACTGCATATGACAGAATGTTTGATTCTAAATGAGAATATGTCGATCTACGATCTAGAGAGAGAAAATTTTTGGAACTCATTGCACAAAAAAAAATTACAGATATAATGAGAAAACACAGAATTCAGTTCCAAAGACACCAACAATGGATGAACCCGAGCAGAACGACCAAAAGGGTATTCACCTATCTTATAAAGCTGAAAATGGCGAACACGTGGATTAAGGACGCTGATAAGGACATCGAAGAGCTCGAGGTCTCTCAGGATGGTATTGAAGGACCTTCTTTACTCAGGAAGGAACTTCAGGATGCCCCGGAATTTCAAGAAAGACCAAATAGAAAAACAGGCACGATTTGGACGCAGGAAAGTAAAAATACAGGGAAAGAATGAAGGAGATAAGGAGGGAAAAAAACAAAAACAGTTGAAAAAAAATAGTCCACATTGGCTTGATCATAAAAAAGTATTTTTCTTTAAATATTTTGGGGATTAATTCGAGAGATGTCCAATAAATATTTTTTTTAAATCTTTCTTGACGTGATAAAATATATTAAGTGGTATTTTTGAGAACATTAGGCATTATAGAATGGAGTGATAATTATGTGATATAATAATCTTGTGTATTAATAATTATTTAATTATTTATTGTAGATGGCCTATTGGAAATACCTGCTTGCGTTGATATTCATTAAATATCAGCAGTGTTCTAGTCTTCCACAAGAACCAACAATAAGTATTTTAAACACGATTCCTCACCATGAAAAACTGCAGGAACTGATAAAGGTAAGAATAATTTTTGAGAAGTATGAGTTGCTTTTAATTAAAAAAATCTGATGTGGATGCCATATGAGTTCCTTGTAAGCCAGTTATAGTATAATTTGGTTGCTTATTATATACAGGGAGCGGAGTGGCTCAGTGGTAGACCACTGCAGGCAGTTATTTTTATTTAGTGTGTTTGCGGTGGGAGATGGATCATATGGGATCTAGGACCCTCCTGGGGTTCACCCAGCCTCTATAAAATATTATAGAAATATGGGGGGAAAACCTGGTGGTTGCGCTTGAACTAGGACAAATCACCTCCTTGCAGAACCGTTGTCCATGAAACAGTACAGTCTTTACTATGTACTTAACCTCAGACTCGTTCACGGGTCGTGAAGATTACAGCTTATATATAATTAATCATTATTAGTAAAAACAATTTCAATGTGTAATCTCTAGCCTAAATCCCTATAACTCTCTTAGTATATGTACCAGGAAGACATAGTTAAACCTTAACTTGCCAGAATTTAATTTTTTTAATATCAAAATAATATTCATACCACTTAACCCTTATGACCCAAGGATGTCTAGAAAAAAATTTTTTTAAATCTCATGAGGGTAGTTAAAAAAAATCACATGTACCTTGTGGGATACATTGCCAAGAGCATTAATAAATATATTTTGGTAGCTTCTGATGTATCTCCAGAGATATATTATCAAGAAAAGGGTTTAGAATTTCAAATAAATTATCACTTCCAGTTTATCAATTATATTTAAAATTTAAACTGTTATTTTAAATTCTCATATGTACATTATGGGTAAAATTTCATTTAGGTAATATTTTAAGCTTCAAGTAATGTGCCATTATATTTGAAATATCGTTGGTATCTTGTTCATTTAGCCTTGATTAAGGCCCGCAATGTGTCTTGTGGTTTACTATAAGTAGTTATTTACTATTAGAGAATTTCCTTTAGCCTCCTCAATATCTTGTCCTCCTTATAATTCATATAGTCAGCCAATAATTATTCTAAAAATTTAAGACTTTTATTTCATTTCTTCAGAGTGGAGTAGCTCAGTGGTATAGCTCTGAGCTGCCGTAGGTCCTGTGGGGGTTCAAATTTCTCTCTTTGACAGACTTTTATTTAATCTGTTAGCGGCTTGGACATGGATCCTGCAGGATCGAGGACCCTCCTTGGGCTCACTCAGCCTTCTCAAAGTGGGTACAAAAAATAAGAGGGGATTTAGTTGAGCGTCAAATCACCTCTCTGCACTGCTGTTGTCCTAGAAACAGTATATTCTCGACCACATACTGAACCCCAGACCCTTTATGGGTTGAATTGGTTCAGTTTTTTTTTTCTTTATATTTATAATTTAAATGTTTTTGATTTGCTTTATATTTAAATCTAATATTTTGCTGAAAATCTATAATGACCTTCAAGTGAAGTACAATGATCTTGTATTGAGATAAAATTGAGGCACAACTAGATGTTACAATTACAATGTTTAATAGTTTTTGATTACTGGAGATCCAATCGCCTAAGGCTAACTTGGTAATAATGCTAAAAATATCTAAGAAAAATAAGATTGACAGTAAAGATTGAAACATTGTTAAAAGTTATCAAATGTAGAATTAGTATTATTATTATTAGCATTAGTAGAAAAAATAATGTTTTTGTTCTCTGAAATTAAATTTTATAATATAAAATTTACCCGATTGATAAAAAAAAACACAGACAACTTGTCTTGCTTATCAAGAAATAGGTTTTGTTGTAATACTATGATATTCATGTCTCATCATAAAAGATATTTTATTTTTAAATTTTGGTCTTTTTGAGAAATTGAATATTCCCTTCTCTCATTCCGAAAGAGGCATTTTCTTAAATAATAAGCTTATAACATTGTTGGTATTTAGGGATACAAATATCAAACAAAATGTATGCATATTTGTATAATGCGTTGTATGATTAACCGTTTTTTTTTTGTTATTGTGAATATAAGTATGAACAAATCTTACTATGAACTTTGCCAAGAAGGATTTAGAGGTGATTGAAATGGTCATTTCTGTTAGAACCTAAAAATTGTCTAATCACTATCTTTTCTTTACTGCATACAAAGAAGTAAACAGAGGAAAATTTATGTTTTAATAAATTTTGTTGTTTTTTTCAAGATATTGGAAGGATGCGGACTTCAAGATGTGCAGAGCCTTAAAAGATCCTACCTGAAGAAAGGTAATGCGACTTGTAACGATGGATCACCTGCTGGGTTAGTACCTGCTTGCACTGATATGTAATATAAACTTCGCAAAAATCAATAGGGATACCACTAATTTTGTTGTGTTTACTTTCCCTAGCATTTTAATATTAATTTTCTTATAAAGCATTGGTATTTATTAGAAATTATAGTGGATTAAATTTTAATGTAGTTATTAAAATAGGTAAAGTATATACTAAAAAATTAGCAAAATCCTTATTCATTTTTGCGCAGTATATAAAAATTTATTGAGAATAACCTAACCACATGCAAAGTGTAAATAATAACTTGAGTTCTAAGACCTCCTCAGTTTAGTTTCTTACTCATCCAATATTAATATTAAACAAAAAATAAGAAATCAGTTACCAATTGCTCTGGAAAATTTAATATTTAGGTGATGGTGATTTTCTGCTGTTATTGACAAACATTTGCCAACAGTATCTTTCTGTTTATTAGCGCAGTCCAACATTCTCTTCTCCTTTATTTTTACCTCAGAAATGTCCTTGTAATGAATGCTATGAGGTTAACACTGTTATGATCAAGTCTGCTCTCAAGTTTTAACTTTTAATTTGTTTCCCTTTTAATATTTTTCAACAATACAACTTATCTTGATGTTTAGTATGGAAAAGATAATGTAATTGTGGGAAATGTGTATACTTTGGTAATCATTTTATCTTGAAATGAACGTTCCAACAAACATATATCATATATGCTTAAGAAATGTTAATAAGGAAGGAAATAGTTGGGGGTGCAGTCCATATTAAACACTAAATAAGTGGGTACTTATTTTATTTTGTGCCGACGTTTCATTCTATTACTCGGCATATAATTTTATATTATCATATCCTTGGTACTGTAATGTATTTTTATAGTTTTGTTGTTTTGTCTGTTTTCTTTCTTAGCCCTGAAGATGGCCCACAAAGTGGGTCGAAACGTCGGCACAAAATAAAATAAGTACCCACTTATTTAGTGTTTAATTTGACCGCACCCCCAACTATTTCCTTCCTTACTCAGATCTTCCAGTCAACTATCACCTCGCATACATTTAAGAAATGTTAGTTGAAACTTTTATTTCATGGTGAAATGATTATCGAAATCTTCTCATTAACCATAATTGCATTATCTTTTCCATACTAAAGCTCATGATAACTTGTATTTTGAAAAATATTAAGAGGGAAACGAATCAAAAGTTAAAACTTGTAACACAACTCAAAGCGACAAACTGCGGAATAATTACCCCGAGTACATGTCATACATACTAATGAAAGAGAGCACACGAGCACATAATCATTTTCCAAAGTATTTTAAGTTCTTCGTAATATAATCTTAGACTTGCAATAAATTATAATAAATACATACATAAATTATTCTCTTTTATTTTATTTGTTACTAATTTTTAAATA
Organism: Troilus luridus; assembly: GCA_964056705.1. Classification (NCBI taxonomy): domain Eukaryota; kingdom Metazoa; phylum Arthropoda; class Insecta; order Hemiptera; family Pentatomidae; genus Troilus; species Troilus luridus. Next base: position 355,943 of record OZ057415.1, read on the forward strand.
TTTTTATTTGAAAAGAAAAGATATGTCCAGGACCGGGACTCGAACCCGGGTCTTCCAGATCACTAGTCTGGGACTCAACCATTTGAGCTATCCTCGGCCCCAGTGAAGCACGCTTCTCGGTCGTGGTCATATCTTTTCTTTTTACTAATTCTAAGTCCCTGCATTCTCGCATTTTTGCGAAGTATACGAGGGGAAGAATGTTCTTTGAACATTATTTTAATTTGGATCTAGTTGACTTACGTCATTATAATTATTATAATTTATTTTATTTGTTACTAAGTTTTAAATATTTTTATTTTCATTTAATTTTTTCAAATAAAAATAAATTATTCTCCTTTATTCCATGTTCAAATATTTTTTTATTTAAATTAACTTTAATAATTTATTATTATAAATTATTTTCAGGTATTATTTTCGCAAGTCGCATGGTAGCAAAAGATGGATCGTCTTCCTTGAAGGTAATATTTTATTCAATTTATATTTATTTATATAAAAAAAATGGCTCAAAGATAATTATCTTATTTATATTTTATGGAAATTAAAAAAAAAATTAGTAGATATTAAAATCTTCTTCTTCTTCTTCTTATTAACACCCTTTCATCTATGCATATTATAAAACAAAGTCCTTTGCCACGTTTTTTCACAGTAAACTCAATAACTACTGTAGGGATTTTCATGCGGTTTTCACCAATAGATAGAGTGATTCACCAGGAAGGTTTAGGTATATAATTTGTCGAGGTTTTGTGTAAATGGGTTGGAATATCGATGGGGTTCACCGAAGACGCTGCTTGCCTTATCCCGTGCAATTATCTAACGTGCAAAGATAATAAATTTGTATATAAAGAAATATTTGGTTTTGTTTTTATTTTATAATTTCTATATAGGGTGTATATATATACATATACGGTAGCTGAGACGGAGAGATAGAAAATCAAGACTCCTAAAGAAGCCTAACCAATGACATTCGCATGGTCCTTAGTGGCAAGTATGTGATTAAAAAAAAAATACATTACACAGGCAAATTATGTAGGCATAATATGCCTTATTACCCGAGAAAAGGTGGGGTGGGTCGCTAGTACTCTACATAGATGAATATTTAAAAAATTGATTATGTTCCATATAACATAGATATGGTTAAAATAATCTTAGGTTTGATATCTATTTGATTGTGACCAATGAAAATAATCTTAGGTTTGATATCTATTTGATTGTGACCAATGTAAAATAATCTTAGGTTTGATATCTATTTGATTGTGACCAATGTAAAATAATCTTAGGCTTGATATCTATTTGATTGTGACCAATGAAAATAATCTTAGGTTTGATATCTATTTGATTGTGACCAATGAAAATAATCTTAGGTTTGATATCTATTTGATTGTGACCAATGAAAATATCTTAGGTTTGATATCTATTTGATTGTGACCAATGAAAATAATCTTAGGTTTGATATCTATTTGATTGTGACCAATGTAAAATAATCTTAGGTTTGATATCTATTTGATTGTGACCAATGTAAAATAATCTTAGGCTTGATATCTATTTGATTGTGACCAATGAAAATAATCTTAGGTTTGATATCTATTTGATTGTGACCAATGAAAATAATCTTAGGTTTGATATCTATTTGATTGTGACCAATGAAAATATCTTAGGTTTGATATCTATTTGATTGTGACCAATGAAAATATCTTAGGTTTGATATCTATTTGATTGTGACCAATGAAAATAATCTTAGGTTTGATATCTATTTGATTGTGACCAATGTAAAATAATCTTAGGTTTGATATCTATTTGATTGTGACCAATGAAAATAATCTTAGGTTTGATATCTATTTGATTGTGACCAATGAAAATATCTTAGGCTTGATATCTATTTGATTGTGACCAATGAAAATAATCTTAGGTTTAATATCTATTTGATTGTGACCAATGAAAATAATCTTAGGTTTGATATCTATTTGATTGTGACCAATGAAAATAATCTTAGGTTTGATATCTATTTGATTGTGACCAATGAAAATATCTTAGGTTTGATATCTATTTGATTGTGACCAATGAAAATATCTTAGGTTTGATATCTATTTGATTGTGACCAATGAAAATAATCTTAGGTTTGATATCTATTTGATTGTGACCAATGTAAAATAATCTTAGGTTTGATATCTATTTGATTGTGACCAATGTAAAATAATCTTAGGTTTGATATCTATTTGATTGTGACCAATGAAAATAATCTTAGGTTTGATATCTATTTGATTGTGACCAATGAAAATAATCTTAGGTTTGATATCTATTTGATTGTGACCAATGAAAATAATCTTAGGTTTGATATCTATTTGATTGTGACCAATGAAAATATCTTAGGTTTGATATCTATTTGATTGTGACCAATGAAAATATCTTAGGTTTGATATCTATTTGATTGTGACCAATGAAAATAATCTTAGGTTTGATATCTATTTGATTGTGACCAATGTAAAATAATCTTAGGTTTGATATCTATTTGATTGTGACCAATGTAAAATAATCTTAGGCTTGATATCTATTTGATTGTGACCAATGAAAATAATCTTAGGTTTAATATCTATTTGATTGTGACCAATGAAAATAATCTTAGGTTTGATATCTATTTGATTGTGACCAATGAAAATATCTTAGGTTTGATATCTATTTGATTGTGACCAATGAAAATATCTTAGGTTTGATATCTATTTGATTGTGACCAATGAAAATAATCTTAGGTTTGATATCTATTTGATTGTGACCAATGTAAAATAATCTTAGGCTTGATATCTATTTGATTGTGACCAATGAAAATAATCTTAGGTTTGATATCTATTTGATTGTGACCAATGTAAAATAATCTTAGGTTTGATATCTATTTGATTGTGACCAATGTAAAATAATCTTAGGCTTGATATCTATTTGATTGTGACCAATGAAAATAATCTTAGGTTTGATATCTATTTGATTGTGACCAATGAAAATAATCTTAGGTTTGATATCTATTTGATTGTGACCAATGAAAATATCTTAGGTTTGATATCTATTTGATTGTGACCAATGAAAATATCTTAGGTTTGATATCTATTTGATTGTGACCAATGAAAATAATCTTAGGTTTGATATCTATTTGATTGTGACCAATGTAAAATAATCTTAGGTTTGATATCTATTTGATTGTGACCAATGTAAAATAATCTTAGGCTTGATATCTATTTGATTGTGACCAATGAAAATAATCTTAGGTTTGATATCTATTTGATTGTGTCCAATGAAAATATCTTAGGTTTGATATCTATTTGATTGTGACCAATGAAAATATCTTAGGTTGGATATCTATTTGATTGTGACCAATGAAAATAATCTTAGGTTGGATATCTATTTGATTGTGACCAATGAAAATAATCTTAGGTTTGATATCTATTTGATTGTGACCAATGTAAAATAATCTTAGGTTTGATATCTATTTGATTGTGACCAATGAAAATAATCTTAGGTTTGATATCTATTTGATTGTGACCAATGAAAATATCTTAGGCTTGATATCTATTTGATTGTGACCAATGAAAATAATCTTAGGTTTAATATCTATTTGATTGTGACCAATGAAAATAATCTTAGGTTTGATATCTATTTGATTGTGACCAATGAAAATAATCTTAGGTTTGATATCTATTTGATTGTGACCAATGAAAATATCTTAGGTTTGATATCTATTTGATTGTGACCAATGAAAATATCTTAGGTTTGATATCTATTTGATTGTGACCAATGAAAATAATCTTAGGTTTGATATCTATTTGATTGTGACCAATGTAAAATAATCTTAGGTTTGATATCTATTTGATTGTGACCAATGTAAAATAATCTTAGGTTTGATATCTATTTGATTGTGACCAATGAAAATAATCTTAGGTTTGATATCTATTTGATTGTGACCAATGAAAATAATCTTAGGTTTGATATCTATTTGATTGTGACCAATGAAAATAATCTTAGGTTTGATATCTATTTGATTGTGACCAATGAAAATATCTTAGGTTTGATATCTATTTGATTGTGACCAATGAAAATATCTTAGGTTTGATATCTATTTGATTGTGACCAATGAAAATAATCTTAGGTTTGATATCTATTTGATTGTGACCAATGTAAAATAATCTTAGGTTTGATATCTATTTGATTGTGACCAATGTAAAATAATCTTAGGCTTGATATCTATTTGATTGTGACCAATGAAAATAATCTTAGGTTTAATATCTATTTGATTGTGACCAATGAAAATAATCTTAGGTTTGATATCTATTTGATTGTGACCAATGAAAATATCTTAGGTTTGATATCTATTTGATTGTGACCAATGAAAATATCTTAGGTTTGATATCTATTTGATTGTGACCAATGAAAATAATCTTAGGTTTGATATCTATTTGATTGTGACCAATGTAAAATAATCTTAGGCTTGATATCTATTTGATTGTGACCAATGAAAATAATCTTAGGTTTAATATCTATTTGATTGTGACCAATGAAAATAATCTTAGGTTTGATATCTATTTGATTGTGACCAATGAAAATATCTTAGGTTTGATATCTATTTGATTGTGACCAATGAAAATATCTTAGGTTTGATATCTATTTGATTGTGACCAATGAAAATAATCTTAGGTTTGATATCTATTTGATTGTGACCAATGTAAAATAATCTTAGGCTTGATATCTATTTGATTGTGACCAATGAAAATAATCTTAGGTTTGATATCTATTTGATTGTGACCAATGTAAAATAATCTTAGGTTTGATATCTATTTGATTGTGACCAATGTAAAATAATCTTAGGCTTGATATCTATTTGATTGTGACCAATGAAAATAATCTTAGGTTTGATATCTATTTGATTGTGACCAATGAAAATAATCTTAGGTTTGATATCTATTTGATTGTGACCAATGAAAATATCTTAGGTTTGATATCTATTTGATTGTGACCAATGAAAATATCTTAGGTTTGATATCTATTTGATTGTGACCAATGAAAATAATCTTAGGTTTGATATCTATTTGATTGTGACCAATGTAAAATAATCTTAGGTTTGATATCTATTTGATTGTGACCAATGTAAAATAATCTTAGGCTTGATATCTATTTGATTGTGACCAATGAAAATAATCTTAGGTTTGATATCTATTTGATTGTGTCCAATGAAAATATCTTAGGTTTGATATCTATTTGATTGTGACCAATGAAAATATCTTAGGTTGGATATCTATTTGATTGTGACCAATGAAAATAATCTTAGGTTGGATATCTATTTGATTGTGACCAATGAAAATAATCTTAGGTTTGATATCTATTTGATTGTGTCCAATGAAAATATCTTAGGTTTGATATCTATTTGATTGTGACCAATGAAAATAATCGTTTTCATTGTTGGTTATGAATCAAAAAACAATTAAAATATGAGAAGCGAGGGGATGGTTGACTGGAAGATAGAGTAAGGAAGAAAATAGTTGGGGGTGCAGTCAAATACTTACCACTTAATAAGTGGGTACTTATTTAGTGTTTAAACACTAAATAATTGGGTACAGTGGTTTAGTTTAAATACTAAATAAGTACCCACTTATTTAGTGTTTTATTTGACTGCACCCCTAACTATTTTCCTCCTTAAACAGATAAAATAGAATGTAAAAGTAATTGTATCTTCACAAATGAAATATTTCTGTACACATGAGAGTTTTGATTAGAAGAGCTTGGCCTCGATCTGCTTGTCTCAATATCTGCATATAGGAGCGACCTGTGACCTAGTAGTTGGCACAACAAACTACTAAACTCAAGATCGTGGGTTCGTACCCCAGCAGGTGGCTCTAGGATGTTTTAAAATGAGTAAAAAATCCTTGGTTATGCCGTCCTTAGCCTGCACGATGTCAGGTATTCATTAGATCCCTATTCTAATTAAACTTGGATAGGCAAAATTTAGAGCTCCCACTGTTGCAACGTCCGATTAGCCATAGCAGCCTAAAGTGATGTTAAATAGACAAACAACAATAGCTGCTCATCTTTTAAAATATATTTTAATACACTAATTAAATCAAAAGTAAATAGTCTTTGGAGAAATTAATTAATTTGCAATTTAATTTATAATTTCTTAATTACAATAATTTAATGTTATTTTAAGCAGTAGTTTTAATTTCCAAGCATTAACTAGTTTTATTTCTTAGTTTATATTCACATTAATCTAATAATTTTAAAGAAATATATAATTCCTATCATTTTTTTGAACTGTGTATTCTAGTTTTGGCGTGTTTAGGTTACAATTTTATCAATATATTTTTTTTCGAACATTCAGCTAGGATTTAGTTTGTTTCAAAACAGAGTACTTTTTGCATATTTTATGTTTGAAAATATAAACGTTTATAAATATTTTTTTAAGTTTGTAAGAATTACATTCTATCTGAAGTGAATTTTGATTTTTTTCTTTAAAAAATCAAGAAAAAAGTTGGAAAGCTTGTATATGATTATAACTGTTTACAAATATTCATATTAATCATGTGAAACTAAAACTCTTTCTATGTATTTAGTTAATAACAATTTCTAATCCATCTCCGAATCTAATGTTTTGAGCTAATGCCTTATCTACTAGGATCATCATCTAATGTTTTGAGCTAATGCCTTATCTACTAGGATCATGATCTACAATAAACAATTAAATAGAATAATTTGCATATTTGTATATCTTAATACATTTTTTTTTGCCACCTCTATAATGTTGAATATATTTTAATCTGTCAGTTAAATTCTTTGTTATTTTCTTCGTATGTTATTCTCTTGTAGGAATATTACATTGTACTGTTAGAAAAAAAATCTATTTCTTGGAAGGCATGTATTTCATCAAAAATACATTTTTACTTCCTTTATATTACAGTTCCAGATGAGAATATAATTTACATTGTGAGAAGTCTAGTCAAGATATTTAAGTAATTGAGATTGAATAATGGCGTGTGCTTGTTTATTTATTCAACTCTAGGTTATGTTATTATGGTTAATCGGATGATGCTATATTGGGAGTCCTAAATTTTGCCCTTTTAGGTATTGTATAGAGATCTAATATTACTATATTGAGACTGTATAGTATAGAGATCTAATATTACTATATTGACACCGTATAGTATAGAGATCTAATATTACTATATTGAGACCTTATAGTATAAATATCTAATATTACTATATCGAGACCGTATAGTATAGAGATCTAATATTACTATATTGAGACCATATAATATAGAGATCTTTATCATTTTACATACCCCCCAAAGAAAGTAATTGTGATAATTATTTTATGTATGAGTGGAAAATAGTTGACTGGATAATCCTAATGATGGATTGAATTGGTCATGGGGTGTCTTAAAGGATAACACAAAATGAGCAGAACTTATTTATTAATTGTGCCAATGTTTCGGCCTACGATGTACGCCATCTTCAGGGCAAACAGCGGGTGTGGTCAAATTGTTAGTTGACAAGTGTTAGTTTGACAAGGCACCACACCTGCTGTTAGCCCTGAAGATGGCCTACATTGTAGGCCGAAATGTTGGCACAATTAAAAACTAAGTTCAGCTTATTTTGTGTTATCTTTGAGTCTACCCCATGACCGATTCAATCCATCGTTAATTATTTTAGCAGTTCCTTCCCTGTAGATTGTATTCCTTAAAGATGTTATGATTACATCAAATAGTTATCAATGTTATTGTATGATCCTCTAAGATTTTGGATTATAATAGATGGAATAGTTTATTGTTACTAAAAATAAAATTTTTAAAATGTAAATGAATATGTTTGATAATGTTTAATACTTATAACAAAATAATAGTTTTTGATTTCTGGAGATCCAATCGCCTAAGGCTAACTTGGTAATAATGCTAAAAATATGTAAGAAAAATAAGATTGACAGTAACGATTGAAACATTGTTAAAAGTTATCAAATGTAGAATTAGTATTATTATTATTATTAGCATTAGTAGAAAAAATAATGTTTTTGTTCTCTGAAATTAAATTTTATAATATAAAATTTACCCGATTGATAAAAAAAAACACAGATAACTTGTCTTCTTATCAAGAAATAGGTTTTGTTGTAATACTATGATATTCATGTCTCATCATAAAAGATATTTTATTTTTAAATTTTGGCCTTTTTGAGAAATTGAATATTGCCTTCTCTCATTCCGAAAGAGGCATTTTCTTAAATAATAAGCTTATCACATTGTTGGTATTTAGGGATACAAATATCAAACAAAAATATCTATGCATATTTATATAATGCGTTGTATTATTAATTGTTTTGAAACATTTCAAAATTGTAGTTGGATATATCGATGAAATTAAAACAATGAAACAGATAAAAATTTATAGTAGACGGCTTATATAAAAAAAAAAATAGATTCTAAAAAGTGTCAATTTATCGTGTTAAAAAAAATATAACAAGGAACTAAAGAAAAAACTTAAACTGCTTAAATATCTTTTAAAAAAAAAAAAAAGTATTGTGGAAAACTTATATTTATGGAGTTATTATATAACCTATCAAAGTATTAAGTTGTATTATTTTAAGAACTTTTCAATAAACATAAAAAAGAGGGAAGATCGAAAACGAATTAATAATGAATCGAACTTCTTAAAATTGTGGCTAATGGTTTCTTTAAAATCATCTAAGAAAAAAAACTTTACCAAAAGGTTAAACCATGTTTTTTTAAATACTCTCATTTCGATTAGCTCATTAATGTACTTTTAACAATTTTATTTTGGTTCGATGAATGTAAAAACAAATAAACTCCTGAGAATCTTTTATTTTATTTTTGGTGTTTATTTGTTACTTTTACTAGTACCTGTTCCACAGGTTGTCGCTTCCGGTCGTGAGCTTTAGAATGGAAGAGAGACTATGTAATTATGGGTAATGAGTCGATTTCGGTAATCATTTCATCAACAATTAAAAGTTTCAACTAACATTTTAAAGTATAGATTATATATGTTTGTTTGAAAGTTCATTTCTAGGTGAAATGATAATATACCTAAGTATAAACATTGCCTATATTTACATTCTCTTTTCCATACTAAATCTCATGATAACTTGTATTTTTGGAAAATATTAAAAGGGAAAGTTAAAACTTGTTGTGACTCAATTTGAAGCGAAAACCTGGGGAATAATTATCATATCCGACATATTTATTTTATTGTTATTTCGATATCTTTCCTACATGCCTAATCACAGCCATAACTCAAGCCACCGGCACGTTGGGAAGCACTCTTTCCCCCCTCCCCAACCAATTGGTCTAAAATTTACGTATATTTGCTGGAATACTTAATTACTCGTATATCTTTATATATATGGAAAAAATGCATTAAAAATATACTTATAAGTGTTTTTTTTTGTTCATAATTGTATAATTCATCGTTCTTACTGCAGTATCAATTCGATGTATCGATTCTGTTAAGAGGTCAACCGAAGCGGGTAGCTGTGGTTGCAGCGTTAGTGGTGTTTGTAACCTCTTGCTGTTTTCAACGAATCGAAAATGTCTATCGGTGTTCCTATTAAAGTATTACACGAAGCTGAAGGGCACATTGTAACGTGTGAGACGAAAACTGGAGAAGTTTACCGAGGAAAACTCATCGAAGCTGAAGATAATATGAACTGCCAAATGACTGGCTTAACTGTTACCTACCGCGATGGCCGGGTAGCTCAGCTAGAAAATGTTTTCATCAGAGGCTCCAAAATACGTTTCCTCATACTACCGGACATGTTGAAGAATGCTCCTATGTTCAAAAAACAAGGGAATAAAGGTAATACCGGAGCCGGTAGAGGTAAATCGGCGATTCTCAGAGCTCAAGCAGCCAGGGGAAGAGGCTCACAGTCAAGAGGAGGTGCAGCATCTTCCAGACCTTCTTGGCAAGGCGGTTCTAATCAGTCAAGAAAATAAGTTTTATTTAAAAATGCAAACTTAGTTCTTTTGTGGACCAAAATTGGTGTTTTTTATACTGAAGACATGTTCAACTATTGTTGATAATTGTAAGTGGTGTTTCAGATTGCAAGGTAATAAACTTTGTTACCTTATACTTTATACACACGCTGAATGAAGAACAGCCTTGTTTTTGTATCTTAAAACTACTGTTGATTTGTAAATTTTCATCTAAATATTGTTCAAATCTCTGTTCTCATTCTAGTCTCCATCTTTAATGTTCTGATAATATTATAATCATTATTTCATTAAAGTGGAATCTACTGATCTAATATGTTTTATTTTCCCTTTGTTTCCTTGTTACACCATTTAAATGTTGCGATAATGGGTACCCGTACTGCAGGTTGTCGCTTAGAGTTGAGTTACAAGTATCGACTGTTTATTCGTTTCATTATTGATATTTTCCTATGGAAAAGACTGTGTGATTATGGCTAATGAGTAGATTTCGGTAATTTTTCATAATGAAATAAAAGTTTCAACTAACTTTTCAAAGAATAGATAATATATGTTTGACATACTCATTTCCCATAATTACATTCTCTTTTCCATACTAAAGGTCATGATAACTTATATTTTTGGAAAAGGTAATAATTCTGCAGGTTGTCACTTCGAGTTGAGTCACAAGTTTTAACTTTTCATTTGCTTTAATTTTTTTATTTTCCAAAAAGACAAATAATCGTGAACTTTATTATGGAAAATATGTGTGTAATGATGGGAAGTGTATATTTTGGTAATCATTATATCTTGAAATGAACATTTCAACAAACATATATCATCTATACTGTGGAATGTTAGTTGAACTTTTATTTTTTGATGAAATAATTACCAAAATCTACTCATTAGCCATAATTACATTCTTGTTTCCATAATAAAGCTCATGATAACTTGTACTTTTGGAAAATATTAAAAAGAGAAAAAAATGAAAAGTTAATGTTTATTATAAATCAACTCGAAGTGACAACCTGCGGAAGAGTTATCTTGGAAAATATTATAAGAGAAATGAGCGAAAAGTTTAAACTTGTGACTCAACTCCAACCATCACTTTTTTTTTCTTTTTTTTTTTTTGTATAAAGGTTGCACACACTATGAATATGTATGTTCAGTACGAACATGATACCTATATTATGTACACTCTTTAATTGTTTTCAATAAATAGCGAATGACCCCAAGAGTGAGATAAATTCAATTTACAGATTTAATAGATGAAAAAAAGTAGTTAAGATTATTATAATTTTTAAAAATAATTAATAAAAATATGTACTTTGCTTATTCTATAGTAATTTTTTTTATTTTGCATTATAGCACTTTTTTTTTATATAGGTGCTGATAACTTCGTATATTCAACTGATTATAAATTTTCCTTTGATTAATATTTCATAAAAATAGTAAATATTGTCCTAACTAAATACTTTTGAGTCATTAATGATTGAATGAAAAACCTATAAAAGATATCTATTTTTTTTATTGATTATTTTGACAGGAGGATGGTACTGTTACGATTCTACGAGTTGTCATACCCGATGGTCTCGCATGAAACACCTCATGTCATCGAAACAGTGGGCTGATAAAAGGAATGGTAAGTGGTAAGAAATATTCAAACAAAATTTAGAAGAGAAACTTCATATTTTTTAGCCACGATTAATTCAAATTACAGTTCTAAATTATAAAATTAAAACACTTCATTGTACAATTTAATTATTTCTATTCAAAGTAGTATTTTGTGGCGGAAGCAATAAATTAAAAATACACAAAGTAAGTATAATTGGAATAACTATCGGTTGACCATAAAAATTAAAGTGGGAATTTTCAAATAATAAAAAAATATTTATAATAAGCATCTTGATACATATTGCAGGACTAAATGAAAAAAAAATTAAATAGTTGTATTTCTCCGTCGTAAACCACCGACTTCCTGCCCCCCTCTATCGTTTAATAACATCCCTCTTAGTACTGTAGAACAGAGCCGGTACTTAGGACTACACCTTGACAAACGCTTAACTTGGAATCATACTAGACTGAAACGACAAGAACCAGCTCGCCGTTTCAGGCTACTTCAACATTTACTGGATAAACGCTCTAAGCTCCCAATTAATTACAAGAGACTCATACACGACAATCATTAGACCCATCTGGACTTATGGAATAGAGCTTTGGGGCTCCACTAAGCCATCGAATTCCTCCCGCATCCAATCTTTACAATCCATAATCCTTCGAAAAATCCTCAATGCTCCTTACTTTGTTACGAACAATGTAATCCATAATGACCTAAACGTCCCGTTTATTGCTGATTTGGCCCGAATCCGATATCAATCTTTTCATGACAAACTTCATTTCCACCCAAACCCACTAGTTTCAATCCTCGCAACCTCATCAATTCCTGATAATCCTCCGAGGCGTCTGAAAAGAAGATGGCCTCGTGACCTAAGCTGAACTTTTTATTTGAGTACTACCACTGGGTAGTTTCTCTACTTGTCTTTTCATGTCAATTTATTCAATCATAATATTTACTGGATGTATTCTGTATACAGTTGTAAATTTCAATAAATATATTTTTTAAAAAAATAATTGTATTTAAAATAATAAAAATATTCAAGTGGAAAATAGTTGACTGGGTAATTCTAATAATGGATTGAATTGGTCAGGGGGTGGAGTCAAATAAACACAAAATAAACAAAACTTATTTTAATGTGCCTAATAATAATAATAATTTTTTTTTTATTCCTTGAGTGTGCGTATACATATAATCTTTTGCTACCTCTTCATGCTATTTAGTGTTGAGCCTCATTCTAACAGAGTCATGCTTCCTTACCGTGGTATATTCTCATCATCAGAGCCAGGGTGGTTTTTCCTTATCTTGGTTTTATTCCTCATGTTAGATTCTTAGGGTTATCTTCCTTGTGGGCGGGCTTCCATTTTATTATTAGGTTGCCATTACTTGTCGATGGGACAGACACGCCGGAATCTTGTTCAGTTGTCCCATATTAATAACGCTCTGATCTCTTATTCTCGTTTCCTGCACAATAGCCCCTCCTTGTTTAATATTTTTAGTCTGCTTCAATTTAAATCCTCTGTTCAACACCACAAAACAAGATCCCGCCTTTCCGATCTCTACGTTCCATCCCACAGAACTAAGCCATTCCTTCCTCGCCCGCTCCACCACTGTGTGGAACTCATTCCCTCCTTTCATCCGCCATTCTTCTTCACTGGCCTCATTTAAATCCCTGCTTTTCCATCATCTCTTGGGATCCCAAATAGATGCTCTCCAGGCAGGCCAATCTTCCGCTTGAATAAATATGTATCAAATACTCGATTTCGTTACCCGGCAGACGGTATAAAGTACCATGCTGTGGTTGCTAATGTGGAAAATAAAATTAAAAAGAACAGTTGTAAATAATTTAATAATAAAGAGCATTTTATATCTATCTACTCGATTTCGTTACCTACGTGTTTTGTTTATTTTTCCAACAACAAAGAAGATACAGACTTTGTAAATACTTTATCGCATGCTATGCCATTCATTTGCTTTATTTAACAATTCCGTTATTAACTATTATATTAATGTTATTTATTAATATTTTGTTAATATCTAACCTTTATATTATTTTCGACAATTAGTTAAAATCCTGTAAAGTTTCGTACTTTTTAATCATTTATTTTTTTTCCTATTTCCATTATGTTTTGTCACTCTTGATTACCTCATGATTTGTATCATTATGTAGCCTCCTGGCCAGATGAATATTATGTTTATTTTACTTGTTCTTTATTGTTATTCTAAAGGGACTTGGTCCCAGAATAAAGTTTGTTTTCTATTCTATTCTATTCTTGTTTTTCTGACCACTCTGTGAAGGTACGTCCATGTCTGAGCCTGTAAACAGACTGACAAGTTCGTCTAGCATGACCCAACATTCACTCTTATATTTAAATGGAGATAGACTGCTTTGTTTATCTGAAGCTTTGTCCCTTTACCAGACCTAATAATGATGGTTCCTGGTTTGAGAAAATGGTCTAATACTTCAAGAGTCTCCCTACATCTAGCAACTCACATCCTTATGTTCATGCCTGGCGACAATATGCACTTTTTGGAATATGTATTATTGTTTCCTTACTTCCAAGTTCCTCTTCCCATTCCACAAGTGCTCGTTGCATCTACAGCGCTGGTGTACAAGTGGTTAAGTCTAATTTTCTGTAACATGAGTTTCTTATACTTAAGTAGGCAGAATCAAGTTATTTTTGCAGTGAATAAGGGGCTAAGTCTGGTGGCTTGAAAAGGAATTATTTTTTATATTACAACTCCATTTCAAGCCAAAAACTACGAGAATGATACAATTTCAGCTATCTGAAAGCAGTTAACTCTCTCTGGACAAAATCCGACTTAACCACTTATTCACCAGGGGTGGAGATATAAAATCATTCAATTTTTTTTTTCAGTTTTAAACATTTTCTAAATTTCAGATAGATAAACGTATATCTTGATGATGAAAAAAGGTTGTCTATGTTTTTGAAAGGGGAGTTCATTACAAAGAGCTGGAAATTACTATATGTTAAGACCAGTTAAGGAAATACATACCGAATGAGAGGTTTCCCAATCTTAAGTGATTGTATTTTTATTTCAATAATTGTGAGTAGTAGTTAACATAATTAATTAACGTAAGGAAGAAAATAGTTGGGGGTGCAGTCAAATAAAACACTAAATAAGTGGTTACTTATTTTAATTTGCCACTTAATTAGTGGTATTAGTAATTAGTGATATTAGTAATTATCCACTTATTTAGTGTTTTATTTGACTGCACCCCCAACTATTTTCTTCCTTACATCTATCATCCAGTCAACCATCCCTCGCTTCTCATAATTAATTAACTTAAAACTTATTTTCCCAAATGTGATAAGAAGTATGTTTCAAAATGATAGATATTTATAATGTATTGAATGAAAATTTGGAAACATTTTTAGTGGAATAAATAAAACAAAAATTATTTAAAAAACCGTGAACAGGTATGGAGTTCAGTACATGGTAGAAACTGTACTGTTTTATGGACAACGGTTCTACAAGGAGGTGACTAGTCCTAGGCCACGCGCAACCCCCTTATTTGGGTACCCTGTTTTTATAATATTTAATAGAGGCTGCGTGAGCCCCAGGAGGGTTCTATCCCATATGATCCATCTCTGGCTGCTAACAGACTAAATAAAAGTCATTTTCCTGGCCTGCAGCGGGATTTGAACCAGGATTTCCGGCATGGTAATTCAGTGGTCTACCACTTAGCCACTCCGCTCTTTATAAATTTACCGCTACTTAAATTACTTCAACTTTTAAGTAGAAGTCTGAAGAATTATTTAGTCTCAAGGAATAATTGGAATTACTTATAATGAATAGGCTATTTTAATTATAATTAATTTAGTTTAATTTATTTTTCACCAATAATTTTTATATTTTGGGTCATTTGAGTACTACCACTGAGCAGTTTCTCTACTTGTCTTTATCCATGCCACTGTGAACCATTCCTGCCATTTACTTGTTGTATTACTAAAATGCAGTTGTATATTTTAATGAATAATAAATAGTTTATAATAACTGTTTTATTATTAAAAGTATTGTCCACTTTTGATCATTTAATTGAAGATGCAATGAAATACTAATGTAATTATTTACTGCTATACTCTTAACTTATGCAACCTTATATAAATGACATCTTTTATTATTATTTTTTTATTTATCCTGAAAATTTGATTCCATTGCAAACTGTTTTGTTAATAATTTTTTTGTTTAATTTAACTGGAAGCAAAAAATTATTACAAAGACATTAATATTTATGGAATTCCATCTTCTATACAGTTGGTGGTTTACTTTCTCCAAACCCTGAAGACAACCCGTTCTGGTGGAACGCAAATCATGTGTAAGTAAGTATTAAACAGAATCAAATAGTCATTAAATATTTTACTATAATTTAATTTAATAAAATTATTTGGATAGGTTTGGATTAAAGTTTATATAATTTTTTTTTTTTATAGATTTCTTTATCAGATTATCTCTGATATCAAATTTAAAATTTCTTAATATTATAGAACTCATTATTATTTTTGGCTAGACTTTTGAATGTTACTTTAATAAAATTAAATAAATAATTAAAATATCTCTATTAAGGTTTTACTAATAAAAAAATTCGAATAAGTCTACCTTCTTGAAATCTTTTGATCGTATTTTGTTTTAGATTTATTCCTTACTGTACAAGTGACGCTTGGAGTGGTCGGAGGCAAACTCCCTTGTTAGTCAAAGATGGGATTCAGTTTACATTCATGGGAGCCATGATTGTTGAAGAGGTCATCGCAGAACTGCTGCAGCTAGGACTTGACAATGCTTCATCCCTCATCTTGGCTGGAAGCAGGTAAAATATAATAAACAGTATATATTTTTAAATTTGTATTTACTAGACTGAAACGATAAGAAACAGCTTACCGTTTCAGGCTACTTCAACATTTACTAGACAAATGCTCTAAGCTCTGAATTAATTACAAATGACTTGCTCTTAGACCTTATGGACACCTGAAAAATGTCGGATAGAAAATATGGGACAGTCAATGGTACCTAGAGGAAAGCTTGGGAAAGAAAAAACATTTTCATAACTAACTACTATATTACAATAGATACACCCAACTAGTATCAATAATGATAATGACTAATAAAATTAATTGCTATATCATAGATATAATGGACACCATAACAAAAATTATAGTAAGATTCACCATCAATAATAATAATGACTTATAAAAAAATAACTAAAATCATATACAGTGGAATCCCGATATTTCGTATTTCCGGCTAATTCGTACAAATTTGCCGGTCCCCAGAGAAAATCCCGATAAATGGTATAAAATCAATGCATTTCAGACCCCTCGGTAATTCGTATTATTTTATTGTTCGGGGTTACTTATATAGCCATATAATTCGTATTCCCAGCTTTAAAATATCGTTACTTAGTACTGTTTTCGAAAGGGAGGGAGAGAACAGTGAAGCAGATATGCCAGGGAGCAGAATGAGGATAAATGCTTTCTAGGAAATCACTCAATTTGTATTGTTTTTATACACAAGTATGTTTGTATTGTTTAGAGGCACAGTAGATCCTATTGTTTTTTATGGGAGAGCGAGTGAGAGAGACAAGTTTTCTAAGAAATCTCATAAGTAATTCGTACTGTTTTCACTCAAAGGAAATTAGGGGAGTGGAGAGGGGAAGTTCAAGGAATTTTATTAAGCTTTTCTTACAATCACACTTTTATTTACAATTCAGTCTCGTTTTTGTTACCGTTGTGACTCGTAATCATACCTCCAAAATACGTTAGCCTCTCTATTGAAGAGAAACGACAAATCATAAACGCCGTGACCAGTGGCTGTAAGCTAATTGACGTATCCAAGCATTTCATCGTCCCTGGTTCCACGATCACATCAATCCTGAAGAACAAGGAAAAAATCACTTCCCAGACTTGTAGAGAACTTAAAAAAATGGTTCGTATAAGCAAGGAATTCAAATGTACCAGTTGGAGTTAATATTTGAATGGAAAAAGCCTGAAGACTTTCTTGGAAGCGATGGATGGTTCGATAGATTAAAAAAATTGCATTAATACGTTTTTTTTTTATTTTGTACTCCCGATAATTCGTACCAAATCATCAGTCCCTTGACCATACGAACTATCGGGATTCTACTGTACCAGATTCACCCTCCCGTCTGTTTTGTGATCGAAACGTGCAAATGAAAAAGAGAGACTAAACAAATTTTTTAAATTGTCATGTTTTACAGGTACTATCACTAACTGAAACTACATCTGGCTACAACCCGAATCTAGCCAGACCACAGTATATAGGAAAATTACTACCTTCAGAATTCATCTGGCTTTTGGTCAGGTCACGATACTTCGATGCCAATACCACCAATCTCTGCTTTCAAACTTCTGTCCACGGCCGACTGCACAAACCCAATTCCGCCAGATCACTCTTAACGCAATCCTTCCACCTATGCCTCGCCTATCCCACAGACTTTTCCCAGTCGGCACAGCGCTTATTAACATCTTAGGAATTTGTTTGTTACTAAGCCCAGCAACTTTACAGGCCCATCTTAATATTTGTGATGCAAACAGAAAAAAAGATTCTTATTTTTTTTTTTATTCTTAGGTTTTCTTTTATTCTCAGCCTTGAATATGGCCTAAAAATTAGATAGAAATGTAGGCATAAGAATATTAATTCTCACTTGTTTTGTCTGTTTTTTTTATTACACCCCCTGACTATTTTACACGCCCCTAGAACTATCCAGTCAACCATTTCCACATGAATATGACTGTTCAAGTAAGTGATTTGAGATCATGTTCAACCACCGATTTTACCCACAGTTAAGGCTACCCATTATGCAGAGGCTAAGGGTCACTTTGTGTTGTTAACTGGATAAAAGTTACTGCATATTATTTAGTCTTAATTAAAAAAAACCAAAGTTTTTCAATAAACCATCACTTAGATACTGACTGTTCTCTGTCATGGCAGCGCAGCCTTGTCTTTGCACATTGGCTGAAAGTAAAACTGCTGGCAGTTCAAAAAATGGCAGAGAAGCTCGCTAGACACTCCTTCAAAAGAATAACTGATTATCATTTATGATAATGATGATTATTACAACAAAGACAACTCATATTTAAAAAACAAAACAACTATAAACTTAATTTTATAACTAATTCAATTTAAATTAAATCAATAGAAATAATTAAATGCTTAAAGATATTTACAGTAAATTATGTTCCTGTTCCAATAATAGGATAAGAACACAATATTGGATAAAAACAACAAACATCTGTTAGACAAGTGAACAGTTGAAATATAGTTTGTTAAAGAGTTACTAGGTTTCATTATTGTCACCTGCCTTATTTTCTTTCCTTTTTCTGGTTAGTACTAATCCAGGGGATTTGTTTATTAGCAGGTCTGCATGAAACCTACCTCCTTATCTCATGTTATCACTTGTCTCATTCAAGTTATTTGTGTGTGCGTTATTAAATTGTTTTCTGCATTTTTTTTTAGTGTTTTCATCTTGTTAATTTTGTTTATTCTCTATTTAAATTTCTGTATTGTATATTAACAATAATCTAAATTTAATTTTGTGTTTTTGTCTTGTTCCTTTGTTATTGCCTATTTAAAATTATTAGAATAACACTTGGGGAATAATTGTCTTTAAAAGAAGAAGTTGTAAAAGTTCATAATTATCCAAGTATGGCATTATGTAAAAGGTCATCAAATGGATTTTGGCAAGGACAGAAATGGAGATGTTTTCATTGAAAGTGCAGGGAAAACATTTACATAAGAGGAACCTGGCTGGCTAAAGGGCTCTAGAATCAGCATTTTATTATTAAATTTTGTATATTTCAATTTCCATTATTATGGATAAGACGGTAAGTATTATCAGTATCGGAGTTATTAGTATTCAAGTGGAGTCAATGGAGGATAACAGTCCCTGGATACCAGGTAATACAAGTACTCAATCCATTGAGAAAAAAGAAATTTTTTTAAAAAGATTATGAAATATATTAAGTGTCTTCTTATAATAGCATGCTATTTTTTTGGGGGGGGGAATGGACAGCAACCAAAGTTGATCAATTGTGCACCCTGTGAATTGAGGTTACTACAACCTTAACTTGTATACTTAGAAAAAAAAATAACATTAAACATTCCTAGTTATTTATTTTTAACTGAGCTACTCATTTTTGCAATCTATTTCTATGAGATATGTTCTAACATATGTATATTTATCATTAGCGCTGGAGGAGCGGGAGTTATGCTAAATCTTGAATCAGTGCAACTGCAGCTACATTCATATCCCAACATCCTGGTCCGAGGGATTTCAGATTCGGGCTGGTTTTTGGACAGGACGCCATACCCATCACGCGAGGACCCAATGGCATCAGTAGAAACGGTTAAGAAAGGCATGATCATGTGGCAGGGCCAAATCCCTCATAGCTGCAGGAAGCACTACACAAGTGAGTCTTGGAGGTGTTTTTTCGGATATAGACTCTACCCGACATTGAAAGGTAACTATCTTGTTATGATAAGTTTTATGCTTTATACAACTTTAAAATGAGGAACTATTTAATCAGTGAAATTTCCAGCTCCACTTTTTGTCTTCCAGTGGCTCTTCGATGAAGCTCAGATGACCGCTGATAATGTTGGTGCCCCTGTAACTAAGCAACAATGGGATTATATTCACAAAATGGGAGATAGTCTTCGGAGCACATTTGAAAATGTCACGTAAGAGCTAGTTTATTTTATAGTTTTGTCTTCCAGTATCCTTTATTGATATCCCACTGTCTCCTGTAGAAGAAATACGATACTTAGGATTACATCACGACAAACGTTTAACTTGTAATTATACTAGACTGAAAAGACCAGAAACTGCTTGCTGAAGACAATCGCTCTTAACTTCCATTTCATTAAAAAATACTCATCTACACGACTATTACAAGACCTATTTGGACTTATGGTGTAGAGCTTTGGGGCTCCACTAAGCCATCAAATTCATATCGTATTCAATCCTTACAATCCAAAATCCTCAATGCTCCTTACTTTGTTTCGAACAAAGTAATCCATAATGACCTTAATGTCCTATTTGTTGCTGATTTGGCCTCAATCCGATATCAATCATTTCATGACAAACTTCATTTTCACACAAACCCACTAGTTTCAAACACCGCAACCTCTTCAATTCCTGATAATCCTCTGAGGCGTCTGAAAAGATGGCCTCGTGACCTTCTAAGTTGAACTTTAATTTGAGTACTACCACTGGGTAGAATCTCTTCTTGGGTTTATTCCAGGATATGATTTATCTTTGATTATATTTACTTGATGTATTCGGTATACAGATGTAAATTTCAATAAATACATTTTTTTTTAAATATTTTTTTAAAGAACATATCAAACTACACTATTCGTTGTTGATTTAGCCAGTCCCCAGGGATTGTTATTTCACATTGTTTATAACCTGAACACTTATAATTCTACTAATGATAATAGCTATGTTGTAACTCATATGAATGGAAATTTATAGTAACAAAAACATTTATTTCACAAGATTTTTTTCATTTTTGAGGACAAAATAGTTTAACGTTGCTTAAAATAGCATGAAGGGGTCCTTCTCCCTATGTTGCCACAAAAATTTACATAAATATAAACACAGGTGTTGTCTCGCAGTCCTTCGGTGTTTTCGTTTCTCCTTTTAGCAAAGTGTCACTGTTCATTTTAAAAATTCAATAACAAAATTAATAATACAAAACACTGAACTAATAAATAAACAGACTTTAACAACGCACACATATAAATATAAAATATGTCTGACTCTAATGAGACAAGTGATTTGAAGAGGTTACATGAGATAAGATATGATAATGAGGAAGGTTTCATGGGAACTGGCTAAATTACAAGTACCATATTGTAATTATATTAAAAACTATTCAATTACAGATCAGTATTCGCACCAGCTTGCATATCACACTCTGTTCTTACCAAGAAGCATTGGCAGCTGCTGAGAATAGATGACGTGAGCTTACCTCAAGCATTACGCTGCTGGGAACTAGCGACTCAAGATAATGAAACTGGTTTATTTCAGATGCACAGGTAATTTTTTTTTTTTTTATTCAAATAATAGATGAATTATTATAAAATTTACCATTTCAGACATATTTTATATTTCAAATGAACTTTTAGAATGATGGCAGATTCTCCTCGCGAAAGGAGGAAACATAGGCGCAAGCACGGCAATATGAGGAACAATACAAAAGGAAAATCCAATAACCGATTGAGGAAAAAGAGTAGAAGAAATAGAAATAAATTAGGGAAAAATAAACAAAATGGTATATTTAATTTTTTTTATAATTTCGAGGAGTAATTTTGAATCAAATTTAAAATGTGTTAGTAAATACTAATGAATAGGGATGTTAAGCCTGTAAATAAAAATGCCTATCTTAATTAAACCTGGACAGGCAAATTTTAGAGCTCACACTGTAGAATCGTCCGATTACCCAAAGGAGCAAAAAGTGATGTTAAATGAACAAAAAAACAACAATAATTTGTATCTTAATCCTCGAGTCGAAATCTTTAAAACAGGCCTGAAGTATCATAACTGTCTTAATATTGAAAACTACCAGTTTTTTCATTACTTTTATTTAAACCACTGTAAGAACTTTACCACCATTTTAACATGAAATTCTATGTCTTGTGATCAATCTTTGGTCAAACTCCATCGCTCCTGATGATAGGAAAGTGTATCTGTACTACCTTAATAATTGAAGTGATTAGGTTATTTTAAACTTTCTTTTAAAGATTGTTCTTCTTCATGATATTTGTAAATTCAGTATATAAATGACCATTATTACAGGAAAGAAAGAGAAATTCCAAAAAGGAGATAAACCTCGATCATCGAGGCAGGTGGAGAAAGGTTGCAACAGAAAACTTGTTGAAAGATGCTCGTGGCCACAGTGCAATCTTTCTTGCCCGAAACTTCATAATCCATTTACAGGTAAAGTTATTAGTTTGTTCTTTTTTAAAGAGAATAGTGTGAATGATGACATTTATTTGAAGATTAAGCCTAATATGAAGGTCTATCCTTATCACAGGGTATATCTTTGATGCTCGCTCATGAGGGCTTAAGTCAAAATATGAAGGTCTATTCTTATCACAGGGTATATCTTTGATGCTCACTCATGAGGGCTTAAGTCAAAATATGAAGGTCTATTCTTATCACAGGGTATATCTTTGATGCTCACTCATGAGGGCTTAAGTCAAAATTTTGAATTTTTCAGGAGAGCAACAGCATAGTTCAAAACATTATGTAAAATCTAATTATTGATATTATTTGTAATTTTAATTTTATAAAACAATATAGTAGTGATTTACAAACAATAAAGTAGTAATTCTATTTGAAGCATACATTTATTTTTTGCCTGATCATTCCTGATTCTGTGTTATGGACTTATTTTGACTTAAGACCTTATGACCGTGCATCAAAAATATTATTTAATTTTCACATTTATTATTTATATTGAATTAGTAACATTTAAAAATATATATTATTGAACATTATTTTCAAAATATTCTGTATTAGAATAGGTGCAAATCTGGAATACAGTTGCTCGATCAATAGAACTATCTAAGATTTATGGAAACTAATTGTTTTATATTCAACTGTAAAATTTGTAGTCATTGGAATTATTAAAATTATTACTGCTTTAATTATTTAAACTGTTTAATTATATAAACCATTGGAACTCAACAGACACAATCTAATTAAGGCATTAATTATAATTAAAACCGATAATTATCGGTGAGCGATAATAATGAGTTAACGTCTACAAACATTAAAATTTTAAATAATACCAAACTAAAGCAGTAATAATTTTAATAATTCCAATGAATACAAATTTTACATGTGAATAAAATGTAGTTAGCTATAAAAAATACCAATAGATAAAACTAGCTCCATGAATTGATAACGCAATCAGTATCTGGAATTGTACTAAAAATATAAACTAAAGTTAGTAGCTGCATTAGATGAATTTATTGTATATTTTAACTAACTGATTTGTATTCAAACAAATAAGAAAATCCTTATATGTTTATGTATACATGATGCCTTAAAAGAGTTTTAAGGCAACCTTTTCCTCTGCGAATCCATCCTTGGGAAGTTGTTTTTTATTTTTTGGCAGACTCAAGGAATAAATCTCGGACTTCTCACTCTGGTTAGAATTTATTATTAACCAGGAGAAATAAGCTCCCCTGTTTGTCATAGGAGGAATAGGATTGAACATTAAATACCAATAAGGATAATAATAATCCACTAACAATCCTAAATGTAGACATTGCTCGAAAACTCACAAATGTGTACTGCATGAGGCAAATGGATGCAAAGCATTGATTGGAATGGACTACATGATCAAAAGGAACTACATAAATATATAGAAGGAAATGGTCGGGTCGGGGGAGGTTTTAAATAATTCCTTAAATATCGGTCAATTATTTATTAGAACCCGATGTTTCTACCCAGATTGCACATCTTCTTGAGGTTTTAATGGTCAATAGAGACTCCCTCACTCCCATACTTTTACCCTATCTAGCGCACTCCTACATTCACTCCCATACTTTTGACCTCCCTGAAGAATATCTGCAACATGGGTCGAAATGTTCGTTCCTAATAAATATTTTATCACTATTTAAGTTATTATTATTATTTTTTAAAAATATATTTCTTCTTTTATTTATGTTTTAGTTAATTATTTTATGTTTTCCAATTAATATCGTACATATTGCAGTATAATATTTTTATTATGTTTCTTAGGCGAAGAAATGGATTTCATCGAGCTGCTGAAATCGATTGGTTTAGACATGAAGAGCGTCGCGAACGCTCTAGGAATGGATATTCAAACGTTGAATAATATGGATCACAAAGAGCTATTGAACCTTCTGACCCAGCAGGCGAGGAAGTGAACAGTCGCGATCTGCCTTCACGACCACATCATGAAAGTTAACTAAAGGTGGCAGTTAACCATGTTCAATTGTCGTTTAGTCTAAACTCGATTGTTTTATACACTCATTATCTTGTTAAACTTATATTTTTGCAATTACCTGGAGCTTTTGCTCCACCAGAATCTAATGGAGAGCACAGGTATTTTTATCACAAGTTTTAATTTCTCTTTTTGGTACAACCAAAACTGGCTGCATTATTAGTTGCTAGTGCTATCTATCAAGATTTTTCATAACTAACTGTTTTTTATTTATGTTTAAAACTCATATTCATTGTGATTATTAAAATTTATACGGTTTTAGTTTTATATTATTAAAATTAGTATTGTTGTTGGCTTCTGCTTGTTATTGTCGACAAGAGATATCCAAAACTAACTTATCAGCAAGGCTGTGGCCTTTCTTAGATTTTAATAATATTGCTTTAATAGAATTCTTGGGAGCGGGGTGAGCTGATAATGAGACAGGTATTTTGGAGTTGCGTTACTGTTCTTTACAAGTTTGACTTTATATTACTTAATTTTCTTCTTTTTTTGTCCCTTCGTTTTAGCCAGCTAGGGACTACCTTACAATGTCAATTCCTTCTCGTTTGTTGTTTTGTTCCGACCAATTCGTTCCTGTTCTCTTACCCTGAAATCCCAAGTCCAAATCTATCTTACTGAAGACATCTCTTTGTGCTTCTGCTTCTACTTTTATGGTGTATATTTCTAAATCTTTTTCAATTTCTCGGATCTAGCCTGTTGTTAATTTATTTTTGCAGAGATATTTAAAGCTCTGTTTTGACAGCCTATTGTCATCCATTCTGTACAAATGTCCAAAGAACGTCCAGTCTTCTTTCCTTAATAGTTTCGGTTATTTTTTCCATGTTTTGATATATTTTATCATTACTTTGTGATTTCCAGGTTTCTATGCTTCTTATAGGACCTAAAATTTTCCTCATAATACTTCGTTCTAATATTCCTAGTTTGTGAGCCAATATAATTGAGTGCTAGGCATTCCCTTTTTTTCAATCTATGAATTTAAGTGACACATTCACTTGCATATAGGCATTCTGGTTTCACTACTGTTGTGTAATGTGTCATATTTTCATTCTTTGATATGCACTTTTTATTGTAAATATTTTTTGTTATTCCATGTGCTCTTTCCATTTTGTGTGTCATTATCTCTATGCCAAATTTTTTACTTTATTATTTTATTTTGAGTTGTTTTTTTAAACAAATACGAGTAAAAGACAGTTATGTTTGAATATAACATTCAAACCAACAAGCCATCATTTTGATAAGATTGATAATTCAATTTAGAACTATCTAATGCACAATTTCTCATTTCTAATGGGGTAAATGTGTAAGAGATATCTGGAAGATCCAATGTTTAAGCAGTAACAATTTCGATTGAGGCAAATGCATAATAAATTCTTTTGTGAGAATTTGTATACTGATGTAATAATTGAAAAAAATTTAAAACTTATCCAAGATTCGCATATGAAACCTTCAGTAAATATCAATAAAGTGGAATATACTACATAATTCTATCCAATACTTATATGCAATACAATGCCCTAGGCTGAGGTCGCTATATGCAATACAATGCCCTAGGCTGAGGTCGCTGAGATGAACTAGGATAGTACATTTTAGTGTACAACTTATTTGCTTCTCCTGCAATAGAGTTTTGCTCCTACACCTTGGAATACTATCAAGTTTTTATAACTTGAAATTATAACCTAAAAATTAGAATAAATTGTAAAGCAAAAGAGTATTTTGAAGAAAATCTTCTAAATATTTCACTTACCGTATTAATAGAATATAGGTATACATATCTATTGTGTTTAATCACCCTCCTTTCCTTACCTGTTTGGGTATAAGACCAAGACAAGTATTGTTCGATGTACCTTCACTAATATTACACCTTTTTTCTTTAATGATTACTTTTTTAGATTATTAAATAATTATTTTAAATGAGAATTTAGATTGCTCCAGGAGATGGTTAAGAAATCGAGTTTTAAGGAACAAAAGCACATAATAGGCTTACGCTCAACTAATATTTTATTTTTTCATCAAAACACTTTTTATTACTTTATGTATGAATGTTTAAAAAAATTTAACTCGCTTAGGCATAACTTATTGAAATTATTAGAGTAGTTTTTACACCACAGTCAAAAGAAAAATTCAATTTTTGTATGTTACACAGATTCTATTGTTAGCAGGTTGTTCAATTTAGTACCCAGGCATCATTGGTTCAAACCCTACATAATGAAATAAAAATACCATTTAAATCAGTCCACTTGTTCAAAACATATACAGACAAATGACCAAAAATGTGCTATTCGAACAAACTTGGAGCTGAAGTCCATTGATCTGTTGAATACAGCACATTTAAATTTTAATCTGCTATTATTGGTTTCGATAATTTCCTTCATTCATAGCAATAAGAAAGTTTAAAATAATCCATAAACTCACAAACTATTTTTCAATTCATTTGATCTTCATTGTAATGAATTTTTTCGCGTCCAGATAATGTCTGTAATAGTGAAACAACTGCTCATTTATTAATCAGTGTTTTTGAGACTAATCTATGGCTTTGGCCATCTATGGACCACAAGTAACTTAAGACTTAAGGTGTCTCTTTTTTTTTCTTCTCTTCCCAGTACTTCTTCATTTTATCTCCAACCGCTTGTCTCTGATCATCTGTACATACTCTGTTCGGTCGAGGCTTAGGCTTGCCTTCTTCATAGATTGCGTTTTCTATCAGTAGCCTGAAGCGGTTCTTGTCTTCTGTATCTGTATTTCTTCTGTAACGCCTATTTTGTTGGCATCTTCCTTCACTGCTTCTATCCATCCTATTGTTTACTTTAGTTTGTACACGTAATTGAAAATCTTCTTTCTATTTCTTCCAATCTTTTTAAATTTCCATGCAGTTTTAGCCTTCTTTTCCTCATTGTATATACGGGATTTTTTCTATGTTTTTATACAAATCTTTATTTCTCCTTGTAATCCATATATTTTAATTGTTTTTCTCAGGCCCTAGAATTTTTCTCTCTTTTTTTTTCTAGTTTTCTTAGTATGCCTTTCTTCTTCAATGTTATGTACGCTGATCCATATGTTGCTTGTGTCCTAATACTTGTATCGTAGTGTCTAATCTTCGCTTGGATGGATATTGATTTCTTATAGTATTGTTTCAATTTGTTCCCAAATTCTAACTTCTTTACTCTTTCTCTATTTGTTGTGTTATCCAGTCCGTTGGCTTGGATCCATTCCCTGAGGCTTTTAAATTTATCAACTCTTAATTTTTCCATATTTTATTTTCATAAATTTTTCTATATTATGTTTGTATTCTATATACTCAGTTTTTTCATAAGATATTTGTAACTGAGTCTTTTCAGTAATCTCGTGTAGTGGTTCAAGCTTAGCAGTTAGGTTTGTACGGTTTTCATTTATCAATGTTGTATGCCGCAAAGGCTAAACATTGTATGTACTTCAAATTTGTTTTTCCCATATTTATACCTTTGGTATATATTTAAATATATATATATATATATATATATATATATATATATATATTATATACAATGATAATATGTAGACAATGAACAAACAACTAGAAATAAAACCAAATTTAACAATGTGGAAAATAGGCCATGGTAGTTAGCAAGAATGGCACAAGATAGCTCTAGTGGTGATACACCTTGATTTGACCTCCATACTCTCTTCAGAACTAGTAAGATCTTTTCAGTTACTGCAATTTATTAATTATAATAATAATTAATTATCATCTATAAAACATTAAGGAGATTATATATTTTCGATTTAAATCTCAAGTCTATATCTCAGGTAATATACAAGTATTGTAGCTTAAATAAAGTCTCATAATTAAATTTGAAACTTATTGATTCATCCTTTTTAAAAAATAATAAATAGCTTTAATTTTATTTTAGGCAAATAGAAAGATAATATTTTTTATATTGAACTGACTCAAAATGTTATTACTTTTTTTTTTTCAATTTGAAAATTATAATTTTTTTTTTTAATTATTAATTTATTTCAGTTTTTTAATAAAAAAAATATTATATATTTAGTGTATAATATTTTACATTTATGATTGATGTTAACATTAGATTACTTATCCAGTTTTTTCGTATTGTATGTAATGTCGAATGTTAAGATAATATCCATAAGGCAAGAACTGAGAAAAAATAATTATTTTTTTATCAATATATGATATTAGAGGCTGGATAGATATTGGTGATGCTAAGAAGATTGTGAGTATCTCTTTTTGTCTTGCTTATTTTCTGTATAAAAGGCACCTGATACTGATCAATATCACATATAATGCCAATGTTTGTAGGCGCTCAGAGAGAAAAGGAGAATGTCAGAAATAAATCTTGTACCAAAATCAATTAAGACTGAAATTTTATTTGATACTTTTTGAATAGTTGCAAATATATAAAGATTTAGTAATCCTATACAAATATAAATGTTACTGTTATAGACATAGACCTCTTTAAGAAAGTGATCCATTTCTCGACAGTTAGCCTAAAACACAAATCACACTAGCTTCTTTATTGTAGTTTATGCTTTCTTTTTTATTAATTTTTTTTAACGATTCTTATTTTTTTTAATTGAATAAGATTTTTCATTTCAAAATATTTTATAGACATAGTGTACAGAATTTTGAAAAGCTTTAATAAGTATTCAAATTAGAATATCTATACCATCTAACTCTCCAAGACGAAAACGTTTTGGGCACTTAATAATTAACTTTTTTTTTCCAACAGTCCAAATTTAGTTTATAAGTACAACTTAATTTTTATTTTCAAGTTCAATACATAAAATCGAGAATTATTTTTTAATATTAACTTTTTTATTTATCATTCAAAATACCAAAGTGATTACAGTTGTTAGTTTTGCCTAATGAAGTTCTCAGGGATATATCGTTACTTTTAATTATATTATAATTTTTCAATTTAATGGCAGTATTTTAAAATTAACCTATTGCAAGTATAGTTTTATAGGTATTATTGAAATTGTATAATTTACAAATTACAGTGTTTGTTACTGTTGTTATTTAGGGTTATTAGCTTTAATAATTGTATAATAAACTGTAATGAAAAAACCTTATCTACCTCTGTAATTCATTGAATATTGAATTAGATTTCTAAGATTTTTTTGTATTTTTATAAAATTATGTTTTAATAAATATTAAAATCTCTAAGTTGTTTTATTAATTATCACATTTCATTTCACTAATGTAAATATCACAGACTTTGGTTTCGGCCCCGCAATCACTAAGAATATATTTTAGGTGTCTGCTCACTGAACCATTTTCAATCGGCGAACTAAATAGTTTGTTGCCTTGCATATCAGTGTTGTATATTGATAATGATCAAAAAGGCATTGACATTGGAGAGGGGGACTTAGGCATTGTAGGAAGTGAGTCGAAGTCCGAGTGTAACCATGCTAGTCTTCATTGTGTAATTTTTGTTTATTTCAAAATGAGTCAGTGTAGTCTATAAACCAAAAAGTCTTATTTATTTTGTATCCAAAACAATCGGGTAATTATGAAGACAACAATTTGTTTCCTATTCCATGGAAGCCAATCTTTGATATTTGCCCTAAGCTCCTATAACCTCTTTATCTCCTTAGAGGTTATCTTCTACAATCAACAATCAATTTTCTTCATCTGCCATTTACCGAAGTTTACTTCCAACTTGTAAACACAAAACTATCACAATTTCAGTATGAACAACTCACATGAAACTACTGCCTGTGTAGCTAATACCAGTCATGGCCTTGATGACTAGAATGAATGGTTGGACATATGAAACCGAATTTGACATAATTAGCAAATTGTTGGTCCAAATAAAATATTTTTTTTCCTCACGACATTTATTTGAAATCATAGAGCCTGTTGGTGGATCCTATATTTTTCTGATTGTTGCTTCTTAATTACAAGATATTCCAAATTAATTAGGTTCTTACTCACAGATCCGTATTTAAGTTCTTATTAAATTCATAAACTGACTCACATTCACTCTGCCTTCAGCATAATTTATTTTAATACTAATGGACTTCTTATTCCAAGCTGACTAATGATCAAAAGAAGATTCCTAATGAAGATGGAAAAGAAAAAATATGGAGGCCCAATATTACTTCTTCATTTGTTTTAAATATCAATCTATATTTTATTTTTTTGGTTTAAACAAAGTATATTTCATTTTGTAGAATATATTTATTCTAAAAATATATATATTTTTTAAAATTTGTTTAAACATTCCAACTTTTTGTCATTTAAACGATCGCATTCCCAAATGCTCATTTTAATTTTTAAAATCCATTATTTTTCTTTTATGGCCCTGTAGACGATCAATGGGCCTTGGCCTCCTCAATCCATTTCCTCCAGTGTTCTCTATTTAATTCTGAGCATTTAATAAGATCCCAGAGTTCTCACTAACCCCATCCAGCCATTTTAGCTTGGGTCTTCCGGCTCTTCTTGTAAATTTTCTTCCATTACCTTATTCTATACTTACTTGATATAAAAGACTATTACTCTTTTAAAATAAAAACTGTATTTTTATATCCTTTTGAGATTTTTTTTTTTTTATGAAAAATTTTATCTGAGACAGCATGCATTCTTCAATACAGAAAGTACCTCTGTCCAATTGATAACATTGTCTTGATAACGCCTTCAATATTTTGTTCCAGTCCAGGACAAGATCCCTTTCTGTAGTAAACAGTATTTCTGTGATGCAGTCTGATAGCTATTGTGAGCTATTCTTTGTTGTTTTGCTTTGATCTCATAAAAAAACTCAATTTTTTTCTTGTGGAAAGGAAAGTGGACGATTTTTTCAAATTTTAATTCTTGGTGACCCAAATTAAAAAAAAAATATGTTTGTCGTACTCATATTAAAACCAGCAGGTGCGCAGTATTTTTTAAGAGAGTAAAAAAATCCTTGTTTATGCAGTCCTTCGGAAGGGACATTAAAAGGGGGTCCTGAATCTGTACGTTTTCAGGCACACATAGATAGGGAATATTTAGAGCTCCCACTGTTGCATTGTCCAACTAGCCATACCAGCATAAAAGTAATATTAAATTTTAAAAAAAAATGACCAATGTTCTACACTACAAGTTTTATTAAAGCTAACTTCAATTTAAAATATGTGAAGCATTTAATTACCAAAAAGACACCTCATTAATTCTTGCTAACTGCAGAAAGAAAACATGTTCATGACAAAAAAAAAATGCCACACTCCAGTTTTCGATAAGATGTAAGAATCCTTTATACACATTTTATTAGTAATTGTAATAGCACAATAAAAATAAAGTGCTCAGAAACAATAAATAGTATTTATATAAAAATTAGTAATTGGTTTTTCCCTCTCTTGTAAAATTTAGAAAGGTGAACTACGTAGCTTTCTGCTGTTAGCAATTCATGTATTGTCTTGAAATCATAACTTGTTAGGGACTATATTGTTTCCAATCATTGAGCATGAAAGAAAATTAATAGCTTGAAACAGAATAATAAACAGCCTGTCAGGGGCTGAAGATTGCGAATGGTTGGGCATATGGAACCAATTTAGACACAATTAGCAAATTGTTGGTCTAAATAAAAAAATTTTTTCCTAGCAACATCATTTGAAATCTTCTTAGATCCTGCAGGTCGTTCCTATATTTTTCTAATTGTTGCAGTTGCAGTCGCTGAAGATTGCAGCACAGCTCATTATACATATTCTAGACATACCTATTATGTATATATATATATTCCTTATAACCCTAAAATAATTATAATCAAACATACATTTCTTTTGGATATTATATATTATATAAAATTAAGGACATTGAGCTTAAATTATCTTAAAATTTAATTAAACATATAAAGTAATATAAATATAAAAGCATCCTTCATTCTTTTATTTGGTTATTACCACAGAAGGTTTATGTATGTATACATTATTTATGATTACAATATTTCATTAAATGACCATTTTAATTAAAGAAATATATAGTTATTTTATTAGGTTAATATATGTATACAAAAGTTGAGTAGGACGCTGGGGCTAGATACAAGAATAAGAGCCAAAAGGATAGGGCCAATTATTCAGTTAGTGTTGATTACTGAGGTGTTTGACCATTGTAGTTGTTCCTCTGATCTCTTTGGAGATGCGTTATCAACAAAACCAGTTATTTATTATAGTCACTACTTTTTTCTCATATGGTAAGTTTATCTTATTCAATTTTCTTGTTATTTAAAAGTCTGAAGATTAATGCAATTAAATTGATTAAATAGAATGCCTTTACTTCATCACATTATTGTCTCTGATTATTATATCACTATTGTTTCAACTTGAAAATTCTATCGTTTATTCATAAATTATGGGTTTTTAAATTTTCAAATTGTTTGGGAATATATTGTAGTTTTGTTCAAGTTTTAATTTTATTATATCTCTACACTTAATTGGTAGCTCTTACATTTTATAATTGCTTATTAATGGATCAATCTATTTAATAATACATGAAATATTATTTCATATAATAATAATAATGATTATTGTCTATTAAATGTTTTTGAAACTGATATTAAATCTATCCTCATCAAGTTACACAGCCTCTTGCAAGTAAAACATTTTATTATTAATGAAATATTATTTTTTAAACTACGTAATTATATTAATTGTTTTTCTTAAGTAAATATTTGTAATATTTTATTATATTGTAATACTATAGTATATATCATTACTGTTCTTGGTTAACAAAATAACAATTTTACAATGATTTCTTCTCAGATTAATTTTTTTTTTTAATTGTATAAGTATTGACTTATGTGAGTTTTGACATTTATGAAAGAAGAGGAACATTTTTAATCAGTTTTAATTAGTTTATTTAATTGAAATGAAAAATTCCAAGATAGATTGAGCTGTTAGTAACTTGATAGTTTTATTGAATCCTGTGGTTTTTATTATCAAGAAAACAATAGTCGGTATTGAACTAGCAGCTCTATTTTAGATTATCCTTTTTTTGTTAACTAAATAAAAGAGGTTATAATATGAGGAACTTAAATTAGTTGCAGGGAACAAGTTATCGAAGTGGTAAAAGAAAGTAATGAAGATCCAATGAATTATCATGACTAATTTGGTTTTTTAATGTAGCAGTTTTCACCTATAAAATTTTACAATTCCTGTAATCAAGTTATTGCAAAAGGAAAAAAAAAATTAATGATATTGAGTTCAGAATATGGTAAGGACCATACCCTTTCTAAGCCAATTTTTGTGCCAGGAGGTAATTAGATCGAAAGCACACTTAACCACCAAGTTTTTCTCCCAACTATAGAACATAAACTTTATATTGTTTGACTAGATAGAAGTATCCTTTCTTTTTTTTTTATATTTATAAATAAAAAAGCTGAATGTGTTAATAATTTATGAAAAAATAATTTTTCCAGAGTTGATAAAGTTCAAATTTGTAAACTGAAGTACTTTTGATTATGTTTTCTCAGTTGGTTTTCGGAATAAAGAAAACTACATTAATGGCACCCTTAATATATATACCATTATATTATTTAAAAATTATTTTATTTCCTGTTGTGAAGTCACAGTATCTCTTTGGGGCACTTGTGACTTAGCTGGTGCCTAGTGACTGTTATCCGCCATTGTTTATAACCTCAACACAAATAATTGTATTACTGATAACACCTACCTTCTTATTTATATTAATGGAAATCAAAATATACGAGATGTAGCAATAAAATGTTAATTAGAGCCACTTTCCTCTTTTCCCTTCACTGTCGACGAAAACATCTCCATTTCTTTCCTAGTCAGAGTCCATTTCATTACTTCCATAATTTCACCTTTGGCATTATTCTGAACTTCAGGAAGTATTTCACTGATTCTTCTTTTAAATACGGCTATTCCCAAAATTTCATAAACGTCTATGTTGTCGCCTGTATGTCATTATATATTATTATACTTAATTTTTTTTATTTTTTTATTAATTGTTATAATTTTTAAATATTTTTATTTGAAAAGAAAAGATATGTCCAGGGCCGGGATATAATTAAAGTTAAACAGTTTAAAGAATACAGAAATGATAGCTGATTAATCTATACAAATTCATTAAAAATCTTCTTAAATATTAAAAAGATACATTAAATTAAAAAGTTAGTTTAAAAAATATACAAAGAGTTAGACTTGAGTGTCAAAACTATATTAAATTCTAGTGTTTTTAATGAAAGAGAATAATAGAGTTTTTTTATAACTAAAAAGAAAAGAAAAGTGATGCTTATTTTCTTGCTATGGTCCCATTTGTTCAGAATTTAAAAAAATCGTTCAATAAACAATGTTTGGAAAAAGTACCAAATGGCAAAGATCAGCATGGCCTATAGTGTCAACCAATGTACAATGAATATTCCTGAAACCTGTACCACTACAATCCGTGAATGGGACTGGGGTTCAGTACATGGTAGAGACTGTACTGTTTCATGGACAATGGATGCGCAGGGAGGTGATTTGTCCTAAATCACGCTCCACTGCCAGATTTTCCCCCTTATTTTGGGTACCCCATTTGTACAGGATGGGTGAGCCCCAAGAAGGTCCTAGATTCCATATGATCCATCTCTGACTGCTAACAGACTAAATAAAAGTCTTGCCAGCTGCGGGATTTAAACAAGGATTTTCAGCATGGCAACTCAATGCTCTACCCAATTGGCTCAATAGCCACTCCGCTCCCCACTATAAATACACAACCAATCTAATATAATACAAAATTGTGGAAGCAATCAGTGACCAGGCCATAGAAGAATTAATCAAACATAAACCATGTGTTCATCCCCACACTAACATATTTTTCTCTCCCTTACTCTGCAATCCTTCATTTTAGCATTTTTTACTAAATGTTTGTGTGATGGAACAACATGGAAAGTGAAGGTACTATGTGACAAGGTAGGTTTTTGGAGTTCGAAATTATGATTTTTTTTATTTAGATTTTAGGGACTGAAAACTGTACATCTTCAGATAATGACCACAATATATTTCATATAATATCGCTAAAACTGTTAATAAAAAGTAGCTGTTGTTATTAAAGTAACTCTTTTTTAATTTTTTGTAATGATTTATGTATTTTCCAGGATTTTCTAGTTTCAACCGTCCTGATTTCCCTCCAGTTTACCTGACACTGTCCCCTGTTTACAGGGAAGCGACTCACAGCACTAAGTTAATAGACCGTGAGGTGCAGATTCAATGGGTCAACAATTCTGTAGATAATATTGCCCTATACAATAGTAATCCCAAGGATTCATCAGAACCAGGTGAGTTTGCTACCCACCCCCCCCGCCAGTATAATAATAATAGTAAGGGTACTTCTCCGTTAGAGCGGCGCTGCTGATAAGATTGCTTAATGTAATAACTAAAACTTCTTGATTAATTTATATTTTTCAATCATAATTCCCAATTTTTATAAGGATTATGATTGAAAATATAGAATAAAAATTCAAGCGGAATCCATGAGCTTGAAGGAATTTAAATCTGATGGGGACACCCTGCAAAATCTGTTATGATAAATGTATGCATGTATATATATTTTCCCTCTTTCCCCCCCCCACCCTGATAACTCCATGGAGAGACGATTTATTAATATTAGGACATTCATTATGCTTAAATAATTATATTACTTGTGATTTTATATTAAAAGATCAATTTATAGAATCAAATTAAAATGCATTTGTTTGTTTGTTCATTTAATGTCACTTTATGCTGCTATGGCTAATTAGACAATGCTACAGTGGGAGCTCTAAATTTTGCCTACCCAGGTTTAATTAGGACAGGGATTTTTAACGAGTACCTGACATCGTACAGCCTCGGGACCCCCGTTTAAAGTCCCTTCTGAAGGAAGGCGTATGTAACTAAGGATTTTTTACTCCCTTAAAAAATCCTAGGGTCACCTGCCGGGCTACGAACCCGCGATCTTGGGCTTAGTAGTTTGTTACGCTAACCACTAGACCACATGTGACCTTCAAAAATCTTCGCAGTCGGTAAAATGCATTTAGTTGAGACATAAGTTAATATTACAAGAAATTAAAAATTTACTGATGGTCTAAATTAATTTATTATATGCTAGAGTAAAATTAAGATTAAATTTGTAATCATAAATTTTAAAAGAAAAGAAAAGTAATAGTAAAAAAAAAAATAACAAATTTAAAAATAAATAAAATTAATATTTTAAGCACAGCAAGAATGTTTTTATAAAATAATTTCTATTACCAAAAACATTAATGAATAAGTTATAAACATAAAAAATTAATTTTGAAGATAGTAAATAACAAAATACAATAAAAACATAAAAGATACACTTAATAAGATGATAATCTATGTAACTAGTCAATTATATATGTATTATATAATAAATGTTATATTATAATTATATATATATATATATATATATATATTATATATATTATATAATTAGTTTTAGAATTTAAAACTCTGATGTATCCTGATGGTTTCGTCTCAACAAATATTCCATTCGGAGATCCAGAATTCCCTGGTGGATGGGAGAAGGAATCCAAGGACTCGCCAGTTCCTGGAGATCACTGCCTTCCCATTTGGGTCCTGGCCTACAAAGATAAAAACCTAGTCTTCAGTGATTGTTTTAAAATCAGGCCTACCTGGATGCAGGACAATAGGTAATTATGTGCCATCAGTAAAAGGTGAAATGGCGTATCTGAAAATTTTGCTTTTTGGGGATTATATATTTTATGGATTTATAACTTCTCTACTAGCTTCTTCCAGTCTTCTCTATTTTTTGCTGCCATCATCCAGGTTCTGACTCCCAGGATATTTCTTGCATCGCTGTCCACACCATCCAAGCATCTCACCTTCGCTCTCTCCCTTCTAGTGCAGTAGAGAGGTTTTGTCCTTTATAGGAATCTTATCTTCCATTCTAGCCACATGACCAGCACATCGCTGTCTTCTGATCTTTAAGGAGTAAACAACTTCTGCTTCCTTATACATTGAGTAGACTTTGTTGTTTCTCCTCCTCCGCCAGTTTTCATCTAGATAAACTCCACCAAGGATTTTTCTTTCAAAGAATAGGAGATCAATCTCAATCAGCTTGCTCATTGTCCATGTCTCCAATCCATACCACAAAACTGGGGGGATTAATGTTTTATACAGATACTATCAATGCTGTACTTAATAAATAATTAATAATAATAATATTATATTATTTATTATTGTAACATTCGAAGAAGAAAAATATAAAAGCAAAAAATAATAACTGCAGATGGTTGGACCTGTCCCCAAATATGAGTATTAATTAATTCTTTTTTTTTTACAATTGTAATGTAAACAAGAATTAGTTTTTAAATTTTTTTAACTTAAGTTAATATATAATTATTCTGTACATCGCCTGCATAATGAAATCACTGTAAAAAGAAGGAAGGCACTCTATCGATCAGTTTCTCAACAAGTAAAGTTATGGGTTTATTGTAAAACTGGACACGCCACTCATTCTTTATTGGACTAGGATACCCTGCTAGTTGCATTAGCAGATGCCTGCTAGATGCCTGTTAGTTGCATTAGGTTTTTCAGACTAATTCAATTTAAGCTGACAAACTAATAGGATTGCTCAAGTGGATAGCACTTTTAAAATATAATTAATTTAGTGAAAAAACCATTGGGAAAATTAGTCAAAAGGTGGGTTTATAATTTTCACTAAAACTTCTGTTCCACTATTCCTTCATCATCATCAACCCTCAGGAGCCTAAGGTCTGCTTCCACATCGTCCAGCCATCGTAGTCCTTAAGTTCTTGATAATTTTTTATTCGGAAATGATTTTCTCCCTTGGTTGAGCATTTTACTCTTCTAAGAATCTTTCTCTCCCAAGTATTCAATTATTTCACATGGTGCTTGGATAGACTCTGCGCCTCTCCTCATGACGACTGGATGAAGTATCGTCTTATATACCCTTATTTTAACGATACGGGTTATAGCTCTATTTCGGAACACATTTCTGAGGGACCAATAGCAGCTGTTAGCGTTTTCAATTCCCATCTTTATTTCCTGTTCCAGCCTGTTATCTTCTGTTATAAATATAATGGTGACAAGATACTTAAATGCTTTAACATTTTCAAACCTGCACCCTCTTCCTTGGAGATATCCACTGGAATGAAAGTTTCGTAGATGAGAGCATGTACTTTGTTTTGTATTTATTTATTGTGAGCCTTGCCTTCACATTCCCCATTATTCCTTACTTCATCTATTTTATATTTCATAAGTTATATTTATTTAATAGGCTCTCTTTAGAAACCTTAGAGCTGACCTCTTTGTTCATCCCTGGAACACACAATTCTGGAAGCTATCGTCGAGCAGAGACTCCGGGGCAGAGGGATTCCTCTGGAAGGTATATAATCACACAAGACCAGAACCTGTGGCAGCAGCTGGTGTACGGAGTGCGATATCTTGATTTCAGGATCGGTTACTATTCCCTGAGAAAAAATGGCTCTGAGATAGAAGACGACAACAGGTGACTTGTATAATTATTACTACCAAACCTGGTATCAATATTATACTATTAGCCAATACCATTAGTCATACGAATAGAGAATAATAATGAAAATTAGATTATCGAAATCAAAAGAAAGTTTATATCAAATATTATTTTTGAGCTTGAAATTTCATGGTCTTGGTATCATCTCAAAAATTAATTTTATGATGTAGGCTATTCTTGTAAATGATAATAGATTGTATATTAGGTATCTATGAATAATATTAGTTGACCTTACATATATGAGGGAGAAAGTGGTCTAGGTGGAGGTAAAAAAATTTTCTTATGTTGGGAGAACTGTTTATTTAAATAAATAAATTTAAATAAACAGTTCTCCCAATATAAGAGAATTTTTTACCTATACCCGGAACATTTCCTCTCTTGTATATTCTTTTTTTATATTCTCTTTATTTCCAGATCGGCTATTCCTAGCCTTACATGGTTTTTTTAATAATGAATTTTAAGATTTAACACATCGTGAAAGTGTGGGTTTCGTCTCATGCAAGAGACACCCCTAACTGTACATTATCAGATTATTTACAGAGAAGATGTAAATATTTAATAGTGTTTTTTCATATAAAAGAATGATAGTAGTTTGAATATAAAACATGTAAATAAGTAAACAAAATTAAAATTAATGTAATAATAAACAGAGCTATAGTACTATAAAACGGAAAACTAAAAGAAAACAGGATTATATTACATTTTGTTAAAACGATTGGTGAGAAACGTTATCTATTGAGATCACATCAGAATATCTTTCAACAGTCTTGGTTTTAGTCTTGGGGATGAAATAGGTTTGCCTATGTTGAATGCTACAGCTCCTTGGACTGCTGGTAATCCGGTCTTAAATCTGGTGTAGATCTTGTATATTAGGTGCTTAAGTATTTCATTGTTGGCCAACAATTGTTGCACATTATAACCTGTTACTCTATTACTACTTCTGTCTAGGTCATAAATATTAGTAATTTGTTTGTTAATAACAGCTGTTTGTAATTTGTTTAGATTCTTTACAGATTTTCAATTCTAATAATAATAAATTTGTATTCCGTTTAAAAAAATTAATGAGATAAGGCATCATATTCCACTATTTAAGGCTTCGACTTAAATTGAAAGGGATCTAATGTAGGTTTGTAAATCTCCTGAGTGAGCTGTTTAAAGCAGTAATAATATTAATAAGGCAATGAGTAAGTATTAAGTTTGAATGCTCAAAAATAAATTTGAATTTTTCAAACTACTCCATTTAAAAAAAATAATAATTTTATTGTTGTAATATAATTAAAACCTTAATAGCTTATGTTCTATCATTAACTCACACAAATACACAGAAGAAATTATAATAAATTTTAATAATAGATGTTTTAATATATATACTATAAACAAATAGTTTTTATTTATTTTAAAAGTTAAATTGTAATGTTAAAAATATTACCTTTCCATAAATGCTGTCTGTATGTCTGTAAGCAGAGTTGTATATAAATATAGAAATTAAATAAATTAAAAAAACCGCCCTCCATTCCAATTGGCGTGACTTGATAGCATATATGGAATTTGTTAGACCAAATCTAATAAATAATTATGAATTGAAAATATTTTTCCTTTTTTCAGTTTTTGGATCAATCATGATTTGATAAAGATCAGAAAATTGTTACCACTCCTTGATGATTTAAAGCAGTTTTTGAAAAATACAAAAGAAGAAATTGTCGTTTTGGATCTGCACCGCTTTCCTTTGGGATTCACCGGACGCCCGTTCAGACATCAGCAACTTGTGAAACTTCTCGAGCGGGAACTGAAGGAATATGCTATACCATACAAGAAGGACTACATCCCTACCCTAGGATCGATCTGGAACCAGGAGAAAAGGATTCTTATATCTTATGGGGACAATATTGTAGCACAAGGTTAGATTTTTATCTGTGCTATGAGAAAATCAGTGGCTAACTTTCAAATTGAGAATGATGAATTTATGAATGTATCCAAAATTTAACTAATATTTTATGGTTATCAATTTATATTAGTTTAAATATTATCACTGACTGCATGGATAATAGAAATATTGATGATGAGAAATGATATTTCAGAATACGACTGGTTATGGCCACCAATCAGGCAGCTGTGGGGCAACAAGCAGTCCGTCGAAGGGCTCCAGGATTACCTGCACAAGTGCATGACTAACGATAGCTTGCGTGACCCAGGGAAAGGACTATGGGCAGCCATGGCTCAGCTGACTCCAGGGCCGCTGGATCTCCTCTTCAACCCAAAGGGCAGCCTCAGGATCATGGCCAGTCAGGTCAACAGGAACCTGACTGAGTGGTGCAGGGACCGTTGGTGGGATAAGGCCAATATCATTGCAATGGACTTCTTCCTTGGTACCGACGCTATTACTACAGCCGTCCTCAGCAATGTCTTCAAAGGGAGCACTGCCAAGCACTACCTTACCAACTAATAGCTCCGATACTTAAAAGTAGACTTTGGCTGCTACTGCCTAACATAGTGGCTGACAAATAATGCTAGTTGTTGATTATTGGTTTGAGGGAATAACAAGGGGGATATTTCATTGACATTACTCGGAATTCCAGTCACGATCACTCTGGGAATCCGATGGTTCCATAGGTCGAACATAGTGAGTTGGTAGTGGGGAAACGTGATTACAGTCTACGAAGGGAAAGTAACTTATCCCCATCTACTTATTTAATTGATATATAGAGTAATTTTAGAAATTCAGCGATGAGCTCATCGATTATTTTGGCCAATGAACTGGTGGATAGATCTTATTACAACCATCCATATTATTTAACTCATCAGTATGCTATAAGATTGATAATGTACCACTTGAATCAATCCATTGTTGAATTTCAATAACGTAATTAATGTTAAACTTAGCAACTTATCCCATATGTATTGATATAACTCTAAATCTCAGATTTATTGAAATTTTTATACATGAACATTGGCTCGACGTCCTATTGGATATTAATATAATTCTTCCTCAATTTCTTTTCTTTTCACTCAAAGAAGAATCTATAGAATCCGGAAAGCTCTTTTTGGTTACTGAAGTATTAAATAAGCTGTTAAAACAAATTTAATGTTCTGAAAGAGTAAAGTTCAAAGCTGGATTTCAGGCAAAAAATAAAAATAAAGTAATGGTCCTTACATTAGCCCCCCCCCCTCCTCCTACAGATGAAGTAAAATTAAGTACAGAATTTAATAACTAAACTAAAGCAAATCATTAAGTAGGATTCGAGGTAAGAATAGAATTCATTGCATCTTTTATATTATATAAATTTTTAAAGATCCTTTAAAAACAAGATTCCATTATAAACTTAATTAGGATTAAATATAATAAATATTGAAACTAGTTGTCTATTTAAATAAATAATACTTAAACTCAAATATTAAAAAAGAATGTCATTTAAAAAAAATTAAACTACTAACATACTAATTCCTTAATGATAAAACATTATCTGCTAAATATATTGTTATTATTACTGAAATGATTGCAGTAATAACTGAATAAAATCAGATATACAACACATTTAATTGTTTATATTCTCTATTATTGCAAGTATCCACCATTCTATTGAAGTTGGGCATTAATATGTAGTTTTTCATACATGATAAAAATATAGGTTAGGACATAACTTATTAAAACTTTATAGTCTTATTCAGAAAGAACCTAGCGTCATTTATGAACCAGGCAATTTTATGTGTGTCTAGTATTTTTTTTACAATATTTACAATTAGGATGTTTAGTGAGAGCATTTAGACCTGAAGGGGAGAGGAGTTTAAATGAAATAAAAAATTTGTTATGGTATTAACTGTAAGCAAGTTTCTCAGCCACAGTGGTAGGCAGAACCTGAAGAAGTTCTACCTTAAGTCGAATTTTCTGTTATTATCTTTTAAAAAATTAAGAGCGTTTTCTGAAAATAATTTATTACAGAAATGAGAGATTGTCCAAAAAATAAATATATTAATTAACCATAAGCAAGCCTCTCAGCCACAGTACTGGACTGAACCTGTGGAATTTCAACCTTAAGTCGATTCCTCTGGTTTTATATTTTAAAAAATTAGACTGTTTTTTGTAAATAATTTATTATATATGTCTTGGAAATAAATAAAACTCTCAAATTCCCGGAAGATAATTATAAAGATGTCTTAATTTATACAAAAAGAACCATAAACAGAAATTTTAGTACATAACTTAACCAAGAAAGTTGTATGCACTTCACTGGAGATTCAATAAACTTCTTAATATCTGTTATATCAAACAATATTTATGTATGAGTAAAAACTGCCTTGTCAATTATCCAACATCAGAA
This sequence comes from Troilus luridus, assembly GCA_964056705.1. NCBI lineage: Eukaryota > Metazoa > Arthropoda > Insecta > Hemiptera > Pentatomidae > Troilus > Troilus luridus. The sequence goes on from OZ057415.1 coordinate 399,325, forward strand.
TAAATTACTACAATAGAAATGAGAGATAGTCCAAAAAATTATATTAATAAATTAAACAAAATAAAGCTTGTGGTATCATTTAGCAAGCACGGTATATTTGCTTAATAAATGAGTCATTGGTATTATGTACTAGCTGGTACCCATGAAACCTACCTCCTTCTCTTTCATAACATATTCCTACCACTCATCTCATTTCAGTTATTTCTGTATGGATTATTAAGATGTTTTCTGTATTGTTAATTTTGTTTATTGTCTATTTAAATTTCTTTTTGTATTATTAAAATTAATTTTGTGTTCTTGTCTCATTCCTTTGGTTATTGCCTATTAAAAATGAACAGAATAACACTTGAGGAATAACTGTATTTAAGAGAAGAAGCCGTGAAATACTTTCAGAAGCTCGGAATAATTCCAAAGATGAAATTATGTGAAAAAGTTATTCAAATGCAAGGTTAGACATGGAGATGTTTTCGTCGACTTTGTTGGGAAAATATTTATATGAGAAGAGGAGCGTTGCTAGGAGGCTATAGAATTATCATTTTATTATTACATTTTGTATATTTCTATTTCTTATTCAATGAATAAGAAGGTAGGTGTTATCAGTGTTCAGGTTATAAACAATGGCGGATAACAATCCCTGCAGACCGGCTAATACATAAGACCAACTTATTTTTATTTAATATATGTTTTATTAACTAAGAAAGTGGAACTGGCACAGATGGTTTGGACATCTTTTATGTATAGAGCCAAGCCGCGCCGCAAAACGTGCATACAAGGCCAAAGAGGAAGAAGAAGACCAAGTGGGAAGACGCGGTGAAGGAGGCGTTCATAAAAAGAGGAATGGATTGGAATGGAAGAAATGAGATGATACAGGGCAGGGACAACTGGGTCAAGCTCTACCAAGGGTCTCCTGACACTGCTTAGGCGGTAGGCGAGGCTAAAAGATTATGATGATAAGAGTTATTATTATTGTACATTAATTTCAGTTATAATTAGGTTTTTGCATGTTTTTATTGTCCCCGCAGGTATTATTAAACAGATTGGTGAAAACCAGAACTCTCTAGGACCATCCATCCGAAAGATATTAATTTCCAATGTCCCATTTCAGGTTAATTGGTGAAAACCCCGAACTTTAAAGCTAGGGTATGACGTAATAGGATCCGTAAATTGATCCCGAAACTACCCCCTGCCATTTTGATTTTCTTCTTTCACGAAGATGCATTATGTCGTGCCTAGTTAAAACTCTGGCAGCAATTAAAGAGAAAAGTATATAACTTAGTACTGAAGTAGAAACTATTAAAATTAAAAACAACTTGATGGGATGGACTGGTGCAAGGGAATAGAAAGAGTTTAGTAGTTCCTGGTGAACTAATAAAAGCGTGCCGGTAAGCAGGATTTCGTTGGTTCACCTTTTGGTTAAAAGCTATGAAAAGATGGAGGAAAGGAAAGAATTTATAATTATTCAAATCCACAAAAAGGGACTGAGACGCATTCCCGTTAATATTATTTACTGACTATTCTCGCTAATAGCAAAACTGGAAGAATCTCTGAGATTACTAATTGGATAACAGAAGAAACTGTTCCACTAACGATCAAATATTTTCCTTGCTCTAAATGCTTGGGAAATAATTAGCTTTATATCGATTTCAAAAATGCTTATGATTCCATCGATTGTCAGATGCAGCATAACATCGATATGTATCTTCTTCGGTAGAACAGTTTAGTGGGTTGATACTGGATTTTCCTGTATCTGAATACAAGTGATACTGATACTTTTACTTGATATTTTGTAGTTAAATACAATGATCCCGACTCTTACTCTTCTGATACGCTACACAGAAGCCTTTCTTGGAGCATCAGATTTTGCTATCATTTTTAAAGGATAAAGAGTTATTCACCGAAATAGTAACCTGCACAAGACACGAAATGATTAAAATAATGTTTTTTATCGGTTAATTATTTTTTGAAAACTATGGAATTGAACTAAAAAAAATAATATTTTAACCCTACCTCAAACTTTTGCTATTAACATTCCAAGACAAGTCGAATTTGGATTGTAATACAAAATTTGTCTGTCCGCCGCCGCACGCTATACTCTTTAAAACGCTATAGCTGGTATAATACTCGCCATATTCCGGTGCTGTTTTTTAATTTTGTGAAACTAATTTTCTTCTTTAAAATGATGTAAAATTTATTACTGTTGAAAGTAAAAAAATTAATCAATTTCGTCGAAAAAATTTTTTTGCACCCGATTTCAATTATTTATGTCAATTCCCTTTACTTTATGGTATAGATATGTCCATTAATGAAACCATATTTGCCCGGACATAGGTCGAGGTTTTTTTGGCGAAAGTTGCTCGTGAAAAATCATAAATTAGGAGCCGATCTCGGAAAATGTTATTTCAACCACCCTTTACTGTTAACTGATTTCATGGTTTATTTTCGTTTCTAAATATGTGGTAAGTGACTAATTAAAGATTTCTATTGATAATAAGTGAAAACTTGTTCACTATTATTTTTACTTATTTATTTATTAATACTAAGGGGAGATGCGGCGAAATTGGTCTTTCGGCGATAATTGATACTGACCAGTCAGTTGATACAAGTATCAAGAGAGAGGTGGGATGACCTTGGTAGCCCCTCCCACTCCGCTAGTCAACTATCCGAGTACCTGTACTCGGTACATTTCGGCCGTATCTGATGCTTGTATCTACTACTTTTCAGTATCAGCTACAAAGTATCAGATTGATACAACCTTACCCATCCCTAGTTTTGATACGTTTGACCGAAACATTTAATAAAGTCAAAAACGGTAATTATTAATGGAAGAAGTTCGGGTTAAAACACCCGCTTTCGATCTGTACAATTAAATTTAATAATAGAGTATTTTATTAGAAATATGATGGACACTGGAATAGTTGTTACTGGGCAATAAAATGCCCGTGCTTGGTTTTTAGGCGATTTGGTTCTGTTGGTTGAAGATGCAGAAATAATACAAACAATGCAATAAGGTAGATGAATGGGGTGGTCTGTGACTTGGTGGTTAGCATAACAACCCACTAAGCATAATATGGCGGGTTCGTAGTCTGGCAGGTTGTTTTAGGATTTTTTAAAGGGAGTAAAAAACCCTTGGTTATACCGTCCTTCGGAAGGGACGTTAAACGGGGGTCCAAGCATGTACGATGTCAGGTACTCGTTAAAAATCCCTATCCTAATTAAACCTGGATAGGCAAAATTTAGAGCTCCCACTGTAGCATCGTCCGATTAGCCATATCATCAAAAAGTAACATAAAATTAACAAACAAGATAAATGAATGCCGGTAGTTAAGAAGGGTCCGGACAAGATGAAGTATATAGAAAGTGATTGATATAGGAATGCATTTTGAGAAGTTGAGTTAAGGACTACTGTGACAAAAAAAACCTTTTAATTCTATTTACTATTTCATCATTTTTAAATTTACTTGAGTTATCGATATAGGTGTATTTTCATGTTTATTTATATTTTGTACAGGTTAGAAAAACTAAATCAAGAACTCGGTTTTATACCCCATTAGCTTATATTTTCCTGATTTTTTTTTTTTTTTACCAAAATACAAGTTAGCGCGAGCTTTAGAATGGATAATAGAGTGTAATTGTTACCTCTGAGGGCAAAGGGCTTACCTTTTGCTCGTATCTAGGACTTCGAGGACACCTGAAAGGGGCTGGAATATGACAGGGTACAATCGAGGACACATAAGGGAAACTGGGTGAAGAAATAAACCCCAAAACATTTATCAAACAAAAATAAAGCGGCATTACATTGAAATAAAAATTACATTCATCTATTCTTGATAAGGCATTAATAAAATAATAATTACAATTTAAACCGAAATTCCCAGTCAACAGGCAAAATATAACTCTTAATTTAACATAAGATTCACCGTCAATAACAGCACTAACCAAAACATATGAACTAGTATCATACACCAGATTCTACATCAATACACATTACCTCATAACCAGTAATAAAATTAATAATTTCAACAAAACTCGATCCATTATCTACAACAATAATCATATCCATCATCTACAATAATAAACATATCCACTAATACTAATTATTTTACAACTTAAACATTCCCCATTAGTACTCATTACCTCATAACCAGTAATAAAATTAATAATTCCCAACAAAACTCGATCCATTATCTACAACAATAATCATATCCATCATCTACAATAATAAACATATCCACTAATACTAATTATTTTACAACTTACACATTCCCCATTAGTACTCATTACCTCATAACCAGTAATAAAATTAATAATTCCCAACAAAACTCGATCCATTATCTACAACAATAATCATATCCATCATCTACAATAATAAACATATCCACTAATACTAATTATTTTACAACTTACACATTCCCCATTAGTACTCATTACCTCATAACCAGTAATAAAATTAATAATTCCCAACAAAACTCGATCCATTATCTACAACAATAATCATATCCATCATCTACAATAATAAACATATCCACTAATACTAATTATTTTACAACTTACACATTCCCCATTAGTACTCATTACCTCATAACCAGTAATAAAATTAATAATTCCCAACAAAACTCGTTCCATCATCTACAATAATAATCATATCCATCATCTACAATAATAATCATATCCATCATCTACAATAATAAACAAATGCACTAATACTAATAATAACTTACACATTCCCCATCAGTTCTCATTATCTCATAGCCATTACTTAATTTCCATTTAAAAACCAGTCCTCTCTTCTTTACACATAATTCTGGGTGCACTAATACTAAAAGAAAAGATTCCTATCTGTCTTGTGGCCAAACGCGACGAATGAAAAATAAAATAATTAAGTGGCTCTATCTTCAACTGACCACCTTCTGGCCTCACCCCAAGTCTAGTCCGATTACCGTAACGAGGAAATCTCTTACCTTCCTCTCTTCTGTTCCGGACTCCCGAATCTTCCACGCCTTCAACTCATCTTCAGCCCCATCTCCAGTCAGGAGACACCCACCTTGCCCGCCGGGGGCACTGTCTCAGCCCGTCTTCACTGCTCCACTCTCCTCGAGAGGAAACACGGCTGGTTATTTGAAGGCTTATCCGAGCTAGCGTCAACATTCCCATCCGGGGGTCAGTGAGGTGGCGTGCCATTGGTGGTCATTATCATCCCAACCACTCGCGAATCGAATTAAACTTTTTAAATATTGCCTCAAATCGACTCGAAGGCGACGGAAATGCTGAGTCACATCCGTATCAGACTGATAACTTGGCGTCGCCACAAGCAGACAAGAGTCTTCCAATAAAAATTCATATTTAATAAAATATGTCTAAACTAAATGTTAAGGACCTACAATGCCTTTACCAAAACCATATACAAAGAAAAATTATGTAATTAGTCACAAGAAGAAATAACATTACCAAATCTTATTTGGCATAGGATAACACCTATACATACATATTAAAATCCTTAAAACCTAAAATCTTTCTAAACCATCTTAATGAAAAGAAGCAACTAAGTGCTAATCATTTTCTATAATACGTAAAACTAAAAACAAACTTTTGACTTCAACTGATAAAAGACCTCTTCTAGATCACAAAGACCAGAGTACAATTCGTAACACAGACTACTTTCATTCGATGTCCTCCAACTAAAAATGGCTAATTAAATATGACATTCGCTAACATTTATAGCATTGAACTAAAAGCTGTCATTAATGCACATTAACTAAATTTTATTTAAATAAAATTTTTCCTCAGCCCGTTACAAAATTATGGCTAATGAGTGGATATAGATGTGTTCGACATTTCTAATTATATATGATATATGTTTGTTGATGCATGCATTTATAGATGAAATGATAATCGAAGTATACACATTTCCCACAATTACATTCTCTTTTCCTCACTATAGCTCATGATAACTTGTATTTTTGGAAAATGTTAAAAGGGAAACAAATGGAAAGTTAAAACTTTTCATAACTCAACTCGAAGCCACAACCTGCGGAATAATTACCATAATACCTAAAATATGGCGCATGCGCATCAGCTAGGTACTTATAGGAAGGGATCTAATAGATATGTATCATGGATTTGCTTTATAAAAATTTTATCATTTTATAATGCAGAGCAAACTTATTCGACAATGTACCTACTATATATCATATTATTAATAAAATAATAAAAAAAAAAATAATAATAATAGCGCAAGTCGAGTTGTATCATGGATATATTTAGGTGAAATTGTGAGATAAAATTTATCAATAGCTTATAAAATTTAGGAAGGTATTTTTATTAAACACAATGTAATTACAAACAATGACTGAAAACGACAGTAGTGTACTCCACGCTGAGAGGGATTAAATTATGATGTTGATAACGTCATATCAATTACAGTATTCTATCAAAGTACAAAAGCAAGATGAAGACCATGGCCCAGGTCAAAAGGTGGTGTTATGTAGTTGGAGTGATGTTGAGGTACTTTAGTAAAACCCTAGCGTGCTATTTCTAATGTATTCTATGTTCTGCAACCTCCAGAAGTTAACATGTAAACATTTTTATACAATCCATAGTATATTATAAAAATATCACCACTATATTATAGTGAAAATCCAGTATTTATTTGAGTAGTAATAATAGAAAACTCGATGCCGATATCACCAATCCTTGCCAACAAACTTCTGTCCACAAACCACTACTCAAACCCAAATACGTCAGATCTCTCTTAACGCAATCCTCCCACCTACGCCTCGTTCCATCCCTCAGACGCTTCCCACTCGGCACAGCGCTTATAAACATCTTCAGAATTCGTTCGTTAATAAGCAACTTTACAGACCCATCTTAATCTTCATGACGCTATCACTTCAATAATATTTAATTATTTAATCCACCTCTTGTTCGGGTGTCCGCTTGGAGACTGCTTCAGAGGATTCCTAGCGCAGGTTGATTATAGGATGTAGGATAGGACTTGGAACGTAAGAAGTTTAAATAGTGTAGTAAATGAAGATATTTTTCCTTTACTCAAGAAAATGGAATTATTTGTCAAAAAGACTTGATTTATTAATACTGAGTTAAAATTAGAGATACAAGACTTAAAGGCAAGTAATGAAAGTGATTTAAATATGTGATATGTACATAAATAACAATATGGTAAAAGTTAGAATAATGGAAAAACTACGACTTGATGTGCTAAAACAATCCACTAAAATTTAAGACCTAAAGAGAATGAGGAATCTAATGAGTACGTTAATGAATAAAACTAGACAATTCTGGAGTAGATAAAAGGTTGTATGAACAGCAATAATATCCGATTTCTGAAAGGCTTATCAAGGATAGAAGAGAGGTTGCGAGCAAAGAGAGACTTCATACCATTGAAGTCTCTACTTAATATCATCAGTACGTTTTCAAATTGTATATATACGTCAAATACAATCTTTTAGGGAAAAAAGAAAAGTTTAACCGGTTATTTATGTTATAAGTTATTTATAATATGTACCAAGTTTACTTTGTTATTAGATAGAAAAAGGTTTGAATTATTTTTGTAAAAAAAAAGACAACTTGATAAAAACAATGGACAAAACTATCTCGATTATTTGAATACGTATTCTATCGCATCATTCAAATGCTGAATGAGAAAGTTGGTTTAGTTAAATAAATCCAACAGCACAACAATGAAATAAAAAAAAAGACAAAACCGTGGTTTGTAATTATGGCTCCGGCTAGGAATTTGTCAAGATCAATAATGAACACGGCTGATCGAGAAAGAAGCCGCTCCCTCGCTGGAAGATTGGTAACAATTTTGGCAATTATTCCGCAGGTTGATGCTAACATTTTCGTCATCAAAAGTTTTAACTTTTCATTCGCTTCTCTTTTAATATTTTCCAATAAGAGAAGTTACCACGAGCTTCAGTATGAAAAAGAGAATGCGATTATGGTAACTGTGTATGCCTCGGTAAGTATTTCATCTAGAAATGAACGTTTCAAGAAACATTTCATTTATCTTTCGAAACGTTAGTTGAAACTTCTATTTATTGAAGAAATTATTGCCGGAATCTAGACATTACCCATAACAACATTCCTTTTTCTACTAGAAGCTAAAGCTCTTGATAACTTTTATTTTTTGAAAATATTAAAAATGAAACGAATAAACAGAAAAAGCCTGTAACTAACTGGAAGCGACAACCTGCGGAACCGATACCGCATTTTGTCAATATGAAATAAATTATATAACAATAGTATTATGTAGATTTAAAAACTGTGAACGAAGAATTTAATGTTGTTTTTTTTCTGTATAATGATTGCAATCTTTATAAGCCACAATAAAAATATGTTAAATTACATGGAAGTGTAACTTTCGAGAGATAGAGTTTCGAAAAGTAAAATCTGGAGTTTCATTGTTATCAAATTGAACGGAGTTTTAGTCTTATTAAATTAAACGTAGGAATAACGTTCTTATATTAAATGTAGGTATAGTGTTATTAAATTTAATTATATAAAAAATAAAGCATTGCTGGGTTTATTATTGACGAGTAGTAACACTGATAAGCAGTATCTTTGTCTCCTCTAATCCTCTCTTGTTCACTGCAGGATTAGAATTAATGCTATTCAAACGTCCCACTCTCTCCCAAACCAATTTTGAAGAAGTTACTGACTTAGGTAAGGCATTAATTGTGATTAATATGGTTTTTATATTATCGATCGCTATTTGTGTAATAGAATTAAGTTAATTTTAACTCCTAACTTCATTTTATCTCTGATACACCATCAGGTCATAGTTGATGAGAATAGACTTTCTTGCCTGGTTTAAATGTCATTGCTTTAGTTTAATTATTATTCATGTTTTCCACTATATGGTAGTTGAATATACTGTAATAGTTTGATATTCAGAGCTGTATCCCTGTAATGGTATTCAGTAGCTAGGTATCTGCTTCTATACAGTTATTGTAGTTTTAAGGCTTTATGTTGATTTAAAGGTAGGCTTTAAAAATTTGTTTCTTTATTCGACTAATCTTGGGTCAAGGTAGGAATAATTTTTTGTATTAGTATATAATTGATGGCTGGTAAAAGTCATCATTTTAGTGTTTCGGTTGTACTGAAATGAAGGAAGGTTAATTTTTTCCTCTGTATTTCTGATGTGTAGATCATATAAAAAAGAACTATTATGGTATAGTGAATTAGTATTGATTATATTAATTTTTACTTAAGCACTACAATAACATGACTCGTAATCTCCCCTATTAAATTATTCAGAAATTTTCTATTGTCAAGGTAATTATTTTTGTCATAAATAAACTTGGACATAATTCTCTTTGGTCATCTAGCAGCATATAGTAATTATTTGTGTTCCCAAAATTATTGATAATTGCTGTTAATTATTTATAAAATTAATATCATTCAATCAGTATTTATTTGTTTGTTTTAAGAGAATTTAATAGACAAATTGATGGCTATCAAGGAGAATGTCTCTAGATAAGTAGATGATAAAATGGAATCTGTCATTAGATAAAATTTTCCAAATTACATAATACACTTTATAATAAGTTACTTTATAATTTTTTTTTCTTCATAATTTAAACAATAGAATACACAAATAATGTGTAGTTAATAACACTTAGTGTTATTAATTAACATATAAATATAAATACTAGCAGTCGGTAACTTACAGATAACTTACAAAAGTTATCTATTGAAGTATAAAACTTTAAAAATAAAAACTTATGTAAAAAAAAAAGTTCTCCAGACAGTCAGCCAGTCTATTAAAATAATATATGATAAAACAAACAAAACAATCTGCAACGATAAGTTATTGATATTATTATTTTTTTATACAATAGATCAAAAAATAAATAAATTGAGTAACTTAAACAGTCAACAGATCATTAATTATATCAATAAAAACAGTGAAAGAATTGCATTAAGGCAATCAATTAAATGCAGAAGACCTTGATTACCAATATTGTTACATTGTTTCATTTCTCGGACTGTTCTATTTCCACATTGTATGAGTTCAATTACAACAAAATTTAACTATTTATTCCTTTACTTTTTCAAAAATACAAGTAATTGTGAGCTTTAGGATGGTAAAGAGAATGTTTTTTTTTTCCCATGAGTTGCCACTAATAGTGGGTTTCCTTAACCTATCGATTCGATGGCTTCCTTCCATAATGTCCTATCCAAGCTCCATTCTTCTTGTAGACCATGACCCTTCATGGATTCCTCCACTTCGTTATCCCAGGTCTTCCTTCCCTAATTTTCCATTGGTTGACTATTTTGTGTAGTCTTCCTTCAGGCATTCTTTTCAAATGCCTTTACCATTTCAGGCGGTTTTTCTCAATATCTTTTAGAATGGTTCTTTTAGCCTCCATCTTTTCTCTGATGGTCTCATTTCTTACTTTGTCAATTCTAGATATTCCCGCCGCTCGTCTCCAGTAGTCCATTTCTGTAGTTAAGAGGTTTTTCCCGAGGTTGCTTTTCAATGTCTTGAGTTTCTGATCCGTATGTCATGATGCTAAGTAATATACTATGCCTGGAAGAAGGGCGTATGTTACATTTTTCAGTTTTCGCAAGCTCCATGTGATGGCCCCTACCGCTAACGTTAGTTTTTAGTTGCCTAAACAGTCAATAGAGGTCAGAGATAGCACAATCGTTGTCCATATCAGAGGTTGATTGGTCTCTCAAGAGACAAAGTTCCAGTGGAAGAAAGGCGGATGTGAAGATACCCTAACCTTACTAGTGCAAAATCTATAAAATGGAACGTGACAGTCAGCTAATTAAATGGCCAGTTCTCTTATTTTGGCTCTCCCGTAAACTTTGAAAAATGTAACATGCGCCCTTCTTCCAGGCAACTGTTCATATTTTTTTTTTTGTTTGGGGATAATGTTTTTATTCCATGTTGAGTTGAGCATTGATATGGTCTTTTTACCATCTGAAATTCTTCTGTTTATTTCCATATCACATGCACCATCTATCTCAATTATGGAGCCACAATATTTAAAAGGTGTTAACTCTTTTTAGAACCCCTTCTGGGTTCATTTCTAAATACCCACTATTGGCTGAACTCATGTCTTCCGTTTCCTCAGCATTAATAACTAACCCCTATTGCTGGTATTCCTCATTCAATTTTCTTAACATATATCCAGCATCTTCTGTGTCTTGTCCAATGATGACCTGGTCATCCGCGAAGGATAGGATAGCGAATGTAATTATGGATAATGAGTAGATTTGGGTAATCATTTAATCAAGAAATAAAAGTTCCAACTAACAATTTGGAGTATAGATTACAATGTTAGGTGAAATATTCATTTTTAGATTAAATGATTACCGATGTACATTTCTTATAACTCGTATTTTTGGATAATATTAAAAGATAACCTCACCATCCACATAGAGATGAACCCCACCCCACCGAACCCAACACGACTGGTACAAGCGAGCCAATGGGAAGGCCGACTTCGAATGAGACCACGCCCTCCAGGTATAAATACCCCAACTCCAACCATCCGCTCTTCATTAACTGTCTAACCCTCAGGAAGGCCACAGCACGATGAGCGAAAGGTTGGTTTGTAGCAGCAACGTGACACGGTCCATCCCGGAAGTAGAAATCAAATTTCGTTAGATTCTAACTAATTAATAAGCAGATAGTTATCACAATTGGTGCTAAAGAAGCTAATACCCAATGGTTACTTATTTACAATATTCAATAATTGTTTTAAGCATTATTGTTGTTTTTGATTGTTATCGTTGCAGATATTAAAGAATCATTAGCTGAGCGGTCATTTTCAATAATTAATGTGATTCTATTGTTTACATTTATCGATGAAATTCCATTTAGCGGGGGATTAGTTTTATGTAAGGAAGTGATCCCAAATGCTATTAGGCTTGTTACAGTTTTCCCTGACATTTTCAATTTACAAATTCATTTTTATTTTTACTACCTTTAGTTTCTTCGCAACATTTGTATCATATTTTATAATATTTTATTTTTATTACTTTTTATTATCATTAAGTTCATGTTACCAGTTGGAAGAAATGGCGTCTGGTCGCAAAATTTCATTACATCGAGAGGCCTGCAACGGAAATGTTGATGGCGTGAATGCAGCGCTCGATGCTGGGGTGCCAGTGGATAAGAAAAATTTTAACCAGAACACTGCCTTACACCTTGCAACAGAGAACGGGGAATATGAAGTGGTGAAGGTATTGCTCGATGCTGGGGCAGCAGTGAATATGAAGAATAATAACCAATGGACTGCCTTACACCTGGCAGCATTTAGTGGTCATGAAGCAATGGTGACGGCGCTCCTCGATGCCAAGGCAGAAGTGGATATGAAGAACAGTAACCAGCGGACTCCTTTATATGTGGCAGCAGAAAGGGGTCATACAGCAATTGTGACTAAACTTCTCGATGCTGGTGCGACAGCGGATTTGAAGAATAGTTCTGCCTTGTACGTAGCAGCGCGTAATGGTCATACCAATGTGGTTAAGGCACTTCTTGATGCCGGAGCTGATCCAGCAGTTGGGCCAATTACATGCTGGACACCGCTAATGCAAGCATCTCGTTATGGCCACTTGGCAGTGGTGGAGCTGCTCGTTAACCACGGTGTCGCTATCAATGCCAGGGAGGATTGGGGATGGACTGCCTTAGGCTTTGCTAAGTACAAGGACTACATAACTGTAGCAGACTACCTGAAATCCAAAGGGGCTGTAGAGTGATCTTGACAGCCTGGTTGTCCACTTTTATGTTTTTCTACATATAATCTCTATATCTTTTATGTGTTTCTACATCAAAATATTCTTAGTATTCAATATGGTAAATGCAATGTTATTTATGGAAATATACTTTCTATTTTTGATAACTATATCACTTTATGAAAATGTTATTACTCATGGTTTATTGAATTTATTTTAATATCATTTAATTGTTGTTATAATAATTTTTTTATATTTAACAGCATTTTATGATAAAATTACCTTGTGATCTATTATTTTTATCGAGTGCCTTGAAGGTAATAAGGTAATACTTTTAAGTTATCAATTGATGAAAAATTTCTAAAGAATAAAATGTCTGTTAAACATTCTACAATAAAAAGTTATGCAGTTCTTAAATCTCATTCATTTTCCAAATAACATATCACAACTTTTTTTTTTTATTTATCTTAGAAAACAGTAAAATGTGATGTTACATATGCAGTTGGAACATTTTGATTCTTGAGTAGCTTAAAACTGATTCGGTGCGCTGTTGTTGCTTAATCTAATGAGGCTACTTATCACAATACTTAATCTAATGACGATACTTATCACAATACTATCTATAATTCACTAATTATTACTTATTTATAATAAAAGAAGACAAATCACTTTTATAGGGTGCATTTTATATATTGTATCTACGGGTGTTTCAGAATTGCACGGCACTATTTTAGGTATGTGTTCTACACAAAATAAACAAAAAAGTTGATATTAACATATATCTCAAACAGATATAAAAGGTTAAAAATTTATTATTTATTATTACTATTTACGTATTATTATTACAACATTTAGAGTAACTGTTCAAAGGGGTCTCCGTTTTGTTGAATGCGACATTTATCACAACGAATCCATGCTTCTCTGGGTCTTCATATAGCATCAGGATGGTGCTTGATAGTTACTGCGGCTTCCACGATCCGATTTCTTAGCTCTTCTTCTGTGTCAACTGCCGCAGAATAAACCATAGAGTTCATCCGGCCCCACACAAAATAATCTAATGACGTTAAATCCAGAGATTGTGGTGGCCATTAAACAGGTCCGTTTCGACCAACCCATCGGTCTCCATAAGTTGCATTTAAATAATCAGTGACACTATGAGAAAAGTGAGCTGGAGCACCCTCATGCATAAACCACAGCCTTTGCCTAAGGAATATCTTCTAGGAGTTCATGAATATTATTTTGCAAAAATGCGAGTAAGATATACCTGACAGCCTAGGTGGCAAAAAGAAGGGGGCGATTATGTTGTCGCCTAGAAGACCACACCAGACATTTATAGAAAAGGTATGTTGGTAATGTCCAACAGCAGTCGTATGAGGGTTTTCTTCAGCCCAAGTATGGGTATTTTGAAAATTAAGAATCCCATTATCCCTAAAGTGTCTTTCAATGGCCTCAAACGTTTTACGATTTGGTATTCTTCGGTTAGGAAATTTTTCACAATATCTTCGAACAGCAGCAGCACCGTTTCTATGTACCTCGCCATATGTTAAATGCATGTCTGTTTGTTCTGCAAAAGTGAATGAATTTGTGGTGTCTCGATGATAATCATAAATGAACTGTCTCCACAGTATTCACTCACACTGAAACACACAGACAAAACTTTTCATGTTAACAAACTTTACAATTTATGTATAAATGTATCTATAAAACCTGTGCCACTGCTACCCATGAAGGTTCTGGGGTTCAGTACATGGTAGAGACTGTTTTGTTTCTTGGCCAGCGGTGGGAGATTTCTGGATCACACTGAACCGCCAGATTTTCCCCCTTGTCCAAGATCCCATAGGATCCATCTCCTGCTGCTTAAATAAAAGTCTGCCAGAGAGCAGGATTTGAACCCAGGTCCTTCTGAACCGCAACTCTGCGCTTTACCACTATGCCACTTCGCTTTCAGTGTAATACTTTTTTTTCCATATGCCCATACAATTTATTGTGTGAGGGGGGTGTGGTGCAAAAAAGTTTGGGAATCCGTGTTTCAAAGGACCATTACTGCTTAGGAAGGGACGAATAGAGTGAATGAAAGGGGACCGTTTCAGAGAACTTCCGTTTGTTGGCTATATTTTGTTTATTTTAGATTTTTTCTTTCAGCAAAAAATATATTGATTTCAATATCAAGTGGATTATACCATTCTAGTGTTTTATTTAAGTTGCATAAATGTGAAATGAAATATTTTAATTCAATGTAAGGGTTTTATTTGTAATTGGAATCCTAAGACCCATCTGCTCTTACAGATTAGAGCTTTAGGGCTCCACTTTGTTATGAAAAAAGTGAGATATAATGACAAAATGTCCCAGTGTTACTGATTTGCTATCAATCTTTTCATGACAAACTTTACACTCACAACCCACTAGTTTCAAGCCACCTTTTTGATTCCTGATAATCCTCCAAGGTGTCTGAAAAGAAGAAGGCCTCTTGACCTTGTGAGTTAAATTTTGTGATTCCACTATTACCCGAGGATAGTTCCCCTAATTGCCTTTATCTCATTCCATTAAACATCTTTCGTTCTAATTACGTGGTGAATTATTATTATACAGTTGTTCATTTCAATAAATAAAAAACAGAAAAAATTTTATTAACATATCAAATATAACCCTTACATTGATTTAAAATATATCATTTCACAGTACTGCAACTTAAATAAAACACTAGGATGGTATAATCCAGTTGAAATTGAAATCTATATATTTTTTGCTGAAAGAAAAAATGTCTAAAATAAACAAAATATAGCCAACAAACGGAAGGTCTCTGAAACGGTCCCCTTTCATTCACTCTATTCGTCCCTTCCTAAGTAGTAATGGTACTTTGAAACATGGATCCCCAAACTTTTTTGCACCACACCTCCCTTGTACAATAAATTGTATGGGCATATGAAAAAAAAGAAGTATTACATCGAAAGCAAAGTGGTAGAGCACTGAGTTGCCGTGCAGAAGGACTTGGGTTCAAACCCTGCCTACTGGCAGACTTTTATTTAATCTATTAGCAGCAGGAGATGATGGATCCTATGGGATCTAGGATCCTCTATAAAGTGGGTTCCCAAAATTAGGGAAAAAAATCTGGCTGTGAGCGTGATCTGGTATAAATACCTCCCTACTCAACAAGAAACAGTATAGTCTCTACCATGTACTCCGGACCTTTCAAGGGTTTAAAATTTACTCTTTTAAATTATTGATTAAACCATAATAATGTCTATTCATCCCTCTTTTCCCAATCTGCTGGTGTTCCTCAAGGTAGTATCCTTGGCCCAATCCTTTTTACAGTTTATACAGCTGACATCCCAACTCATCCTAATACTATCCTTACCACGTATGCTGATGATACATGTGTATTATCAGTCAATACCAATCCAGTTATTGTATCCCAAAGCCTCCAATCCCATATCACTGATCTTGAAGAATGGTGTCAGAATTGGAGAATTAAAATAAATTCTCAAAAATCCCATCAAATCACTTTTACCTTACGTCGTAAACCAATGACTTCCTTCCCTTCAGTATCCTACAATAATATCCCACTTGTGCCTGTAGAACAGATCCAATACTTATGGTTGCATCTCGACAAACCATTAACCTGGAATCCTCATACAAGACTGAAAAGACAAGAAACCGCTCGACGTTTCAGGCTACTTCAACACTTACTAGACAAATGCTCTAAGCTCCCAATTAATTACAAAAGACTCATCTACATGACCATCATACGACCTATTTGGACTTCCGGAGTAGAGCTTTGGGGCTCCACTAAGCCATCGAATTATTCTCTTATCCAATCCCTACAATCCAAAATCCTTCGTAAAATCCTCATCGCTCCTTATTTTGTTAAGAATAAAGTCATCCATAACGACCTTAATGTCTCATTTGTTGCTGATTTGGCCCGAACCCGGTATCTATCCTTTAATAACAAACTTTATTTCCACTAAAAACCCTCTAGTTTCAAACCTAGCTTCCTCTTCAATTCCCAATAATCCTCCAAGGCGTGTCTGAGAAGAAGATGGCCACGTGACCTTCTTAGTTGAGCATGCGATTTGAGTACTACCAGTGGGTAGTTTCTCTACTTGTCATTATATCATGTCATTATGTATCACTCAGCCAATTTACTTGTTATATTACTGTAATATAGTTGTAAATATTAATAAATAAATAAAAATTATTGGTACGATTGCCTATTAACAGTGACAAGTCTGTGAGTGATATCTCTCCGGTTATAACTAATAAGTCTCTAAATTCGGTCTAATACTGTCGAATTAGTGTTGTTTTGCAACTAATTCATAAGTTCAGAATTTTACATATACATTTATAAGCAGATACGCCATTACAAGAGGTGGCTTAGTGGTAGAGCACTGAGTTTCAGTGGTCAATGTCATGTGTTCAAATCCGGCTGTAGCAGATAATCTATTTAATCTGTAACCAGGTTGGGACCCTCTATTTTAAAATATGCCTAAAGTAGAGTCATGTTTTCTATACAAAGTGCTGTCTGGTAGAATCCGTGGTTGTTTTGCATTGAATTGTTAAATTCGCATTCATTTGAATTATTACTGCTTTAATTTTTATCTTCTGTGTTTTACAAAGCCACCAGTTCGTTGTCAATTTGTATATATTAAGTATAAATTATTATGAAATTAGGGAAGAAATTGGTCCGGGTTGAGGTCAGATGATATAATTTCTTAAACAAGTTTGAACTATTTATTTCAAAGGGAGCATTGCAGGTCTTATTCTTAGTCTTCCCCATATATTTAAGGTCAAATAATATCATTCAAAATAATAATGAAATAACTTTGTTACATGTTGTGTCTCCTTTAGACCGTCTCCGATTCTAAAACTCCATAGTTTTAGGACTGTTGAGCTCTACATTTTTACAACTGTTGGGACACAAAATTGGTTTACGATTTGTTGACTAAGGCTACATTGACTCCAGCCAGTCTAAGCTTGTAGAAAATATAATAAAGAAACATAATTTAAATATCAAATAACAATTGAACATTTATGTTGTTGTTTGTTCATTTAACGTCAATTTTTGCTGCTATGGCTACATTGGGAGCTCTTAAATTTAGCCTAACCATGTTTAATTAGGATAGGGATTTTTAACGAGTACCTGACATCGTACAGCCTCGGGACCCCATTGAAAGTCCCCTCCAAAGGACGGCATACCGTGGATTTTTTACTCCTTTTAAAAAATCCTATGACCACCCGCGATCTTGGTCTTAGTAGTTCCACTAGACCACAGGTCGCGCATTTTTATAGCGAACTGCACAGAAAACTTGAATACGAAATCCAATATACTTTTATTTATTCAGTTGAAATATTTTATCTTTTTTGTAACATTATCTTCTTGTCAGAATCATTGCCTGGATCGATTATTTTACTTTTTATTTTGTTCTTCAATGTTAGATTTACATTCTCTCTCTTGTTTCCCGTCTTCTTCTTGTCTTCCTTCTTTTAACGCTAATGAACAGAATGCCTTAGTCTATAATTAGTTTAGTTATTTATTTGTTCAGGGAAGAAAGAATTAATTCCTAAAAGAGTGGTAAACAATTTATCAGAAAGCAATAATTGATCCCACCTTGCACATATTTGCCTATCTGTAGAGACAAGATACACAAATATTAAAAAATGAAATAATTGGAATATAGAAAATTTTAATAAAAATAAAATCTAATATAGAAAATTATCATGTCACAGTGTTTGTAAAAAAACTCCTCCGAAACGACTTGACCGATTCTTATGAAATTTTGTGTGCATACTCAGTAGCTCTGAGAATAGGATGTAAACTATTTTTCATACTCCTAAGTGATATGAGTAGCAGTGATGCTTGATGATGCTGCATTTTTGATATGTTGTAAGGGCATATCTAAGTAGTGTAAATCCAAGTTTACAGCCAAAAAACCGGACAGGAGAACTTTTGGTGACCGAAAAACCTCAAAATTTTCGGAGTTATTTCAGTTTTTCAGCCTGTATCTCCTAATCGGAGCGTTTTTGGGTAGTTTAAATTTCCTACAATTTGAGCCCAACCACAGCTCTGTAGGTCTAATAGATCCTGAGTTAAGTTCCAATCATATAATAAATAACTGGAATCTTATCTCTATCAATTTTATTATATAAAATTCCTGAAATTGGAGTAAACTAGATACTGAAGTGGAAATATTTAAATTATAAAATAAAAGTATTATTTTATTTATAGAACGACATCTATGGCGCGACCTTTTACATACAAAAAACAACCAAGTTGTACAATATTGTTTAATAAAAAAAATTATTTAAAATGATTGAACTAAAACGGGATATAAGTTAATGAGAAAATAAGTAAGTAAAAGAATGAGAACTAACTAATAAATAATTAAAATGAAAGAATGGTAGTAATGCCTACAATGAAACTTAGTAATAAATATAATTTATAAACACAGCAAACCTTGTCATGGAAGTCTACGGAGGTGAACCTAAATAATATCCTACAAAAACTAGGAATTTAAAAGTTAAAACAAGTAAATAAAGTAGGGGGGGGGGGAATTAAAAAACAGAAGTGAGGAATAACAGTATAAGTAAAGCTATGATCTGCAGCACTATCTGTTGGGAAAATGGAGAAGTAAGCCCTACTTAATGAGACAGTTATTGAGATAAGAAAAATATACTGTTTATACAAAGTATTACATATACATACAATAATATAAAATGATTAATTGCCGGGAGAAAAAGAAAGGAAATATGAAAAAAAAATTAAATATTTTTAATGAGGTTAAGGTTGTGTCTGTAAGTCATGGAAATGCAATTTATGGTTAATTGGGTTCCTTTTAAGGTGGATACAAATGAATTCTGAAATTAACCTTTCATTACAGTTAGAATTTATGGCAAGGGCTATTGATCGAAAGTTAACTGAATGGATGAGAACAATCCCTTTCCTTATCTGATCCTCAACACCCTCTGGCAAAATAATAACCCTGATGCCATAATTGGAACTAAAAATAAAAACCTCATTTTCTTTGCCTCTACAGACGTTGAGACAGAATAATAAACTATAATACTAATTAATGAATTAAAAGAGATAGCTGAGAAGAAAGGATACAAATCTCTTTCCAGAAAACATAAATTATGACCACCAAGAAAATTAAACAAATAAACCAGAGAAGATTAAATACGGATCTACAATTAGGTGTTATGTTTCCATGTTTTATCTCAACTGCCCCTGCCAGTTTACGAATAATTATAGTAAACTCATGAAAGAAAGAGAGATTATCTATCCCGTCAAAGGAAATCCTATAGGGTACGAGATATAATTGAAACCATGTTCGTAAGGCACTACTCACCCCTACTGATTATTTATCTTGCCCCGGCTGCAATTTTGCTAAGGCATTCACCACTGTTACCAACATAAGCCCGCCAAGTAAAGGAATCGATATGTAGTTCTTGTAGAGGTACGGTAGGTGTTAACGTTCCTGTTTGGATCCCAATTGTGGCGATCATACTTCGCGGTATGTTAAATCTGGCATTCTATCAATTCCTCCTTGATAGTCTTGCTCATACCCTCTTCCACATTAAAGCCGTCAGAGTTTTGTCAACCCCTCGGTGATTTGTTTTCCCCAGATGGTTAGCGAGCGTCACCTCCTTCTGTTGTTCGGGATCCATAACTTCTGTTGTTTTCACCAGGAGGCGACACCGGATTAAGGAACGAACGACCTCTATTTTCTCAACATTCTACAACCATCGGATATTGTTCCATATCACCCCGTTCATGACTTAAAAGTAATGGGTAGCCCATGCGATTGACGCTTCCTTCAATACTCGATATATTGGCTTCTAATTGATTCTGGATTGAGACCTAATAGTGACGATTTTATGTTTATCCTAAATGGAAAACTCCATTTTCAACTGCCCCGTGGTCATCATCTTCCAAATAACCTGTCTGGGTTTTATGTCGATGATGGTATTTAACACATCCATTTCTGGTGGTCTCTGGTCATTTGTACTTATGACCCCTTCAGAGGAATCTCCGCTGCTCTGAAGGTCCTCTGCCTCACAATCTGCTTCGCATTCCAGTTACCCATACGACGTCCATTCACGCTTGAAACGCTGAGGAATTCACAAGAATGTTACCCCACCTCCATATTGTATTGGTTGAACTGGTTTTTCTTGGGGTTTATCTCTTGCAGAATACTCCTTCAATTTTCCAACCCCTAATGACGAACACATACAGCCGGAAGTATACTATACCGACCAACAGTGGGGTAACGCTCCTCCAGATTATGTTATGTATACCCTGTGGATCTTGCCTTCCTTAAAAAATATATCCATAAACTCCCTTCAAACAAATGGTCAGCTGTCAGTCTTCCCTCTGAGAAATAACCCCGATCATCCCTTGACTGTTTCTCTGCATCCCTAGACACTTATATTAATTCCTCCTTATTATAACTATCCACTGTCTGTTTTTTTCTCCTTATCCTTGTCCCACACTCCATATGCTCCACTTTATAAACTGTCATGTGCCCTACGGAACGCCACCTCTCTTTCTACTTTACACTTATCGCTTAAAGTGATAAATTTACAATCACACAGCTGTATCCTTTCTCATGTACACAAGGTGTTCATCGCACCCTGACAGATTTTCATGCTTGAATCCATGAGGCATTGCACTCCCTTTGAAACTCTTATAATAAGCTACTCATGACAAAACACCTTCTATGTTGTTGAGCACCTTCTGTGTCGTTGCCTTTCCACCAACACTCTCCTCATTCCTCGCTCCTCTTACTACTACTTCCTCCTGCAGATTCTCTGACTCCATGCTCACTCTCCTCTCTCCTTCTGTTTCTTCAAAATTGAAAAATGTGGTCAAATATAAAATAAAACAAGTCAATTGTTTACCGTCGCCCAAAGTAGACCCAAATGGAAGAAATTATTTTAAATTGTTAACTAGTAAAGAAATGAAATAAGTCAAGCAGAGAATTTGAGAGAGGAGAACATTCTAAGGAACGATCATCAGAACAGAAATTATAATCTTTATTATTATTTTATAACAATAAGTGTACTTTAAAAATTATGAGGATTTAAAATAATAATAATAAACTTAATCTCAATTTAGAGATAAAGCACATATAAATAAATTAATATAAAGTTGAACATTTTTTTTTATGAATAGGATTGAGTACTCATCGCACGGATATTTTTATTAAAGCCATTCATTCGCATATATTCCTCTTCCATATTTTCATCGCCAAAAAATCCTCTATCTTCTTCTTCCGCTTCTTCTCCTTCTATTTCATGGTTTTCTACAGAATCTTTTTCTACCACAGAATCTTCCCGTCGATTCCTCACTGGCTTGGTTGTACCGTAACACTGGATTGCGAATTTCAACTCGAGGAAAAACGCTTCTCCAGGTGATATCTAAATTAAAAGATAAAATTAATTGTTAGATAATAATTAAATTGTTCAATTCATTAAAAAATATTTATCTTCTTAACTTTTTTAAAATAAAATAATTTTATGGCATCCGAAAAATGTCTAGAAACATCAATCATAATCATACAAAATAAAATAAATATGTATAGAGAGGTTTCAGCAATAACTATTGTTCTGTGCAATTCAGTGATAAATACATAATAACCGTTAATGTGATAAATTAAATTTCCTATAAGTTTCATAGAAAATATTTATAAATATTTTAAACAGATGTAAAGAAATATTAAAACAACTACTTTAGAGAAAGTGAACTTTATTCAGACTTTCCTCGTTAACTTCCAATGTATTTTATATAAAATTTGTTTAAAACAATTTTACAAAGTAGTTACTTAAAAATTTGATACATTCATTGAGATGCAGGGCTGTAAAAATCGGTAAAATAAAAAAAATGAGTAAAAAGTTAAAGGTTCAGGTGTTGTCCATTAATAACTTTTTTTTATAGCAAGTTAATGCAAAGGACATAACAACCAAACTTGTAGAGCAGGGGTGCCAAACCCAAATAATCTTAAGGGCCGCATTGGAAATGCTTCATAGATAGCTAAGTAGCATAAATAATTATTTAGCTCCACATTAGATTTAGAACCATCATGGAAACATTTTTGGAGTGAAAACTTTAAACATAACGAGTCATTATTAATATTTTTACTATTATTCGCAAGCGTAGATAATATTAAAAAAGTGATAGTAAAAGTACGTTATAATGATTTGATTATATTTTATCTCATAACTTTGACAGATAATTTTTGAATATATGTATGAAAAGCGTATTATTTTAATGCATTGCTTTTCACTACTTTGGCCGTTATAAAATCCATTTGCCAGAAAAATCTTCAATTTCAAGACCACATCAGGAAGATTTTAAAAATATTTAATATCACTAAAAAAATTACCTTCTCTGTCACTGCAACTTTTCTCACATTCCAAAGAAATTCTAATATAGAAACGAAAAATGCAACAACGCAACCGACAAGCAATACTAAGAAAACACCACCAACATGAGCTATACTCAACCTCGATGAGTCCTTTTTTTTATCATCACCCTGCAATATTTTTATCATAAAATATAGTACCAACATTATTATTTAAAAACATATATTATAAATAGCTACAATTAGGAGTTCGGTACCGGGCATTTATTTTTCTGATTTTTCCACCACTTGTCCTTTAACTGTTGTAGCCTACCGGATTCTTGCATTTTCAAGACAGCACCGCTGATTGGAATGCGATATGGCGAATCTGTTAACAATCGAACCAAGTTTCAAAAGTAGCTAGAAATAGAAAAATAATAAAAATTGATTTTTTATTAAACATTTGTATTAATCTTAAATGATTCGATAATGAAAGGTTTTGAGACTAATTAATACTAATAAATACAAAAAAGGACAACCTCTTTTCTTATAATAATTATATTTATATCTAGGAAAGAAATTGGTTGACTGGTAAGTACTAATGAAGGATGGAGGTTGGGGGTGCAGTCAAAAATTACACAATAAATAAGTGGAAACCTATTATATTTTATGTGTGCCAACGTTTCGACCTACTTTGTAGGTCATCTTCAGGGCCAATAGGAGTGGCTACTCGGTGCAGAAAGTAACTGCTAGAAATAGAACAGTTACTTTCTGCACCGAGTAGCCACTCCTATTGGCCCTGAAGATGAGCTACAAAGTAGGTCGAAACGTCGGCACACATAAAATATAATAGGTTTCCACTTGTTTGTTGTGTAATTTTTGACTGCACCCCCAACTATTTCCATCCTACATATATTTATATCTATAGGGACAAAAATCTTTCTAGTAAAGAAAAACTTATAAACTTTAGAGTCATCATTTATTTATAATAATAATAAGGCTTAGCGAAGCCGAGGACACAAGGCTGATAGCAAATATTTCTGCTTACTAACTTTCATCCAAAGGCCATGACCCAAGCCTCACTCAAAATTATCTTTTAAAGAATTTGTTAGTTACTGAGCCCATCTTAATCTTCATAACGCTATCACTTCAATAATATTAACTGGGTCCAATTCATCATTTATTTACGTTTATAATTTTTTAAAAACAAATTCTCATTTATACTTGTATTTTACGAGACCCTCATATCTATAATCATACTAAATTAATTATTCTATATTTTATAGATGTCGCTAGATGAAAATAATTCAGTTTAAAAAAAAAAGATGACCAAATTACACTTTGTTAATTTAAACAAAAATCTAGTTTGTTACTTTTTCTTTTCCCATTTTTCTCAATATTTTATTAACAATTATGCGTGCTTTTGTTTCCATCTAGCCTTCTGTTTTTCTTTATTTTCCACAATAATTTTGATTTCTTTCCATATTGTTCTCTATCTAGGCAGCCTTTGTCAGTTGTTATTAATTTTTCTGGTTCCTCTCTCATTTGTTTTACATAACCTCATACACTTTTGTATTCACGGATTTTATCAAATATTTTCTTGTTAAGTCTCTCTTGCTCTATTCTTACCATGTGCCCTTAGAATGTTAGTCTTCTGATTCTTATTTCGGTTTTTAGGTCTTTCACATCTCCGCATGTTACTTTTATTATTATGCATGTTTTGTAAAACCAATTTAAGAAGTTTTGTAGTATATTTTTATAAAAATATCTTTCAAGTAAAACTCTATGCAGTGATTGCATAGCAAACAAAAAGGGTGATACAGATGATTTTAGAGCAATACCAAATACAAACTTTTGAAGTCAACCGTTTTTGAGTTAAGTTGAGCATGAACAAACATATATCCAGACATCACAACAAAACTAATCAAATTGCATTAAAGGATGGTCAAAATGGATGTTTCTTTTTAAATTTTAACCAATAATTTACAGGATTAGAGATAAACATTGCAGACTTTTTATTGATATTCATATAATAATCTTAAAGTTTATGTATTCTTGGAACTAAAATTGAAACTTACTAAAAGGCATGGCTATCCCGTAACCTTTGGAATCGAGGAGGCTGCCGACTTGCATTAATGAGCAATGTTTTTCCTTCTGATATTCGATAGTAGTCGATTCCATAAAGAACGCATAGTCCCTATTACCTTTCAATACTCTTTCGACTCCTTCGTCATTGCCATTTGTGAAAACAGACGGATGGGAGGACTCCATTTGACTCCAAATTTTTTGGTAGAGGCTTACATTACTGTTCTAAAACATACACAATCAAATTATTAATCATGGCTATAACTGTTAACATTGTTTTAATTATAACTAACTGAGATACCAAAGTTGCTGTGCTGATATATTTGAATATATATATATATATTTTAACAAGTTTATTTTTTTTTTATCGCTTATCTAGTCCGTCAGGTGCTTCTACGATAGATAGAAGCACTATTGGGGTAGACTGAAAGGATTTGAAGCCCACAATCTATAACCTCATTTTGTGGTGAGTTATCGTTACAAGTGGACGTATTCCTAACCTCAATTTATTGTTTTATTTGGCCAAGTAATAGCCAATATTTTTCAGATAATAATATATTTGTTTTTGTGGCTCATCGGTAAGCATCCTACGGTAATAAGTAAATAGTATTGTATGTAATTTTTGTTTTTTCTTAAAATTAATTATTTCTTAGCTATTTTAGTTGGTTTTATGGTGTAGTGTTATGCTTGGTTAAGTTATATTTCTTTGATGAATTAATACAAGGTATTTTTTGGGACTTTTGTTTTTTTTATGGTCTTCAGATGGTTGGACCTTGGACCTAAACCTGCAAGCCTGTTCACAATATATATAATAATCAATATAAATATAAAATGTAAAGAATTAAAATAAATGCTGTAAGTGTAATACTACTAAAATTATTTTCATACCTTGAAAAAATT
Source organism: Troilus luridus (assembly GCA_964056705.1). Taxonomy (NCBI): domain Eukaryota; kingdom Metazoa; phylum Arthropoda; class Insecta; order Hemiptera; family Pentatomidae; genus Troilus; species Troilus luridus. The sequence continues at coordinate 425,355 of OZ057415.1, forward strand.
AGCTGATGAACCTTTCTTCAACACGCCGTATTTGATTTTATTCTGATTAGCGAGGTCTTCGACGCTTTCAATTGTGGCCTCCATTCTGTCCATTGTTAAGAAAGCCGCAAGGTTGGCAGTGTAAGAGGAAATCATAATTAAGACAAAGAACCACCACATTCCAGCTACGACCCTCGTAGAAAGTGCTCTACAATATTTTTTAAGTATTGTAAACTATTAGGCGATATTTACATTATTTTTTTTAATAGTCTGATTCAAGTTGTTTTTTTAAAATTGTATGATTAATCTCACAGAAAGAAAAAAATCTAACTAGTGTTACAGAAGTTATATTCTATTCTAAATATCTGTTTAATAGCATTTAATTATAATTATAAATCTGTCTACACACAGAATTACTTATCATAGTTGTGACCAACTAATAAAGTAATTAATTACTGCCTAGAAATCAGGGTCCAAAATCCTAGATTACGCATCCAGGGAATAAGCAATTAGAACATAGAAAGGTTCTCCATTGTATTCTTAGAGGTGTAAAGGTTGATGAGTAGTGGGAGCGACACTCGAACCAACAACTACAGTAGTTATAAAGATATGCAGGGTATAATGCATAAGATGGAGAAATCCCCAAAATACTCCTGACTATCTCAACTCATGGAAAAAGAAGAAGAGCGAGCTGAGGTGGTCAGGTGACGTGGCAGGTGCTGCTTTAAAAATCCTCAGAGTTAGGGACTGGAAGGCGTCGGCACAAGACCATGATGTTTGGAAGAAGTTGATGGAGACCAAGACCTGTAACCGGGATGCAGTACAATTATCATAAAAACAAATTTCATAGAATGTAGGATTGACAAGACCACACTGCTTTGGTTGATTATTCAGTCCAATTGCAATGCTGAAAACATAATGCACAAGCAGACGATAAGGTAAGCTGTTTCAAAATTGGAACAGTGAATTTATAAATGTTACTGTTGACTTTGGAGTGATTATTGTGGATTGCAGTAATTTTCCTTTTTTCTATTTACAAATGGACCATTAATAAATAACTTTATTTATAAGTGTTATATACCACCCTCTTCCTACTCTTGACATAGCTAAAGGTTTAGCTTCTCACAGGTTCCTTAAACTCACATCCTAGCCTAAACTTCTTTGTTGATCAATGTACCTAAATGACCAGGAATTCACTCATTATATTGTACTAGCGACACTCCCGCCCCCCCCCCCCAGCTCTGCACGGGTAATAAGGTATATTATGCCAACATATTTGGCTTTCTAATGTATTTTATTATTTAGATATTATAAACATAAAAACAAAACAAAATATTTCTTTAAATACAAATTTATTTTCACGCACGTTAATTTTGTGCGATAACCCATAATATACTCATTTAAATTATATGGTATAAAATATTCTAATAATGCCCATGAAATGCTTAAGGTAACTACAGTATTTAAGTTGATAAGGATTAATACTGTACTCGTCAAAATAGCTTTCCAAATACCGCATTGTACGTTATCAATTTTTTTAGAAAATAAAATAGGTTAAGTAAGCTTTCTTTAAAAAAGAGATATACGCTATCTCTGAATTTTTTGTAGATCTATAAAAGAGGAATATAACTCGATGTGTTGTTTCATTATATGTCAAAGGGATCAACAAAACAAATTGGTTTTCACAAAACAAATTACATACCTAAACCTTCCTGGTGCAATTTACAGCGAAAAGATGCGGCCGAGGACTTAGTTTTATAATATCTATAGACAAGGGTATTAAGGGCTGCATTGTGATCCTGTTATCTTCCTCTAATGTTATTTTTCTTTTTTTCAACTTCTCTTCTCACACTAACTAACTTCAAGTTTAGATTGAAATCTTGTAGTATGTTTGGCAAGTTTTATAAACTCATATCTGCAATGCTGGTGAATCAGTGGTTGAGTCGAATTTTGTCCAGAAAGAGTTAATGTATAGAGGAAAGCGAAATTGTGTCATCCTTGTCGTTTTTGGCTTGAAATAGAGTTGAAATATAACCAATAACTTCATTTCATGCCATTGCCTGACTCAGCTCCTATTAACTAGGAAAATAACTCGATTCCGCTAACTTAAGTACAAGAAACTCATTTAGGAGAAAATTCGAATTTACTACACCTTCACTGGGTCTCTCTCTCTCTCTCTCTATCTCTCTCTCTCTCTCTCTCTCCCTCTCTCTCTCTCTATATATATATATATATATATATATAAATATACACACACATACTCATATTAACATGGATAGATAAAGAATACTTCTGTGTATAGACAGCCTGTAATCAGCTCAGCTTCACACAGCCTATTCTACTTTTTATCTATTTCTACAACACTCACAAGAAATCTTACTGACTAATACAAACAAGTATTGGTTTTAATTAATAATACCAAACATTAGGATGCGATTAATAATCAAAGAAACTTGTGCAAATTTCTGTTACAAAACAAATTAGCCTTTATTTAGATAAACCAGTCAGAAAAGTTTATGGGTTATTAGGAAACAGCAATGATATCTTACTGAGGTGCAATATCAGAGCCTTGTTGCATGAGCGATCCAATATTATGCCAGATAGCATTGTATATAGCCAAAGTGTTTTCAAGCTCTTGAGGGTCTTTGTTGCACGGGTGAGGGTTTTTCCATTCCATTGGTGAGATCCTGCAACAATGTTAGTTTGGGATTTTGAATAAAACATGCTTCATTCGACAGCAGTCTGGTTTCTTCTTCTTTCTCTTCTTAACTTCTCCTATAATCTGGATCCTTCATGAATTTATGTGTTACAACATTAACAGGGAAATTAATGCACAACATGAAGTTTTATCAAGGTTTAGTAAGAAATGACACTTTGTAGCAGTAAGTTCGTATAAGACATCAGGTGTTAGACAAGGTTAATAACGGTTTCACAGGTGCAGATCTCGATCGAGTTTAGCGAGGGAAGGCCTTTGGCTTTTTCTTACTTTGGCAAAAGATCACAGCCTTGAGCCATAAGAGACCCAATAGAAAACCAAAGGCAGTTGTGGAGTGAGAAGGTGCACTCGAGCTCGGTTGGGTCTGGATTGCATGGGTGAGGATTATCCCATTCATCGGGTGTGCATCTGGAACAGATATTATTATCTACGGCTACATTTCTACAAGTTCAGGCGCCAGTGTGAACAGATTACTAATATCAAGGTAAAACATACGGGGTAATTCTTAATAAAAAGCCCTACAATCATAGGGAAAGGAAAGAAAATCAAACAGTAAGGCAATAGCCAACTAACTCTTGAGACCAGCTCAGCTTTCTGAGCTCGACACTTGCTCCATCGATGGATCCATATCAATTGTAAATTGAGATTAGAGACAACCTCTTTGATTCAAGCAGAATGTTAGACTAAAATAAACAACACAGACAAATTTGATAATTAGTATTTTCACCTGCATTTGCTTGACTACAAAAAAAACAACAACATAGTTCAGTCTAAACATAGATAGAAGCTTTTAATCAAAATACCTAATAAGTCACAAAAATAACCGAACCTGTTGATATTTTCCCAATTTAAGTACCATAAGGGCAGGAAAAAGGTGTATATTTATAAAACAAAATGCAACACATGTAAACTCACAGTCAAAGAACATAGCACCCTACATCCAATACAAGTACCCTATAGGCTTTTTGGACAGTGGAGTTAGGAGTATGTTGCATTTTGTTCTTTTTATATTCACCGAAGTTCCCATCTTGCTCTGTCCAGATGATGCCTGAATTTAGAAATATTCACATACGCTCTCAGTTTTTCATTATTTTTAAGACTCGACGCTTCTTGTTTAAGATTTTCCAGTTACGTCCTAATAATTAGTTTATATATCATTTTGAGCTATTGATCTTCTATATTAATTTAATTTATTATAAATGCAATAATGTACATTATTATTATTAAAGAATAGTATTTTATTACTGTGAACCATCAAATGGCCAAGAAAAATAAATAAAACTACAAATTATACTAAGTTTTACCATTTCCAAAAAATTAAAATTGAAAATGGATAATATGAAGAAATGGAAAGGGTGCATCGAAGAAAATTGAACACATTAAAATGAGTACAAATAATCTGTGATCCTACATTTAGTTGAGAATGGCTAATTGTAAAATTGAGTTCCGGGAATCATCTTTGATTGATCTGCTTTGTGGTCTCAGAGAAAATAGTAGGCAAATCTAGAATGTTTTATTTTCATACAATTTTTGGATCCTATATGAGTACATCTTAAAACATAGAACTTCTAATTTTAAGGAGAGGGAAATATAACAACTTTTTTATGGTTGAATACAAAGTATCGTTGTTGAAAATAAATAAGCAAATGTAAAAATGATAAAATCAAGATTTTGAAGTATTTCATGTTACTAATACTTGGTTAAAGGCAATCATTAAAAATATTTTAATGATTATCTGATCTTGTAATATTTACCATTATGAAGTTGTCAAACACTAACAATAATAAATCAAATTTTCACACTGACTCCCAGACGACTCAGTTAATGCTACATTTTAAGCAGTAAACTACACTGTACATATAATGTTATTAACTTTTAAACCAGAGTTTGAATTATTAATAATGAGAAAAAAAGATAAAAATGTCATGTAATCGTGTAATTTTTCAAGAGCAGAAAATAAATATATCATTATTAATAATTCAAACATAAAAATTCAGGTCCTGTTAAAATATTATTTACATTAATTGGTAATTCTATTTATACACACAAAACAAAAATAAATAATGATATTTACTTTTATATTTGAATCTAGATATTGGAAAGCAGGAAAACAAAAAAAAAGTTTTAAAAAACACAAAATTTATATTAAAAAAAGAAGCTTTATGAAAGGGAATCACAAAACCTGAAATCAAAAATTTGTAAAATGTGTTATATTAAGACTACTTAAATCTAAAACAAATAATAAATAATATTTTATGTATATCTTCATCTACATTTCAAATCCATAAAAATTGGTTGACTAATGTTTAATAAAGTGGGACTGATTATACAGCTCATGATTCTTTTGATAATAATAATAACAAATAAACAACCACGTATATTGGTTATAAAATCAATATTTACTATAAAAACATGGACCTTTATCATGACTCATGATTGACTATCGCTGATAAAGTTTACTTTAGCGGCTGGTAGAGAATTTTGAAAGTTTATAGCTGCTTTAGGAGGCCAATAGAGTGTTTGTCATTGGCACTGCTTGGAAGCCAGGTTCAATGAAATGTCAACAGTAGCAAGGCAGCTATATGTTGTTATCATGTCATCAGGAGTAAGGCAGCTGTAGGTTATGCTAACTTGTCAGCAGCAGCAAGGCAGTTACAGATTGTGTTAACCTGTCATCATCAGAAAGCCAGTAATAGGTTATGTTGCCATGCCATCAGCAGTAAGGTTGTTATAGGTTACATCATCAGTAGTAAGGCAGTTATAGGTTGTCACCAAGTCAATAACAGTAAGGTAGTTATAGGTTGTGTAAACCTGTCATCATCAGAAAATAAATAATAGCTTTAATTTCCAAAGGATTAGCATAGACATGGCAGTTACAGGTTGTGTCATCAGCAGTAAGGTTGTTATAGGTTACATCATCAGTAGTAAGGCAGTTATAGGTTGTCACCAAGTCAATAACAGTAAGGTAGTTATAGGTTGTGTAAACCTGTCATCATCAGAAAATAAATAATAGCTTTAATTTCCAAAGGATTAGCATAGACATGGCAGTTACAGGTTGTGTCATCAGCAGTAAGGTTGTTATAGGTTACATCATCAGTAGTAAGGCAGTTATAGGTTGTCACCAAGTCAATAGCAGTAAGGTAGTAATAGGTTATGCTAACTTGTCAGCAGCAGCAAGACAGTTATAGGTTGTGTTAACCTGTCATCATCAGAAAATAAATAATAGGTTTAATTTCCATATTATTAGCATAGACAAGGCAGTTATAGGTTGTGTCATCAGCAGCAAGGTAGTTAAAGGTTATGTCATCAGTAGGGCTACATACTGAGATTATGTAGCCATGTCTCCAGTAGTTAGTTATGTTACCAAGTCAATAGAAATAATATAGTCATAGGATGTTGTTACCATTTCCTCAGCAATAACACAGTTATAGGCTATGTCACCACGCTATCAGCAGTTACTGATTACAACACCAAGTCATAGCAGGGTTTTGATCACAATGCTTGGCCTGCAATGGTTCCTTTATAATTGTTTTATCTTTTTATTTACTTTTGTTGACAAAATTAACTTTAAAGTTGTTAAATATTTTTAACAAAGCCATATCTAATAATTTTTATAGGATTGAAGTAATATCAGCATGAGTTACATTATGGATATTACACTAAATACTAAAAAAATATCTTTTAAAATGGATTCAAATATAAATCTTGCTAAGACGAAACAATGGTCCAGGTGGAGTTTAAAAAAGGATTTAAATAGTTCTCCCTAATTAAGAGAATTTTTTGTACCTCCGCCGGGACCATTTTCTTCCTCATATTTATATACAGGGTGACTGGTAATTAGTGGTGGAGCCGTTAAGGGGTGATAGTATGGGACAATTCCAGTCAAAATTACTATGAGACCTACTGTCCTAAAGTTAACCCTTTCAAAGATATTCCTACATAAAGAATTTTACAAAAAAATCCTATTTTAAAATCTTAAAATAGCTATAAATCCTAAAAATTAGTCTTTCTGCCCCATTTTTATTTTGTTTTGCAACAAAGATATTCTAAATAAGGAATATTAATAGTCAAATCTTCGTAATTGTCGGTATCTTACGTATAAATTGTTAAATAAAAAAAAAATACGGTGACTGCCTTTAAAACGTTGATTTACTTAAGTCCCCCTCAATTTATACTTACATAATAATTAAAAAACATTACATTTCATTACCTTTCAAATGAGGTGTTAAAATCAAAAATTAGTTATGAAACCACGAAGATATGATCGATGGAAAACGGAAAATGGAGAACCCGAGAACAAAGGTCTCCAACGCAGGAGTCGATAGTAATCAAGCGCCTTGCTTTGCCCCTCCTTTCCTCGGTCCACTCTTACAGGTTTACTGTGTTCGGATGTGCTCTCTTAGCTTACTTGCTCTCAGATTGGAATTTTCTAACGACTTGGCTTTTTACTGAACTTTTGTGATTGATTCTTTTCCGACGACCCTGCACTGTACCTGGTTTTCTGTGATCGATTTTGTAATTGAACCTCAGCAGCGTATTCTAAAATCTGCGTATTCTTCGATACTAAACGGTATTATTCTTTCTGTATTAGTCATTGTTAGTCAGATTAACCTGACAATCAGTCATGCAGCAGCCAAATCGTGAGGAATAACAGAAAGGAGGGCACAGTCCAGGGTCGCCGGAAAAGAATCAATCACAAAAGTCCAGGAAAAAGCCAAGTCGTTAGAAAAATCCAATCTGAGAGCAAGTAAGCTAAGAGAGCAGATCAGAACACAGTAAACCCGTAAGAGCGGTCTGAAGCAGAGAGGGGCAAAGCAAGGCAATGATTCCTACGTCAGAGCCCTTTGTTCTCGGGCTTTACCCGGGTTCTCCATTTTCCGTTTTTCATCGATCATATCTTTGTGGTTTTTTATTTTAACAGTTCATTTGAAAGGTAATGAAACGTAGATGTTTTTTAATTATTATGTAAGTAATAATTTTGAGGGACTTTTTTGAGTAAATCGACGTTTTATAGGCAGTCTCCGTATTTTTTTTTTCATTTAATGTTTTTGTTTAACGATATTCGTGAAAGATACCAACAATTACGAAGATTTGACTATTAATATTCCTTATTTAGAATATCTTTGTTGCAAAACAAAAAAAAATCGGCCAGAAAGACCAATTTTTAGGATTTATAGCTATTTTAATTTTTTTAAATAGGATGTTTTTTTAAAATTCTTCAAGTAGGAATATCTTGGAAAGGGTTAACTTTAGTAGACAGTAGGTCTCATAGAGGAATTGCCCCATACTATCACCCCTTAACGACTCTGCCACAAATTATTAGTCACCCGGTATATAAATAAATATGAGGAAGAAAATGGTCCGGGCGGAGGTAAAAAAAATTCTCTTAAATAGGGAGAACTATTTAAAAGGATTTTAAATATATGGTCAACAGAAATAATTCAAGATAAATCTTACTAATATTAGATTAAGTAAAATAAATCATCTTAATTAAACTAAGCATTGAAAAGTCAATATACTTCTTTTAATGAAATTACTGATTTAGCAATCAGATAATGATAAAACATCATATGTTGTGTTAATAATAAATAGATCTGATGAAGAAAAATAAGTTTTAAGTTGATAATAATAAAGTAGGAAAGAAATTTGTTGACTGGTAGATATTATAATAGGATGTAATTAGTTGGGGGTGCAGTCAAGAAAACACAGCAAAATAAGTTTCACTTATTTTGCTGTGTTTTCTTGACTGCACCCCCAACTAATTACATCCTATTATGATAATAATAAAGATAATAAGAGGGTTAAGCTGGTATGTTGTGTTTTAACTGTACCAAAATCTTGTTTTAGGTTAAAATAAACAAAACCCGAATGTTGCCTAATAAATAATACCTTACCTCGCTAAAAAGTATAGCAAAAGAGAAACACCTAAATATGCAGTTGCCATGTATACCCAAACGTCAACCGAAAAAGGTGACAGAAATGAAAATAATTCTGGGGGCTGCTTCAATGGTTTACTGTACAATATACTGATCCCTAAAAGAAAAAAATTACATCAAATCTTTACATCACTCTGAATTTTTCATATGAATATTTTAACATATAATATGATGTCATGTAATATATAAGGAGAAAGAAAAAAAAATAATGAAGACAAATATATTTTATAATACCAAGGGTCATGAAAGGCATGGTGAAGTCTACTGCACTTCTCCTTTCGTAGTTTATTGTTAAATCGCATATTCCAAGATCGGCTCTCTAAAAATCGAGAAGAAAATAATGATAAAGGTCTTATTTACTAATTAAAAAGAAAAAGTAATTTTTACTTTAAGGCATTCAGTCTTCTAAGAACTAGCTAATAATATTTCTGTCAAACATAATTTTTTTTTTTTTAAATTATTTTATTGAATTGTACAAATGTAATATATGCATCTAGTACAAGGGCTGTATGAATAAATAAATACATGAAAGGACATGTAGAGGCACTACCCATTGGCAGCACTCTAATTACATTTCTATTATAGAAGGTCCCGAGGCCATCTTCTCTTCAGACGCCTAGGAGGATTGTCCGGGATGGAATTGGATCCAAGGATGGAAACTAGTGGGTTTGGATGGGGTTGGAGTTTATTATGGAATGATAGGTATCTGGAATGGGCTAAATCGCTAACATATGGAATGTTCAGGTCATTAAGGATGGTTTTATTTGTGACAAAATAAGGAGCGTTTAGGATTTTGGATTCCAAGGATTGAATACGAGAGGAATTTGATGGTTTGGTGGAGCCCCATAGTTGAATTCTGTAAGTCCATATAGGTCTTATAACAGAAACATAAATAAATCTTTTGTAATTGATCTGAAGCTTTGAGCGTTTGTCTAGTATGTGTTTGTCGGAAGCGTCTAGCTGTTTCTTGTCTTTTCAGTCTTGTGTGAGGGTTCCAAGTAAGACGTTTGTCTAAGTTGAGTCCTAGGTAGCGGATCTGTTCAACAGGGATAACTGGAGTACTATTAAAGGATACAGTAGGACAGGAAGTCATGGGTTTTCGGCGAAGGGTAAAGGTAATTTGATGGGACTTTGTGGAATTGATTTTAATTCTCCAATTCCGACACCATTCTTTGAGACTTGATAAATGTGATTGAAGGGATTGGGATGCAATATATGGGTCGTTATTAACTGATTACACACATGTGTCATCAGCATAGGTGTCAAACATATTAAATTATAAAATTAAGGACAATAAATAATTGAGGAATACGGTTTTCCAAAAGAGGAAAAAAATAATAAAAAAAATAGTTCTGTGCTTCAAGTCCAGTTCTGGATATTTGGTTATACAGAGAATGGAGAGAGAAACCAGGAGTGAACGAATTAAGGATGTACGGAGAATTTTAGTACTAAAGGAATGGAAAAGTAGACACCTATGAAGTTTTGCTGGCGTAAAACTGGGTTAGAACACCCCAACTCATCTGGGAACATGAAAGCACTAGAAGATCCCAAAGGTAAACCTAAGCTCTAGTCATCTGTATGCTGAATTCCTCTAAAACCTTAACCAGGGCAAGATTAATGAGAAGCCATCAACTCTTGAGAAGAAACATCTTTGTAATGTCTCTGGATACCCAATTTGCATTCAAGATAAATCAATGTCAGTTGTGTGAGATGGATAGGCTTCCAGTTCTTTACCACCAGTAGCACCAGTCAATAGATAGGCTTCCAGTGCTTTACCACCAGTCAATTGATAGGCTTCCAGTGCTTTACCACCAGTAGCACCAGTCAATGGATAGGCCTTCAGTGTTTTACCACCAGTAGCACCAGTCAATGGATAGGCCTTCAGTGCTTTACCACCAGTAGCACCAGTCAATAGATAGGCTTCCAGTGCTTTACCACCAGTAGCACCAGTCAATTGATAGGCTTCCAGTGCTTTACCACCAGTAGCACCAGTCAATTGATAGGCTTCCAGTGCTTTACCATCAGTAGCACCAGTCAATGGATAGGCCTTCAGTGCTTTACCACCGGTAGCACCAGTCAATAGATAGGCTTCCAGTGCTTTACCACCAGTAGCACCAGTCAATTGATAGGCTTCCAGTGCTTTACCACCAGTAGCACCAGTCAATTGATAGGCTTCCAGTGCTTTACCATCAGTAGCACCAGTCAATGGATAGGCCTTCAGTGCTTTACCACCAGTAGCACCAGTCAATAGATAGGCTTCCAGTGCTTTACCACCAGTCAATTGATAGGCTTCCAGTGCTTTACCATCAGTAGCACCAGTCAATGGATAGGCCTTCAGTGCTTTACCACCAGTAGCACCAGTCAATGGATAGGCCTTCAGTGCTTTACCACCAGTAGCACCAGTCAATAGATAGGCTTCCAGTGCTTTACCACCAGTAGCACCAGTCAATTGATAGGCTTCCAGTGCTTTACCACCAGTAGCACCAGTCAATTGATAGGCTTCCAGTGCTTTACCATCAGTAGCACCAGTCAATGGATAGGCCTTCAGTGCTTTACCACCAGTAGCACCAGTCAATAGATAGGCTTCCAGTGCTTTACCACCAGTAGCACCAGTCAATTGATAGGCTTCCAGTGCTTTACCACCAGTAGCACCAGTCAATTGATAGGCTTCCAGTGCTTTACCATCAGTAGCACCAGTCAATGGATAGGCCTTCAGTGCTTTACCACCAGTAGCACCAGTCAATAGATAGGCTTCCAGTGCTTTACCACCAGTCAATTGATAGGCTTCCAGTGCTTTACCATCAGTAGCACCAGTCAATGGATAGGCCTTCAGTGCTTTACCACCAGTAGCACCAGTCAATAGAGACTACCGTAAGCGGCTTTATAAAATATGAATAGTTGATATATTTGCATGGCATCCTCTGCCTTTCTAGATGGTAGATTTCTTTTTGTTTTTAAGAAGAGATAATGCCTTGATTATTTTTAATGAGGAAAATCTTTATTAATTATAGAAGACAAAATTAAAAAAGTTATAAGTACTGAAATATTTTATAAAATGGTTATTAGTCAAATTAAAAACTATTGATATGATAAATGAATAATTTAATTTTTTTTAAATACATTCAATTACCCTTTCTCTCAACTCCTTTATGAGACCTGTCCATTGCTTAGTTTCTTTGTTGAACGATCCATATTCACCGTCTGGAGCTAAATAAAATTTATAACTGAATTTTAGGTCCTTGGCTATTTCATCTATGAGATCCATTGAATACCCAGCGTATCGGGCATTCCCCTCCAAATTCTCATCTACTTCCTTTAAATAAGGTTCTCCCTATAAAATATAATTATCTAATTATTTGAGATAAACTAGAGTTCCGAGTTTGCCAGCAGATCTTTGCCAGTCTTGAATCTTGAATACTAGGTTTGAAAAACAAAGATCCTATAATTTAAGGGGAAAATAGTTGACTGGATAATTCTAATTATGGTATGAAATGGTCTAGGAGAGCTGTCAATGATTAAACGAAATAGGAATGACTTATTTTATTTTGCCTATGTTTTGCCCTAAGATATAGGTCCTCTTCAGAAGTGAGAAAAAGAAACAGAAAATAATTATATAAAACATTTTTATACCAAGGGAGAATAGCACTTTATGGAAACAAAATTGATAATAATGAAAGAAATACAGAGAATAAGATAAATTATGAAATAACTAGTAAGAAAAAATATAGAGTAATATACATTACATAAAAACTGGCGAGAAATAATAAGAATGGAAAACATAGTTAAATTTCAAATAATGTATAAAGAATTTATATATAGTGAGTATTAATTAGAAGTTGGTTTTAATTCTGTATTTATTTTATTACAGAAAATTTAAGGGAGCACAGTGGCTGAGTACTGAGTTGCCATGCCGGAAATCCTGGTGCGAATCCCCCTGGGGGCAGTTACTTTTATTTAGTCTGTTTGCGGCGGGAGATGGATCATATAGGATCTAGGACCCTCCTGGGGCTCACCCAGGCTCTATAAAATATTATAAAAATAGGGTACCCATAATCAGGGGGAAAAAACTGACGGTTGAGCGTGACCTAGGACGTCACCTCCTTGCAGAACCGTTGTCCATGAAACAGTACAGTCTCAACCATGTACTGAACCCCCAGATTCGTTCACGGGTCGTAGTGGTACAGGTTTTTTTTTTTTACAGAAAATTTAAGTTATTACACATAACAGTTTGTTATCTTAAAATATTTTAATTATCATGAAATCTTTATTTCCGTGGGTTCAATGACAATTATTTATTCGGGATAAATATAACAAATTTTAAATAATAAACACAATTTTTACAGTACAATGACTCTAATAAACACTCAGATGTATATCATTCAATCTCTGTCCAGAAACTCCTTCACAAAACAGCCTCCGAATCACAATACAATCCAACTCCTCTTGACAACTTGAAGATCCTTGCTCCCAGGCTTCCACTGGTAGAGTATTAATAATTTGGGAGGTGCTTTTACTGGCACCTCCACACGCATAGTGGAATGAAATATGGCGGGAGACGCCGTTAGTGGGTGGCAATGCCATTTGTATTACATTCAAATCAGTTTTACATATAAAAATTGTGTTTTGTTTTTGAACAAAATCGAATATGAAATTAACGAATAAGTATTTAAAAAGATTTAGAATTATTTTTATTTACTTAAATAAATTCCTCATAAAATTTACGTTAACTTTATGGTCGTCTGATTGATACCCAAAATATCGATAACTTTTAATTTATTTTCTAACCCATTTTGAACCTCAACCAATGATATATAAAAAATTGTATAAAATAATTGTTAAAGCTAGGTGATGTAACCGTAAAACATTATTTATTTTTACCTTTTTGTGAATATAATATTTTAAACGTTTATTTTCATGTTGTTATTATTTATTTATTGTTATAAGTTGTTTATTATTGTTTAGAATAATTTAATTTTATAAAAAGAAGGAAGAACAAAAAATAAAAAGTCACAGGACAATAGTGGAGTCGTTCGGCTATTATTTCTCTCGCCTTCGATTGGACACATCGAATCGACTTGGTGAGCGTTTGTTTTCAAAACCGGTCACATCCATTTCAACATTTTTTTCAAGAATGATCGACAAAAATTTAATTAAAAAAAATAATCAATTTAACAAATTCTTATTATTATTTTGCTAACAATTCACAAAAAACAATAATTATTGACATTTTTTTTATGATCTTCTCTTTTTTTATATCTCATTTAATATAAAAATATGTTGTATGTACCTGACTTTTTTGATCATAAAATATTGATGTTTGGTTATTTTATAGTTGATAAAAAATAAATAAATAAATTAAATAGACTTTTTTAAAAACAAATCACTTTAATCAATATAATTAAATTCTGATAATGGATTAAATTGATCCAGATGGCGCAGTCAAAGATAACACAAATTAAGCAGAACTTATTTTCTGTTATCTTTGACTGCACCCTCTGGACCAATTCAATCCATCATTAGAATTATTCAGTCAACTATTTTCCACTTAAATAATTAAATTATATGTAAATAGTTTTGACTTTTCATTCATCAAAAATTTTCATTTAAGGTAATGGAATCAATTGGTATTGATTTTTTAAGGATCTAGACGGTTTTGAAACAAACTTATAAAAAATTAAAAAAAAGCATTTTTGGAAAAAAAAAAATGGATGTACGAAAAAAAAGGAAGTAAAAATGTTAAAACATTTTGAAGAAAACTGCTAATTGTTTAAATACTCCTAATTATGAAATTAACAGACAATATTGACCTGACAGCCATCAGTTATGCAGCCAATAAATTATAAGTAATGTCCAGTGTCACTAATATTATTGAAACATTTAGGTACTTACAAGTCTTGAAACATTTAGGCACTTACAAGTCTTGAAACATTTAGGTACTTACAAGTCTTGAAACAACATAAAATGTTTTGTTGCTAATACTTTGGAACATTTCATTCTCCATTTGACTTCCAGTTCTGGTGTAGGAAATCCCTTTTACGGGATCCCAGATACCGATTTTTCTGAAACCGTTTTTGGTCAGCTCAGTTATGTCAATAGAAAAAAATGTTCTCTGTCCTGATTCATCAAATTTTATTGAGCCACTCATTCCCTCTATTTTCACCTAGAAATATATCATAAATATATTCAGAAAGCTATCACTTATTTTACTTAACATGTTAATAATATTAGATGTCATATTGACGCTAAGAATCACTCATGATACATAAATTCGATTTTTCATACTTTCCATTTTAACACATTGCCGCACACTTTTAATTTGACGATCGTCGTCAGAAACACGTTTTTTTTTTCAATTGTTTATGACTGCCAGAATGTTATCGCCGTCGTGAATGACTGTTATAGGCGTCATTTGTCTCTAGATGCCCAAATGTTTCGAAGCGGCAAAGCATGAGAAAACGCATAAAAGGGCAATAAGATCGGACTGCTGTAGCCGTCATTTGTGGCAACGTGTTAAAAATGTTTTATAAATAAATAAACTGTATTATTTCAACTTAAGGTGCTCTGCCATAGCAGTAACAATCAATTTTTATGATGAACACTGATACCCATTTTCAACATAATTTTGGAATGGTAGACAGGCTTATAACAGGGCCATTCAAATCTAAAAGAACTTCCATCGTACCGAATGATAAAAGAGTCTTTAACATAAACAAATTTAATGTAAAGCAAGAGATACAGATATTACAGCAAGCAAAAGGATTACATTTAATTTACATTTTAGTCTTCTGTCCAACTAATTCTTGAAATAAAAAATCGATGAATGTGTCTTTCATTATTTTCTTTCAAAACAATTATATTGTTTTATATAAACATGAAAATTAACCCGGGGAAGACTAAATGCATGGGAATAGGAAAGAATCCCTGAAGGATAATGAGGGTTGGAGGACAGAGATTAGAGCAAGTTGAGAGTTTTAAATGTCTAGGTGCTCATCTCAATGAAAGAGATTACATTGATGAAGAAGTGGTGCAAAGAATTGGAGCAGCGGGGAAAATGTTTAATATGGTCCGATTGGGGTTCTTGAGGAGAAGAGAGGTGACAAGTCAGGCCAAACTGGCCGTCTATCTTACTCTTCAGAATCGTGGACCTTGACCTCAAAGCACAGAAGTCAAATACAAGATATAGAAATGAGGTACCTATGAAAAGTAGGAAGGAAAACTCGGAGAGATAGGATAAGGAATCCCACCACTGGGGGTAATCTCGATCTTAATCCAGCTGAGACCATTCTAGAGAAGAACAAGGTGTTCAGACATCTCTTTAGGATGGACCTAGAGAGAAGTGCTAGGAAGGCTTATGAGACCTGCACGGAAGAGAAAAGAGGAAGGCCTTGCATCTCTTGGGAGGACAGAGTAAGGGAGGCTTTCAAGAAGTGAGGAATAGACTGGAACCAAAGGATAGAGTTGGCTGAGGAAAGAGGACCAGGTCCGGAAGAGGTTAAGATTATGATGATGACAATTGTATTGTCTAATATGACAATATAGGTATATGATTTTGATGATGACAATTATTTTCACTGTGTAAATAAACCTTTAAATCTATTCACACTTCCATGAGTTCCATGAACATTCCTATAACAGCCATAACACTAGTGCTTTCAAGTGCCATTTTTGGTAACTAAATTCTTTGTATTCAATTATAAAATTCGTATTCATTGGAGTTATTGCTACTTTAATTAGATATTATTTAAAATTATTAGTACTTCAACATCTAGTGGTCTGGGGAAGTTGTTCCAAAGGGAATAATAATTTAAATTTAGTAAGAGCTTAAGTTTAAAATAGTCAAAATGTTTGGTTAATCTCTTGAGTGAGCATAAGTCATTAACACTTTTAATATAAAAAAACATTTCACTATATCAAAATCAAAGTTATGTATATGATAATCTATGGAGTTGAGAACACTAGCTTTTATTAATTGTTACCGAAGAAATACTGACATAACATTTTCATTAGGTATTTTTAGTTTATTCCCAGAGAATATGTTAATAGACATTATAATACACCCCAACATAACATTACAAATACATATAACATTACACCAAAACGGCCAAATTTCCAGTAAAAACCCAACTTAATTAATATAAGCAATTTTACAAATTCCATTTAATATAAAGTAGTTACTTAGCACAAGTGTCGCTAAAGAGCTCTATTGCAGTCCACGCTAAGATGGCTGAATTGTAATGTAATATTATAAATTATACCTGAATTGAAAATGCCCATGCTGCTTACCTTTTTAATCTCATTTACAATTAAGGAACCATTAAACCATTTATCACGTTGGGAACATTGCAATGACACCACTTCAACATCTTCTACTGTAGTTCTCCGTATTCTCTGAATAGCTTCGGAATACACCTTCACAGCATCGAACATCAATGCTGAGTTTGTCTGAAATAATTAATAATTTCAATAACATTTTATGTAAGAAAAAATGAATCAGTAAAATTATAATTTTGATCAATTAAATTAATTTTTTTCAATTATATTAAATCTTTGGGAAAAGGGGGACATTTTTCCTTCTGGAAATATCACCGGTGGATGGGGGGGGGGGATGGCTTAAAATTTACCTAAGTGTAACAATTCTTTTGCACAACGGTGGTCAATTATCATTCATTAGACAAGAAGAAAATTAACCATTACACACTTAACAAGAAATTTATTATCAAAAGTGCTAAATGTAACTTACAATTGTCAGTGTTTAAGTAAGGATAAATAGGATGAACTTCAATAGCTTCATCATTTATTAAGTAGCTAGATTTGTGGAAGGAATATAGTTAAATTAGTTCATGCAGTATCAGTTATCAGTGAGTATTGAGGTATCCTAGTGAGCCGAGTGGCTAAGTGGTAGAGCACTGAGTTGCCATGCCGAAAATCCTGGTTCAAATCCAGCTGCTGGAAAGAGTATAGTCTCTACCATGTACTAAACCCCAGACCCGTTCACGTGTAACAGGTTTTTTTTTTATTGAGGTATCCTAACAATCCATCCGAAACAATCACATAATTTTACATAGCATCCTTTCCTTATACCAATACACTGATATTAAAAATGGTTGGTACCTCAAAGGAAAAATTTATATAAGTTTTCAAAAATAAATGATATAATGATAACATATAACCCAAGTACTGTTACCATTATACAGTGCTACAACTTTGAGGGGAGGATTAGAGGAAAGGTTCCCCACACACTAGAATTGTAAAGTGATACATTTTTAATGATGTTTTATTTATAGGCTTATACATTTTTTAAAAATTATCCTTATAATAATTTAATCAATGTTAATCTTATTTATTCTTGGATATTTATCATTATTTATTTAGATATATTCCTGCAATAATTTCATACAATTATAAATATACCTATACATTTTTTGACTTCTATTGGACGGAAGGGCTAAAAAAAAGTGGTCATGAAATCGAGTTTACTAAGAATCCTAGTATTGACTGTGTGTGTTTCATATTTCTTCTTGAAAACTACCTTTGTGTCTGATCCTGAATTATGAAGATAAAAACTTTAAAGCACAAACCATTTTGCAGCAACCAGAAAACCACTTATAAAAAGAACACCTTAAGTATTTTGTCGCTTTGAATAATTTTTACCATATAAAATATAATATTACTAAGATGGTCAATCAACTTTTTCATTATAATAAGCATAACCTAATGTTACATAAAAAAAACAAAAAAACTTGTACAACTACAACCCGTGAACGGGTCATGGATTCAGTACATGGTAGAGACTGTAATGTTTCATGGACAACAGTTCAGCAAGGAGGTGATTTGTCCTAGGTCATGCTCAACCCCCAGATTCCCCCCCTTATTTTGGGTACCCAATCTTTATAATACAGTAGAATCCCGATAATTCGTATGGTCAAGGGACTGAAGATTTGGTACGAATTATCGGGAATACCAATTATCGGGAGTACAAAATAAAAAAAAAATTAAAAATGTATTAATACAATTTTTTGAATCTATCGAACCTTCCATCAATGGCACGAAAGTCTTCAATTCCCATTTTTCTGTGAAAACTCAGGCTTTTCCCCTTCAAATATTACCTCCAACTGGTTTGAATTCCTTCCTTGTACGAACCACTTTTTTAAGTTCTCTACAAGTCTGGAAAGTGATTTTGTCCTTGTTCTTCACAATTGATGTGGTCGTGGAACCAGGGACGATGAAATGCTTGGATACGTCAATTAGCTTACAGCCACTGGTCACGGCGTTTATGATTTGTTGTTTCTCTTCAATAGAGAGGCTAACGTATTTTGGAGGCATGATTACGTGTCACAACGGTAACAAAAACGAGACTGAATTGTAAATAAAAGTGTGATTGTAAGAAAAGCTTAATAAAATTCCTAGAACTCCCCTCATTTTCTTTGAGTGAAAACAGTACGAATTACTTATGAGATTTCTAAGAAAACTTGTCTCTCTCACTCGCTCTCCCGTAAAAAACGATAGAATCTACTGTGCCTCTAAACAGTACAAGCATACTTGTGTATAAAAACAATACAAATTGAGTGATTTCCTAGAAAGCATTTATTCTCATTCTGCTCCCTGGCATATCTGCTTCACTGTTCTCTCCTCCCCTTTCAAAAACAGTACTAAGTAACGAGATTTTAAAGCTGAAAATACGAATTATATGACGTTATAAGTGACCTCGAGCATAAAAATAATACGAATTACCGAGGGGTCTGAAATGCATTGATTTTATACCATTTATCGGGATTTTCTCTGGGGACCGGCAAATTTGTACAAATTAGCCGGAAATACGAATAATCGGGATATGAAATATCGGGATTCCACTGTATTGTATGGGTGAGTGCTAGGAGAGTGGGTCCTAGATCCTATATGACCCATCTACAGACTAAATAATAGTCTTGCCCACAGCAGGATTTGAACCAGGATTTCAGGCATGGCAACTCAGTACTCTACCACTGAGCAACTCCGCTACCTAATGTTACATAACAATAGGTTAATTTACTTTTAAGATTTTTAATTTAGGTTAAACATTTTACAAGCAAATTTCCCAATATATTATTTTGTTAATTCATTTTACAGATTAATATTGAGATATTATAATTACTTTTAATGTATCTGCTGTTATTGGTACTTTTTCCTCTAATAGGGTTTTATGGAAAAATACCCAATCTTGCACAGTGCTTTGGACATATTTATATTTTTTCTTTTTATATACTTTCTGTTTACTTCCTTCTTTTATCTTTGTAATTTTTACAGCACCACCTTTCTGTACATTTACTCAGTAATATTTTTATTCATATATATCCCTCACTTTTTTGTTCTAAATTTCTATTACTCTACATATATTTTTTTTATATTATCATTTACTTGGTACTGCAGTGTATTTTTATAGTTTTGTCTGTTTTTCTTTCTTAGCCCTGAAGATGACCCACGAAGTGGGTCGAAACGTCGGCACAAAATAAACTAAGTACCCACTTATTTAGAGTTTAATATGACTGCACCCCCAACTATTTCCTTCCTTATTAAAATATATTTAAGAGAATAAACATAGCAATATATTATCATATAATTACTTTTAGTGTATCTGCTGTTATCGGAACTTTATCCTCCATGAGTGTTTTATGAAAGAAGACCCAGTCTTGCACGGTGCTCTGGACGTAGTGACGCTGCGGATTGACAAGACGAAGAGTGGTAATGTTGGTTGTATCCAATTGCAACTCAGAATAGTCCAGTGTATGGGCATCCTGAATACAATTTTTATCAGATTATCAATAGTTATATAATTATAAATTAATATGTAATTTAAAAATATTGAAAAATAACTTCAAAATATAATTAATCATTGCAATGGTGGATTTTGAGTAATTTTTCCCTAAAAATCTTCTCAGTGTAGGGACAGCAGATTGCTACTAATCCCGAGACAGGAGTTGTTTGACTACTGCCAATGGGAGCTAGCTTGAGTTACAGTGAATGTTGTATCATAAAATCCATGCAGTTCCCACACTTGGGTTATATACATTTTTTATGTTAACATAGGCAAGATAAGATTTAAGTTGATATATAATGGATGGGAAATTGATAATAATTTTTTTAAATACCAATGATGTTAAAACATAGCTGTGATAATCTCCGAGCATTTTGACTTGCTTCGCTTGCTTCAACACTTCAATAATCCTTTCAGTCGCACAGTCTAAAACAATGCGTGTCTCAGAAGTTTTCTGTATCTGCTTTAATATTGGCCTGAAAAATTTATTACATACATTAATATTAGTCCAGGATCCATGGTCCATTTTTTTACTTGATTAGTATCAAGCTGAATGTTCGTGAATAGCTTCGTTTCGATGAGACACCCAACAATTTCCTGTGGGAAAATTTTCGATTGTGGTAGCTAAAAGAGGCAGCAAGGATAAAATATTAAATATTTTATCATCAAATTTTGATGATTCTCATAAATTTATTACTAACTGGGTTTTTTGTTAAATCTCAAGATAATTATCTAAATTATTTGAAAAAATATTTGTCCTACAAAATGTATGTTTTGATCAAAGAGTCCCGTCCTTCCAACATGTATCGATAACGAAGTCATAAAAAATGATTACTAACCAGCTGATTTTTTTTTACTTCTTCTTTTTTGACTTCGTTATCGATACATATTGGAAGGAGGGGACTCTTTGAACAAACCTTACATTTTGTAGGACAAATATTTTTTCAAATAATTTAGATAATTATCTTGAAATTTAACAAAAAAAAAAACCCAGTCAGTAATAAATGTTTGAGAATCATCAAATCGACACATTTTATCCTTGCTACCACAATCGAGAATTTTCGCACAGGAAATTGTTGGGCGTCTCATCGAAATATAGCTATTCACGAAGATTCAGCTTGATACTAATCATGTGCAAAAATGGACCATGGATCCTGGGCTATAATTTTTTATAGGAGGAAAAAATAATAAAAGAAAGCTACATAATTATTTTTACGATGATTGCCAAACCCTTATTATTCTAAACCAGTGTCTGATGGAGATGAAAAAACAGCCTAGAATATTTAATTAGGGACAAAAATAATTTTGCCAAGATTGGCAAATATTCTCATAAGACTCAACTTCCTTAATGTTCATAAGGAAAAATATTTTTTTATATCATTCCATTATAAATACAATATTTAAAATTGTTAGTGCACAATTGATATTCAATCGATTGCAACCTTTTTGCCACCTTAAACCTCCAATTAATGATTCAGCTATGAAACAGTAACATTCCTATATTAGAGAAGTTTGATCCAGGATGTAGTCGATGACTATTTTAATATCAAATTGCCTATCAGAGAATCAATTTTTTATTTATGTTTGTTACTCATAATGAGCAAACTATTGTAACCGTGAAAATTTTTGATTTTTAGATTTGAAACCAAACATCCATTTTGAGCATACCTGAATCCATTCGACAACTAAGTGTATGTTCATTCATCTATCAAATATCATAGATGACTCAAAAACTTCAAGTCATTTAAATTTTTTATATTTAGGTTAGATCTAACATCTGATTGTGTATCTCCCTTTTTTTGTCACTCCGTGATGACCAGAAGTAGTACTTTAATTGAAGGTTAGTATATATTTTGGTAAATCTAATAAATTTTAATTTTGTTTATTGCCATGCTAACTTTTTAGATTTTACCAAAGATGATTTTCTGGCATACCTGACATCTCCTTCTGGTTCAAGTTGCCAAACAGTGAACGGAACATGTCCTTCCAACGTAAAGGCTCTTTTATGTGCCTTGAGCAGTTCTTGAAGGCGGAGGAGACCAAAATCAGAATCGTAAAGGATAGCATAGCTTGTCCAATCCATATCTTCAATCACATCTACCAATACCTATAAAATTTAGAATAATTCATGTAGTTTTAGCTAATAAAACAAATGTAGATAAGAAGTTGTACATATATAAATCAGACTTTGTTATTTAAAATTGTATTAACGCAAGTAAAATATAACAGACTGCAACAGGAAATAAAGGCTAGAATCAAGAACGGTAACAGATGTTATTAGTTCGTCAGAAACGTGTTCCGAAATAGAGCTATACTACGAAGCCTTAAAATAAGGGTTATTAATTAAGATGGTACTTCGTCCAGTTGTCATGTATGGTGGGGAGGCGTGGGAAATATCCATGCAGCAAAAGAAATCATAATACTTATTATAGAATAATTGGGAGAGAAAGATCCTTAGAAGAGTATATGGCCCATCCAAGGAAGGAAATCATTTCCATATCAAAAAGAATCAAGAACTTAAGGACCTATCTAGAGAACCTGATATAATGTCTAGTATTAAAAAATTACAATTGCTATGAGCCACTCCAATAAACAAGGACAAAATGTTTCTGGATTGAGAAACGAGAAGATACTGTTTGTTTAACTAGATATACCCAAAGCGCGTGGAAGATTCTATTGTTTTCAACAAAAATAATAGGGTGTTTCCGCTTGTTGCTAAGAGATGGCGTTACTGTCTATCTCTCTCGCTTGTCTAGGGACAAGCCCTTGAAATTACTTATAAATGTAGTGTATGCATTTTAAAACTTCCGTAGAGGAATCAAGTGAAGTCTAAAAAACATTATTCTTGTTTCTGTGGCACATTGGGATCGTGGGGTGTATCTTTGACATGACTGCTTTAGATAATATCCTAGGGCCTGAATGAATATTAATAACTGATTCAGATGGCATAGAAAAAAGTATAAAATGTCTAAAATAATATCTTAAGATTGGGTTCGATGCTAACAACTAATTTAAATGTTATTGAGGAAAGTATAAAGTCTCTAAAATAATATCTTAAGATCGGGATAGATACTACATTATTAAATGATTTATATAGCAAAGAAAAAAGTATATAAGTACCTTAGATAATATCTTAGGATCTGGATAAATATTAATAACTGATTCAGATGGCATTGAAGAAACATCCCAATAAGTCTTGATCAATGGGATATCCATAGCATCGCAAATAGACTCAGTGATGCCAATGGCCTCTGGTGAGTGAACACCGAAGATACCACCGATGCCCTGGCTTGCCAAGTTACAGACTGCTCAATCAGGAATAACTTTTATTATACATAATATTAGTGAAAACATACAATAATTATATTATTACATATGAAGGGTCAGGAGAAAAAATATATCACTGTTTTTTTTTTATAAAATTGATTTATTAAATTATGAAAGTACAGAAGTAACCATTGAAGTTTTATTGTTTGAGGAAAAAGGCGGTTGTGTATAAGTGCTCTAGGAGGGGAATGAACTCTAGCTTTAATTAGAGATAAGAGGGATTAAAGTGTCAACTGATGGGGCACAGATTTGGAGCCAAGATTTCCTGCCAACTCTTAATCGACTCATTAGCTTACTTACTTATAGTTGCTTTTGAGATTGTATTGTATTTTTGTTTTGTTTCTTTGTATTGTGTATTTTATTTTCAGAATATTGAACTTGTATAGTTTTAACAAATTAATAATTTCTTTTTTATTTTTAAAATTCGGGTTTGAAATATATTTTCTCTTTTATCTTTCAGAATATTGCATTGATGTTGCTTTAATATCTTACTGATTACTACATTAACTCGCCAAAAGCCTATAGATTCTTCTTTGGGTGAAAAAAAAGGTACTTGTGTATTAGCCGATCTGCACGAAACCTAATTCCTTATCTCGTCTAATCTCTTCTTATCACTCGTCTCATTTCAGTTATTTGTGTATGTGCTATTAAATTGTTTTCTAGTGATTTTGTCTTCTTAATTTTTTTTTATTGTATTTTTATATTTCAGTATAATTTATTAAATTAAATTTTGTGTTTTTGTATTATTCTTTTTGTTATTCCTATTTAAAATTAAAAAAATAATACTTCGATACCTTACTATTACAAGGTTGTATGTTACAAAATTTAAAAATCAGAGATTTTGATACCAAATGATTCTGTGGGTCGAAAACTATACATAGATTTTCAGCACGTCGGAAAATCGCGACAGGGTATCACCCAAAGACCAAAAATAAAAAGATACTCAGAATCTTTGATATCGTTTTTCTCATTTTCGTAAATGTGTATCATACAACTTTGTAATTCTAAGGTAGCGACTTGTGGAATAGCTGTCTTTAAAAGAAGAAGCTGTGAAATACTTCCATAAGTTAGTAATAATTCTAAAGTTGAAATTATGTGCAAATGTCATGAAATGAGCTTTGTGAAGTAAAGAAATGTAGATGTTTTCGTTGTCAGTGTAGGAAAAACAATTTTTAAGAAGAGGAATGTGGCTAGAGTGGTCTAGAATTAGCATTTTATTATTAAATTTTGTATATTTCAGTTTCCATTAATATGAGTAAGAAGATAGGTGTTATCAGTGTTCAGGTTATAAATAATGGCGGAAAACAGTCCCTGCAGACTGGTCTTCAGAATAAGTCCTTGACAGAAGAGGCAAGGAATGAGTAAGAAGGCAGATAATTGATCAAAATAAATATAAATAAATAATTAAGAAAACCCAATACAAGATTTTTTTTTAAATATTACAATGGCGTAAAATTATAAGAAATTTTTTTCCTCAGTATTGAAAAAAAATTGAGTTACCACTTTTTCCCCTGACACTTCAAATTTTATAATATTTGTAAATAATTTTCTCATAAATAATATTATTTAATAAATGATATTAAAAAAATTACAAGATACATTCTAACAAATGATTACAAGTCTTATTAACAAAAACACTTAAAATTGCTGGAATAATTAAATTTTATAAAATAATTGTGAAAATATTATTAAACATATTTCAGTTTTCAAATAAATAAAAATATAACATTAATACCTCTTCTGCTAATATTGTAGCTGTCAAAAGACAAAACATGTTCCACATAAGGTTCGAGAATTAAACTTTCTTCTGGATAGTTTTTGTCTTGATTCACATAATTGATATTTTCAATCGCTAATTTGAACACTTGTTCCTCTTCTGTTTTCTGTGAGGTGAAGAAGCCAGCTGAAGAAATATTACTGTAAATTAGCTTGATGAAATATCATTAAATTTCAATAGAAATGTTTAAAACTAATAAATAGTGATTACGGTCACCTGTGGTCTAGTGGTTAGCGTAACAAACTACTAAACCCAAGATCGCGGGTTCGTAGCCCGGCAGGTGGCCCTAGGATTTTTTTAAGGGAGTAAAAAATCCTTAGTTACGCCGTCCTTCGGATGGGACGTTAAAAATCCCTATCCTAATTAAACCTGGATAGGCAAAATTTAGAGCTCCCACTGTAGCATCGTCCGATTAGCCTTAGCAGCATAAAGTGACGTTAAATAAACAACTAATAAATAGTTACAATTACAAATTTATACTGAAATGTCCCTGGTTTATAGGGAGTAGGGATTAGACTCCTTTGCAATAGACCGACCTCTAACAGATACATACTACAATATTTACATCACCAAGTAATGATGCACACAAGTTTGCTGAAAAATATTAATTAACAAATACTCAATTCACATGCATTTATAAAAATAAATAGTATGCAGGTAGATATATTGTTTATATGCTTTGCGGATAAAGATTATTGTCTATTTTTTAGAATATGCAGTTCTAAAAATATCATTTGTTTTAATGAAATACATATTGATAATGAGCTTTTTCCATTACATTTGACAATGAGTTATTTAAATTTCTTTCTACTAACACTGGGCAGTTTCTTTACTTGTCTTTATTCCTGCCATTTACTGGTTGTACTGTCATAATACAGTTGTAAATTTCAATGAATAAAATTAAAAAAATGTTCATTTGTTTCTTCTGGTTTAGACCGTGTCGGAAACAAATGAAGTTTTTTGTATAAATAGTGGCCGTGGAAACTTGAAAGAGTATTTAACAAATGTTTTTTAATTAATAAACTAGTTCTGATAAATGCATTAACTTGTTTATTTTTAAATGTACACCTTAAAATAAACCTCAGGGGTCTCCGATGGACATATCAATCTAGGCTCGTTCATGTCCATTATAGAAGATCCTCACAGTATAATTATATTACTTGATTTTTTAAAAAACTATTTTAATCATATAAATTTTTAATTTAAATGTTTAAGATTAATAATTTTGATTCAATATTGATTATTTTACTTTTTTTCTGAGGGACTATTGGGTTTAAAAGGTTCTATGAAAATGTACTAAATTTAATCAATTTTAGTTTAAAATTGAAAATAAAATAATATTATTTACAATCTCTATATCAGTACTTTTTTCTTCTTTGTGGGTGTTTTCAAGCAGAGACCGAAGAGGAATAGAGAGTAGGCTTGTCTGATACTGGGCTGTAAGGCTAAAACAAAATGGCTACCATCAGGATGATAGCCTGTGATACCTCTTCATAGTCATTCCCAGCTGTTTGCCAGGCAATATCACTAGATCTTATGTAGTATTGGCATTTTTGTGGAAATTGTTATCACTGTTTCAACCTACTGCACCATTTATTAGACAAGCCATCGAGTTTCTCTCCTATCCAATCCAAAATCCTCAATGATCCATACTTTGCTACGAACAAAGTAACCCATAATAACCTTGATGTCCCATTAGTTGCTGATTTGGCCCGAATCCTATATTAATTTTTTTATGACAAACTACGTTTCCTCTCAAATTCACTAGTTGGAAACCTAGAAACCTCTTCAATTCCTGTTAATCCCTCCAAGGCGCCAGAAAAGAAGATGGCCTCGTGACCTTTTAATTTGAGTACTACCACTGGGTAGTTTCTTTACTTGCCTATATCCATGCCATTATATTTACCTCTATAGTTATAATACAGTTGTAAATTTCAATAAATAAATAGTCATAACCAATTTGTATATGCATACATAATGTCTATAAAACACGAACTGCTGCCTTCCCAGTCTTACTGTAAATGTAAATAGTGTGTATAGAACATTCGAGCCTCATGGTTTTTTTCTCTGGTAGGCAGTGTGTCGATATATATATATATATATATATATATATATATATATATATATATATATATATACACATATATACCTCTTATAACATTTGGGAAAATAAGTTTTATGTCAATTACTACTTGGAATTATTGAAATAAAAATACATTCCTTGCCTGGTCTCAACATATAGTAATTTACAGCTCTTTGCAATGAACACCCCTTAAAAGCCCATATTTACTGCCTTTTCAATTTAATAATAATGATTTTTTTAATTATCACTCCTCCACTGCCTTCTTGTTCTGTCACTTCTAAATTTTAGCTTAACCATTTCCTCCCTCCTCCAATAATTGTGACCAATAATGTAGGATGTTCTGTCCATTTTATTATTTGCATTTTCAAGTTTTATTGTATCTATTACTGCCATTATTTTATTTAACAAATAATAAGTATATATTTCTATTTTTTCTTAACCTAAATGTTTTTATCATTATGAATATATATACCATATTATTTTAGTATACATTTTTAAATTATACTTCCTTTTTGTATCTTGTTTATCCCCAAGATGACCTGAAGACCTGCAGGATCGAAACATTTGTTTAAAAGAATTTTAAATAGGAAGTCATGAGGACTGCTGACAGAAGTGAAAACTCAAAACTTTGGAATATCTAGGTTCTTTTTTAAGTTTCTAAATCAACTGTAATCTGAATTATTTAAATTTAAAATATTAACATTAGTCTGGTTTTCACATATATAGTAGAACTTCGAACAGTAATTATATATGTTTTCAAGTAGTTTGTACGTTAATTGAAACATATGATGGGCTGCACAAGCTCAGAAACAAAAGAAAATAATTTAACTGAAATACAGCTTCAGAGATGTAGAAAGATATAAAAAATATGGGGAAGAGAATCGTTCGGGTGGAGGTCAATAAATTTATCTTGGATAGGGAGAAATGTTTATTTAATAGCCAACATTTTGACCCACTTTATATATTGGTCTTTGTCAGGCTGTGAGGAAGGGGGCGGGTCAAAAGTTCACAGAGCATCACGAATCAACCGACTGATATAAAAAATAAAGTGATTTGTGAAAAGAAAAAAAAAACAAAGCAAGGCATGAGTAGAAATTCAAACTATTACTTTCCGCACTCTGAAACTATCTGTTTATAAAAATCCGCATAAAAAGTACTTGAAATATTCTCAGGAGTGTATGGCTTCTACTTGTCTTCTAATGAAAGTATAATAAAATATTTTTATAAACAATGGTAGCATATATTTTTGGTTAGTCAAGCTGAGAATAAATTTTAAGTCCCATTAAATAATATAATAGGAGAAATAGTTGCTACAGTATGTGTATATATATAAATGTATCCTTTTTTTTTTTTGAATTTCAAGGAAAAAAAGCCTATAAAACTAAATTTCTAAGCCGTTGAAAACTTATTTTTTAGCAATTACTGTAATACAAGTTTGTTTCGTTTTCCCCCAAAAATTTATGTTTGTTCTACTTACAGGAAACAAATTTCATTTATTCAATATTTCAGGAAAAATACAGTATTTAAATTGTCACCAACCAACTGAAATAACGAATTTGAAAAACTGTATTTTCCTAATGACATAGTGTTATTAATTTAATAAGCATTTACTGGTATATCAATTCTTCCCCCTATACCCTTAAAGTTAATAGAAGTATGACCATCAAAATAGTAATTAATATTAATTGGGTATTACAATATTTTTTGGGGGAAAAAAAAGAAAGAAAAAGAATAAGGAAAATATGTATATATTTTGAATTTATACAAGTTCCAGTGTAAATATATATATTAATTATTTGTTTAAAATTCCTATATTTATTCTAAAAATGTTTATAATTTTGTTATAAAATAATTTTTGTAACTTTTCATTTTTTTATTTTGGAACAAATGTTAATAAAGAAGGGAATAAGTTAATAACTTTTAATTAAAAATATAATTAAGTTTTCAAATATTCTTCTTTGTTTGGATAAAATTGTTTATTTATTGTATAATTTTAAAATTAGTAGAAAACAAATAAGCCAATTGCTTTAAGAAAAGAAAAAAATCCTAGTTTACCGATTGGTATTCTCATCGTAGAAGCACAGTTCAAAATAATTAGAAACAGAAAACATTTTAAATAAACCATGGTGATAGAAAACAGATCCAGTAGCCGGAATTCCAAAGGTGACTTCACCGTAGACTGAAGTTTGAGTGTTGTTACGCCACAAATAGAAATGGGCAATTTGCCAAAAACTCTCTTTAATTCATAAATCAGATTCAATTGATTAGTATATATTTTGTTAATACTACTTTTATTTTCTAATTATTTTCTTTTATGAAATTAATTAAAATAAATTATATAACATTCCATCCTAGTTGGAGTAATTTTATTTCCAACTGGAAATACGTCATCTTTTTGCAAAGGGAACTGATATGTGGAAATCTAAAAATATACTTGGACTGAAACAAAATCCCTTGAACTTCAAATAATGATTGATGAAATATTTTAAATTATTTTTTTAAAAATCTTTTATATTAAATTATTTTTTTAAAATAATTGATATGATTAAAGTATGTCTTATTTTTTGGAATTAAAAAATATGATGTGGATACATAACTTAGCTTTTATGCTTATTTAACTATGATTGGCTGGCTCAAAAATATCAAATTAAAGTACTGCAGAAAAAAGCAAAATATGTTTTTTGTTATGTATACACACACACACATATATATTTATTATTTACACTTAATTATTAATTATTCCATCAAATAATAGGAATCTACCTAAAGATAAACACTTATAAATCATTGCCCAGAATCATAATATTGTTACAAATAAAAATTAAAAAAACCTGTACCACTACAACCAGTGCACGAGTCTGGGGGTTCAGTACATGGTTGAGACTGTACTGTTTCATGGACAACGGTTCTGCAAGGAGGTGACTTGTCCTAGGACACGCTCAACCGCCAGATTTTTTCCCCCTTATTATGGGTACCCTATTTTTATAATTTTTTTTTAGAGGCTGGGTGAGCCTCAGGAGGGTCCTAGATCCTATATGATCCATCTCCGGCTGCAAACAGACTAAATAAAAGTAACTGCCCGCTGCGGAATTTGAACCAGGATTTCCGGCATGGTAACGTGCTCAACCACTGAGCCATTCCGCTCCCATTGTTACAAATAGTTAATGTAAATGATTATCAGTTTTTCTACAAAACTGATATTTAAATCATTATGAGAAAGTTAATTACAGAGAGTGAATTAAACAACTGAACCATTTAATCAAAGTTCATTTTGACTGTTGTGGTTACCATAACAACCTTCCATTCCCAAGGTCATGTGTTCAAAGGCCGGCAGGTGGACTTAATATTTTTAAAGGGAATAAAAAATCCTTAGTTTTGCCTTCCTTTGGCAGGGATGTAAAATGACAGTCATTTAGAGAAAATTTAAGACTCCCGCGGACATCGTTCAATTAGTCTTAGTAGCATAAAGTGACGTTAAATCAATAAGCAAACGTTTATTTTGAAATTAAACTTAATAATTATTGATACTATTAAATTGAAAATTTCTGGCTCTAATTTAAATAACTAGGTTTTGCCCACCACTTCGTCCGTGTTTATTTGGGATAAAAACTTAAGTTGAGTTTAGAATAGAATAGAATAGAATAGAAAAATAACTTTATTCTGGGACTAAGTCCCTTTAGAATAACAGATATGAACAGGAATAAAAAACATAATATTTATCTGGCCAGAAGGCTAAATGTTACAAATCATAAAGCGTGAAAACATGACAGAAAACAATTTAAAAAGAAATATATAAACAAAAATAATAGTAAGTAAATAAATAGTACAGATCTTGACAGGATATTAAGCAATTACAGAGAATAGATAAATCCATAGCTTTTGAAATAGAATGCATGAGCTAGCATTCAATAATTTGTTTACATGATGTACAGCTTTTCAAAGAGCAGAATTAAAAGAACTAGATAACACAATGAGTTATTATATACATTGTATTCTAAGCAAATGACTAACCTACCTAGAGACTATCCTTTTGGGAAGCTAATAGATGTTGATACAGCAAGGATTTGAATAATGATAGAGAGGGAGTATGACGGATATTAGGGGGGATTGAGTTCCACATTGTGGTGGAGCGGGCGAGAAAGGAACGTTCGAATGCTTTAGTTCTGTGTGAACGTATATAGAGATCAGAAAGGCGGGATCTTGTTTTATGGTGTTGAACTGATGATTTGAATTGGAGGAGACAAAAGTTTAAATGGAGAGTGAGTTAACTAACTACCTACTCCATATCATATTCACTCGTACTCGTTACTCTTACATTCTATATTTAAGATTATAGCTTCTAAAATATTTTTTTATACCTATTTTACACATCTAGGGGTTGATTTTCAAAAAATAAAAATACACGTAATTCTGTATTTTAAATTTAAAACCTAAATCTAAAATTTCATGGTATTCGCTTTAAAAATGACGTAAGTCCCATACAAGCTTTCAATCCTTATTGCACGGTTCTAGGGGTTCTCCAAAATCTTCAATACAATTATTATTATGTTTAAAAGTAAAGCCTGGTTTCTTATTTTCACATCTCGAACTTAACAGGCTACGGATTTCCCTTATTTTACACTTTAAGGAGTTGATTTAAAAAAAATAAATGAACACATAATTATTTATTTAAAATGTAGAAGCTAAATCTAAAATTTCATGGTACTCGCTTTAAAAATGACATAATTTTATTACAAAGGTTTTTCACCCTCTTAGGGGATGAATTTTCAAAAACCCTTTCTTAGTTCTAGGCTTTATAAAACGTACCTATTGTCCAAATTTCAAGTCTGTAGCTTATGCCGTTTTGACTCTGCGATGGTCTGTCAATCAGGACAAGCTCTTTTGTATGTATATATATATATATATATATATATATATATTTGTATATATATAGCCTTAAGAAGTTGAAAGAAACTGACAGGAACTCAAGAACCAAAACATAAAATATATATAAGGACATCCACAAATATACATGGGTTAGCCCGAAAGGGGCTAGAAACCAAATTGACCACGTGCTGATAGATAAGAGACATCGGAGCACTATACAAGACGTAAGAAGCTATTGTGGAGCAGACTGTGATTCGGACCATTCTCTGATCAGGATCAAAGTATGTCAGAGACTGAAACAAATCCATAAAATAGGGTACTAAATGGAAAGAAGAAAGTTTGAAGTACAAAACCTGAAAAACCCTGTGCTAAAAGGCAAATTCCAAATCGAGCTGAAAAATAAATTTGAACCCTTGGACTTAGAGAATCTCACAATTGATCAACATTGGGAGACAATAGAGTCCGAGTAATAGGAAACAGCAAAGGAAATAATAGCGATTCAGGAAAAACGGAAACCCGAAATATGGTTCACGGAGGAATGCGAAAAAGCAGTCGAAGAAAGAAGAAGATCGAAGATCCTCTTCGCAGTAAAAGCTGGTCCAGCTACTCTTGAAAAATACTCAGCTGCTAGGACGAAAGCAAATAAAATAATAAGAAAAGCAAAAAGAGAATTCCTCAAGGAAAGACTAAAAAACATTGAGGATAACTGGCAGGCTGGAAATATAAGCGAACTATACGCAGATATCAGGAAGGAAAGGGCTGGATTTAGAGCTAGAACCACTCAAATGCGAGGGAAAGATGGAAAACTGACGGCATCCAAAGTAGAAGTATTAAATATCTGGAAAGAACATTTCCAGAAACTTCTAAACCAAGTAGAACACAGACAAAGAGGACATGGACCACGAGGAGGATCTTGACCCACAAGAAGTTGAAAAACCTGACATTCTGGACTTAGAAATAGCAATCGACTGGCTTAAAAGAAGACAGGCTCCTGGATTGGACAATCTTCCATCAGAGTTGTTCAAAGATGGAGGAGAAACCATAAGAGCCAAACTATTAGAGGTAATCCAGAAGATATGGGAGAAAGAGAAAATACCAGAGGCTTGGAAAACAGGTCTAATATGCCCTATCCTAAGGAAGGGGTCCATATACGAGTGTGGGAATTACAGAGGCATAGCGCTCCTTCCTGTTGTCTATAAGATAATGACCAACATATTGCATAATCGAATATATCCGTATTATGAAAACACAGCAGGCGACCAGCAAGCAGGATTCAGAAGAGGAAGGAGTAGGCTAGACCAGATATTCATTCTGAAACAGATACTCGAAAAACGATGGAAGTATAAGGTGTATGTACAAGCGTTATTTGTTGATTTCAAAGCAGCATACGATTCCTTGGACAGAAGCTGTTTTTGGAAGATCATGACAGCTGGGTATTCCCGGCAAGTTGGTGAGATTGACGAAGGCGTGTGCAGACGACCCCCGATGCAGAGTCCTGATACAGGGAGACGTGTCTGAGGGCTTTGAAGTTGGAACCGGTTTGAGGCAGGGAGATGGACTCTCACCTTTACTGTTCAATATAGCTCTTGAAAAGGTGATAAGAGCAACATCAAGAGAGAACGGTGGGGTGCACGTCGGGAAGGTACATAAAATTCTTGCATACGCCGATGACATAGTAGTCCTCGGAAGTAATGAAAGGGATATTGAGAGACTCGCTAAGGTGCTTATGAAAGAGGCAAACCAAATCAGCTTACTGATAAATGAGGAAAAAACCAAATACATGATAGTAAGCCGTAAAGCCCACCCCAGAAACAGCATCTGCGTGGATCGCAAATCGTTCCCAAAAGTAGATACCTTTAAATACCTCGGCTCACAATAACCTCAACTAATGCCCTACTAACTGAGATAGACCAGCGTATGATAAGTGCAAATAGAGCATGCTTCGCTCTTTCAAGAGTATTGAAATCCAGAAGCATCTCTAGAAATTTAAAATTAAGGGTGTATAATGCTGTAATAAAGCCGATTCTGATATACTGCTGTGAAACTTGGGCTCTCAGCAGCACCCTGGAAAGCAAAATCGAGAGATGGGAAAGAAAAACAGTTTGCACGATAACAGGAGCAGTATGGGATGAGACTCTTAACTCATGGAGGAGAAGGGCCAATAAAGAATTACACGCAGAAACTGGTCAGGCGATATCTCAGGATTTGAATGCAAGAAGGCTAAGATGAGCGGGGCATGTAGCTCGAAGTGATCCGTCAGGAAGCCTCTACACAACTATGAATGCCACAATAGTTGGCAAGAGACCACGTGGGAGGCCAAAGACCAGATGGATTGACAGGGTCAACAAAGATACTGCGGAGCTACATGTAGCAGACTGCAAATCACTGGCCCAGGATAGACAGAGGTGGAGAAGGCTGGTAAAGGCGGCGAAAGATCTACAAGGTCTGTAGAGCCAACCAGAAAAAAAAAATAATAATATATATATATATATATATATATATATATATGAGGGAAAAACCAATATATATATATATATATATTGGTTTCTACTTATCTTGACTGTTATGGAAATATGTTTTTAAATCTTGAGTTTCAGTCAGTTTATTTCAACTTCTTAAGGCGACGTTTCGAGACTAGGTTAATCTCATATTCATGCCCTGACAGTGAAAAATAAAACTGCTGTTCCATAAAAAATTGATTACTTATTCGTTGATCATTGCTATTACAATATAAACATTCTATGATATATTGTGAAATAACTGATTGATGATAAACTGATCAATTCTTTGGAACTTGCAAGTACACCCTATCCATTACAACTTACACGTGTCATCTATATTTATTATAGTCTGCTATTTAATGTTTTTACGAAAAGCTCATTTTTTCACTGTCAGGGCATGAATATGAGACTAACCTAGTATCGAAACGTCGCCTTAAGAAGTTGAAATAAACTGACTGAAACTCAAGAATCAAAAACATAATATATATATATATAGTTAATCACCAATGATAGGACTTAAATTCAATAAAAGTTATTTAATATAATATAAAGCTCTTAATTACTAAAGTTATTTTAATTAAAACTATGTGCTTCTTGATGTGTAAGGACACAGAGATGAAACATACCTTACATTTAAAATTATTGTTAAAAATAGGATTCACACTTTAAGATGATCACTCTAAATATTCAACTAAATCAGATCTGTTATCAGGAAAATGTTCATTTTTTTCTATCTCGGTTTATTGTTATTATGACATCTATTATCTGATATAGCGCGGGTACCTGGTAAAAGAAATATTATATAAGGGTTTAGAGTCTAAAGAATATAACAAGAAAAAAATATCTTATAAAAAAAACAACATATAATTCTTAAAAAAAAACTACAATATAATACATTTTATCCATCACTAGAGATCAGAATTAACAATACTTTTCTACCTTCAAAACAATCCATCAGGCTTATAATATTTTTCCTAATGCTATATCAAACATTTTATATAATTTATTATAGCAATATAAACATGTAGAAACAAGAAGAAAAAATTATTTTTGTCAATGCCTTAACTACCTTTACTAAGAGTAATTTTCGATGCTATTGTTGAAAATAATTTTTCTAAATCTTGAATAATTATTGAGTGCATAAATTTATGGAGCAGAAAATAGACTAGGAGGAAGTCAAATTAAGTTCTTTAGCGTTAAGAAAAACTATTCAACCCACATTGCAGGCACATGGCCTCAACAAACAAGATTAAACAAATTATAAAATTAAATACAAAATAAAATAAAGAGAAATGATACCAAAAAGTGACAACTTCTTTAGCCTCCTTTAGTGACTTTTTGTTGAGGAAAAACTTGTGGATTTGCTCATGAAGTATTGTGTGAGACTGACGGCATCTAGAGGCCTGTGCATGAGTTAACAAGTTGTTTTAATAAACTTTAGTTAAAATGTTGGAATTTCATTGATTTAAGAATAAATCATATGTAATAAAAGATTGTTTAATAGTTGCGCAATCAATACTAATAATAACTTGAAACATCAATAATTAGTTGAACTTTATGTCTCCCCTAAAAGATTTATTTTACATGTTTCTTATTTTATGAAATGATTGAAAGTTTTGATTTAAGTATTGTTGAACTTGAAATTATTTTCAAAGGCTTCAGTAACTATTTTTTTTTCTTTCTAAATTACAATTTAAGAATATTTCGTAACGAAGGAAAAGCCATTATCCAGTCATAAAATTTTAGTTTATTTAATTATTAATAAAACGTTTTGACACTAGATGTCTTTTTCAATTATTTTGATAAATATCTTGCATCAAATAGCTTCTTATATAAATTTAAAAAGTTATAACTCATAAAATCAGTAATGTACAAACAATCACAATAAAATAGATACATAATTATAAAAATATGTCCCAAATAATTAGCAAAATTAAGTATAGATACCTTATTAAATGTAATTTTTTAATTTAGGATGGAAATAGTTGGGGTGCAGTCAGAAATTACACAACAAATAAGTATAAACCTATTATATTTTATGTGTGCCGACGTTTCGACCTACTGTGTAGGTCATCTTCAGGCCCAATAGGAGTGGCTACACGTTGCAGAAGGTAACTGGCAAGAAAGACTTGTTGTTTTTCCTCCTATTGGCCCTGAAGATGACCTATACAGTAGGTCGAAACATCGGCACACATAAAATATAATAGGCTTATACTTATTGTTGTGTAATTTCTGACTGCACCCACAACTATTTCCATCCTACATTAGCACCTACCAGTAAGGATTTCATTCCTACATCATTTTTTAATATTTAAAATTTATTTACTAGGGGATCAACTGTTATTAAATGATTCAAACTTTGATCTGTGTAATAAATCCTGTGACTTATATTTTAGTGTTACTCAAAGTATCTTTATGTATTATAACATTAAAAAAAAAAACATACAAAACAAAAATAAAAATAAAATAAATTAATATCAATTTATTTTTCCAATTATTATTTTTTTTCAATATAACTTAATCGGTTTAATAAATTTTATATTTTATAAAAGAATCATATGGAAAGAAAAGGAATCAAGAATCAGGAAAACCATTAGGAGGTTATTGGGTCAGGTTATAATAGCTGGAAAATGGTTTTTCCTTCCTTACGAAATATTCTGATGTTTTAGTACAGTTTTACATCGGTTTTTAAAATTCGAATTTAATTAAAAGTGCTAACAATGATTAAATATAATAAAAAAAATAACTTTTTACAATTTCATTATTACTTTCCATTTTCGAGCCTTTAATTTACCTGTCATTTCATTTAAAATTGCATTACAATTTATTCTATTTTGTATTTTGTTTAGATGAAAAAAATGCAATGTGCATTGCAATTTTTTCTTGGTGAAACAATTGTTTTTAATGAATAGTTTATAATTATTTCAGAATTTATTTTGACCTTGTTCAGACCTTCAATTGTTCCTCCATGCAATTCCCCTTGTTATAGTCCTTTAGTTTTACATGTTCAATAAGCAAGTTCAAATCAAAAACATAATTTAATGACTACTGTACTTGCATGAGAAGATCAATAACTCCTATAAACAAAAGGAAAAATTCAGCAGAGGTTATCAGACATCAATTTTTTTTTTATTATAAAAACTACGGTATTCCTTAGGAATTTGTAAATGGTAATATTTAGTAATTAAATGTTCAAAAATTTTTTAAGAGCTACAGTTTTAATAATAATAACTAAATATTTTCAATACATACCAACCTTATACAATTTCATTATTTTTGTCCATATTTCCTCATGCAAAACATTTCAGAATATTTTTAATTTTCATGCCATATTTGCAATTTCATCATTTTCTTATACATCTTCCTAAAAATGAGAAAGCAAAAAAAAATAGTTCTTACTTGACTGTTGATATTTTGCATCTTTTTGGTTGCATATGAACGCTGCTTGTCGGATTTCTTCTTTAATAATATTTTTTTAAAAACCGATTGCCCATAAATTCAACTGTAAATTTCCAAAGATAAATAATTTAAAAAAATCAAAAACTTTCATTGCTTTCTTTTCGATTTCTATCTAATTTACCTCCGATACCTCTAGCTCTTTCATTTGTTAACTATTAATCTAAGTTTTAATTAAACTTTTAAAACATTTAATTATTAATTTTATTACTGATGTTTACAGAATATTCCTCAATTTTGTGAACACCAGTTTTAAAATTTACAACATTAATAATATTTAATGTATATGTGTTTGTGTGTATAATTATTTTACTGCTGGAGCCAAATTTATGATTTTTTAGTATGATATGAATGTATTTCTCATTTTTATTACCTAGTTGCATAAGAAATATTTAATAAAAAAATGTAATTATATGTAAGTGAAAGGATAGAAAATAAAACAGCTGTTTTAACATTCTATTCAGTCAAACCTTATTTGTTATAATTGCACATTAACTTGTAAAAACATCAAAATACATTAACAGCTGCCAGAAATATTCCTGTCGTTATCCAAGGGTATTTTAGTATAAGTATTACTAACAAGTCTTTTTTATTATTTAAATTAATATTTATTAACATTCTTATTTCAATATATCTTAATCCTTGAGGACTCATGGGGAGGGTGTTTGAGCGCCGCCTTTTTGTATGCGATGCGTGTGAACTTTGAGCTTTCACCTTGCATCTACCTTTCCAAAAAATTCCCTTCTGCATGGATCGCAGAGATAAGGAATTTTCATGTCGGAATCAACACATCTTTTGTTCGGGTAACTGATAGCGGCGCTCAGACCCTCCAAAACTCATCTTCCAGGATTAAATCATGAAACTAAGCACTCCAAAACTCCATTACAATGTTATTTTTGTTACAGGCGAAACTCTCTAAGAAATCTCTGATTTTACTAATGAAAAATTCAGGAACATGGTGCAGAACTACTCAATACCTCATGACAAAACAAAAAAAACAACACTGAAAGTAATAAAAACCCTAATTGGACTTTTATACCTAAGGGTTTACTTGAGATGTTCACACATGAATGTTTGTGACTTATAGGAGGACAACTTCGGGGAGTTAGTAGGTTTGGCATAGTTATTTCTTACCGACAATTTTTATTACTTTTGAAAGTTCTAATATTTTACAATCTGTTCAACAGGACTCCAATTCGATCATCTACTAAGAGCAGCTGGAGTTACAAAACCCAAATTTTATGTAATAAATAATTAATTTATTCTCATTTTACTATAAAAACAAACAATTTTTTTTTTATTTTAATAAATTTATCGAGTTTGAACTTTTTTATTTATTTTTCCCACTTTATTTTAGTTATCTCAAAATTATAAATCTTATTTAATTATTCAAGTTACTGATCTGATGAGTCTTTTGTGAGATATGGTGTTTAAAAGCCTAAAAAACTATAGGCAGCACTCAACCCCCACCTCCTCGTCTTACAAAACCGAACGCGAATCCTGCAGGGTTGAAGGGTAACTATATGATGTGAAAAATCAATCATTTACATACAACAATTGTGATCTTTTTTTGGATGTATTTTTAAATATTAAAGAACCTATTTACACATTAATTTTGAGTTATCTGCCGAAATGAATTATTGTTCAAAATTTATGAATAGGATTGAGTGCTCTTTGCACGTATCTTGTTACTAAATCCGTTCATACGCATATATTCCTCTTCCATATTTTCATCGCCAAAGAAACCTCTATCTTCTTGTTCTTCTTCTTGTTCTTCAGCGCCTTCGATTTCAGGGCATTCAGGTAGATCTTCTTCGGCCACAGATTCTTCATGAGGTTTCCGGACGGGTTTAGTTGTACCATAACATTGAATGGCAAACCTCAATTCAAGGAAAAAGGCATCACTCGGTGATATCTAAATATAAAAAAAAAAGTTTCTAAATAAATAAAAAGATTGTTTATTTCATCAAAAAATAAAATAACCAACAAAAAAGTAAGATTAATAAAACTAGAGTTGTTTTGGTAGCTCAACTGTTACAATAACAATAATAGTGAAACTAACAACAAAGTTTAACACAACTGTACAGCCTGGCAGGTACCGAGGCTAAATGAGCCTGTATGATATCCAGTACTTGTTAAAGAAAACTACCCTAGTTATACCTGGATAGGAAAAATTTAGGGCTCCCACGGTAACATCATCTGATTAGCCATAGAAGTATGAAGTGATGTTATATGAATAAACATAAATAAAGTTGAACAGAGTATATTGTTTACAATTTTGGAGTTGGAATAGCTATGTGGAGGATTCCACGGTTCACTTCTTTAGGACATTTGACATTCTAGCTTGGCTCCCTCAAAGTAAAATTTTTTTAATGATATACTAGTGAGATGCCTGAAAAATAGAAAAATTGATGATTTATAACAGTTTTAGTAATCATACTAGTCTCCGTTACTTTTCTGCGTCTATACATTTCTGTCAATGTCTTTCCCATACCCTAATACAATACCCAATATTGTAAAGGAAGTCCGGAACATGTATTCACACTCATGCTGCTTGTATATATAAAATTGCAAATAAAGTTTCTTTGTTGTTTCCCATACCCTCTGAATAGAATTTGGAATTCTTAGAATTTATAAATTCAGAAAACACATTTTATAATGTTAATAGGATGTAATTAGTTGGGGGTGCAGTCAAGAAAACACAGCAAAATAAGTGAAACTATTGTATTTTATGTGCCTTTTAGGCACATAAAATACAGTCTTTGTCCTCTCCAGCTCTTTGCCCCCACAGGTAACAAAACTGTGCTTAAAAAAATAATATCAATCAAAAATAAAGAAAACATGAAAAGTTCTTTTAATTTCAATGGGCGTATCTAATATTTTGACACTGAGTGTATAGATTATGTTTGTAGGTTCAAATATGTTTCAGAATGGTTTTGTACACTAGTTAGTATACTTATTGTCAAATTAAAGATGAGATATTCTGTTCAGTAATGAGTGGTATGAGGTGTGTTCAAAAAGTAAGGTGACTTTTCAAATTGTGAGGACAATGAACATCTGAATATCAATTCTTTTTGTGTGTGTTGGTACACATGATGTCCCGAGTATTTGTTCACAGTTTCAACTATATAGTTGAATATACTTAGTATGTATTTAAGTGAGAAGATATCAATAATGAACCTTGCTATGGACAGTCCAGCACAACAACAAATGATAACATCGAAGCTGTGAAGAAAATTCTGTAGCAAAATCGTCGAATTACCACAAGATAAGATACTGAGGATGTTGGCATATCGGTCACCTCGTGTCATGCAATTTTTTCTGATGTTTGGTTGTGTGTCAGTGAAGTTTATTCCGAAATTTCTTAATGCTAATCAGAAGAATCAGCTCTAGAATGAGATCAATGATAATCCTGATTTGCTCAAAAGGGTCATAACTAATGAAGAATTATGAATACATCTTTGTGACATTGAAAACAAAGCCCAATTTTCCTAATGGAAGGACCCAGGAGAGCCAAGACTGAAAAAAAAGCACACCAAGTTTGATCAAATGTTAATATTTCACTCACAGTAAAAAATAAACGGTGTGGTCACCTGTGCTCCAGTG
This sequence comes from Troilus luridus, assembly GCA_964056705.1. Lineage (NCBI taxonomy): Eukaryota > Metazoa > Arthropoda > Insecta > Hemiptera > Pentatomidae > Troilus > Troilus luridus. The sequence goes on from OZ057415.1 coordinate 467,393, forward strand.
ATTAGCATAAGAGCCTACTATGAGGTATAAGTATAAGAGCCTGTGTGGTATCAGGTACTCGTTAAAGACCCCTATCGTAATTATACCTTGATAGGCAAAATTTAGGGCTCCCACTGTAGCATCGTTTGAATTAGCCATTATATCATAAAGTGATGTTAAATAAAAAAAACCAAAATATTGTATTTTATGTGCCTTTTAGGCACATAAAATACAATAGTTTCACTTACTTTGCTGTGTTTTCTTGACTGCACCCCCAACTAATTACATCCTATTATAGTACCTACAGTCAACTAATTTCTTTATTACATATTTTATAATGTTCTTTGGTCAATATTTTTTTTTTTTTGTAAATAGAGGTATCTATATTTATCTAAAAATATGGTAATCGGTAGGGCGGGTGTGGCAGTGTCTCATACCCAAGCTCCGAAAGTTTTCGGGCAAGGTGAGATATTCGGGCGAGCGTTGTCATGCAAAGGAACCTTAAAACATGCATTTCCATGGAAAACTAAGATAAGAACTTCTTTGCAATCAATTTTCTCATACTGGATACTTTATAAAGTTAATTGAGGAGCTGTCATGGTTGAAATAATCTAGAGCCTAATACTGTTTGGTACAAATCCAATTTACTTATTTGGAGATTTATTTAGCATTAGACCCACAGAATGAAGCTATCTATCCTCCCATTTTGTTTAGAATTGGTTAGTAATTTGTGGAATCAACTGCCTTGTTTGCCTTAATTAGAGTCAGGAAGAATTTGAAATAAAAAATAATTAAGTGAAAGTGAAAATATTCTTCTTATATTCAACTTCCAGGATGGACCGTGTCATGTTGGTGTTATGAACCAAGCTTTTGCTCATCGTGCTGTGAGCTTCTTCAGGGTTAGTCAGTTAATGACTGACTAACCCTGAAGGAGCTCACAGCACGATGAGCGAAAGCTTGGTTCATAACACCAACATGAGACGGTCCATCCCGGAAGTTGAATATAAGAATATTAATGACCGTGGAAGCCTACGTGAACATTCAGTGAAAATATTATTATATTTAATACTTAAGTATTTCTCATTTATATTTTAATATCTGACACATAATAAAAAATACCTTCTCTTCAACTGCAACTTTTCGAACATTCCATAGAAATTCTAGGATTGCCACTAAAAATGCTGCAACGCAACCGACCAAAAGTACCAAGAAAACACCTCCTACGTTAGCTATACTTAGCTCCGAAGAACTTGTTCCGGCTTCTTCTACCTGAGAAATATATAGCATTTAAAAACTGTTATTACTAAAAAAAAACAACAAGAAAACCATGCAATTTAGGGAAAACCATTCAATACCGGGCAATTCTGTTTATCTGCACTATTTTTCCACCATTTATCCTTTAACTGCTGAAGCCTACCGGATTCCTGCATTTTCAGTACAGAACCGCTGATTGCAATGCGGTATGGTGAATCTAATTACAAACACAAGGAATTAATTAAAGGATAGATGCATGTATGGAAATAACCATAAAACTATAGTAAATAAAAATACTAAATGTTAATTAAATATTAAAAATATGAAATTTCCTTTAAAAAAAATATTAACAAATAATTGCTGCTAATAATGAAACACATGTAATGAAGTGGGTAGATTAAAAGCATTAGGGCCTGAATAATTCCCTTCGATAATTATTCTGCAGGTTGTCCCTTCGAGTTGAGTCACAACAAGATTTAACTTTTCATTCGTTTCCCTTTTAATATTTTCCAAGAATACAAGTTATCATGAGCTTTAAGATAATGTAATTAGGGGAAATGTATATACTTCAGTTATCATTTCATCTAGAAATGAACGTACATATATCATCTACAAACATATATCATCTATACTTCAAAATATTAGTTGAAATGATATGAAATGATAAATAAGTAAGTAAAGAGAAAATAGTTGGGGGTGCAGCCAAATAAAACACTAAATAACTGGGTACTTTCTTAATTATGTGCCGACGTTTCGACCCACTTTGTGGGTCATCTTCAGGGCTATTGGAAGCTGAAGCTAGACTGCACCCCCAACTATTTTCTTCCTTTCTCTATCTTCCAGTCAACTATCCCCTCGCTTCTCTTGAAATGATAAATACTTAATGATTGAATTTTATTTTTTGATGAAAGATTTTTTACCTTTATATTATAACATCTGATGTAGGTAAAGCGAGACTTACTTTTCAATGGCTAAACAAAATTAAAATCTGTACATACCACATCAATTATTACTAAATTAGCACTTGTTAATTATTACCATATCAATAAATAATTAAAAAAAAAATTTTAAATGGATATTTCCATCGAAACCAAAAATTTTCGTAATTATTAAATTCTGTTTAATGAATTAAAGAAAGTAAAATCACAGTATAAGAAGAAAAATAAACTAAAATCAGGGACGACCTGTGGTCTACAAGTTACCATAACAACCTACAATACTTAGGTCACCTGTAGTCTACTGGTTACCATAACAACCTACAATACTTAGGTCACCTGTAGTCTACTGGTTATCATAACAACCTACTAAGCTCAAGATTGCGGGTTTGTAGCTCAGCAGGTGGCCCTAGGATTTTTTAAAAGGGAGTAAAAAATTGAGCTCCCATTGTAGCATCGTCCAATTAGCCATAGCAGCATAAAGTGACATTAAATAAACAAACAAGAAAGTAAAGTGTGACATTTTGCTCACCTACTGAGCTTGTTACTTAAAATATAAATCAAAATTTTGTAGCACATGAACCATTTTATTCACTAGTAGCATATTAATTTTAAATGATAAAAATATTATAGTTTTATAACCGCAAATGAACTTTACAGAGAAATAAATCTTACTGAAAGGCATGGCTATCCCGTATCCTTTTGAATCGAGGAGGCTGCCGACTTGCATTAATGAGCAATGTTTTTCCTTCTGATATTCGATAGTAGTCGATTCCATAAAGAACGCATATGCTCTTTTCCTTCTCAATACCCTTTCGACTCCTTCATCATTGCTCTTGGTGAAAACCGATGGCCGAGCTGATTCCATCTGGCTCCAAATTTTTTGGTAGAGACTCACATTGCTATCCTGTTAATATTAATAATTAAATACATAGTTTAGAATAGAATAGAAAAAAACAACTTTATTCTGGGACTAAATCCCTTAAGAATAACAAATATGAACAGAAAAAGAAACATAATATATACCTGGCCAAAAGACTGCATAATACAAATCATAAAGTATTTATAAAAGTGTAAAAAAAAAATAAGGTCAGTGTTTATGAATGAAAAACTCAGGCATTATTGTTTTTTTTATACAATCAGAGGTCCTATGTCCTATATGCTGCCGAATTTCTAAATATGAACAAGAAAGGCCTGATAGAACACTTAGTAATCAAAGAAAGAAAGATCTTAAGGAAAATTACTGGCCTAATTAAAGTCCAAGGTGAATACAGACGACGGCATAACAGTGAGCAGGACGCATTGAATTGCATTTTATGGCCACTTGTTAAGAATGAGACCCGTTGGATTGATGAACTGGATTTTTACATATTTTAAAGAAAAGAAGACCAAACCTGCCTGGTTCGAAGATGTAGAAAAAGATTTACACGGGATGGAGATTACTTGCGAGTTCTGGAAAGCAACTGTTTCAGGATGAAACTGAATGGTGAGGCAGGTTTTCAAGAAAAACCAAAGCTGAAGACAAGAAAGAAATGGACAGAAGAAACAAGAGAGCAGCTCTGGTGATGAATAAGGAAGTAATGGGCGAAATAAAAAAAAAAAGACAGTTGAAATGGCATGGTCCTTAGTATGCCAATCTTCTTCTTCTAGTGGCACGATAGACGCCTACAGTGGTCCTTAGCGAGCTCAACCATTTTGCACCAGGATTGTCTATCTGCACCTTGGGCTATATTCCTCCTTGTCTAATATCTGTTAGTACATTGTCCCTCCACCGAGATCTATGTCTGGTCCCGACTGGAGTATTTTTGTACACCTCCCATCCTCCATCCTAATAACATGTCCGAGCCATTTTACTCTCTTCACTTTGACAAAATTAGAAAGGCTGAGATCCTGGTATTCCCTATACAACTCCATATTCCGACGCAGCCGCCAGGATCCATTATCTTTGATAGGCCCTATTATTCGTCTCAGGATCTTTCTTTCGAAGCGGTCCTTCTATGGATCAGACATGTTGAGAGTCCACGTCTCACAAGGCATTTGTGGATCCTCATTTTCGTAGCACGGATTAATAACCTACTCCTTATAATTTTGACGAGGGAGAAGTATGCTCTGTTTGCTGCTGCCAGTCTGTTCCTTATTTCAGCCTCCTCGTTCATGTTTTCAGTTATACGAGGGTGGTTTGAAGAGTTTTGGGAATGTACTAGAAAGAAGTGTCTTACCTAGCTGGAACTGCTTTTATTTTTCAACATAGACTCCCTATAGACTAATGCATTTGGTCCAGCGATGTTCCAAAGCCTTGATCCCACCTCGAAAATGAGATTCCTCCTGCAAGATACCTCTCTAATACGGCTGTCAGTTCTTCCGTTGAAGGAGATCTCCGTCCACCTTGGAAAATTTTCAGCTTGGGGAAGAGAAGAGCCTGATGGTGACAAATCAGGTGAATAAGGTCTATGTGGGAACAATTCTTACCTCAGTTCATGAAGTTTTGCCATGACAATAACACTTGTGTTGCTACGCAAAAAACAACAACAGAATCGTCACTACCACTCACCCCACATGTCCTCTCACAAAGGATGTGTGATTATTGCACTGACATCTAGCGGTGATTCTGAGAACTTTTCAAACCACCCTCATAGTAGATCCCAGATATTGAAAGCTAGGGACAACCTGGATGGTACAGTTTCCTAGCTGTATTTGTTCTGGGGTCGTGTCTTTTCTCCTGATGCACATCATCTTTGTTTTATTCTTATTGACCCTCAGTCCCATGTATTTAGCTTCTTGGTCTATCTTTATAAAAGCCTCCTCTACACTGCCTAATGATCTACCAATAATTGCGACATCATCCATATATGCTAGCCCTTACTCCATTCTTGTGAATACAGTGCTGCCATGATCTAAACATGGGTCAATCGATCATTCGTGGTGATCGAATCGATCTTCACCCATTCCTATTGGCGATCGGGTCAAGATTCGATCATTTGGGTCTGAGACTGACTCCCGATGGGTTTAACTGCTACTTTTCAGTAACAGCTCCAACTGTTACTGTGATTTCTTAACTGCTACTAACTGTGATTTGTGATTGATGATGAAAGGGGTTAAGACTTAACTTAAGAGGGATCCGGGGCAGGTACATGCTACATATAAAAAATTTAGAAAAAAAACGGCTGTTTCAAAAGGACATTAAGTATAAAGTTAGCTAAAATCAAAAATTGAAAGTGTAGGAGCATTTTACAAAATAATAAAATACCATCGTTAAATAGAAGAATAGATCATGTAATGAATGAATACATTTATATGTTAATTTTTTTGTACATGTTGGTAAATAAGAAAAAAATACCTGATACTTATGTATTTTAACTTTAATATTTACCCATTTTAATATTTAATTTTTATCTTTATTACCTTATTCTTTAATTTTTAACACTTTCTGTTTTATTCTTTATTATGTATTTCATTACCTTCCTGTCACTTGGTTATTAATACTATACACTCATACATTTTAACCTTACTATTTACCATGCTTAGCAATTTTTACTATCTTTTAATTTTCAATTGTCTGTATTTTGCATATTAAGCCCTGAAGATCTCCAAAGTAGGTCAAATTGTTGGCTACTAAATAAACATTTCTCCATATCTAAGAGAATTCTTCCACACAGATTCTTTCAATCCTTTATAGACAATTCGACATTACCTGCTTTAGAGAGAGTGGGACAAGGGCGCCAGCGGCCAGACTATGAACGAAAGAGATAGAAACAGTCAAAGGATTCGATCAATCACGATGGACGCAGGTCTGATGTTCGAATCTTTTTAAAAACCGTGATTCGATCACTCGTGTAAGGGTTACGATCGAATCAATAGGATTCGATCAATCACCATCGACATAGGTCTACCATGATCCAATACTCTCCTGCTTATTATTCTATGGAGGACTATGTAACAGTAAACAGTAGTGGTGCCAATGTGTCCTCCTGCCTTAGCCCTGCGCGTTGACACTGAACGGTCCACTACTCTATCCTTTAATCGTACTTGGCTAGTATTCCCTTTCATAGTGTATCTCGTTAAAGCAATCAGCTTTCTAGGGATAGTCATCTCTTCCACTGTACTGTATAGCTCCTTCCTGATCACTGAATCTTATGCTTTTTCAAAGTCTATAAAAGGGATCCAAAGATTAAGGCTGAATTCATACATCTTTTCTTCCAGTTGCCTGAAGGTGAAGATTTGGTCTATTATTGATCTATTTGATTGGAAGCCTACTTGATAATAGCCAATGGTGCTTTCCATGTAAGGTACCAGCCTGTTATATAATAATGATAAAGCAAAGATGTTGTAAGCAACGTTAAGAAAGCTGATCCCTCAGTAGTTTCTGCATTCTGTGGGAAATTTTTTTAAAATTTGGAACAACTACAGATTCCTTTCATTTTTCAGGTAGTCTTTCCTCTCGCCATATGTGTGCTACCAATCTGTACAGTTCCTTGTTAATTTCAGGGCCTGCCGCTTTCATTAACTCTGCCGTGATGTCATCTGTCCCCGGGGCTTTGTTATTTCTGAGTTTATCCACGATGTCTGCAATATCCTCTACTTCTGGGGGTAATTCTTCTTCATCAGTAGGCCAAAACGAACATTTATTTTACATTTTAATGTACGAATCATTAGTATGACAATTACTAAGGAATCATGATAAATACTAAGTAACTAAAGAGAATAAATACATGAGCTAGGATGTTATAATTTCTTTTCAAAATGTATATCTTATTTACAAAAAGAAAGAATGAACAACAAAATCCCCTTTTCAATACTGGTTCATATAACAGGGATCGAGTTCCACATTGTGGTTGATTGGTGGAGAATGTTATGCTTGAATGTTTTGGTTCTGTTAGGAATAAGTATAGTGATCAGAAAGTCGAGATCTTGTTTCTTGGTGCTTATAGGACGGGTGTTGAGAGTTGATGGATTGGTATAAGAATCAACCTAAGAAATGTATACTTTGGACTGAATTTGCTTATTTTAGACTTAATTAAACATTTTGGTCAAAATTGGCTTGTTTTGGACTGAATTGTACCTTTTGGACTAATTGGGCTGAATTGTACATTTTTACTGAATTGGTCTGTTTTGGGCAGAATTGTACATTTTAGACAGGATAGTACTTTTTGAACTGAAATCGCCTATTTTGGACTGAATTATACATTTTTACCGAATTGCTCTGTCTTGGACTGAATTTGCCTATTTTAGACTGATTTACACATTTTGGGCTGAGTTGGCCCGTTTTTTACTTCATTATACATTTAGGACTGATTTTTTTTTTTTTTAATAAGCACACACACAAATAACTCAAATTAGATAGGTGATAAGTGTTGTATATTGATAATGATCAATAAGGTTTAGGCATTGGAGAGAGGGACTGAGGCATTGTGGGAAGTCCAGTTAAGTTCCGAGTGTATCCATGCCAGTCAATTGTGTATTCAAAAATGAGTCAATATAGTCTAAAAACCAAAAAGTCCTATTTATTTTGTATCCACAACAATAAGAAAAGGTTACATGAGATAAGGAGGTAGGTTTCATGCAGCCCAGCTGATACATGAGTACCTAAATTAACGTTACTGTAGAATAATTTTTTTTTTCCATATCTAACTGCCATGGCAATTCACCAATTATATTTTATTAAGCAGAAAATTTAAAAAATAAAATTTGATAAATATTAGTACCCTGAAGAAATTGGCAGATGAGCCTCCTTTCAGTACACCGTATTTGATTTTATTCTGATTAGCGAGATCTTCGACGCTCTCGATTGTGGCATCCATTCTGTCCATTGTCAAGAAAGCTGCAAGGTTGGCAGTGTAAGAGGAAATCATAATTAGTACAAAGAACCACCACATTCCAGCTACGACCCTCGTAGAAAGTGCTCTACAATATTTAGTTAATATTATTAATAATTATAATTAAAATGATCATCTTAACGTTAATAGTTCTAACCATATAACTTTATTTCTTATAGGATAAATAATAGTAATGAATTACTTAAAAATGATTGTATTATTTATAAAACTCGAGAAAGGTTGCTAAGCATTCTAATTAACTAAAACATCTATATTTTGGTAGTAATAAGAACATTTATTTAAATTTATTAAGTCTTTTAAAAAAATTGAAAATAAGCTAAGCTAAATGAATTTTTTTAAAATCACTTCTTTTTTAAATATTTATACTAAAATAAATAAATGATGAAGTAAGAAATTAGTCTCTAACATAAAGGTTAACAAAAAAAAACTGAAGCTGAAGGTTGATCAATAATAACGCTATTATAATGGTAGAGAAAAAAAAGTTGAGATATTTACCTGCTTACTCGCTCCAAAAGGATTTATTTTAATTTATTGTTAAGTGAACAGGAGAATATGCTCCTTAATTATTATCTAAGAAAAATATAAAGAAATCATATGATCACAATAACATTAAAGTACTTAAGCAAAAGTGAAGCCAGAAAAAAATCATCATAAGAGATATTTTTGTAGAAAGTAAATCATGATTTAAACATTTGAAGGAACAAGGTTAAAAACTTAAATTATTCATATTCACCAGTTTCAACTGAAATAATTTGTAGTTTAAGATATTTATTATTAGTATATTGGTATGTTTTACATGAAGTAGTGTATTTTACATAAAATACATATATACTTTAATACTATAAATTGGTAACTTTATATAATATAATTGAAAAAATAATTATTATAATCTGTTAACCAGAACTTATTAAAAATTAGCATGCAATTAGTAAGCAAAGGAATGGCTATAACTTTCTGTTTAAAAACAAAAATTTAACTTAGTATAAAAAAAAAGTTAGTCAAAATTGTTGGTAAAACTCTAGTTTTGCTACATCATGATGGCAGGTCGGCTAAAGTGTTGGTATTTTTTGACTATCATACGTTGAAAGTTGCCAAGCTTGTCCAATTCAAACTTAAAATATAAATATATATTTTTTATATCCACATATAAATCTAATCACTCCAATCTTATATGATTACGAACTTGGTTAAAATCTAGTTTTAACTGAATTAATAGATTATGATAATTAGTTTTAGAACTTACATAATTTAAAACAAGGCATAACTTCTCTAGTTTAGTTTACAAGTAAAATGAAAGACTATTTCAATAAATGATGACACTGCAATACTTAGAACTTAAGATGAATGAAATGTAAACTAAGAATCATTTGAATTATGGGTAGATTAAAAAGGACCCATTGGGGACTATTTACATCTTGAGTAAATATAATGAAATGGAATTCATTAATATAATTATAAAACAACAATAATATAATTAAAAGACAGTATCAATACATTATATGAAGGGAATTGGGTTTGGTACCTGCAGGGAAGAAATCGAAAACATGGTCAACCGCCAGTTCTTCCCTAATGTAGGGTACCCACTTTATAGGGACTTGGTTAGGCTGGAGAGCCTCCAGATCCCACAGGGTCAACAGGGTGTAAACAGAATGATTAATTAATCTGCCACAGCTGGTCTCTAAACAAGGAAACTGAGATAAGTAGCTGAGCGTCCTAGCATGTTCCTTTGTAACAAATAGAAGTCGACAGCAATAGTGATTTTAAATGACAATAAATTAAAGTAGTAATATACTTAATAGCTACAATGAATACAAATTTTCCACTTGGATACAAAGCAGAGTTATCAGGAATTGTGCTAGACAATTCTAGTACAGACAGACTAAATGATCATGCGATCTTTTTCTGGTGTTGTGTCTGGATAAATTCAATAAAATAGCAGCTGAAATTCTAGAACTTGAAATACTAGCATCAAGGCTGAAGAAATAGGCATCTTGTATGGAATTTCCATCAAGATATATAAAATTTTGGGTTGTAACATATGAAATGTCAGTGAAGGAGTAAACTTAAATTATTAAAAAATACTTTCATTAATCAAAATAGGATCCTCTACTTTCAATACACTTCTCTCAACGTGAACCAAGCATTTCTATCCCCGCTCTGTAGAAATAAGATGTTAAGGAAGAAGCGAAGTCTTGGAAGGCCGATTTCAGGGCATTTTCGTTATCAAATTTTTCATTTCGTAAAAAATTATCCAAACAACGGAGTAAAGTAAAAAGTAAAAATCAGTTGTAGAAAGGTTTGGAGAATATAGTGGGTGAGGAAGAACCTCTATACTCAGCTCAAAAAGCTTTTGCACGGGAGCACGTTTCCAATCGGGTAAGCTGCTGGGCCTCGGTTAATTCATGTGGTACCCATATTTCCAGCTTTTTTGTCTTACCAAGCTCCTTAAGGTGCCTGGAAACAGTCATGGCACTTGTTCCAAGTTGTGAACCTAATTCAGGAGTGGTTTGGGAAGGGCCCGCTTTGAACCAGCTCTTTCAACTTTTCATTGTCCAACTTAGTCTTCGGCCTACCACGTTCTTTGTCAGTAAGGTCATAATCCCCAAACTGAAATTTTTCAAACCAACGGAAGATTGTTCTTTCGCTCACTTTATCTTCACCGTAAACAATATTAATGTTTCGGATCGCCTCCGTGACGCTATGGCCAAGTTTAAATTCGTAAAGAAAAATTATACAAATTTCCGCAGAAGACATAATTTTATTCTTATTTATTTTTAAAACGTTGCTTCACTTTCAAAAGAAAAAGTAAAACTGATTATGAAAAAGGATTAAATGATTTTTCAAATGGTATACATAACATAATTTTTTGTGTACAAATAATCTAATCCCTAATGAAGAGAAAACTGTAAATAAACAAAACTGATATTTCAACCGTTACAACCTCATAATTCAACATTTAAATTATTCAAAGAAATAAATTGAACTGCAATGAGTATTCTATTATTTATATAAATAAAGAAAGAGTATAAATGAATGACTTTTCAATATTCATAAGAAATAAGGTAAAAATTAAGACTATTTAATAAACAAAGGAATCCATGCTTTGAACGGTTGAAAAACTGCAGATTGGGGTCAGCGATGTTTCATCCCGACTAGGTTACTACCAAGGTTGTGACCCTTGGAGCCGGCAGTACTGATCGGCTAGCCAACCCTATTTCCCACTGGCATTGGGATCTAACCATCCATTGGTTGAACCATGGGAAAATCAAATGGGTAGGAAAGTTTAAATATTATCTGTTATACGACCAGAAGTTCTGTATGCTGCAGAATGGCTAATTATGAATAAGAAAGGCCTGGCAGAAAAATCTGAGATCAAAGAAAGAATGATCTTACGGAAAATTCTTGGTCCAATTAAAGACCAAAGTGAATACAGGCGACGACATACCAGTGAGCTGTAAACTCATGTTCCAAAAATATCAGATGTTATGAGAAAAAGGAGAATTGTATTTTATGGCCACTTGTTAAGAATGAAGTGGTCTTAGGGAGAGGAGTGGCTCAGTGGTAGAGTCCTGAGTTACCATGCCGGAAATCCTGGTTCGATTCCCGCTGCAGGCCATGATTTTTATTTAGTCTGTTTGCAGCGGGAGATGGATCATATAGGATCTAGGACCCTCCTGGGGCCCACCCAGCCTCTATAAAATATTATAAAAATAGGGTACCCAAAATAAGGGGGAAAAATCTGGCGGTCGAGCGTGACCTAGGACAAGTCACCTCCTTGCAGAACCGTTGTCCATGAAACAGTACAGTCTCTACCATGTACTGAACCCCAGACCCTTCATGGGTTGTAGTGGTACAGGTTTTTAGGTTAAGAATGAAACCCATAAGACTGATGATCCGGATTTTTACGTATTTTAAAGAAAAGAAGACCAAACCTGCCAGGTTCGAAGAGGAAGAAAAAGATTCACAAGAGATGGAGATTACTTGCGAGGATGTTCTGGAAAGCAACCATCTCAGGATGAAACTGAATCCTCAGGAAAGAAATGGACTGAAGAAGCACTGGCGATGAATGAGGGAGTATTGGGCGAATAAAAAAATAAAAAATCAATGGTCCTCTAACAGCCTCGACAATTGATATACAAACTGCTCCAAAAACTTTAGCCGTTAACTAAAAGTAGCAAAACTAGAATAGTACCTTGTTTTTTGGTTATTAGGTAAGAGCGATATCTTACTGAGGTGCAATATCAGAGCCTTGTTGCATGAGCGATCCAATATTATGCCAGATAGCATTGTATATAGCCAAAGTGTTTTCAAGCTCTTCAGGGTCTTTGTTGCACGGGTGAGGGTTTTTCCATTCCATTGGTGAGATCCTGCAACAATGTTAGTTCGGGGTTGTCACATGCTTTATTCAAAACCGATGTGCTAATTTTTAACCCCCAAGCTTCCTTTCATATAAATAAATCAGCAGGTACATTCATAACCTCAGATGTTTAGGAATTAATAAGGATATTAAATCAAAACAAGTGGTTTAGAAGGCTTTGGTAAAACAGTTAAGCTTTGTTACGATGAATTCTTGTTAGCTGTCATGGTTTAGACATTGTTATTAACAGAAAATGGATAATTGAGATCTCGATTGAGTTACGACGGAAGACCTACTTTGGCAAAAGATCACAGCCTTGAGCCATAAGAGACCCAATTGAGAACCAAAGGCAGTTGTGGAGTGAGAAGATGCATTCGAGCTCGGTTGGGTCTGGATTGCATGGGTGAGGATTATCCCATTCATCGGGCGTGCATCTGGAACAAATATTATTTTCTACGGCTACATATCTACAGTTATAACTACGACAAAAGCAATATACTACAAAATCTAAAATATCTGACAAAACAACACAACATATAAAATACACAGTACATATAATGTTACTACTAAAAACAGAGTTTGAATTGACAATACAATCTGTAATCACTCAATGACATAATTTGATCAATTACACATATTTTTTTATATGAACCTTAAAAATGCAGCATCCGCAATTAATAATAAAAATGCATTGCACTGTAATGCCGGATTTATAGACGAATCAATTAGAAAATAAAAATCAAACTCTGTAGAAATATTAGTCAAATATAAAAATTATATATAATAAAAGAGAAAAATATGGACATTTACTACTATACACAAAGCTAAGTATATAAAAGCAAACAAAAAAATTATAAATTAAATAAAACAAAAGGAAGAACAACACTAACTACAATAGACAGAGTATTATCAACACTTGAGGATAGGAAATTAATTGAAGACTCGGGGGGATATATAAACATTATAATGGTCATCATATCATATTACTTTATAAAATAGCATTACAATAAATAAAATAACAATATAATATCAGATTGGCAGAAGGTGATAAATCACAATAACAATAATTAATTTTGCAGCGCACCCTATTTGTATTTTCCACATCATCCTAAATACTTATTATTATATATTTTTATTTTGAAGAGAAAAGATTTGCCCTGGTTGGGATTCAAATCCGGTTCGTTCCTCCTCTCCGTGGCAGTGCTCTAACCAATTGAGCTACAAGGGGTCACCTCCTAGTCAGCCAAATCAATACACGAGGAAGAATGTTCATTGAACATTACTTTAATTAGGATCTTGTTGACTTACGTCATTATATTATTTATAATTTTTTAAATTTTAAAATATTTTTATTTTGAAGATAAAAGATTTCCTCCTGGCTGGGATATATTTAAAAATTAAAACAAATAATAAAAAATTATAAATAATATAACAACCTGTCAACAAGATCCTAATTAAAGTAATGTTCAATGAACATTCTTCCCCTCGTATACATTTCAAAATTGAGAGAACACGGGGATATAGGATTGGTGAAGAGAACGGATTTGCCTGACTTGGAGGCGACCCCTGGTAGCTCGATTGGTTAGAGCACTGCCACAGAGAGGCAGACGACCCGGGTTCGAATCCCGGCCAGGGAAAATCTTTTCTCTACAAAATAAAAATATTTAAAAATTAAAGCAATTAAAAAAAAAAATTATAAAAACTCATTATTATAATTTTACATTATAATCATTATTGGACTGAATAAATTATGTATAGGATGAATTGATGTGGGCGATGGACTAATGAAATTTTCAAATAATAATATTAAAAAGGGCCAAAGGAAAATCATTCTTCAGAGTCACTTTTTATGGTTTTGTTTGTTTATCTGTTCATTTACCGTCACTTTATGCTGCTATGGCAGGACCTAAACTCTATCAGCATCTATTTTTATTTTGAATTATTGTGAAAGTGAACAAAACCATAAAAAATCAATAAATATGTATAAACAAATAATAATCATAGTAAACATTTTTGCTTGTGAAACTTATTTAATAAAAACAAAATAATTATAAAATCCTCTGTATTGATTTAATTTCTTTTCTCTTGTTTTCAACAAAGGCTCTAGTTAAATAAAGGGGTAAAATTGAGCCTAATAAGATTTCTCGCGACCTATGACTTAGCAGGTTCCCATGAAACCTACCTCTTTATCTCATGTAACCTCTTCTTATCACTCATCTCATATTATCATAAGTATTTGTGTGTGCATCATTAAATTGGTTTTTAGTGTTTTGGCCTTGTAAATTTTTTTGATTGCATATTTAAATTTCTGTATTGTTTATTAAATTTATTTCTGAGCTTTTGTCATGTTACTTTTGTTATTGTTATTGCCTATTTAAAATGAACAGAATAACACTTTGGGAATACCCGCCATTGCGGTCAGTAGTACTGATTGCTGACTCACTCGGAAAGCTTCAACAAGCGGTGACGGAATGGTGTGAAGAACTCCGACATAAAGGAATAACGATCAATGCCAACAAAAGTAAGATCCTGCAAGTGGGTAGGCGGCAGGAAGAAGTTCACATATACTGCGATGAAGAGGAAATGGAAGTGGTGACTGACTTCACTTATCTCGGCACAGTAATGAACAGGACCGGGAAGCTGGACGCGGAAATATCCAATAGGATTAATAAGGCAAACAAAGTCTACTACCAGATTTGTAATACTGTTGTAGGAAAGCGGGAGGTAGGAAGGAACGTCAAACTCCACATCTTCAAGTCAGTGTACCTGCCGATAATGCTGTATGGAGCTGAAAGCTGGGCATTGACGGAGAGACAGGAAAGCAGAGTTACCGCGTCGGAAATGAGGTACTTGCGAAGAGTGGCGGGAAATACGAAAAGAGACTGTGTTCGCAACGAGAGGATTCGTCAGGAACTGCAGATTGGCCCGCTAAAAGAGCTCCTGGAAATCCGACAACTGAAAGGCACTATAGGGGCAAGCGAAAGAAGAAGAAGAATACCCACCATTAAAAGAAAAAGCTGGGAAATACTTCCAAAAGTTCTGAATAATTCCAAAGATGAAATTATGTGAAAAAGGTCACCGAATGTATTTTGAGAAGGATAGAACTGGAGATGTTTTCGTCGAAGGTGTAGGGAAAACACATCTATAAGAAGTGGGACGTGACTAGAGGGCTCTAGAATTAGCATTTTATTATTACATTTTGTATATTTCAACTTCCATTATTATGAATAAGAAGGTAGGTGTTATCAGTATCTGAATTATCAATGTTGAGGTTATAGTAGGTGTTGAGGTTATGGACGCTTTATATAAGTTATTTACGAATTACATACAAGTTATATATAAGATATTTTCAGACCCTTGAAGTTTTACTGTATATCAAAATCCACTTTGAAAGGTTTCTTCTTATATTTCTTAGTTTGTGATAATGCAGATAATAACGAATACAAAACCTTACACCTTTAGGAAATTTTTATTTTCCCTTAGCATTTAACTTTTTGTCCACTCGTTTGAAATTAGAGCTCTCATAAAAATGAAACAGCTGTCGTATCTTGAATTAAAAATCTCACCTTGCTAAAAAGTAAAGCAAAAGAGAAACACCTAAATACGCAGTGGCCATGTACGTCCATACGTCTATTGAAAATGGTAATAGAAATGAAAATAAGTCTGGCGGCTGTTTTGTCGGCTTGCTATACAAAATACTGACTCCTAAAACAATAAAAAAAAAAAAAAAAAAAAATTATCGCTCAACAAAACACTGATCCACATTATGTTATGATAAACAATGATGGGAAATATTAGAGGAAATCAAATGATTTTTATTAATACCAAGATTCATAAACGGCATTGTAAAGTCGACTGCACTCCTTCTCTCATAAGTAATTGTCAGATCACATATGGCAAGATCAGCTTTCTGAAATTTGATAAAGTTTTCTGAATACAGTTACTTTAATCAATGTATATGAATCATGTTTAAACAACATAAAATCTTTTTAATCCATTCATACACAGACATTTAAATTTTAGTAAGATTCACAGAGAAGTGTTTATATCCTGATAGTTAATGCATTTAACAGATGTTATGGATTTATCAATGCTCTTTAATTGCTTAAAATCTATTCAGGGTTGGGTGAGCGGAGTGGCTCAGTGGTTGAGCACTGATTTGCCATGCCGGAAATTGTGGTTAAAATCCCGCTGCGGGCAGTTACTTTTATTTAGTCTGTTTGCAGCCGGAGATGGATCATATAGGATCTAGGACCCTCCTGGGGCTCACCCAGCCTCTATAAAATATTATAAAATGAGCGTGACCTAAGACAAGTCACCTCCTTGCAGAACCGTTGTCCATGAAACAGTACAGTCTCAACCATGTACTGACCCCCAGACTTGTTCACGGGTCGTAGTGGTACAGGTTTTTTTTTAATCTATTCAGTATTAATAATGTTTATTTGCTTATTATTATTTCTTTTTAAATTGTTTTCTGTCACTTTTTACACGCTTTATGATTGTAGCCTTCTGTCGAGATATATAGTATGTTTCTTTTTCTGTTCGTATTTGTTATTTTAAGGGACTTAATCCCAGAATAAAGTTACTTTTCTATTCTATTCTATCATTTGTATTATATTGATAAACCTTTTATATTTCTATAAATTTTCTATAATAGATAGATATAAAATGCTCTTTATTATTAAATTATTTACAGTGGTTTCTTTTTAATTTTAATTACAACATTAGCAACCACAGCATGGTAGTTTATACCGTCTGCCGCTATTTTCTATAATAGTTATAATAGTATTGTTAACTATTTTCATACATTTGATTGTACCAATCGTAAGCTTTTCATTTTTTTTATTTTTTTTAATCAATTATATTATATATTTAATATAATTTATAATCCATTCTTTTATCATAATAGCTATTTCTGTTTAACATATTTTATTAATGTTGTTGTTACTTGTTCTTATTAATGTCTTGCCTCTATAAGGTATCTAATATAATAAATATAAAATATATAGATAGGTGATTAGAAAAAGATAAAGATTTGCCTTTGGACGAATTGGAAATTGTAATATCATAGGTAGGTTAAGTGATATATAAATATTATAATGTAGCTTGTAAATTTTATTTTTTACCATCATAAATTAATAATTAATTAATATGAATATAAATTAAACATACATTGAAAAAGGGAACGCTCAACAGAGACATCGAATAAATGTTAATACATAAGTGGAAAAATTCCAACTAAAAACCTTAAGTATCCAACTAAAACAGGAAATTAAAAATACCTGTCCAATATTTCGCCTATTCAGGCATCCTCAGGGCAGAAAGAGAATAATAGCAAACCAAAAGATGAATAATGCACACAAAAAACACCCATCCCACCACCTCCAAGGCTCAAATGCAACTACTGAATCATAGGAAAGGTTGCTAGATTCCCAGCTGGCTAAGGTTAGATGAAAACACCTGATAAATACACCAGATTTGAAACATCAATATACATTCACCAAACCCCCCCAAAAAACCCAACAGAAAAACAAAATAAAACAAATAATAGTAACAAACAACTTAAGAACAGAAGCCAAAAAACTATATGAAAAAATGAAAGTAAAAGTGCAAGAAAAAAAGAGAATTTATAAAAAAACAGTGGACTTATGGTTATTCCACAAAATATATATTGAAAAAGGGAACGCTCAACAGACACATCGAATATTCTCTGTTCATTCTTTCATTTTTTCATATAGTTTTTTGGCTTCTGTTCTTAAGTTGTTTGTTACTATTATTTGTTTTATTTTGTTTTTCTGTTGGGTTTTTTGGGGGTGTTTGGTGAATGTATATTGATGTTTCAAATCTGGTGTATTTATCAGGTGTTTTCATCTAACCTTAGCCAGCTGGGAATCTAGTAACCTTTCCTATGATTCAGTAGTTGCATTTGAGCCTTGGAGGTGGTGGGATGGGTGTTTTTTGTGTGCATTATTCATCTTTTGGTTTGCTATTATTCTCTTTCTGCCCTGAGGATGCCTGAATAGGCGAAATATTGGACAGGTATTTTTAATTTCCTGTTTTAGTTGGAGACTTAAGGTTTTTAGTTGGAATTTTTCCACTTATGTATTAATATTAAACATACATCATATTTGATTTAAGATTGTTAAACTGTGTTAATAAGTAAAAGTCAAAATTGGAAACGATCGACGAACCATGGAAAAGAAGGGATGAAAAAGTGGTGGGGGAGCAAGAAGCGAGAAAGTTGTCTTACGAAGCAGGGGGGTGAAGAGGAAGGATGGGGATGTAAAGTGAAAGTGATGAAAGGGCAACCATTGTTGACAATCCTACCTGGAGAACAAAGGAAGGAGATACATTAGTAAATTACGCCCAGGTAATGTAATTTTTAAATTACAGTAAAGTGATTTCTTAAAATGTGTATGTTAGGATATTTAAGGAGTAAATGTAAGATTTAAAAGTGTTAAATGTTAAATTGTACATACATTAAGTAAATTAAGCCCAGGTACTGTTATTTTTAAATTACATTAAAGTGATTTGTTAAAATGTGTATGTTAGGATATTTAAGGAGTATAATATAAGATTTAAAAGTGTTCATGACAACTGCAACTTTGGGGTAAGGTCAAGGTTGGTAAGGGGAGGGTAAAGCTTAAGTTGGGTCATTAATATTAGAAATGCAAATATTCATCGATTCTAAGTAATTTGTATTATCTTATTAATTGTTAATTTACAAAATATTATTAATTTCACTATTTATTAATTGGCGCCCGAAATCCCAGTTTAATGTATAATTATTGGAAGTAGAGTATTTTATAGTTAGGTTTTTCATCATAAATGATAATTTATGGTCATGAACCAGAAGGAAACCTAACAGCTCAGCTTTAAGGACGGCCTAAAATTAAGATCGAAATTTCAGCACACGGAAAAATAAAATCCTCGAGACAATTGCCTGAAAGCGGAACATTTGTTTCACATCATCAGATTAGTTTCAGATTGTCCCAAGATTTTTTTTATATGTGAAACTTGGGACGATACAAACACTTTTATACCGTATTTAGGTTACTTAAAATATTTAAAAAACAAAATTTAATTAATTAGATTAAACAATTTATACATAAATTTTAAATTAAAAACATATTATCAATTTCAATAAACGAGTATTGTCGACATAAATATAGATATCACTACAGTGATCAAATTAAATCGTCTTCAGTGGGCAGGTCATGTCACTATATATTATTTCCATTCCACGGATGGTGATGACAAGACAGTTACAGGGATGTCAATTAGTCATTAGGCCTAGCAAATGATGCCAAGAAAGCAGGAGTGAATAACTGGATAACCAAGGGCAGAGACTGAAGAACATGGTGAATGGTGTCAGAGGAGGCCAGTACTCGCTTGCGGGTTGTAGGGCCAACATAATAATAATAAGAATAACATAATAAAATGGTCAGGGAGTGCAGTCAATGAATTTACACAAAACAAGAAGACTTATTTTGAGTAAATTCATTCTCCATGCACCCCCCCCCCCCTGACTGACTATTTTACACTAGATGAAGTTATATTATATTGTTTATCTTTATATAACGTTGTCTTATGTCGTTTATTTGTAAGTACAAAATGATTCTTGCAACATTTAAAGGCTTTGACAGTTACTCTCGGATTAGCACATACCCTAACACTAATTAAAGTATAAATGGGATATTTGAGTGGAAAATAGTTGACTGGATAATTCTAATGATGGATTGAATTGGTCGGGGGGTGAAGTCTATGATAACACAAAATAATTGAAACATATTTAAAAAAAAAAAAATAAAAAAAAAAAAAGTTTCCTTTATTTTGTGTTATCTCTGACTGATACCCCTCACCAATACAATCCATCTTATAAAAGGGATGATTTGAAGAAGCTTTCTGAATTAACTCATCCATGTGTTAGTCTCCCCGCAATTAATTTCAGTTTATACCATTTTATTTAACAAAGAAACAATAAAAACATATAAATAAATAATTTTGTGAATACAATTGCTTACTAAAAGATACATATTGATATTAAAAAAGTCACAACATAATCTTTAAAATATGTAAATTTCAGTAGAAATAAAATGTTATGTGTTAATTAAAAATTACTCATTTAATTTAAAACTATTTTTGACATAATTTTAATCATAAAATAATTACCCTTTCCCTCAGTTCCTTTATGAGCCCATTCCATTGTTTCGTTTCTTTGTTGAATGAACCATAAGCCCCATCCGGAGCAATGTAAAATTTATATTCAAATTTTAAGTCCTTTGCTATTTCGTCAATGAGATCCAACGAGTAACCAGAATACCTCGCATTTCCTTCTAAAGTCTTGTCTAGTTCTTTCAAGTACGGTTCTCCCTATAAATAACATTCATAAATATTAGAAATGCATACCGAAATGTGAAAGTTTATAAAAACATGGACACTCACAAGTCTTGAGACGACATAAAATGTTTTGTTGCTTATGCTCTGGTACATTTCTTTTTGCATCTGACTTCCAGTTCTCGTATAAGAAATGCCTTTTTTTGGATCCCAGTTGCCTATCTTTCGAAAACCGTTTTTCGTTAGCTCAGTTATATCAATAGTAAAAAATATTCTCTGCCCTGAATCATCAAACTTAATAGACCCACTCATTCCTTCAATTTCAAGCTGAAAAATAAAACAAAATAAATAAATTTTAAAATAGTGTATTACTAATTAATGAGAGTGAAAACATACAAACAAAACAAAGGTTATGAGAATTGGCAGAATGCCTCGGCAAAAAATGAGAGAGATAAGAATCAAGGACAAGCCCATCAAACAGGTGAGAAGCTTTAAATATCTGGGAGCACATGAGTAAAGATGATGAGAATGGAGTCATGGACAATAAAATCCTAGAGAGGGTTAACCAGATGGTAAATTATTCCATGCAGTAAATAAAAGATTCCTGAATAAAAGAGAAGTATCCAAGGACACAAAGTTGAGAGTATACCCATAACCCATATTAACATACTCTTCAGAATCTTGGGCATTAACCACCAAACATAAAAGTAGGAACAGGCTTCAGAAATGAGATTCCTTAGGAAGATAGAGGGGAAAACAAGACGAGACCGAATCCGCAATCGATTATTAGATCAAGCCTCGGAGTGGAGCCTGCAGAAAAAGTCATTAAAGAAAATAGTCTAAGATGGGTTGGACAGGTTTTAAGAATGGAAAAGAACAGGCTGGCCAAGATGACATATGTGGCTAAGGTTGAAGGAAGAAGGTCCAGATGAAGACACCGACATACCTGGGAAGATGGTGTTAGGGAAAGTTTCGCAAAGAGAACCCTGCAGTGGAATGGAAGAAGAGAAATGATGAGAGGATCGTACAGTGTAGTCCGAGCTGTACAGAAGGAAACCTCACACTGCGTGAGCGGTAGAGAGGATGGATTATGATCATGATGAAAACATACAAAAAAACACTTTTCTTTGTTAAAGAAAATAAATGTCAATAAAATTAAATACAAAAATAGCAAGATTTATCAAGGTTATAAAACAAAGAAAGTTAAAGATTTGTTCAATAAATAGTAGTGCAGCTCTATTTTTACTTACTCTTTATGGCAGCTTAGTTTCTAAATAATTTAATTATAGAAGCTAGTATTAAGTAATCCTCCATCATAAACCAACGACCTCCTGTCCTTTTCTATCTTTAATAGCATTCCACTGATTCCTCTAGAACAGGTCCGGTACTTAGGACTATACTTTGACAAACATGGAGTCCTCATGCTAGACTGAAATGACAAGAAACAGCTCGCTGTTTCAGGCTACTTCAGCATTTACTAGAGAAACGCTCTAAGCTCCCAATTAATTACAAAAGACTCATATACACATGACAATCATTAAGAGTAGAGCTTTGGGGCTCCACTAAGCCATAGAATTCCTCTCGTATTCAATCCTTACAATCCAAAATCCTTCGTAAAATCCTCAATGCTCCTTACTTTGTTATGAACAAAGTAATCCATAATAACCTTAGTGTCCCATTTGTTGCTGATTTGGCCTGAATCCGATATCAATCTTTTCATGACAAACTTTATTTCCACTCAAACCCACTGGTTTCAAAACTAGCAACCTCTTCAATTCCTGATAACCCTCCGTGGTGTCTGAAAAGAAGATGGCCTCGTGACCTTCCAAGTTGAACTTTTTATTTGAGTACTATCAGTGGGTAGTTATTCTACTTGTTTTTATGCACTTTTTCTACTTGTTGTATTAGTATAATACAATTGTGAATTTCATTGAATAATAAAATAAAAGTATTAAGTAATAACTCAAGGAAATCAAATTTTAGAAAAAATACTTTTGAAGGTTGTTTTCTAGGAATGTTGATGTCAAACCTTCCGGGTATCTTTTCCATAAAGTCAGTTCAGAAATAAAATCAATGTTTTACTTTATATATAAAACCTACCTTCTTAATCTCATTTATGATCAAAGAACCATTCAACCACTTTTCGGGCTGTGAACATTGTAGTGACGTAACTTCAACTTCTTCCTGGTAATCCCTCCTTATTTTCTGAACGGCTTCGGAATATACTTTAACGGCATCGTAAGTCAAAGCAGAGTCAGTCTGGAATGGTAAATATAAAAAATTATGATAATCTGTTGTACGAGTTATCTCCTTTAAGTTCCTAAATATTAAAATCAACAATAGGAGAGAGCAGGTCTTGTTAGCTAAACTTTTAAGAGGTATCTAAGATCATAAACAATTCCTGCTTGTAACTGTAGGATCAGGAACAGCTCCTGCTTGTAACTGTAGGATCATGAGCAGTTCCTCCTTGTAACTGTAGGATCATGAGCAGTTACTGTGTGTAACTATAATTCTAAAGGGAATTTCTTTATCCAGAATAAATAAAATGGTTTATATTATTATACGCTTTTCAACAAATAATTTTTTACTATATAAGAGTTGTCTTAGACTGCCGCTTTGACCATTTCAATAATTACCGCGATTATTGATGAGAAAATGGTTGACTGGATGTACTTTGAACAATTTTGAAAATGGTCGGGGAGTGCAGTTAATGAATTTTAGATAAATAAGAAAAACTTTCTTTTTTTTTTCGCCAATCCTTCAGCCTGTTTTTAGGCCATCATAAAGATTTAGGGACGTCTTATTGAATAGCTCTTAGACTCTAAATCACACTGCGCTGATGATGGCCTAAAAATTGTGCTGAAAAGTTGGTGCAAAAAATAAAATAATTTTTATTATTTGTGTAAATTTCATTGATTAAATGACTGCATCTCCTCACTTTTTTTTAACATTGTTGTAATTATTAATTATTAATCTTTATTCAATAAATATTGATTCTTTATCAAAAATTAAATCCCTGAACTTTTGGTTTCTCTTTTCCTAAATATAAGTATATATTGCTATGTATCGTGCTGGGCGGCATCATGAAAGTAAATGTGTTTTGCACAAAGAGCAATGTTGGTTTGCGAGAAGTAGGTCACGCAGGTAGACGGGTTATGCCCTTATGGTCAAGATGGCTGAAGAGATAAGAAAAGGGGGGGTAGAAGACTCCACTTGAAAAAGGACTCTCTGAAACAGATCCCAAAGAGGAGGGAGCCGGGGAACAAGCATCCAAAGACAGGGATACCCAGAGGGGGCCGGGCGAAGACTCCCTAAGATAATCCCAATCTACCCCTGTTTTACAGATAAGTGTAATTTATTTCCTGATATGGAAATCCGCTTTATACATCTATACCTGAATCATTAACTGTACTTCTCAATGGATATATTAAATCATTAATCTTTTTTAAAATTAAATTAATAAACTATACTTATTATAAGAAGTGAGGGATGGTTGACTGGATGATGTAAGGAAGAAAATAGTTGGGGGTGCAGTCAAATAAAACACTAAATAAGTGGATGCTTATTTAATTAAGTGCCGACGTTTGAGTTAGACCACGTCTACTCGTGCTACAGCGTCCTATAGCCCTGAAGATGACCCACAAAGTGGGTCGAAACGTCGGCACTTAATTAAATAAGTATCCACTTATTTAGTGTTTTATTTGACTGCACCCCCAACTATTTTCTTCCTTATACTTATTATAATTCTTTTGGTGCTTACTTACCCTAGACGGACTATTTATTTATGAATAATATATTGAAGGTTTAAATACTGAGTAAATTGGTAAGCACAAGAACAGACCACTGGAAAAGAATCCAATTAAGACTAAGGCACAGAAATAATAATTTGAGTAATCATCCTAAATGACACTCTGGCATCCCAAAATAAATCAGAATATTTAAAATATATTTATGTAAAATACTCTTTCAAGTTTCCACGGCCACTATTTATACTCATCTAATTGTCCCACGGTAGCTTCTACTCCACTTATGATCTTATCTACCGGTATCTTCTTAGGAGCGATAGCGAAGTTCTGTCCCTTTTCCAATACCTTTAAAGTGTCCTCCGATAGCACCTCTCCCGTTAGGTTCTTTACTGTGTTTTTCAGTGTGCCCACAGCCAGGGGGTTCTTCGGTTTTTCCTCCATGTGTAGCTTGTTAAATTTCTTGTTCTGCTTTGTCTTGATCATCTGTTCCTCTTGGTAGGCTCGTAACCAGGTGCCTTGGTCGACCTTGTTCCAATCTTCCTTTCCTATTTTTCCACTGAGGAATAGATGTTCTTGATATAATTTATTCTCCCTAGCTACACATGGAAGAAAAACCGAAGAACCCCCTGGCTGTGGGCACACTGAAAAACACAGTAAAGAACCTAACGGGAGAGGTGCTATCGGAGGACACTTTAAAGGTATTGGAAAAGGGACAGAACTTCGCTATCGCTCCTAAGAAGATACCGGTAGATAAGATCATAAGTGGAGTAGAAGCTACCGTGGGACAATTAGATGAGAAGATTGCGGAAGAGATTCGGGGGGAGGTATCCAGAATTTTGAGAAAAACCAAGCCACCCAAGTCTAATCTAACTGTTAAAGAAGAAAAAGCCTTAAAGGCATTGAAGAAACGAGATGACCTGTTAGTATTACCAGCGGATAAGGGCAACAGTACGGTCATAATGAAAAAGGTAGACTATATTAAGAAAATGGAGGAAGTACTGAATGATGGTTCTTACGAGGAATTAAAAGAAGACCCGACTGGAAAAATAAACAGAAAGATGGCTCAGTTTCTAAAAAACAACCAGGTAGAAACAGTCAGAAGCTTGACCAGGTCTGACCCGATAACTCCCAGAATCTACGGTCTCCCGAAAATGCACAAGGAAGGAACACCTCTACGTCCAATAGTGGATTGCATTGGTTCGGCAACATACGAAGCAGCTAAATACGTTAGTAAGAAAATAAAACTGCTTATCGGTAACACTGAGCACCACATAAAGGACTCAAACGATTTTGTGAGGAAAATCGCAGCAATAAAAATTAACCCTCAAGATATACTGGTCAGCTTCGATGTGAAGTCCCTGTTCACCAAATTACCTATTAAAGATACTCTGCCACTTATAGAAAAAGCACTCAGTAAAGCAGACGCAGAACTGGCCGAACTGTGTTTGACATCGTCGTATTTTCTTTTTAACGGAAAATACTATAAGCAGATCGAAGGTGCGAGTATGGGATCGCCATTAAGTCCACTCGTCGCGGAACTGTTTATGGAGAATCTCGAACAAGAAATATTAAAAAACTTCATGCTTAAAGCCGTCTCACTGGTTCCGGTACGTGGACGACACCTTCGTAATTTGGCCACATGGGAGGGAAACTTTGAATGATTTCTTGAACCACATAAACGGGAGGCACAGGAACATTCAATTTACGATGGAAGTTGAAGATGAAGAAAGCATCCCGTTCCTAGATGTAAAAGTTGAGAAGAAAGATAACCGCTTGGGATACTCGGTATACAGAAAACCGACCCACACTGACCGATACTTGAATGCAGGCTCACATCACCACCCTGCCCAGAAACATGGGGTCATTAGAACGTTGATTACAAGAGCCATTAGGATTTCCGAGCCGGTGTGTTTGAAGAAAGAGCAAAGACATTTAAAGAAAGCTCTCATGAAAAATGGATATCAAGAAGAAATCATAAACAGAGAATTCAAGAAAGCCCAAAAGGCAGGCCCACACACAACAGAAGAAAGAAGAGAAGAAATCAAGAGAGCAGCGATCCCATATGTAAAAGGCACAACAGAGAAAATAGCTAAAGTACTGAAGAAGTTTAATATAGGAACGATATACACCACAGGCAGGAAGATAGGTCAGATTTTGCCGAATCCAAAAGACAATTTAGGACTCAGAACACCGGGGATATACAGCATTCCATGCTCCTGCGGTAAGGAATACATTGGACAAACAGGAAGACTGATATCCACAAGGCTGACAGAACACATTAAAAGTGTGAAGAAAATGGATAGCAAAACATCGGCTTTAGCAGAACATTTCACTACGACGAACCACACCATAGAATTCGATAAAATCAGAGTAGTTAAGAAATGTAGCAAGGCCACAGAAAGAAAGATACTGGAAGCCATAGAAATAGTTAAACACCCGGAAAACTTCAACAGGGAGGACGGGTACAAATTAAGTAAACTATGGCTCCCTAACATAGAACAGAAGAAAGGCAATCAACAACAAATTAAACCAGCAGCGACAATCAAGCCGAAATCCAGCCTATCAGACCCCAAGCAATCAGAAAGCAGCCAATCACAGGCATGGAAAAACAGACTCCGCCCCCGGACCCGAAGAAACCCGATCGACTAACGGAAGGAACCGATGAATCACGAGTGGACCCGAATGGCTACTATATAAGGCCGCGGGTTAGCTGGACATCTTCAGTCTCAATTAAGCCTTAAGGAAGTCAGCAGCATGTCTGGCGAAACGTTGGCAGAAAATTCACCGACACGGTCTAAACCAGAAGAAACAAATGAAGTTTTTTGTATATTTATGTATGCGAGGAGATAGTTGACTGGAAGATCTGAATAAGGAAGGAAATAGTTGGGGGTGCAGTCATATTAAACACTGGAAATAGCTACTAGCTTTTCCATAATTTTACATCTCACCTTTGATGTTTATATTTTTTCTTTTGATAAACTTTCTGTTTACTTCCTTCTTTTATCTTTGTAATTTTTACATCACCTCCTTTCTGTACATTTACTCTGCAATATTTTTATTCATATATATCCCTCACTTTTTTGTTCTAAATTTCTATTACTCTACATATATATTTTTTTTAAATAATTTACTTGGTGCTACAATGTATTTTTATAGTTTTGTCTGTTTTTCTTTCTTAGCCCTGAAGATGACCCACGAAGTGGCACAAAATAAACTAAGTACCCACTTATTTAGAGTTTAATATGACTGCACCCCCAACTATTTCCTTCCTTATTAAAATATATTTAAGAGAATAAACATAGCAATATATTATCATATAATTACTTTTAGTGTATCTGCTGTTATCGGAACTTTATCCTCCATGAGTGTTTTATGAAAGAAGACCCAGTCTTGCACCGTGCTCTGGACGTAGTGGCGCTGAGGATTCACAAGCCGAAGAGTAGTAATATTGGTCGTATCCAATTGCAATTCAGAATAGTCCAACGTATGAGCATCCTGAGAACAATTTTAATCAACTCAACAAAATGTGGCTTAAAGATAACTAAAAGTTGTAATTAACTATGGATTACCAAAGAAGTTAAAACATAACTGTGATAATCTCCAAGCATTTTGACTTGTTTTGCTTGCTTTAATACGTCAATAATCCTTTCTGTTGTACAGTCTAAAACAATGCGTGTCTCAGAGGTTTTCTGTATCTGTTTTAACAAAGGCCTAGAAAAAAAAATGATACATTGTAATTACAAAATAAATTATATAACGACGAACAACTACAGTTATAAAAAATAATTAAATATACATATTTAATATGTAAAAAATATATATTTTTATACTCTTTTAGGTTTCCACAGCCACTATTATTACAAAAGACATTATTGGTTTCTTCTGGTTTAGACTGTGTTGCAAACGGTCTAAACCAGAAGAAACCAATAAAGTCTTTTGAATATATATTTTTATTAAAAAAGCTAAGCTAAATAAAATTGCATTGAATTTCTCTAGGATGCGGGGTTGTTCAATTTATTGAGCTCTGAATGTGTTGCTGTGATGAAGGTACCGGGTTCAAATCCAGCTATGGTAGATAATTTATTTAATCTGTTAGTGGCAGACTGTAATATTTCAATAAAGTGTATATATATTTAAGTTAGAGAGGAAAATAGTTGACTGGAAGGTCTAATGGAGGATGGAAATAGTTAACCTTGAAGAGTTACATGGTTCACCCAGCCGCCTCTCCTTCTATTTGCCCTGAAGATGACCTACAAAGTAGGTCGAAACGTCGGCACTAATAAAAAATTAGTCTTCACATATTTAGTGTTTATCTTTTGAATGCACCCCCCAACTATTTCCATCCTCCTATCTATATATATATTTAAGTCTGTCAACAATCATGAATAGACCTGCAGCCCTCCTTGGACTCAAACAGCCTCTACAAGGTAACATGAGTGGGGGTAGAAACATGGTGGAGCGTGATTTTGGGAATCATCTGCCACGACAGTGCAGTCTCTACTATGTACTTAATGGGTTGCAGTGGTTTAAATGTTTACATTTTTCAAAAATATTTCACATTAATATAATGACCAACTTTTGTTATATAAAATAAAATTAATAAACATATATAATAAACTTTTATTGTATAATTACCCATTATATAATATGAGCATGATTTTAAACATTTCACTTTAATATACCTTACATCTCCTTCCGGTTCAAGTTGCCAAACAGTAAACGGAACGTGTCCTTCGGTTGTAAAAGCTCTTTTATGAGACTTGAGCAATTCTTGGAGGCGGAGAAGACCAAATTCTGAATCGTAAAGGATAGCATAGCTAGTCCAATCCATATCTTTGATTACATCTACCAAAGCCTGAAAAGTATACAATTAATATGCAAAAATTAAAATCTTTTTTGTCATAGGAAAAGTAATTGCAGTTAATATTTTAAACTAGAGGCGAGATAAAAAGAGCACTACAACTACAATAAATAAAAAACATGTATGAGAACCCGTGAAGGGCCTTGGGTGCAGTGTATGCTAGCGACTGCACTGTTTCTTAGCCAACTGTTATACAGGGATGTGATGTGGCCAAGATTACATCCTATTGCATGGTTTTTCCTTTATCAAAGGTACTGACTTATCCTGGGAAGTTGTGGAGATCATATTTGGTCAACTCATGATTAATAAAAGAATATGTAAATAATTTGTTAGGCACGAGTCTTAAAATCAGGATCCAGACTCAGTAGCTCAGTGCTTTACAGACTTAGCTTGGAAATCATAAAAAAACAACTAATAAAGCTTGAATCAATTTATTAAAACCACAAATTGGAAAAACATTTTGGATGTCTGAGGTCTAAAGTAGCTAATTTTAATAAGGCATGTTATATTTTAAACAATATATCATTTTTACTGATAACACACTTTCCTCTCTTCTAACTTTCAGGTTTCAAGTTCCATAACAATATATTTGTTTTAAATGGAAATTTTCCAAACTTCTTAATGAAAAATATTTATCTTTAATTTATGTTTAAAGTATAAATGCGCTAATCAATGAAAAAATTTCCCAGAAATACAACCTACAGTCATAAACATATTTGGGGAATATTTATGGAATTTTGCTGCGAACAAGAATATGAATTAAATGAAGATAGAAGCTTAGAAGAATGAGAAAATTTATCAAAAAATTTTCCGCCGAATATCCCTCGGACATTGACAAAGGCCTCATAATTTTATGAAAAATTTCTCAAGCAGGTTGCTTGGTAACAGCCTTCATTCTTCGGCATCGGGCTGTTATTAAGGGACAAGCTTTCGATTGTCATAAAATTACCTCCTCTTTTATCAATGTCCTAGGGATATTACTACTGTAAATCTAAGCAACATTCGAAAAAAATGGGATTGATATTATTAATACTAAGAACCTTTCAATTTATGGAAAAATCACATTCCACAAAGCTAAGCACGCCTAGAAACTAAATTCTTGGAATCAATTAGACTTTTGTTTCTCACTATTTCACTCTTGCCTTCTGATAAAAAAAAAACCTGTACCACTACAACCCATGAAGGGTCTGGGGTTCAGTACATGGTAGAGACTGTACTGTTTCATGGATAACGGTTCTGCAAGGAGGTGACTTGTCCTAGGTCACGCATGGCAACTGGCAGATTTTTTCCCTCTTATTTTGGGTACCCTATTTTTATAATATTTTAGAGAGGCTGGGTGGGCCCCAGGAGGGTCCTATATCCTACATGATCCATCTCCAAACAGACTAAATAAAAGTCATGGCCTGCAGCGGGATTTGAACCAGGATTTCCGGCATGGCAACTCAGAGCTCTACCACTGAGCCACTCTGCTCCCCCTTCTGATAGCCCAGTCAAAACTTTTAGTTATTTTTACTAAACAAAACTGAATGATATAAATGCATAAATTCTTTAACAAAAAAACAATTTAGATCATTGTAACTAGCAAATCAGATTATTATATCGAATAAATCCTCAAAACATCTTTGAATTTGTTTTCCGTTCTTTAAATAAAATCATGGAAAGCCTCACCATTTTATTTTTATGACAAGCCACCTTCCTGCACAACCGTTGTTTTTGATACAGTACCATCTCTACCATGTACCGAACCCTTCATGGGTTGTACTAGTACAATTTTTTTTCAATAGTGCTAATCTCAGTCCATCGTAGGTAAAAAGTTATTCACAGGGAATTTGTCGATAAAATAAGTGTTTAATAATTGAAAACGACAATTCTCCCAAAATGGATCATAATTTTAACATCAAAATTCTTTATATTGCTATCTGCTTAGATTTTCCACAAGATTTGTATTATTGGTAAATTGGAAGAATGTTGGAATTGTCTCACTCAATTATCCAGTATCAATTATCAGACAGAAAATATTTTGTCAAGATGTGTTTATAGTATGAAAAGGATTCTAACAGGGTTAAGCATTCTAATCCAATGCCCTACAACTTCATAAACATTTACTTTTAGGTTTCTTTTATTTTATTGTTAGATGTTATAATTTTTTTAATATTTTATTTAAAAAGAAAAGATATGACTAGGACCGGGACTCGAACCCGGGTATTCCACGTAAACGTCATGGGGCCTAGCCACCTCGGCCATCCTGGTTCGCTTCTCGGTCAGATAGGGTTCGAGTCCCAGTTCTGGTCATATCTTTTCTTTTCAAATAAAATATTTTAAAAATTTACTTCTAGGGTTTTTGGGTCCTTTTTGTACGATTTTGTTTGATACACACATCTTGACAAAACATTTTCTGTCTGATAATGTGTTGCTTGGTATAGTGAGACAATTCCTACATTCTTCAAATTTACCAATAATACAAATTTTGTAGAAAATCTAAGTAGATATAAAAATAACAATTGAAACTTGTAACTCAACTTGAAGTGACAACCTTCAGAAGTGATACCCATAAAACTAAACATAAGCTGAATTAAATTCTTGACTCTGTATAGAATATTAATCTTAAGACTACCTTCGATAACATCTTTGGATCGGGATAGAGGTTGATTGCTGATTTAGATGGCATTGCGGATACATCCCAGAAAGTCTTAATCAATGGGATATCCATTGTGTCACACAGGGATTCTGTGATTCCAACGGCCCCCGGTGAGTTCAAACCAAAGATTCCGCCTATACCTTCCTCCGCCAAGGCACAGGCTGTTCAAACAATATTAATATTTCAATTATTTTAAGTAATAAATAAAATTAGCTGATTGGAAATCAAAACAAAAATAAAGGTGTATTTTGTTTATCTCAATAACCAGCAATTAAACTAATAAAATTTCTAGTTCTAGTGTTTTTTTATTGATCAAAATATGAATATTTTTAAATACCTCTTCGACTGATATTGTAGCTGTCGAAAGATAACACATGTTCCACAAAAGGATTCAGAACTAAACTATCTTCAGGAAAGATTTTGTCTTGATTGACATTGTTAATATTTTCCACGGCTAATTTAAAAACATTCTCTTGCTCAGTGTTATCAGGGTTGAAGAAGCCAGCTGTGAAAATGTTATCATAGAAACAGTTAAATTTATTGAAAATGTATTAAGAAATATTGGCATCGTCTTATTATAATGTAAAAGCTGATTTACACAACTGGGTTTAATGATCAGTATCGGTTGTTCTCAGTGCAATGCAAAAAGTTTACCA
This sequence comes from Troilus luridus, assembly GCA_964056705.1. Taxonomy (NCBI): domain Eukaryota; kingdom Metazoa; phylum Arthropoda; class Insecta; order Hemiptera; family Pentatomidae; genus Troilus; species Troilus luridus. The sequence continues at coordinate 499,990 of OZ057415.1, forward strand.
TGTAAGCAGACTGATCGGTTTCTAGGTTAATAAATTTTGAAATATTGGAAATTATTTGTAATTTTTGCACCCCTCTTAATGCTAGAGAAACTTATTACATTTCTAACAGTATTTATTTTATCCTCATGATGTTCACAACGTATATTGAACTTTATAGAAAGAGGTTTGGTTTGATCAAGGTTTTCGTTAGTGGGAAAGAAATAAAATAATGTAAAACACTGATTATAAGTTACATAATACATTACAGATATTAAATAAAAGATTAGACTTAACAGGCAGGTTTTTTTCTCGAGCTAAGGTACCCACTTTACAAAGGCTGGGTGAGCCCCAGGAGGGTCCGCAGATCCCCAGGATCTATACAATTAACTTGTAAACACATGCTTGTGCTGCATGAAAACTATTTAATATGTTACAATACGATTGAAACTCACAGGTAAATAATGCTTTAATACAAGATGAAAATACTATATAAATAAATGAAAATTCATTAATTTCTTTTTATAAAAATGAATTCAATACTTTATATAATTTTTAACCATGTTTTCAAAATTTTAATGTATATTAAAACAATATAATTTATTCAGATTATTAATATTATTATGGTCCATGGAGGACCTTGGTCTTCTTCATCCACTTTCACCGATGTTCCGTGGCTCTTCTCCATGTTCTCGTCCGCAGGAGCCTAAGATCTGCTTCCACATTGTCCAGCCCTCGCAATCTAGCCCTGCCTCTTCATCTTGTAATCTCTCCAAGTTCTGCTTTGGAAGCCTTTATATATCCATTTGATGTAGCTGGCCGAACCATCTTAATCTAGGTTTTTTAATGCAAGACACATGTCAGAATCCCCATATAAGTCCTTAAGTTCTTCATTTCTTTTGCAAAGGAAACGATTTCCTTCTTAGGTTAGGCCATTAGATCTTGCTCTTTATTCTTATAGGCTTTTTTAACTAGCTAACCTAATTAGCTTTTCATTTATATTTTTATTAGAGCAATAATTAATTTAATTGTCCCCATCCTTATTTAATGAGTAAATATTAAATGAACTACCAACTAAGACATTGAAATGTTTAAGTAAGATACGGTACCGAAGAATAGTCTACCCAATGCAAAATATGTTAACTTGAGGCATGAGCTCGAGTGAATTCCATTAATGTTAATGGGCCAAACTCCCCCCCCCCCCCTGGTGGCCAATAAAAGTACTAATAAAGAAATCCTGCTTGTGTAACTAATTGTGTAACTAACTTTAACAGTCATCATTTTTTAAGTTAATTATTAAAATTAATATTTATTTAATTGATATGTTGAAGCTAAATATCCATACTGAATTTACTCAGATTGAAACTATTAAAATTATGTATGTGTCACATGAATTTTTTCAGGAGAAAAAAAATTGATAAAATGTCAATTTTCTACACCTCAAGGCATAAATCAATGTAGACATGATCATAACTCACTTTTTAATATATAACAATATAATACAAAACCTAAATTTACAAACTAAAAAAAATTATCTATGTTTTATTTTGAAGATACATGATTAACATAAAAATACTATGAAAAAAAGTGATGGTATGCAGGAGCACATTTATAAATTTTTAATTTATTGCCATTAATCAGAAAAAATATTTTTTTTTATAAGAATCATATACACTGTAATACATAACACATTCATTATAGTTAACTTTGGGCATAGTATAAAAAAAAAAACTGAATATCATTATTATTTTAATCTAAATACTATTTTAACAATTAATTTAATACGGCAGTGAGTATTTAAACATAAAAGTGTGGGGAGACTGATTTTATGCAGCAGCTGCTAAAGAAACTATTTTTGTTGCATGGATTACTTGTTTTTAATTGGTTGCAATTTGCATGCAAGTGTTTCTACAAAACTAAATTTTGCACAAAAGATTTAATTTATCTATATAATAATGTAAATTACAATTAACAAACATTACCAACAAATAACAAAATGATAATAAAATATACTTTAATTTAATATAGATGGAGTTTAACTTTAACATAATAAATTCAAAACTATAAGCTAAGTACAATATTAATAATAAATACTATAAAAAATTAATAAGATATTTATAAATATGCACAAATATTAAGTAAATTGAATTTTCTTTGTTTTTATTAATTTTAATTCAGATTTCACTTTGATTACGACTGAGGAGATATTGAAACTTAAAATATATTTTCAACTGAGGTATTATGTTTATTAAAATAATAATATCATAATTAAGTAGTATTTAGGAAAAGGTAAACATTTTTATCGTTGCAAAATTGAAATTACTAATGGTGATTTAAATTGATTAAGAATATATAACAGTGCAATGAATTAAAATAATTGTTATCAATTATATTTTAAAGATACAATCGCCCTAGTGATAAATATTATTGAATAAATGTTTTTAAATTAAGATTATTAAACGCAAGTTAAATGATCCTAAACCCAACAACAATACAAAAAAAAGTTCATAATAACATTTTTAAAATATGTTAATACTAATAATAAAATATTTTAAATTAATTTATTGTTTATAGTTGGATGAACAAAAATAATGGCTATCTATTATATTTTAAGACAGTAATCACCAATAATAATAAGATTTTCATTTTAAAACTTCTTCCCAAAATTTGTATAAACCCAATTATGAAAAAACATTCTTGATAACGATAAATGTATAAAGAATTTTTTATTATTATAATCTTTTATTATTTTATCCTTTAAGAAAAACAAAATATACGGACATACTCAAGTATTTCAGTTAACACTATTTATATAAAACATATCAATATTACCAATAGGTATAACCGTAGAAGAAGCACTATTAAATACAAAGAAGAGTAATAAACATTTGAAACGACTCATAATAAAAGACAATAAGAAACTAGATTTTAGAATAGCAAAGGTAACTATCCACACCGGTCATATCACAAATAGATGGGGCACAATGCCAGTTCCCAGTTGTTCATTAAGATTTCTCTGTGTTTTTTGTGAATTCTCTAAGATTTGTCTTTATTAATAGAAGAACAGCGTCAACAATATTCCTATTGGAGGAGCTAAAAATATTATATCGGACCTAATACAGATTAAACTACAATTTTAGACTGAATAATAGACAAGCTCAAACCTATGAAACCAAGGAATTCATTTTTTTAGCCATAATAGACTGATTATTATGAAACAATTGAATCACCACATATTAAAGAAATTATTTATTTTTATAATTTGATTTAATTGTATGAAATATTATAAATAGCCTTAATATTAAATTTAACAAATAGACTCACAAACTCATATACAATTCTGCTACATACAGATCAATTTCAATATTGTTGTTAATGTTCTTTTATCATTCTTAAAAAAAATTTCTTAGTTTTGCTATGTGTCAAGATTTATATCTGGATTAAAATTGCTTATAAATTGTTTAAAAAATACTTCCTAGTACAAAACATCTTTACAAATATTATAATTCATAAATAAGAAGGTTTTTTTCACGACCTTGAAACTATAAAGAGGTTTAAAGCCCCTTTTGAAAACACATTCCATGAATTGAGACATTAATAAAGAAAAAAGAAAAAACTCAAATTAAAATTATATAATATTTTAATAACAGCTAAAGGTGATTGATTGTGTTCTTGTTTTTTTTTTCAATTTAGATACTTTATTTAAATAATATTTTGTTCGTTTAATGAACATAAGTGACATAAACAATAGTTTGTATTTATATATTGATTAATATTTTTGGCTAACTGGATGAGAATCTTAAGCGATGATAAGGGAATGGAGTCATTGAATCTTATATAAAACTTATTTAATTTTGTGTCAATGTTTCAACCTAATTTATAAGCCATCATCAAGACTCCGAATAAAACAAGACAGAATGACAGTATCAACTAAGCAGTAATCAGACAAATGGCTAACGAAGATATTGGAAACTACTGTAGATGATAAAATAAATCAAAACCAAGTCCCTAAACAGTTCAGTTCCGCAGGTTGTTGCTTCAAGTTGAGTCACAAGTTTTAACTTTTCATTTTTAATAATTAACAAAAATGCGAGTTGTAGAGGACTTTAGTGTGGAATAGAGAATGTAATGATGAGTAATGAATAGATTTTGGTTATCATTTCATCAAGAAATAAAACTTTCAACAAACATTTCCAAGTATAGATGATATATGTTTGTTGAAACGTAAAATAATACAAAAGTATAGGGATTTCCAATAAATACATTCACTTTGCCATCCTAAAGCTCATGATAACTAGTATTTTTGAAAATATTAAAAATGCAACGAATAATCAGTTAAAACTTGTAATTAAAATCAAAGCGATCAGCAGGACAATTATTGTTATATTACTTCAGAAAATAATACAATTATCTATTTTTCAAAACTGTAGATACTCTAGATTTGGAGCTACAGAGGGCAAGAACATCAATATTTCTGCCTTATTTCAATCGAAAATGATTCCAATTTCTTACTGTGATCTTCTTTTACCATAATATGGACAAACTTCTTCATTATATAACAATTATGATCAACTACAACTGTATAGATAATCGAGCTGCAACATAGGCTACCTATATTGAGGACCTGACTATGGAAAAAAATAGTGAAAATAAGCCATCTTGTTATTGCTTTAGATACCAAAACTGATATATTTTATTTAATTAATATTTTAAACTAATAACTAACAGCATGAAGAAATAAAACTAAAAATCTGTAATATTTTAAACTATAGACTAAGATATTACTTCCATAAACTTTTGAATCCATTCACATGATGATAAGCTAATTACATGTACTTTGTTATAACTTGAATTTCGGCTTCATAGGCTGTTCTAATTTATTTAAAAACAAAATATTTATCTCTAACAAAGGATAGTGAACCCAATACCTGCATCTGGAGTTGTTGGCATTATTATAAATGTGAATCAAAGTATTTAAGGATTAAAATATCTGTTTAGCTTGAAAACCTTCACAGGAGGGAAACTAGTTAAATTAAAGCTACACCAGTGATGTAACTTCCTTGTAATGGTAACATAACTCTTAATAATTATTGATTTGTTTTTTAATTAAATAAATAATTTTCATTTTAATAATAAAATAAGTACACTTTTTAATCTCCTGAGTGTTTTTAATAATTATTCATTTCATCTTTATTACTTTATTATATTGGGTAATTTGACAGTTTTTAGATAAGGTTCAAGTTATGGTGAGAAAGATAGACCTGCGAGATGTGACTAAATAGGTGGATATTCAAAATATCTTTTGTTGTTAGAGTTATAAAATATGAAGTTTTATAATCGGTAATCATCAAAGAAAAATAATTTAACACTAAAATAATAATCAGAAAAGAAATATACTTGAGCCAATATTATGAGAGGAACAAGATAACAAATGCTGCAGAACTCAGTATGAATCCCTCGAGCCTAGACCGACTACAGGCCGTGTACCCCGTGGACCATACATACAGTCACCCGTGGACCATCTCGGTGCGCCCCGCAAAAGAAAAAAATACCGAAGCAAAATACCTTATAAATCCACTAGGATTTATGGTCGAATTATGGACAGAATTAATTTTTTTTATCGAGTTTAATGGATTTGTCAAAAGAGTATTTCTGCAGTAAAGGAATATAATCTGAAGCGACATTATGACACTGAGAACAAATCTAAATTTGACTGTCTTGAAGGAGGATTACGAAAAAGGAAAATTTCCACTTTGAAATCGTCATTAAAAAATCAACAAAACATATTTAAGGTTGTGGCAGACAAAAGCGAATCGAATGTTCGTGCCAGCTACAGAGTAGCAGAGAGTCTATCAAAAAGTGGACGTCCGTTTACCGATAGTGAATTAGTAAAAGAGTGTGTCTTAGCTATCGCAGAAGAAATATGCCCAGAACAGAAAAAAATGTTTGAAAGTCTTTGTCTCTCTGCTAGAACTTGCACCCGACGTACCGAAGACTTGGGTGCTAAATTGTGTGAACAACTCAGGGATAAGGAGCAGTCTTTTGACTGCTTCTCTTTAGCGATGAATGGAAGTACTGAAGTGTTGGATACAGCACAGCTAATCATATTTGTACGCGGTATTGACGAGAACTTTACTGTTTACGAAGAACTTGTGTTAGTGTGCAGTTTGGAAGCCACAACTACGGGAGAAGATTTATTTCATAATTTCTTCTGGATTCATTGCAATTAAGCTGGGAAAAGTTAACAAGTTCTCTACCGATGGAGGCAAGACCATGAGCGCTCAAAACAATGGTGTTGGGAGAATCATCAGCAAAGTCAAAGAATCTGGATTTACTGTGCCATAGATTTTTCACTGTATTGTCCATCAAGAGGCATTGTGCTCCAAGGTTATATCCTGGAAAGAAATGATGGATACTAACATCCACTGTCAATTTTATAAGAATAAATGGGGTCACACACCGTCAGTTCCTAAAGTTTTTGGAAGATCTGGAAGCTGATCATGGCGACGTGGTTTACTACTGTGAAGTGAGGTGGCTCATTCAAAGTGCCATTTTGGAACAGTTTTTTGATTTGAGGAAAGAAATTGGCAACTTCATGGAGATGAAAGGAAAGCCAGTCGAAGAGCTTACTAACAAGCATTGGATTATCGATCTTGGTTTTTTGACTGACTAGACTACGGAACTAAATCAGCTCAACAAACGCTTGCAGGGAAAATGCAAATTGATTTGCGATATGTATTCAGATGTAAAGTCATTTGAGATGAAACTGAAACTGTTTATCAAGCATATCGATGAAAGAAAGCTTGACCATTTTCCTAATTACAAGAAACCCGTGGAAGAAGCTGGAGATAATTTTAAGTGGCAAAATATTACAATGAGAAACGTGTTAATACAACTACGAACTGAGTTTGTAAATCGATTCACCGACTTTAAAAAGATCTCCCTTAACATGGAAATTTTCCAAAACCCTTTTGCAATTGATATTAATGATGCACCAACCAATTTGCAAATGAACATAGTCGATTTGGAAAGTAATAGCACACTTAAAACGGCATTTAAGGAAAGCACTGACTTGGTACAGTTCTACGGAGGTTTGAGTTCTGAAAACTTCAAAGAGTTGAAAAAGTTTGCTCAGCAGATAATCACTAGATTTGGTAGTACGTATTTGTGTGAGCAGACTTTTTCAATTCTCAACTACCGCCAAAATGAGAATTGTTCGCAATTAACAGATGAACATTTAGACGCGATACTGCTTTTTTCAACGACTAAAATGAAAGGAGACGTTAAAAAACTTGCAAGTCAAATGTACCCGCAAAAATCTCACTAGTTCCTCCTTATATGTTAGTATAGTAATTCAATTTAAATAGACATGATTATATGAATATACATATGATTAAAAATTTAGATATGCGTTTCATTTTAAATATTAAAATTACATGTCCGTACATATAAAAACGTGCGGCCCGCACTGATACTCTGGCAACATTTGTGACCCTCCTATAGCAAAAGGACCCTGGCCTAGACCACCGTATCTTCAGCGCCTGCGGTAATTATGAGGGAGGATTCCAGTAAATTGTTGCAATTATTATCAGTTCCTTAGGTCGTCGCATCGAGTTGAGTCACAACAAGTTTCAACTTTTCATTCGTTTCATTTTTAATATTTTCGAAAATATAAACAATCGTCAGTTTATTCATTCTTTATCTTTACCCCCGCCCACCACCTCAGCAGTGAGAGGAGACCCTTTGTAGAACATTGACCCAGCTGTCCCTGTACCAGCTCATTTCTTCTATTCCAATCCATTCCTCTTTTCCTGAAAGCCTCCTACACCCCCGTACCCTGAAGCATTGATTTATGGTCGGTTGTTAGAATCCATGACTCTGAGGAGTATGTCAAGAGCGTAATAAAGGTAGAATCCGTCTTTGTCTTTTTTTTCACCTAGCGATGGCGCATCTTTTCACGGCGTTGAACACACTACTTGCTGCTCCAATACGCTCTGTTATTCACCTATCGATATAGCCACTGATAGTCCCCAGTTTTCCGGAGGACCACTATTACTAGGCCATTCGCTCGAAGAAGGATATATTTGGTTCAAAGCCCACAAACATGCCTTCGCATATTGAACGATCGGTTACGACAAGGTGCTCAAAAGGTCATCTGAATCGGTGCTTGGAAATTCAAGACACTGGATGACAAAGAGACAGAGATGGTAGAGGAAATGAAACATTTGTAGGTGTACCTCATGGGGTGTGTACAATGGGAAAGAAAAGGAACGGAGAAATACGTTTGGATAAAAACATGCACTTATCTTCTTGGGAGTTCCAACAGGATTGAGATCAAAACAAGGTGTGGGGAATATTATAAAAGAAAACCGATTTGTCATAAAACTATTGGGACCGATATCCATCAGAGTAATAATATCAATTATATTATTATCAATATGAAAAGTATGGCTGATCCAAATCTATCCACCAACAGAAAATGTCGATGTTCTAAAAATTGAGAAATTATAATAACCTTGAATTTCTATGACTATCATTTAGGTCTACATTTCATTTGTCACTATTATTAAGATTCCAAAAGTGTATGAAAGCAGTGAGGTAGATCATACCTCCAATTTCTATCGACTGTATAATTCGTGAGCACCGTAATTTGTTTTGTTTTTTCCCTACCTTCTTAAATGGAATATTAATTGTTTTATTTTTCATATAAATTGATTTTTTTTCGACTTCGTTCTTCTTTTCTTTCTGTACCACTACAATACATGGAGAAACTTGTATTCGGTAGGTGGTAGAGACAGTGCTGTTCCTTGTACAACGGTTGTGCAGGGAGATAATTTGTCTTGGACCACGCTCAACTGCCATATCCCCCTCTTTATTTTCATCATTATCATCCGTGGCGCTACAACTCCTGTAGAGTCAAGGCCTCCTGCAGCTTGGTTCGCCAGTCTTCTCTATTGGTTGCCACTGCTCTCCAATTGCGGATTCCCAAGATGGACCTGGCATCCGCCGCCACTCCATCGATCCATCGGAGCCGAGGTCTTCCCACTCTTCTTGTCCCATAAAACGTTCGTCTAGGACCATTTTAGGAATCTCATCCTGGGTCATTCTAATTGTATGACCTGCCCATCGAAGCCGGCCTACTTTTATTACCCTTAAAATATCTGGGCTCTTGTAGAGTCTTGCTAGCTCAGCGTTCGTCCTTATCCTCCATATCCCATTGGTGCAAACTGGGCCATAAATTATCCTCAAAATTTTCCTCTCGAACCTTAGGAGAAGGGCTTCCTGAGAACTGGGTAATGTCCAGCATTCGGAGGCAAAAGCGAGAACTGGTCTTACTAGGGTCTTATTCAAATGCACCTTCGTGTTTTGGGAAATAGCCCTGCTTCTACAATGCTCTTTATTTTGGGTATCCTTATTATAGAGGCTGGGCGAGTCCCGGAAAGTTTCAAGATCCCATAGGACCCATAAAAATCTGCCAGCGGGATTTAAACCCAGGAACTTCGGCCCGGCAACTCAGCGCACTACCACTGAGCCACTCTGCATGTATTTAGAAGCGATCCAAGTTTTGGTAATTATTCCACAGGTTGTTGAGTTGAGTCATAACAAGTTTTAACTTTTCGTTCGTTCCCCCTTTATTCCAAAAATAAAAGTTTCATGAGCTTTAGTATGAAAAAAGGGAATATGATTCCATCAATGTGTATATTTCGGTAATCATTCCTTCTAGAAATGAACGTTTCAACAAACATATATCACTTCGACATAATAGTTGAAACTTTTATTTCTTGATGAAACGATTACCAAATTTATTCATTTCCCATAATTACATTTTCTTTACCATACTGAAGCTCAGGATACTTGTTTTTTTTGAAAATATTTAACAGTTAAAACTTGTAACTCAACTCGAAGTGACAAACTGCGGAACAGATACTCCAAGTTTTAATTATTATTTATGTCAACGGTTCTTAATATAAATTGGTTTATGAGACAACTTCGAAAGGAGCTAAAACGGAGAAAACTTGGGTATTTCCTTCACAGTTGTTTCTCCACACAACCTTGTTTCTATTTTCGATCTCGGTGGATTGTATGACAACTAACTGAGATGGTAGGTTTAGTAAGGTTATACTCCCTTAGTAGATTAAATAGTTCTTGATTTTGTTTTTCTTTGTTTCAAGAGTGACACACATATTTAGTTATATGTTAATCTGCTAAACGCAGAATACGATATAATATACTAACAGTTTTTTCGTCCATAAATTGTGCAAATAGATAAGAAGATTTTGACAATTTCAAAATGATTGAAAATAAACAGTTTGGTTTAGAAGACAATGTTCGAAATTTTATTTTAGACGTCAAATACGAAAGAATTCACAATGACATCGTAATTGAAGCAGTTAAACTGTTTAAAGATATAATTGTCAATGTCGAATGGTCTACAGCTAATGATCTACTTCAAATTATCAAAATTCAAGGTAAGAAAATATCAAAGAACATGCCTTTACATTCTTCTGTCGGAAATATTGTTAGACGTATTTTGAAAATAATTCGAGAAGAATATTTGTCACTTTTAAAGAATAAACAAGATGAATCTCAGGAGGAATCATTGCACAAGATTGTGACGAGCGAAGGGCAGAGTGATGATTTTGATAAAAACATCCCTCAATTGAAACTCGCTATAATTGACCATTTGAATGAATTCGAAACGGAACTCGAAGGCATTGCTGACAATATTGCTCAACAGGCAAGGGAACATATACATTCTAACGAAATAATTATGACGATTGGAAATTCGGAAACTGTAGAAGCTTTTCTTAAAAAGGCTGCAAAGGATAGAAAGTTTGAGGTAATAGTCGCTGCTTGTTCTCCTTCAAACCAAGGTCATGATTTGGCTTTGAATTTAGCCAAAAGTAAAATACAGACTACGCTTATACCCGATTCTGCCATATTTGGTATAATGTCGAGGGTGAATAAAGTTATAATCGGGACACAGACAGTGATGGCCAATGGTGGCTTAAGAGCAGTTTGCGGAACTCATCCGCTGGCTTTAGCCGCTAAACATTATTCTGTGCCTGTGATTGTTTTAGCTCCTCTTTATCAGCTCAGTCCTCAGTATTTGTGCTCTTATGATCAAGATTCTTTTAATAGTTTCATTTCTCCAGAGGGAGTTCTCAATTACGCTGATGGAGACATCTTGTCCAAGGTTCACGTTTACAATCCTGTGTTTGACTATGTTCCCCCAGAGTTTGTTACATTGTTCATATCTAATACAGGAGGTCATGCTCCTTCTTATGTATATAGATTGCTCAGTGAATTGTACCATCCTGATGATTATGAATTATGATGTGTATTTTTAATATATGTTTGAATAGAAATATATTTGTTTTAAAAAAAAAGAAAGTTTTTTTAGGTCCTTAATATTTAGATATTGCTGTTGATGAGAAAAAATACTCATTCATATTCAACACAATTTATACATTTTTATTTTCATAACTTTCAAGTTAGAGTATAATATGGTATCAGTTCCGCTGGTTGTCGCCTCGAGAAGAGTTATAACAAGTTTTAACTGTTTATTCATTTCCTTACACAAATACAAATCATTGTGAGCTATAGTATGGAAAAAAGATAATTATCTAATGTGTTACGGTAATTATGAGAAATGTGTAGATTTCGGTTATAATTTCAACAAACTAAAATAAACGCTTTAACTAATATATAATGGGGCTCCACCAAACCATCAAATTCCTCTCGTATTCAATCCTTGCAATCCAAAATCCTAAACGCTCCTTATTTTGTCACAAATAAAACCATCCATAATGACCTGAACGTTCCATATGTTACCGATTTAGCCCATTCCAGATACCTATCATTCCATAATAAACTCCAGGCCCATACAAACCCACTAGTTTCCATCCTTGGTTCCAATTCCATCCCGGACAATTCTCCTAGGCGTCTGAAGAGAAGATGGCCTCGAGACCTTCTATAATAGAAATGTAATTAGAGTGCTGCCAATGGGTAGTGCCTCTACATGTCCTTTCATGTATCTAGTTAGTCATATAGCCCTTGTACTAGATATATATATTACAGTTGTACAATTCAATATAATAATTAAAAAACGAACAAACTAATATTTCGAAGTGTAGATGATATATCTTTGTTGAAACATTCATTTTTAGGTGAAATTATTACCAAAGTATATGCATTTCCAATAAATACATTCTCTTTACCATCCTAAAGCTCATGATAACTAGTATTTTTGAAAATATTAAAAATGCAACGAATAATCAGTTAAAACTTGTAATTCAACTCGAAGCGACAATCTGCAGAACAATTACCCTTATATAACTTTAGAAAATAATACATTTATCTATTTTTCAAAACTTTAGATAATATATATTTACGGGTACAGAGGTTAAGAATAGGTAATACAATTACGATCAACTATAACTGCATAGATAATCGAGCTGCAACATAGGCTAGCTATATTGAGGACCTGATAATAGTACAAACTGAAATAATTATGCTCTAATTTACATTTATAACAGTATGGAAAAAAATAGTGAAAATAAGCTGTGAAAATTGCTTTAGATACCAATTGATTAACTGATATTTTATTTAATTAATATTTTAAACTAATAACTAACAGTATGAAGAAATAAAACTAGAAATCTATAATATTTTAAACTATAAACTAAGACATTACTTCCATAAACTTTTGAATCCATTCACATGATGATATGCTAATTACATGTACTTTGTTATAACTTGAATTTCGGCTTCATAGGCTGTTCTAATTTATTTAAAAACAGAATATTTATCTCAAAGGAGAGGGAACCTTGCTTGCTCAAGAAACCTTCATTTCTTGATGAAATGATTAACGTAATCTACACATTTCAAATAATTACATTATTTTTTGTATACTAAAGCTCACGGTAATTTGTATTTTGGAGAATATTAAAGAGGAAACAAATGAATCGTTAAAGCATGTTGTAACTCACCTCGAAGTGACAATCTGCGGAACTGATACCTATAATATAAACTAAGGTTAGCTATTAGACGTTTTGTGTTATTGGGGTAATAATTTCATCTAAGACGTTGGGTCTTATATTTTAAGACATTAATTATTATTAACATTGTGAGGACTTTATTTATAGATTTTTTTTATTTCTATGCAAATCGGTCAACAAAGATACTCTTTCTTTCTTTCCCTCTGTCCATATTTAAAGATTTATTGAAGCTTTTTTTGTCATAATATTATATATGATACAATGTATCAAAAATTAGAAGCTTGGAAAGTGTAGGGAAAACTGGGTTTTTTTCTTAAGCGAAGGTGGTGAAGTTTCTGACAAAATTATTTTAAATATTTCAAAAACAGCCTCATTTTGAATAGCTATTAAATATCTTAATGAACATAAAATAATGAACAATATTTATATCCACTAAAGTCTTATTATGTCGAATATAATATTCGACTATTATATTGATTATATATCTCATAAGATTATGGTATCATATTGAATCATTCTTCAATGAATAACAATGAAAATTAATGTAAAAAATTTTTTTTAAAATTTAATTTATTGATATTTACAACTATAATATGATTATAACTAGTAAATCAGCTGATATGTACATTATGACATGAAAAACACATGTGGAGTAACTACCCATCGGCAGCACTCCAAATGTAAAAAATTAAGAAACAAACAATTGAAGAATATAAAACTTATTAGTTTTATAATGAGATATTTTCATTATTGAATCTGAGAATAAGAACTGTTTATAACGCTGCTGAAGAACTCCTTTGAGCATTAAACAACATTTGATTTTGTGGAATACAGTAAGGGATAAAGGAAATAGTAAAATATTTAACTATATCATAATTGTATTTAAATATACTTTCTGGTTTTTTTTAGCTCTATTTTATTTCTGAACGTATTCATCTATGGAATAATTTTTTTGGTATATACCAATTTAACCCTTTTTATGGTGCCTGAAATATTGTTTATTTATATTAATTCGTTTTCAAATACCTATTAGCAAATGTTCAGTTCTAAAAGGACTGATTAAAAAAAAACCAACCATTATTAGTCTAACAGTGCTAATGTAAGACTGAAATGAAATCAACACTATATTTAAAGAGATGATTCAAAATCTAATATAATTTAAGGAAGAAAATAGTTGGGGGTGCAGTAAAATAAAACACTAAATAAGTGGGTACTTATTTAATTACGTGCCGACGTTTCGACCCACTTTGTTGGTCATCTTCAGGGCTAAGAAAGAAAAACAGACAAAATAACAGAACTATAAAAATACATTGCAGACTAATGTCTCATTTACGATTTACTCTCATTTATCATATACTTAGTCTGCAATGTATTTTTATAGTTCTGTTATTTTGTCTGTTTTTCTTTCTTAGCCCTGAAGATGACCCACAAAGTGGGTCGAAACGTCGGCACGTAATTAAAATAAGTAACCACTTATTTAATGTTTTATTTGACTGCACCTCCAACTATTTTCTTCCTTACATCTATCATCCAGTCAACCATCCCTCGCTTCTCATGACTAATATAATTTAATTATTATTTCAGTTACTTTCCATTGACGGTGTAGTATAATAGAAATGGTTTGAAAAATATTGGTGTATGCTAATGATATAGTATGGTAGATAAAGAATTATAACATGTACGCTGAATAGTAATGTGTTGAGTAATATGTTTAAAAGACAGTTTGAATAATTTTGCAAGGTCAAATAGTACTTTCGGGGTTAGGATAAAGTTGTTTTTTATTCATAAAGAATAGGTGCAAATGAATATTTGGTATAAGTTCCACAGATTGTCGCTTTCTGTTGAGTCACAAGTTATTGTGAGCTTTAGTAAGGAAAACAAAAAATCTAATGATGGGTGATGAGTAGATTTTGGTAATAATTTTATCAAAAAATAAAAGTTTCAACTTACATTTCGAAGTATAGTTGATATAAGCTTGTTGAAACGTTCATTTCTAGATGAAATAATTACTGAAATATACACATTTCCCATAATTATACTCTCTTTTCCATACTGATGCTCATGATAACTTGCATTTTTGAAAAATATTAAAAGGGAAACGAATGAAAAGTTATAACTTTTGACTCGACTCGAAGTGGCAACCTGTGGAATAATTACTCATATATTTATTTTTAAATAAAAATTGTATTAAAACTTTGTATTAATTGTATTGTAAAACTTGTATTAAAATAAACAATGATCCTTTGATTTCATGATAAGGAATTTCTTCATAAAGATTATATCAGTTAATTTAGCCACGTTTTTCCATTAATTAATAGACCTAACTGACAGACTGGCTTCCTGAATTCTATGTCAATATATGCCTGCTAAAAAAACTACAATAACACGACTCGATATCAAGAGATATCTATTTTTTTTTATTTTTGTCCATATTTAAGTTGTATTCATTATTGAGGGCTTTATTGTATGTCTAAACAGTTTATTTTTTTCTTCATTTAACATCACTTTTTGCTGCTATGGCTAAATGGACAACGCTACAGTCGGAGACTTAAATTTTCTCTTAGCAGAATTAGGATAGAGATGTTTAACAATTACCTGACATCGAACAGGTTTAACGTCCCTTCCTAAGGACAGCATAACCAAGGATTTTTTCTTCCTGTTTAAAAAACCATAGGGCCACCTGCCAGGCTACACCTGCGATCTTGGGCATAGTTGATAGTTAGTCTAAACATTGTGAGTTACGAGTGTTAAACTTCACAAGTGAAAAAAAATCTTTGACTTTATTAGAAACAAGATTTTATCTTTTTTTATTATACATTTAAAAGGACTCTAGATTTCAAAGATAAAATGTGATTTAATTTTTTTTTAAATAATCCTCCTATGGAGCTTTAACAATCGAAATATTTGTTATTTAACACTTTCGAGACAGTCCAGACAGTTGATTTTACTATTATTTATCCGCTATATTGGAATGCTTTTAATTAGTTTTTAAAAACGCTTATATAAGTTATTTCTTTGTCCTCTTAAAGCAGTTTTTAAAGGTTCTATGGACAGTAATTACAGTAGAAAATATATTTTTTTGAAATCTGAAAACAATAACTTCCTTTACTCCCAACAAGGAAGCAAAAATAACATTTGTCTAAAATAAAACTACACATTGACTCACATCAAACAATAATCTCTGGACTAATATTGATCTAAAAAACAAAAAAAGGTTTAATCATATCTAGTTATATTGTGCATAATATTTCAACCACTATATAATTATATAATGAATTTACATACTTTCTTCCACTAAAAATGATTGTTTTGAGAGAAATAGGATCTGAGAAAGAAATTCAAATTATTTATCTAATTATTATTTAACCAAATACTTCAATTTAATTACAAAGTTATCTAGTAAGTTTAAAATTAAGATGTAATAATGAATTGAAGGAATGTATAGATTACATAAATATTTACATTACAACTTCACAACTATTATTTAGTTAAGTATCACATGAATATTTTTGTATATATATATATTTTGTTGTATATTAACAATTACAGTAAAAAAAAAAATGTTATTCAAATTAAACTTCTTCAAGTTTTAGCTTAAAAGTTCATAGCTAGGTTAGCAGAATTACAAAATATAAACAATTGACAGCCAATCTTAATATTATTCAAAATATTTATATAAAAGATTAACCTTACATGGCATTAGCGGTGAATATTTACAATGTCTGCAAAATACTTCCTTTATCGCAATAGACTAGTTTATCAAATTGTTTAATGATTTAAATAATATACAATATGGTATTCGAAATGCCATGTAACATACTTTACTATACAAATCACAAAAAAATAAAATTAATTCTAGTAAAAATTTACAATAAAAAATAATAATAAAAAAAGGTTATATATGAAAAAAAGAAAAACAAATACAATTTCTAAGTAGTATATACAGAAGCAGGTGTTAAGGCCATAGATGATATGTACACTTACAAAGGAAGAAGCTAAAGTAAATAACTACACCCTGTATTTTATCTCTATTATTTAATTCTTCGGCAATTCAAGAATATAAAAAAAAAAGAGAAAAAGAAAAAAAAGACTCGAATCTTTATAAATAACATTCTAAAAAAATATTATTACATTAAGGCTTTAATTTAATACAATACCTATAATTAAAGGTAATTTACAATTGGAAAAGGCACGTTACAAAAATATTTTTAATTTAACTTATCCTACGGTACTAATATATCTTTATTTTTTTTTTAATATAAGGTAAATTTTATATATTAAATGTCTAATGAGGAAATAATCCATGTTAAAATCGAGGGAAGAAAAATCTCAAAATTACAAAGAAAAGAAAGACATTTTTTAAATATTGTTCAGAATAATGGCATTATTACATCGAGTTACCAAATTGTGAAATATTAAAAGAAAAATTAGTGTTAAATAGAAAACGAGATAAATGGGCTATCGATTTTTTTGTTTTTTTAAATAATACAATTTTGTAATAAAATATCTTTTAAATATAATATTTTGAAACCTCTCAGGCATTTAAAATACAGTCTTTTCTTTTAATTATAATCTGAATGAGTTAAAAAATTTGAATGCTAAATTGCTTAATGTAAATTTCAACTTTAAATAAACAGAGCTTCCGGCAACTGTCACTAAAGCTTTATCCTAATCAAGCTATCTCCCTAATCAGCTTTAGATAGACTTTTTCTTCATGCTGATTCTTTATGATAACATTTGTTGTTATCGATAACAAATTTATTATTCATGTCCAAAAGATTTACTTATTAGACAGGTACTGATAATATTCTAGCTTTTACAAATGAACAATATGTAACTAAATGGTTTGTCACTATTTACATTGACCTACGATTTTCTTATTTTTAGGGCGGGAGGAGGGGAAAGAAAGTTCTTTTTTACGCTATAACATTGATGCCTTCGTCGGTTTTCTTTTTACGAACGGTGCGACACACCATACAGCAGCTCCAGCAACCAGAACAATTCCAAGGCCAGCTATAACTGGACCATAACTGCCAATTTGTTGAAATATAACACCGCATATTGGAGGTCCAATCAATTGTAATATTCCATTAACAAAAAGTGATATTCCGTAAGAATTTGCTAATTGTTTTTCACCAAGTATGTCAGCCATTATTACTGCTGTTATACCAACATAGGTCCCAGATGCCAGGCCGAATAACGCACATAAAACCGATACCATTGTATAAGTAGTGAATATTGGAAGCATTGCCAAAGAAATCCCTGATATCAAAAATCCTCCGATATAATAAACTCTCTTATCTAATTTTATCCAATCTGACAGAGTCGCTCCACCTATTCTGCCAATCAAGTCGGTAAAGGCAATAATCGATAGCAAATAAGATGCCTTGTCTTTGTCGAAACCTAATGTCTGGGCATAAGCGGGAACTAATATAGTAAAATTTACATAACCGATGGCATTAGTTGCATTGGAAATTAGAATAATTATGTAGATGGGATCCCTGAGGAGGCTCCAAACCGGAGAGACAGTTTTCTCTTTCCCATCCTTCTCTGTATCGGTTGAGCTTGAGCCACAGCACCACCACTTTTTAACAGGTTTCTCGATGTCGGCATTCGAAGTAAATTCTGGATGGAGTCCGACCAAAGTGCTTCCATGAAAATGTGTGCTGAAGTAACGCAATGAAGATGAAGACATGTTTGATGCAACGCTATAGTTCCTCGACATCTGGCCTGTACTGCCAATCTGCATGGGGCTGTTGTACGCACTTACCTTCCTCGAAATTTGACCAGTACTTCCCATCAAACGACCACCAAACGATGCTGAACTGATTTTCCTGGCCGATTCTGATTTCTTAAATGCCGATGTGCTAATCTTTCGACTACCCATAGATTGGGAAAGGAGAGGCATTTCCGATTCTTGGTCACGCGGAGGCCCTTTTATTATGTATACAACTTCTTTTCCCTTCTCTTCAGTAGGAGAAAGGTCGATAACATTTTTTTCTGCAGGAACTGTTTCCCCATTCGTCGTCGGCTCTTTAGATATCTTAACATGTTTCATATGCTTTTCTACAGGATCGTAGAACAGAGCTCCGATGATAACATTTAGCGTCAGCCCTCCCATGATGAGAACTGCACCTCTGAAACAAAAATTGTTTTCTTATTATTTATTTCTAATTTTTTAAAAAATTTAATTTATTGATATTTACAACTATAATATTATTATAACAAGTAAATCTGCTAATATGTATAACATGACAAGAAAAACACTTGTTGAGAAACTACCCACCGGTACCACTCAAATAAAGTTCTATAGTAGATGGTCTCGAGGCCCTCTTCTTTTCAGAGGCCTTGGAGGGTTATCAGGAATAGTATGGGAACCAAGTTGAGAGACTAGCGTATTTGTGTATGGAGCTTGTCATGGAAGGATAGGTATCTAGTTTGGGCCAAATCAGTAACATATGGGATATTAAGATCATGATGGATGAGTTTATTTGTGACATAATAAGGAGCATTGAGGATTTTGGGTTGTAAGGATTGGATACGAGATGAATTGGATGGTTTAGTAGAGCCCCTTTTCTAAATTTAAATTTAATATAAGCTATGCTTATAATAGAAACATATATTTATTTATTGGATATATTTATATCCACGGTCACCTGTGGTCTAGTGGTTAGCGTGACAAACTACTAAACCAAAGATGGCGAGTTCGTAGCCCGGCAGGTGGCCCTAGGATTTTTTTAAGGGAGTAAAAAATCCTTAGTTACGCCATCCTTCGGAAGGGACATTAAACGGGGGTCCTGAGACTGTACGATGTCAGGTACTCGTTAAAAATCCCTATCCTAATTAAACCTGGATAGGCAAAATTTAGGGTTCTCACTGTAGCATCGTCCGATTAGCCTTAGCAGCATAAAGTGACGTTAAATAAACAACCAACTAAACTTTATTTGTATGCTTCAAATACAATATATCTGAAACCTCTTGCAGATAAACTATCCTAATTCTTCTAACATTTTGAAAATATGGAGGAGCGTTTTTATTGTTAAATGCCAATTTACTTCGAAGATTCATCTCTTAAAATTTATAATTTAATGGAAGGATTTATATCTATTTTTAGCTAAGCCTGAAGCAAAAGGGAAATGTATACAAAATAATGAGGATATAGCCGGAACTTGCTTAAAGGCTTCATTTGGAGTAGCCTTGTAGTAAATATAATAAAAGCACTTGGATCTGAGAGAAAGGAAACGGAGAGAAGTAGTCCTTTTTTTTTCTTTCTTTTTTGATTTATATCTTGACTAGCTTTTGCCCACGGCTTCACTCCCGTGGAATTTGGTCTGCCACATAAAGTTTCGTGACAGATCATTTTAAATAAATAATTTAATTTTTTTTAACTATAAGGTAATCGTACATCCGAAATTTCAGATGTCTAACTCCGAAACTGGCTGATTCCATACAATCTTTGAACCCCAACTGTATTAAGGGGGAACCCTTTGGGGATGGAATTGTCCAAATTCCTTTCTTAGTGCTCATTTAAACTATACAAACAACCTATCTGGGAATTTCAATATGCTGAGTTCAGTGGTTTCTGCTGTACGTTGACCGCTGTTGTTGACAGCACGCTGGGTGTGTTAGTCAATCAGGTTACAATTTTATATAAATTTCGCCTATGTGGTGTTGATAAAAAGTAGCCTATGTCCTTCCCAAGGCTTGAGATTATCCCTATCAAATATCATCACAGACGGATCAACAAAGCCGTGAAACGTACATTGACACTGATTACCAAACGAGACGGACAGAAGTTCACTGTTGTTCGTGTCAGTAAAGAATTAGTTGTTTTTTTTTAGTTCCTAACAAAGGATCAGTATGTAACGTTATTGAAAAGGATTACTTAGTATAACGGTTTCCCTTGTCGTATGCCAGCAGCGAGAAGTGAACTAAGTTAGACTAAGAACTTGATTTGTTTTGTTCAGCAAAAATATGTAGATTTTGCGAGGTGTAGAACACACACTCAAAGTTTCAGGTCTCTACGATTAACGCTTTAGACTGTGCGTTGATACCTCAGTCGGTCATTCAGGACAGAGCATTTTATATGTATAGATAATGGGTTGTCTCGAATTAAATCAACATGTTTATTAACATTAAATATAGAAGCCCCTATACACACCAGTTGCAAGGGATTAAAAAAAGGAACATGAAGAACTAATTCATGATAAATATTTTATAAGAGTATAAAATGGTCAGTACAGTCCATAAATTACACAATTATTCTCAGCCCTGATGATGGCCTAAAATTAGGCTGAATGGTACGCCAAAATAAAAAAAGGTCTAACTTACTTCTTTTAATTTATTGACCGCACCCCCTGACCATTTTACACTCTTCTTAGATATATCCAGTCAACCATTTCCACATGAATATAAATATTATATTGTTTTAATCTGTTCTGTCAAGGCCTAATTATACTAGATTTTCCATATCTGGGTAACGTCACATCGGCCCTTAAGAGCAAAATTGTAACCGAAAATTGAATTTTTTTTGGTACTTGTTTATTAGCTGGTCAACATGCTTTCTCCTTATCTCCTGTAACTTCATTTACACTAAAAGTAAATTCACTCAATGAAAAACCTATTTCCAGTCGTTTTTTGGCATATAACTTTATTATGTGGATACGTTTCGACTAATTTGTCATTTACAATCCATCAAGAACTTCATTAACCTCTCAGAAGAGTTATAAGTCATCTTTTTTCTTTTTTTTTATTATTCATGTCATTAGCTAAAATCTTATCTTGGAGGTCCATTATCCTCCATGGTCCTTTTGTTAATTATTGATGGATTGTAAATGACAAATTAGTCGAAACGTATCCACATAATAAAGTTATATGCCAAAAAACGACTGGAAATAGGTTTTCATTGAGTGAATGAATTATTAGATAATGCAATCCAGTTTACATCCTTTCAAAAAACTAAAAGTAAATGCAAAAAGGTAGTGAAAAAAAAATATGATCAAACAATCAATATTATGTTGCTCATGCACTTGAGGTGTTTTTTTATCTAGTTGATTCCAAAAAATTATTACTTACATTTTTTTTTTTAAATCATGAAAAATTTTTAGTAAAAAAAATGTATACTAATACTAAACTTCCATAAAAAAAGTAGGAATAAAAGAATATGAGAAATTGTTATAAAAGGACCTCATGGTACTCATATACAAAGTACTCACCTTTTCGGGGGAAGCACATGACTTATTGATATAAAATATATTTAAATGTTATTTTAATTTCCGCTTACCTATAACCGTAGGTTTGAAGTAGGAAGCGAAGTAACGGAGGAAATATAATGGAGCCGATACAACTTCCAGAAATAGCAAGCCCGTTGGCTAATCCTCGATACTTGACAAAATATGAAGTTACCAAGTAGATACCAGGTGGAAATGATAACCCAGCTCCGATTCCAACAAGGATTCCAAAACTGAAAAAAAACAAACATAAAATATATATATATTAGGCACTATAGAGTTTGTTGGGTAAGTATTCCACTTCATGTAGCTTTTGATACCGACCATTTCAATGATGTCAGTATTACATCATTTCTACAACACACTCTACAGCACGGTCTTGTCTGTATCGACAGTAGTGTTTGTTATTCATTGTAATTATTGAGATGGTTAATACAAAATGGGTGTGGTGATTGTAGGGGGGGGGGCAGAGAGATTATTTAAAACTATTAATTGCTATGAAGAAATAATAATTATAATAAAAATATAGTGTTGTTTTATGTGTGCTGATATAATAGATTAAAATTGTGTTAATTGATATTAAAAATATTGTTATATTTATTAATAATGATTATAATTAATGTTCATAATTACATTAGGAAAAAAAAGCGTAATAATTGGAAAGGTATATAAGGAAGAAAAGTCATTCCTCCTTCATTAAATCATTCCTTGATTTAATAGATTAAAATTGTGTTAATTGATATTAAAAATATTGTTATATTTATTAATAATGATTATAATTAATGTTCATAATTATATTAGGAAAAAAAAGCGTAATAATTGGAAAGGTATATAAGGAAGAAAAGTCATTCCTCGCTTCTCACGGAAAGGTATATAGTTCGGTAATAATTTTGTGAAGAAATAAATGTCTCAACAAACATTTGTCACTATAGAAAAATATATAACCAAAAAAAATATATAGAAATCAATTGTTAGATGTATATATAGTCAGTGGTCGAGAAAATCTTATGGAAATACCCATGGGAAATATCAGTTACCTTCCAGTGAGGTGAAATTTATGTCACTAAAATTGCCACTATCAAAAGCGACAAGTAGTGGAATGATTGCCAAAAAATAGTGTTGAAATATCTAAATTAGAAAAGGTACTTGGGTATTAGCGGGTCTGCATGAAACCTTCCTCCTTATCTTCTGTAACCTCTTCTTATCCCTCATCTCATTGCAGCTATTTTTGTTTGCATTATTAAATTGTTATTGTCTTTTTAAATTTCTGTATTGTTTATTATATTTAATTTTGTGTTTTTGTCTTATTTCTTTTTTTTTATTGCCATTTAAAAATGAAAAGAATAACACTTTGGGAATAGGTCTCTTTAAAAGAAGAAGCTGTAAAATACTTCCGGAAGTTCGTAAAAATTCCAAAAATGAATTCATGTAAAAAGGGGATCAAACGGATTTTGGCCAGGATAGATATGGAGATTTTTCCGTCGAAAGTGTTGGGAAAACATTTCTATAAGAAGAGGAACGTGGCTAGAGGAGTCTAGAATTACCATTTTATTATTTCATTTTGTATATTTCAATTTTCATATGAATAAGAAGGTAGGTGTTATCAGTTTTAGAATTATCAGTGTTCAGGTTATAAACAATGTTGGATAATAGTCCCTGCAGACCGCCTAATACACAAGTCAGTTAATTAATTTCCACAATTAATTTCTTTAAGGAGCTACTATTTCTTTTTACAGCTACTCTACTTGAGAACTATAAATATTTGTATTTATTAGTTTTAGAAAATGACCTGAAGTAAAGATATCCAATGCTCGTAGCAAAACAACTCAAGATCAAACCAGCAGATGCGAAGAGTCCACCAGCTATTGTAACAGTTTTATAAGAGGTCTTTAACGACAGGTATGTGGTTAAGGGGCCTGGAACAATAAACATGTGTTAGCAATACATACATATAAACATACACTTATTATCCATAATTTTTATTAACAATTCTGAAATAGTTATAATGGTAAGAATATTTACTGAGGGACAATGGAAATCAATGTATAGATATTTTTGTCCAATTGTTGATAATCAATTCTTGTGATATCTATATTAAAATTCGAATATCCAAAACCATTATTAATATTGGTTATTATTTATAAATAATAATAAATAAAGTATCTAAAATAATATGAAAAATAACAAGAACACGTTCTTCGGCAACCTAAGAATCAAGACCAATCAGTTTAAAGTGTACTTAAACAATACATAAAAATGTATAGTTATTAAAGCAGTTGCCATGAATTATGATGCTAGATAGCACTGGTGCAGCACCATCAACTAGTTATTCTCTGGAGTTGTATCATTATTTTTAATTTCACTTTAGTTTTTAGGTACTTGTGATTTAGCCAGTCTCCATGAAACCTACCTCCTGATATCATGTAACCCCTTCTCATTCTAGTTATCAGTGTGTGGGTAATTAAATTGTTTTTTAGTGTTATTGTATAGTTAATTTTATTTATAGTCTATTGAATTTCGGTATTGTTCACTAAATTAAATTTTTTTTTTGAAAAACGAAAAGAATATCAATTTAGGAAAAGCTGTATTTAAAAGAATAAGCTCTGAAATACTTGCTGAAGTTAGGAATAATTCCAAAGAAGATATGTGAAAAAGATCATCAAATGGATTTTGGGAAGAATATAAACAGAGAAGTTTTTCTGTCGAAAGTGTCGGGAAAACATTTCTATAAGAAGAGGAACGTGGCCGGGGGAGGGGGGGTCTAAAATTAGCACTTCATTATTACATTTTTTATATTTAAATTTTCATATGAATAAGGAGGTAGGTGTTATTAGTATCAGAATTATCAGTGTTCAGGTTATAAACAGTGGTGGATAACAATCTATGGGTACCGGCTAAGTCACAAGTACCTTTATTTCCCTGATTCTCAGTTAACAATTTAATGTAAATCACATCTTCTATTCCTTCAAAGATTAAAAACATTGAAACCTGTCATGTCAATATTTTTTATTCTTAAAACAAAATATTGTTTTGATGTATTTTAGAGCAATAGATTAGGTTTATAATATATTTCAATATTTACATCCTTAATGAATAATGCATTGATGAAATCTTGGACAAGTAGTAAACTGACATATTTTGGTTAATTACTCTTGGATTAATTTGAACTCATCTCAGGCTGATGGGAAAGGTTAGAGGCTAAGCCAATTATTGACCCTGAAAATTTGTTATTAAGGTTTCATAATAAAAGACAAACAATTTCGAAACTTTATTATCAACATCAAATGCTTCCTCTTATTACAATAATAATTTAAAATAAATACTTTACACTAAATTAATAATGTTGTTCGGAAAGTAACTTTTTTTTCATTAAAATGAATGATTTACTTGTAGATAATAAATATTTTATTGAATATAGTATTGTTTATACAGATTCATTAACTTTTGCCTTATTTCTGGGACAAGCACGTTCTCATAAACTATCAAGCTTATAAACGTTTGGTTCTTTGATAACAAAAAACTGATCTAGGTTTTGACCTGGTTACTTGAAGTAAAGGTTTTACCGTCTCAAAAATTGTGTGGAGAAAAGAAGAAATAAGAATCAGAAGGTGCCAGATGTGGAGAAAATGGTGATTATGGCACCACATCCCATCCACGCTACAAATTGTTTTCTGTAAGAACATAAGGAACCTATATGTCGAGCTTTCAGTTGATTCATTTCAAATGATCACAAACAGTCGCATTAAATAAATTTAATCTTCCAACGATCTCATGAGTTTTATTAGCTGGTTTGTATCAATTAATGTCTCTATGGTGTAGTCATCAGCTTCAAATGATCTCTCGAAATGTGTTGCATCTTTATCATCAAAATTTTTTGAACCAGTTTTGTCACTGGCGTAAGTGACCATCTTTTAGATACATATTTTATAATTTTTTCTTGCTTAAACGACATTTTTACTTTTTCCATAGTAAAAATACTTAGCAAAAATTAAGAATTTTTCCATAAGAACTATAACAAATGCATAAGTTGTTCGAATAAAAGAATAAAAAACTAATAACATTTTTTGGAAATAATCTGTCACTGAAAGTTTGAAAACACTTTCTTTTAATTTGTGCTTTGGATTTTTGAAAAAAACAACAACCATGCATGGCTTGATCTGTTTCATGATTTCTATATTTTTGTATAAAAAAAATAATTTTTTCATTTATGTTGTTGGAGAAAAGCTTCATCAGGAGTAAATGATTCTGCTCTGACCATAATATAATTATAACTTGATCCTTTAAGTACCAAATGAGTTATTTTTAATTGATTTTCTTTAATAGTGAGATTCAGCTATCACACATAATTTAAATATTTAATACGTAGATATAATAATATATAGGTAAACAACAATATTAAGTCGTTTTCACTAAAAGAGTTAATAATATTACAAACAGAATGAAATTGACAACATTTTGATTTTAATACCATCGTCTTCTCTGCGCAAACTCGTTTTTCTACGTGGATGAGATTTAAATCTGTAAAATATTAAGAATGAAAATTATGAACACATCACAAACTAAAAAGTTTTACAAAATATTTTAAAGTAATCACATAATGCAATGAGTACCTTATTTCTTAATCCACAGAGTTTTTCTTTATTGCTCTGAACCTGTAACAAACTACAAATAAAAAAAAATCACAAAGATCAGGAATATCAATTACGTATAAGTTATATTTATCAAATTGTCAAATGATATTCCTGAAAAATATAAGTATTCAGATCCAAACAAAAGATTTTTTTCTTTTTTCAAATAAAAACTTTTGTTTCGACAATGAAATCTTCATAACCCCATCATTGAGGATAATAAATTTCTATATTACTGGCAAACACACTTACGGTAGGTTTATATTTCTTAATTTTTTTGTTGCCTCTTAACAAATATCCTCTTCTGTACAGCTCAAAAGTCAGATCAGAACTTAACCAATCTCTATGTCCTTGGTTATAGAAATCCATTATAAAAGATAACTTAAATATTATTTCTGTTGAGTATTTTATGTTTTTTTTTTTAATTTTTTTTTTCGAAGACCTAAAAAATATAAGTGGACCATGAGTGAAGAAAGAGAAAAAAACATTTATCTGCCCCTAAAGTATGAAGAAAAAAATTCACAATTTGAGAAAATAACAGTTGTACTGATTTAGGATTATGAATATAAAACAAAGCATAAATATACAAGCGCTAGTTTAACAATCGGCCTAATTGAATGGTTAGATCGATGATATTTCTCATCGCTATATTCTGTAACAAAGTAAAAATAGATAAAAGGAATTCACAAGATGCTTTTTTTTATTTTTTATTTATTTTTATAACAGAGAAATATAATAGAATTAATATGGTTATCCTGATGTAGAGCCTCAAATCATACTAATGTGTATGAACTTAGTGAGGAGGCGGTTAGAGAGAGAGTAAATATTAAATTAATAAAAGCATTGTTATTCTAACTGGAGTAACGTACCGACAGATGCATATAAGAAATAACACAGAGCAGGTATCCAGGAAGCAACGAGAGGAGTTGCATCAAACACTTCCAAGAATTCGACAAAGAGAACTCCAAAGGATTTGACAGTCCCCGGAATGAGCATGTTGATGAGCAAGGTCCCAAAGAGAATAAACCATCCTCGTCCTCCGTCTGGTGGCACCAAGATCCATTCCTCATCATCAGGAACTTCTGGAAGAGGAAACAAAAATAAATAATTACATTAAATTTGATTAAGGTAAGCTAATAAAATAATAATTTATAATATATTATTTATTAGTAGACTAATGGCCAATAATTCAAGGGAAGAAATAAAGATGAACAAATTCAGCCTGGAATACGTGGAGGAATATGTATACTTGGGCCAGTCAGTTCCCTTTCCAGAGCAACAAAAGAAGTTCAGAGAAGAATAGCATTTGGTTGCAACAAGTTCTGGTCTCTGAACTACATAATGAAAGGAAAGTATTGTCCTCCATATCTCACACCTACAAGAATGGTGTCAAAATTGGAGGATTAAAATAAATCCTAACAAATCCCATCAAATTACCTTCACCCTTCATCATAAACCTATGAATTCCTGTCCTACTGTATCCTTTAATAATATTCCACTGAACCCTGTCGAACAGATACGTTACTTAGGACTCCATCTGGATAAATGTCTCGCTTGGAATCCTCATACAAGACTGAAAAGACAAGAAACTCCTCGACGTTTTCGCCTACTTCAACATTTACTGGACAAATGCTCTAAGCTCCCAATTAATTACAAAAGACTCATTTACATGACAGTTATCAGACCTATTTGGACATACGGAGTTGAGTTTTGGGGCTCTACTAAACCATCCAATTCATCTCGTATCCAATCCTTACAATCCAAAATCCTTCGTAAAATCCTCGATGCTCCTTATTATGTCACAAACAAACTCAACCATCATGATCTTAATATCCCATATGTTACTGATTTGGCCCAAACTAGATACCTATCCTTCCATGACAAGCTCCATACACACTCGAATCCTCTAGTCTCTCAACTTGCTTCCCATACTATTCCTGATAACCCTGAGGAATAGAAGATGGCCTCGAGATCATCTACTATAGAACTTTATTGGAGTGCTACCAATGGGTAGTTTCTCCACAAGTGTTTTCATGTCATATTCTACATTTTTGCACATTTACTTGTTATAATACCATTATAGTTGTAAGTATCATTAAATTAAATTAAAAAAAAAAAAGTATTGACCTAAAACAACAGGTTTTCGACAGATGTATTGTGCCAGCGGTGACCTATGGCTCCTAAGCATGGTCATTGACAAAAGCCCAAGAGAAAAGGGACAAAATTAGATGTGAAAAGTTAAAAAAAGAAACAGGGCTCAAAGACATATCCTTGCAGATAATAAAAAGGAAATGGAAATGGGCTGGACAATTCTTAAAGGACTACATTTTTTAGTTGGGAGCTGAGTGGCTTAGTGGTAGAGCATTGAGATGCCATGCCAAAAATCCTGGTTCAAATCTCTCAGATGGCAAGACTTTTATTTAAAAGCCGGAGATAGATCATATGGGATCTAGGACCCTCCTGGGGTTCACCCAGCCTCGATAAAGTGGGTACCCGAATCTAGGGGAAAAATCCGGCGGTCAAGCTTGGTAAAGGAAAAATCACCTCCCTGTACAACCGTTGTAGATGAAACAGTACAGTCTCTACCATGTGCTGAACCCCCAGACTTGTTCACGGGTTGTAGTGGTACAGCTTTTTTAAAAATTATTTATTAATAATGGCTAAAAAAAATTCAATTTATTCAATAACAAGGTCGTTATGTGTTAGCCAGTCTCCATGAAACCTACCTCCTTATCTTGTCTCACCTCTTCTCATCACTCCTATTATTTCAACTATTTGTGTGTGTTAATAAAATAATATTTGTGTGTGTTAATTTTATTTATAGCCTATTTGAATTTCTGTATTGTTCATTAAATTTATGTTTTTGTCTTATTCCTCTTATTATTCTCTTTTTAAAATAAGCAGAATAAAATTTTGGAATATGCATCTTTAAAGAAGAGACTGTGAAATACTCCTAGAAGTTTGGAACAATACCAAAGACGAAACTATATTGAAAAGGTTAAGAAATGTATTTTGACAAGTATAGAAATGGAGATGTTTTTGTCAAATGTGTAGGAATAACCTTTATATAAGAAGAGGGATGTGGTTAGAAGGGTCTGGAATTATTAGCATTTTATTATTATATTTTGTATATTTCAATTTCCATTAATATGAATAAGAAGTATCTGAATTATCAGTGTTCAGGTTATAAAAAATATTGGATAACAGTCTCTGCAGACCGGTTAATACACAAGTACCGTAATTAAGTTAGCCAAATACTAAGCTCACTCTAATTAAGTATGTCTTGATGCTTTCGAGTTTTTCTAGAATTGAGCTGAACAGGGTGCGGTGTGGTTACTATAATAAAACTAGTGATGTGCCGGATCTCTTAACAAATTATGTCCGCGGATACGGATCCGAATACGGAAATTTGGTGTCAAGATCCGCGGATACGGTTACGGAGACGGATCTAAACTTTTTTACTCAATCGATGTTCGTGCCTTTGAATCTTTCTTCTTCCTCGGATATCCGATACATCCCTAAATAAAACATATCTTTATGACAAATTGAGGACAAGGTTTTTTAAAATACAATTGAATCTAGGTCAATCATTGAGTATAAGGTGATTTAGTACTCAATTCTATCAATCATAAAATTACTGATTAAATATAATCGAAGGTCATATGATACGATTACAATCCCCAAAACTCGGCCCAACAAATAAATAAATACCTCTTTGATGTTATCCTTGAGTTGAATGAAGATAATTGTAATCTATCTTACGATTATTGAATCGATTTATTTAGTGCACTTCACTTTTATCTTTAAAATAAAATAATTTACACAAAGTTATACGAAGCCACGGATTTCATCCAGTGGCGGATTATCCGTAAGGCAAACTAGGCACGTGCCTAGGGGCGCGTAGTTACAAGGGGCGCGCGAGCTCAGAATTTTTAAATAAATAAAAAAAATAACATATCGACAAAGAAAGAAAGAACTAAATGCTGATCTAGACTGTCTAGGATGTGACGATACAACGTCACCGTAATTACAAAAACAATCAGTTAAAATTAAGATGGCCATTTATGGCCGGTACAGGGGCGCCGATAAAGTTATTGCCTAGGGCGCTCTGGAGCTTTAATCCGCCACTGATTTCATCTCTCTTATTTCCCATCCACAACAATGTTACTACACGGATCTTTACAGGAGTGTTGCTGGTTTTTCAAAAATACATTCTTTATTTTAAGAATTTATAAGAAATTATGAAATGCATTGTTTTGGATATGCTTCTAAATTCTACATTTAAAGCTATTACAAATATTAAAAAAAAAAAAACTTGTACCACTACAACCCATGAAGGGTATGGGGCTCAGTACAGGGTAGAGACTGTACTGTTTCTTGGAGAACGGTTGTCCAGGGAGGTAATTTGTTCAAGATCAAGCTCAACCACAAGAATTTCTTCTCTATTTTGGGTGCCAATTTTGAGGAGCCCCGGAAGGGTCCTAGATAGGGTTACCAGATCAAAAAATGAAAATTCCGAACATTCATTTAAATAAAATGTTAATGTCGTTTTGTGAGAAAACAAAGCTAGTTCTAGTATTTTCTCGAAGAATATTAAAATTTTAATATTAATAATGGGCCATGGAGGATAGCTAATCCTCAAGAAAACATATATATAAAAACAAAATTCGACATTAGAAATGCATATTATGAGATTTGTGACTTATAGTTATAAGTTATATAAGTTTTTAAGTTATATATGATTGTTAATTGATGCAGAAGAATTTTTTTAGAAAGATTGAAAATGACATAAATTTGTTTAAACGTCTAATATTTTTAATAAATTAGGAATATATACAGACTGGATAATATTTTTTTCCCCATTTTTTACGAATATTTTACATCGTTAAAAAAAAAAATATGTCCTGTGAAATGTTCTATAAAACTATTATGAACGATTCGGAAATGTTAAAAAGTATTTCTCACAGCACAAAATATAAGAACGACGATCTGAATAATAATGTAAAATTGATTTTTAATGACAATCTAGAGTTTATTTGATTTTTTAATTTATTTCTTTACCTGAATTGTAGAAATTCCGGACGGCTTAGAATTCCTCCAGCATTCCGGACTTGGACCGATATTTCCGGACATTACCGGAAAATTCCGGATGTATGACAACCCTAGCCCTAGATCTCATAGGTTCCATTTCCAGGGACTAAAGCCTGGGTTACATTGGTATAATTAGTTGTAGAGTTGGGTAGTAGAGTGGTTATTATTCCCCTACAAGAATAATTTAAACAGGATGTGCTAGTGACAGTAGAGTACTACAGATAGCAGCAGGGGAGGCTAAAGTGGATATCACGTGTGGAGTAGTACGCTCTACCGTCCCCACTTCCACAATCTTACTCTACTCTACTGGTTGGTTTGTCGACTATTCCAATGTAAACAAACACAAGTTTAGTTTTAGCAGAGGACAGTGTGTCTTTGTCAAGCTGTTTGAGTGCTTCGGCCTCATTGCTGGTTTTGAGACTCGGAAGAGGTGTTGTAAACAACGGTAACAATTGCCTATCGCCAGAAAATTTAAAGTAATTTCTAATTTAACACGTGCTGGTAATGCATCACTCATGAATGTGTCCAATTTCTGAATATGCGGCCTTATTAAATTCAGCACTGTTTCAAACCTATCAGGTGTCATTCCCAAACAGATTTTATATTCTTCTGGATCTTCCAAAGCCAGTTCTCTTAAAAGATTAGCAGATGCTTCTAACTTATCACGCCTCTTAATCCAATCCCTTACCCAAATTATTTTTTGCCTACTAGTTTCTTCCTCTATAACTTCATCAAGTTCATTTAATAAAATATCTGCAGCTTGTGCTAAACATTTTCTAACAACGGCTCGATATTTTTGCCTAACCTGCTTGTTCATTATTACGCACGTTAAATCGAACTATCCTTTCAAATGACTAGCAAACGTGAATACAGTTACTCTACCAAAATGAGCACAGTAGAGTATTTCAAAAAACAAAATATGTTAGTGAACTCTACAACTAATTATACCAATGTAACCCAGACACTAACAGATTAATTGATAGTCTACCAGCAAGCGGGATTTGAAACTAACCCTAGGACCTAGGATTGGGCGATAGTCGATAGTTACTATCGATATATCGATGTATATGTCTATCGATGGCTACTATCGATAGCGCCGCCCTAACGATAGATGTGATCTTTTTTACCCTCAAGTTTTGAAACTCTCGGAATTAGGCTGATTTCTCACTGTCCAGAATCGAGTTCTTTTGAAATTGAACTCGGAATTCCTAGAGCTCGAGAGTTCTCTTTTATATAACTTTGATGCCGCACCGGACGTGTCATTATTTAATTCCCCGAAATTACTAATTACATTATGTTGGGTAGTACACTTAGCCTCACACTTGTGCAAACAAACCAAATTCCCAAACAAAACCCTGAATTTTTTAGTACTTGGATTCAGAATTTGAAAACACTTTGGGAAAAATGTATAGGAAATGAGGGTTAATATGATGAATACAATTGTTTTGATTTCATAAAGTTGTTTTACTAAATAAATTATTATTTATTTAAATATTTTATATTAATTAATTGATTATTTTTAAATATTTTTGTTTTGAAGAGAAAAGATTTCTCCTGGCCGGGATTCGAACCCAGGTCGTCTGCATCTCTGGTGCAGTGCTCTAAACTAGAGCTGCTAGGGGTCGTAACAAACACAGACAAACCCGTTCTCTCCACCGATCCTATATCACCGTGTTCTCGCAATTTTTGCGATGTATACGCGGCGAAGAATGTTCATTGAACATTACTTTAATTAGTATCTTGTTGACTACCGTTAATATATTATTTGTTATTTTGGTGGTAATTATTTTGTAATATTTTTGTTTTGCACTGCACTGTACCGGAGATGTAGACGACCCGGGTTCGAATCCCGGCCAGGACAAATCTTTTCTCATCAAAAAAATAATTTAAATATAAAGATTTTATTTTTCTCTATCGGTACTTGTGCATTAGCCGGTCAGCAGGGACTGTTATCCTACATTGTTTATAACCTGAACACTGATAACACTTACCTTCTTATTCATATTAATGTAAATAGAATGTACATGATAAGAAGATGGAAATATAATAATAAGAAACTTTTATTTCCCAAGATCATTTTTACTTATGAAGGCAAAATGGCTAGATGCTGTTTAACATCAACCGCGCAAACGTTGGCTAATAGTTTATTAACAATTGGGCAGTTAATTTCTTTATAATTTTGGTGATTTTGGTTATTTATAATTAATTTTGACAAAATTGACCATTTAATAACAAACAAACAAAGGCAAAAACACTAAAAAACAAACAATACTGAAAACAATTTAATGATACACACAAAAATAACTCAAATGAGACGAGTTATAAGAAGAGGTTGGTTACACGTGATAAAAAGATAGGTTTCATGCGTATTGGCTAATACACAAGTACCAATTCAGAATAAAATGGGATTAATGCGAAATATGATTAGAAGGGAGGTTTCATGTAGACTGGCTAATACACAAGTACCTTCTAATCACTTACCCCACACAAATATATATTATGTAAAGTAAGAGAAATGAGGAGTTGAGAAGAATCAGTAGAACATATTCGATGATGGCCTAACGAATGAGGCTTGGATGTTTCTTATCCAATGTCGGTTAATTGCCTACAATTAATATTCAAGGCCTGAGTTGAGTGGTTGTCATGGCAATTACAATTAGTTTTATTGATAATTAGGTCTACGGCCATCTTGTGTGCTGATTGGCCTGCCCTCTATTGTCCATCTTATCACTTAACCAACTTCATTTTTTTTAAATTTTCTTCTTCACTATGATGTTAAGGGAACACATCCAATATATCAGGGATACCACCCCTGTTTTTCGAATAGCATGATCGTTCAAATCACTCCAACTCCCATTGTTATGTCTATTGAAAGAACAAAAAGTCTCATGTGGGCTGCCAACAGAAGTGAAAACTCAAAACTTTAGAATAACTATGTTCTTTTTTTGAATTTCTAAATTAATAATTGTCTGAATTATTTAAATTTTATAATTCGTAAATAATACTTATTTAAAAACGCAGAGCAAGATCGAAGTGGCATAGAACTCGGTACCCAAGAAATAAATCTATCTATACTAAATTGACTGACTAACTAAAAACTGAAATTAGAAAATGACAACCAAAAAGAGACTTCATTTCAAAGAATTTAACCATCCACTCCTTACTGAAACCAATGACTGGACAAGATCTTACGAAGAAAAAGCAAAGTTATTCGGCCAATTCTAAAACTACTCAACCACATCATGAATCCAACTCACTATGAATATATACAAAGAGAGTTAAATATTCCTCTTCAAATGACCCTTCCTCCCAAAGCATTCCATCCTTAAGAAATATCTAATATTATTCTCAGACTACCTTCCCGCAAAGCTCCTGGACACGACCTTATCACGATCCACATCTGAAAAAATCTTCCTAGAAAAGCCATTCTATTCCTCACCTACATATATAATGGTGTACTCCGCACTACATATTTTCCTTATCCGAAATTATCCGTCGTAAAAATGATACCTGACCCTTAAAAAAGGAATGCCCTTCCTCTTTTACCATGTATAGGTAAAATCCTGAAAAAGCTCACCCTGAAACGATTGTACCCCGTCCTGGATGCAAACCACATTATCCCAGATCACCAGCTTGGATTAAGAACACCCAACTCCACTATCCAGCTATGTCGTGTGGTGGATGTTGTTTCCTCGGCTTTGGAACGTGGATTGTATTGTCCGGCGATCTTACTTGATGTTGAACAGGCTTTCCTCTGGTTGCTTTACAAGCTCCGTAAATTCCTACCTTCTACATACTTTCTCATCACTCAATCCTATCCCTCCAACAGGTCATTCACAGTAAATCATAATAATGTCTACTCATCCCTTTTTCCTCAATCTGCGGGTATCCTCGGCCCAGTCCTCGACACAGTTTATACAGCTGACATCCCAACTCATCCTAACACTATCCTGGCCATGTATGCGGATGACACATGTCTATTATCAGTAAACACTGATCCGGTTATAGCATCCCATACTCTTCAATACCTATATACATGACTATTATAAGAACTTACGGAGTAGAGCTGTGAGGCTCCACTAAGCCATTGGATTCCTCTCGTATTCAATCCTTAAAATGGCTTCATCCAATCCTTATTCAATCCAAAATCCTTCGTATAATCCTCAATGCTCCTTACTTTGTTACGAACAAAGTAATACTCAATGACCTTAATGTCCCCATTTGTTGCTGATTTATCCCAAATCCGATATCAATCTTTTCATGACAAACTTCATTTCCACTCAAACCCACTAATTTCAAACCTTGCACCCTCTTCAATTCCTGATAATCCTACGAGGCGCCTGAAAAGAAGGGCAGTTTCTCTACTTGTCTTTATGGATGACAATATGCACCATTCATACTATTTAGTTGTTGTATTAGTATAATACAGTTGTAAATTTCATTGAAAAATAAAATGAATACAAATAATTATTAAGATTAATTAATTAAGGTTACAAAATGTCAGTACAAGTTAATAGAAATAATAATTAGTATACAGTTACATTACTTATATCATAGAAAATTCTTGTGTATTTGGACCCATTAGCATCTTTTTTATATTTTTTTATTATTTATTTATTGATATTTACAACTATATTACAGTAATATAACAAGTAAATAGGCTAAGTGATAGATAATGACATGATATAATGACAAGTAGAGAAACTACCCACTGGTAGTACTCAAATCGTATGTTCAACTAAGAAGGTCACGTGGCCATCTTCTTCTCAGACGCCTCGGAGGATTGCCGGGAATTGAAGAGGAAGCTAGGTTTGAAACTAGAGGGTTTGAGTGGAAATGAAGTTTGTTATGAAAGGATAGATACCGGGTTTGGGCCAAATCAGCAACAAATAGGACATTAAGGTCGTTATGGATGATTTTATTCTTAACAAAATAAGGAGCGTTGAGGATTTTACGAAGGATTTTGGATTGTAGGGATTGGATACCAGACGAATTCGATGGCTTAGTGGAGCCCCAAAGCTTTACTCCGTAAGTCCAAATAGGTCGTATGATGGTCATGTAGATGAGTCTTTTGTAATTAATTGGGAGCTTAGAGCGTTTGTCTAGTAAGTGTTGAAGTAACCTGAAACGTCGAGTGGTTTCTTGTCTTTTCTATCTTGTATGAGGATTCCAGGTTAATCGTTTGTCAAGATGCAACCCTAAGTATCGGATTCTGTTCTACAGACACAAGTGGGATATTATTAAAGGATACTGAAGGGCAGGAAGTCATTGGTTTACGACGTAAGGTAAAAGTGATTTGATGCGATTTTTGAGAATGTATTTTAATTCTCCAGTTCTGACACCATTCTTCAAGATCAGTGATGTGGGATTGGAGGCTTTGGGATACAATAACTGGATTGGTGTTGACTGGTAATACACATGTATCATCAGCATACGTGCCATTAGCATCTTTAAACAATAAATTTAACAGTAACAAATAAAATATTTTAGGGAAAACGAAAAGCCTAACCAGTAAAGATTGTATAACTTATATACACACCGCTACGCTGCGCTGATTTCGCGCACTATATCACGAGCATGTCGCTTTTTCGGTTATGCGAACATATAATTTTTTCCCCTACTGAAAATCCCTCAACGCGGATAGAGAAGATTCCACTTTAAAAACTAATGTAAGATATTTTCCCCAATTAATTATATTTTTCTATATGAGGTGGAATGGAATAAAAAAAATCACCTTTTTGTAATAAAAGGAATGGCTTCGAATCAGCTCGGTCCTCACGAAGAACTGGACTCAAGACCACACATGGTTGTGGAGGTGCCGTTTTTTTTCTTTCCTTCGTGTATAAGCTGCCATTTTCGTAATTATACTAATTATAATATTTTACGCAATTAAAATAACAATCTTTATTATGTTTGTCTGTATAAGATAATAACAACCAAGTTTTCTCCGAACAATAATAGAAAATTTACAATTACTTGAGGAAAAGTGAGGTTGAAATAATGTTTATTCATGAAATAAACAGTTTTAACCACACAACGATTTGAATCCTCTATCATTGAATGACGCAATATTAATTGCTTCAATTTTATTCTTTAGATAAGGAGATTTATTATCACTTGGCTATGAAACAATATCTATTTTGAGTAGGCACTTTCTTATCCTCAAAACATGATCATGTGATGAACACCACTGATGGTTTTAAAACAGTGGTTCCCAACCTTCATTGTACCACCCCTCCTGTATGGGTATATGGAAAAAAAAACAAGTGAAAACTTATAATATTGTACCTTGTGATAGTAAAACTAAATACTATCACTATACTAGATAAAATATTATAAGTTTCAATTTAAGATATACAAGCATTGACAAGAGAAAAATAATCAAATTTAAATGAGAATTTTATTCATTTTTAACTAGTCTCGCGCGCCCCAAGGTTGGGAATCCCTGATTTAAAATGTCTATAAAGTTCATGAGAAGCGGACTTGGTATTATAAAGTTCTCTTAAATATTTTAGTCATCATCATAATCTATCCTCATAACCGCCTAAGCAGCGTGAGAAGGAATAAATATTTTAGTATTTAAAAAAAAAATTAACTTCTTATTATGGAAAGGGCCAAGCAAATAAATGACAGTTACTACTATTTACAATCTGACTTCCGATGCCCGGCAATGCCACAACGATTATACCAGCTATGGCGGACGTACAATTTCCGGTTGGTTTACTGTTCTGCGATTGTGGAAGCATTGCAATAGCCATTGTTATTGCCGTGCTCTAGTTGACATATATACAATAACTGCCCTAAATAGATCGGATGTATAGTGAAAAAATCGATAACATCTCCATTATATTTTCATCTATATCCTATGAAAATGTCTGCAAAATATTACAGTGAATAAAATCCGACATTCTTCATGGATTGGAATCGAGTTGTTAAAAAACCTGTAATGTATGTTGGACAACAATTGTGCAGGGAGACGATTTGTCCTAGACCACGCTAAATCGCCAGATTTTGCCCCTTATTTTGGGTACCCACTTTATAGAGGCTAGGTTGTGTCTCTGTGGACCCTTTTCTACTTCAGGAATGTCGGTTACTTTTTAGTTATGTCTACTATCCCTAAGGTTACTTAACATTAATTACTATCAAACAACATATAAATATAAAATATTAAAAGAAGTTATTATAATTTTTAAATATTTTTATTCTGAAGAGAAAAGACTTGACCTGGCCGGGATTCGAACTCGGGTCGTCTGGATCTCTAGTGCAGTGCTCTAACCACTGAGCTGCCAGGGGTCGTATCCAAGTCAGACAAATCCCTTCTCTTCACCGATCCTTTGTCCCCGTGTGTTCTTGCAATTTTTTATACACGGTGAAGAATGTTCATTGAACATTACTTTAATTGGGATCTTGTTCACTTACGTCAGTTCTATATTTATAATTTATTTTACTTTTGATGGTGAATATTTTTATTTTGAAGAGAAAAGATTTGTCCTGGCCGGGATACGACCTCTGGTAGCTCAGTGGTTAGAGCAATGCACTAGAGACGCAAATAGAAAATAAAAATATTCACCATCAAAAGAACAATAAATAAAAATATATTAAAATTTCAAACCACATATCCCCTTCAAAACCTTTCAAACCACATATCCCCTTCAAACCCTTCCAAACCACATATCCCCTTCAAATCCTTTCAAACCACATATTCCCATCAAACCCTTTCAAACCACAAATCCCCTTCCAAACCTTTCAAACCACATATCCCCTTCAAACCCTTCCAAACCACATATCCCCTTCAAACCCTTTCAAACCACATATTCCCTTCAAACGCTTTCAAACCTCATATTCCCTTCAAACCCTTCCAAACCACAAATTCCCTTCAAACCCTTTCAAACCACATATCCCCTTCAAACCCTTTCAAACCACATATCCCCTTCAAACCCTATCAAACCACATATCCCCTTCAAAACCTTTCAAACCACATATTCCCGTCAAACCCATCCAAACCACATATCCCCTTCAAACCCTTTCAAACCACATATCCCCTTCATACCCTTTCAAACCACATAGTCCCTTCAAACCCTTTCAAACCACATATTCCCTTCAAACCCTTTCAAACCTCATATTCCCTTCAAACCCTTCCAAACCACAAATCCCCTTCAAACCCTTTCAAACCACATATCCCCTTCAAACCATTTAAAACCACATATCCCCTTCAAACCCTATCAAACCACATATCCCCTTCAAAACCTTTCAAACCACATATTCCCGTCAAACCCATCCAAACCACATATCCCCTTCAAACCCTTTCAAACCACATATCCCCTTCATACCCTTTCAAACCACATAGTCCCTTCAAACCCTTTCAAACCACATATTCCCTTCAAACCCTTTCAAACCTCATATTCCCTTCAAACCCTTCCAAACCACAAATCCCCTTCAAACCCTTTCAAACCACATATTCCCGTCAAACCCATCCAAACCACATATCCCCTTCAAACCCTATCAAACCACATATCCCCTTCAAAACCTTTCAAACCACATATTCCCGTCAAACCCATCCAAACCACATATCCCCTTCAAAACCTTTCAAACCACATATTCCCGTCAAACCCATCCAAACCACATATCCCCTTCAAACCCTATCAAACCACATATCCCCTTCAAAACCTTTCAAACCACATATCCCCTTCAAACCCATCCAAACCACATATCCCCTTCAAACCATTTAAAACCACATATCCCCTTCAAACCCTTTCAAACCACGTATTCCAACATAACCCCTCTGAATCTCGACACTAGCACTTTCTTCTCTGTTTAAACAGTCCTATTGAATTCATATTTTCAATTACTAATATAGAAAATAGAGCTAATTTATCCACTGATATTCATGATAATTGTCATATGATTGATTCAGCTACTGAAAAGTAACGTAGTTGAGACACGTTAAAACGTAACTGGTAGTCTTAACCTAGAAAAGTCCGCCAGGCTTTCTCAAGAGGCTTTGCAGATCTCAACAGTTTCCATCCATGAAGGATGAACAGATTAAATAATTTTTCATCAAAATAATTGTAAAATTACACTTATTTTATTTGTGCCTACGTTTCGACCTAATTTTTAGGCCACCCTTATGGGCATAGTCCAGCTGCAACCATTCTACCCTCTTTTGAGTGTTTTATATCTTTTAAAGGAAGGGCAGTGCCGATATTAGGAGGAGTTCCAGTAGATAATCGATGGAAGAATACTGTGTAGAAGGATATTTTGTTTTTCAATAAATTAAGAATAAAACAATATACTTATATTAGAATGGTTACCGATCTGCATCCCTCTTTTTTATGAAACAATTAAAAAATAATAATCAAACTTATAATTGTTAATTATTCTCTCATAGAGATGTCACGTAACGAAGCAACATGATAGCTTGTAGCGAAGGTAAAAGATGGTTTTAATTGATGCCTTAAGCTCTATTTGCAGTAAGCTGATAATTAAAGTTAATTGTGCATTAACAGTTCTGGGAAGCTGTAATTGGTTCTAATAAGCCAATAGCAGGGCGTTTCCCGGATCCTGCCTTTCTATTGGCCCCTTCTTAGCCACGTGTCCATGGGAGCCATTCCATTTATTTAATAATTTAATTAATTTTTTTATTATAAAAAACTGTGAAAATTTGAAGCCGAATTGTATCTTATATATTGTTTTATCCTAAATTTATATAAACAAAAAAATATCAATTTATATAAGTTGATGCAAATAGATCATTAAAAATAAATAGTAGATAACTCATTATTCATTTAGTCAAAAAGTCATACAAAAATAATGAAAATATCTTCTTGCTTTGCCTTTTCCGTTTCGGACGTTTGCTATTTACATAGCAATCATAATTTTCTTGGAGACACTTTTAAATAATTGGACAAATAGAAATATCTAATTAAAATATATGACTGACTATACCACGTATATTTTTTATCATATTTTGACAGAGCTAGCTATTATTTATAAATATACATTTAAGCTGGGTTTACAATTTTACAATTTATATATAAAACCTGTGT
This sequence comes from Troilus luridus, assembly GCA_964056705.1. Classification (NCBI taxonomy): domain Eukaryota; kingdom Metazoa; phylum Arthropoda; class Insecta; order Hemiptera; family Pentatomidae; genus Troilus; species Troilus luridus. The sequence goes on from OZ057415.1 coordinate 541,962, forward strand.
CACTACTACGCATGAATGTTCTGGGGTTCAGTACATGGTAGAGACTGTATTGTTTCTTGGACAGCGGTGGGAGGTGATTTGTCCTGGATCACGCTCAGCCATCAGATTTCCCCCCTTGTCCAAGATCCCATAGGATCCATCTCCAGCTGCTAACAGATTAAATTAAAGTTTGTCAGCGAGCGGAATTTGAATCCAGGACCTTCAGCACTGCAACTCAGTGCTCTAGCACTGAGCCACCCCGCTCCATTACCATGGCAACTCAGTTCTCTAGTACTGAGACACTCCGCTCCATTACCATGGGAACTCAGTTCTCTAGCACTGAGCCACGCCGCTCCATTACCATGGCAACTCAGTTCTCTAGTACTGAGACACTCCGCTCCATTACCATGGCAGCTCAGTGCTCTACCACTGAGCCACTGAGTTTAGAATCGTGCTTGAATTTAACCGATTTTGATATATTTTATTTCTAGTATTAATAAAGTATCATAATTATTATTCCTTACACATAAAGCTACGGAGGATTCAAATACTGTAGTACTGCCAAAGCGGACTAGAAAACAGAAATCGTTAGTAATACATCATTAAGTTGTTCAAGGAACAAGCATGACCGGAAGTCATGGGTTTTCGGCGAAGGGTAAAGGTAATTTGATGGTACATGTTGGAATTGATTTTAATTCTCCAATTCCGACACCATTCTTCGAGGCTTGATAAATGTGATTGAAGGGATTGGGATGCAATATATGGGTCGTTATTAACTGATAACAAACATGTGTCATCAGCATACATGGAGATGAAGGTGTTAGGATGGGTTGGAATGTCAGCTGAATATACTGTGTAGAGGATAGGACCGAAGATGCTACCCTGAGGAACACCAGCAGACTGGGAATAGAGGGACGAGTAGAAACCTTTATGACTTACTTTAAATGTTCTGCCAGTTAGAAAGGAGCGAATGATTAAAAAGTATGTAGGAGGAAGGAATTGTCAGATTTTGTAAAGGAGACCTGGGTGCCAGACTCGATCAGTACATCGAGAAAGGCTCCCGTTATTTAAATTTAAAATACTAACATTAGTCTCTGGTTTTCACATATACTGACACTCCGAACAATAATCATTTTCAAGTAGATTATTTCTTAATTCAAACAAATGATGGCCAGTACAAACTCAATACAAAATATTAAACAGCATCATAGGTGTGTGGATAGCCACCCTGTGATCTGTGGATAGTCACCCTGTGACCTGTGGATAGTCATTGTTAACGCATAAATTGGTGGGAATTTTTTTCTTTTTGCTATTATAGTCTTATTGTTATAAAGTGGAACAGATGATGTCTGATGAGTGATTGGCACAGCATCATCGTCAAGATTGAATTTATTTTGTAGCCCTTTTCAATCCACATGATTTTGGAAATTTCATACCAATTCTTGTGCATCCGGAAGCGACTTAAAACAACAGATTCAACTATGATAAAATCAAATCTTTTGGGGAACGCAAAAGTCTAACTAGTTATTGATGTTGTAAGTTATAATTAGTATCAATATCAATCGCAAAATTATTAAACGACCTTTAAGTTAAATAATATTTAAAGGTGCAATACGTCACGAACATGTCGCACAGTGGAACGAACCAACGCATTTGTTGGACATTGGACCAATTCTCTAATAACTAAATTTGTCCTTTATTTTGATCTTAAATTATACTTTATACTTCTTCTCAACAAAATCCATAGATAAATTTATTGTGAAATCAAATCTTATTTAAAAAATTCTGAATTGAAATATAAATTTTTCTAAAAACTCATATTTTTAAAGGAATCCACTGTTTGAGGTAATGCATTAAATTAATCGTGCACCTACTGGAAAAAAACACATCCATAATAAGATATTTTAGGCAAATAAAACTTGGGATTATTTCAAACGTCTAGGATTTTTCGGTGAAAATTGGGTGATAAAATTAAATAATCAATTGCGAAAATCGCTCAAAATCGCCCAAAAAACAACCTTCACAGTAAATAACTAGAATGTTTGAAGTTTTTTTTCCATTAGTCGGATTCTGCTACTAGGTGCTATTTTCCGAGAAAATGATTTTTTCTTTTTATTTTATGGGCCTTGAGAATTAATTTAAAATAATTTCTGTTGATATTGGCGTCTACTTTTCGCAAGTTTTCTTTTTTTTACCAGTTTTTGTTTACATTCATTTATCCGAACAACCCTCATCTAACATAATAGTATTAACAATGAAACTCAGTTTGCGTGTGGTATTTGAACGACATATGTGTAATGGTGCACATTGGTCCAATAGTCCCTACAACAAATAGTCAAGTTTTTAATTTTTGATTTATTTAATTTTTATTTCGTTATTTAAATAAAACAATTTTATATAGGCACTTACATTTATTATATTTTGATGTATCAATTATACCTAGTATATTAACTAACAAAAGTAATTATCAATTATTTTATTAATTTTGTTTAATAATTAAATTATTTGATTTGTTACTTTTTCCTTTGTGTAACTTTATTTAATACCTATGTATCTGTCTTTCCATAGAATACTGTATTGTACCTATTCTCGTAGTATGTTGGTACAATAAATGGTACAATGTTTGATACTAAATAATCGAACATCGAAATATCAAATCTAGAATTTTTACACGTTTATCCTAAAAGGTTTGATCCTGTTTCCAAAAAGCTTTAAAACCGTAGCAATAGCCTTATTCTAGGAGAACCAGAAGTGGAGATATTAATGAATGTCCAGACGCTCCTAATGCTCGTTCCACTGTGTGTCGGTGACGTGAACACAAAAGATTTTCCCCAACCGAAAATGGCTAAACGCTACAGAGTGATTACTGAAGTGATTACTTGGGTATTATTGCCAGTGGGTTAGGTCCATTGTGCCTTGAGACAGTTACCTAACCAGGCAATTGCAGCCATTACGTAGCACTGACCACCTGTTACGTACAGTCCGAAGACCGGTTATACGTTGTACCTATGCGTACTTGATTGGCTAAACGTGGCAGGAGTGTTCCAAGGCCTTCCAGAGAGAGAGAGATTATATGCGGATGAAGTTCAATAAAAAAAAAACGTTTTTTGCTTCAAATCTGTGACAAGTCCTAGGGAAAGAATTTATTTGTTCGGTACTTGTGATATAGCCGGTGGTGCGTGAAACCTACCTCTTGTTTAACCTCTTCTTATCACTTAGGGAACTTGTATCTATATATCATAACATCGATATAGAAGTTTAAGTATTTATTTTTTTCTCAATTACGATCCCGAAACTGTTTTGAGGTCTAACCAGCTACTGGTTGTGTTCCAAAAAGAAAAAAAATGTCAGAGCTGTTGGAACAAAACTGACATAAATTAAAATTATACTTTGAAAACAAAAGGATGAATATTGAGATGAGTTGCGAAAGAATACCATTTCAAATGCTCAATATAATATGTAATCTTTTATTAGAGAGAAATAATACAGACAGCTATCACTACCTTAGCACTAACCAAATTACATTGTACGAGAGTCAGCTGTAGTGATGGGCTTAACTGCTACTTTTCAGTAACAGTTCTAACTGTTACTGTGATTTTTCTTATCTGTGATTTCTTAACTGCTACTAACTGTTATTCGTGATTCTGTCGAATTGCTACCAACAGTGATTGCTCAACTGCTACTAACTGTGATTTTTCTTATCTGTGATTTCTTAACTGCTACTAACTGTTATTCGTGATTCTGTCGAATTGCTACCAACAGTGATTGCTTAACTGCTACTAACTGTGATTCGTGATTCTGTCGAAATCTTACCAACAGTGATTCCGTCGGCGTACTTAATTCCACATCTTGAATACAACGATCACAGAATACACATTATAAGGATAATAATTACTTTGGCACTTGTATAATTCACCATAATCCTATCAATATACATACGGATGGAATTATTTTCAATATCCTATATAACGTAAATTTTCCTCTTATGGTTTAACCCATTCAAGACGACGATTTTTTTCGAACACGGTCCTCAGACGGGAAATTTTTTTGTCTTTATATTATTCATTTTAAATAAAAAAACATGTTTACTATGGAAATCACCCAATTCGTAAGTGAATTCTCTTAAATAAGATCATTCTACACTGGGTATGCAGCTTGCTCCTCGGGAATGTTTATTAAAATTTTTACCAAGTGTGCAATGTAAGGTAAAATAAAAATACATCATTAAAAAACTTATAAACATTTATTTCAAAAATAGTTAGATCATATAAAATCGCTATTTTGTTTTCAATGATAAAGAACAGAATATAATGCAAAGAAAGTTTTTAAAAAGTTTAAAAAAATAGGTTTTTAGATGTTTTGGTACACAGTAATACCAATGCAAAATTTTGTTTTCCTGTACTTTACAGATTTCCTTAGTTCAAGAAAAATCTTATTTCAACGGGGGCACGTGCCCCCCACATAGTAGTACCTACTAATACTATCATTATTTTTTGTATAGGTAATTTACAAGTGAATAGTAATACTTTACAATAAACAAGCTGTAAATAAATATCTGACTTTCCCTTTTAATTTATTTATAAATAACTGCGCAGTTAATTTTCTACAGTAAAATTAATTAAGTCAAATTAAGGTAGTAATAGTAGTCACAAACACGCTTCAATTCCGTTCGCCGACGACCAGTCGCCCATATGCGAAGAACAATTAGAACTGTTACTGTAGTCACAATAACAATCACGCTTTAATTCCGTTCAGTTCTATCGCCAATCACAGTGAAGAACAGTTTAGAACTGTTACTGTAGTCGCAATAACAATCACGCTTCAATTCTTTTCGGTTCTATCGCCAATCACTGTGAAGAACAGTTTAGAACTGTTACTGATGAATTTGTGATCACAGGTAGACCTGTGACTTTTGAGTAACAGTGAAAAAGTAACAGTTCGTGATTTCTGGCCCATCACTAGTCAGCTGATAAGTCTCGGGGCTCTCAATGATAACAACATTTAATAATTATTTCTCAACGTAATCTCCTGAAAGGCTAATAGATTTATCATATCGGTGTTCGAATTTAATTAAACTTGCAGTGCGACTTATCAAGGTCCTAAAAATATATGTTTATCTCATCGAAGAACTCCTCATTGCTGTGAAATCTTCGTCTTAGAAAAAATTGTTTGAGGTTAGGGAACGGGTGTAAGTCACTGGATGAATATATATATATATATATATATATATATGGCGAAAGGGTTGGATGCTCAAGCAGTTCTAAGTTTAATTCGCAATTTTTTTCTAATTTCAATGACAATATACAAGTATCCAAGACTTTTATTTCCAAACATCAAGACAACAAAAGCAAACCATCTGTGTATTTTTCCGTTTCAAAGGGAATAAAAAATATAATATATAAAGTTATGCTGCATCTAAATATAGTTATGCTGCGTCTAAAATAAAATGGCGGTACCAAGCTGTGCTGTGTCAGGTTCTCGATAAAGATCTTTATCATAATTATACCGAGACTGGCAAAATTCAGAAATCCCTGTTTAGCATCGTCCGATTAGCCGTAGTAACTTAAAAGTGACATAAAAATACGCAATAGTGAAACCTTTTCCCACACTCAAGGTAACCCTGATTAGAATATAAATACAGGTGAAGGTTATGACAGCGATGCGGGTTATGTCTACTTTCTCGTAACGTAATCAATATGTAAAACATGTCACAGGCTATAAAACATAACCTCACCTCCTGAACTATACGAAATTCAAATTTACACTATATAGAAAGCCATATAACCTTTGCCATATTACGGTATATGTTAGGATGGTTCTGATAAAACATATAAACATTTAAAACTTGTTGTAACTCAAGACAACAATCTGGGGTTGAAACCTTCCTAGGACCAGCATTGATGTATACCAATGAGATGCAGAGAGAAAAGTTACCTTAATACTGGGTGATAAACTCCTAAGAAAATATACGGGCCAATCAAAGTCGAAAATGCATACAGAATAGAAACTAACAGAGAATTTAGGACCTTTAGGGATACCCTGAATTGGTGTCATATATAAAAAAGGGGGGAATACGATGGTTGGGACATGTTCACCGAGTGTATCAGGAAACCATTCTGCCGAAGAGAATGGAGTGATGCTCGTAGAACTAAGCTGCGGTTTATAAATTACTGAGGGATTACAAATGCAGCTCCATCATATAGTCACGTTGTCAGTTAGCGCTGTCACAATCGCGAATTCCAGCGAAATCCGTGGTAACTATCTGTATATTTGTATTCGATTGGATTTTTCGTATTATGTCTAGGTTATCTCTGGGGGTGAGAAGATGGAGAAGAACTGCAGAGGATCGCTCTGAGAGAAGGAGAACTGTTGAGGAGGTCAGGGTACTTCATGAAAACTGTAGAAGGAATGGTTTATTAACCCCCCCCCCCATGTTTTTGCTTTCCCCCCTCTGTCTACTTTTCGCCCGTGTTTCTCTTTGGTCTTACTTGAAAACCCAAATCATTCTGAAGATCCAATTTTGACTTTTTGGAAAAAAATACCAATATTTCATTAACACAATAAAAACCTTTATCCAGTCATGTATGTTTTTAATAAAACGTTTCGACATTAAATGTCATTTTCAATTATCCATATAAACAATTTTTGAATCCTTTCTTCTTTGTTAATAACTTAAAAAAGTTACAAGTCATAAATATCTGTAAATTATCAAATACAACAATAATGATATAAGACATACAAATTTATAAAATATGTACACAAATAGAAATAAGTATAGATACCTTTTTTTCTTATAATTTTATAAGATTATAATTATAATTAGTATAATACAGACCAAAGTTTAAACTATTAAACAAAAGGACCATGGAGGATAATTGACCTCTAACATTTTAAACAATAACAATGACAATTAAGAAAAAAAAAGGTATCTATACTTATTTCTATTTGTGGATATTTGTGGATAATTTGTATTTATTATATTATTATTGCTGTATTTGATAATTTACAGACATTTATGACTTGTAATTTTTTCAAGTTATTAACAAGGAAGAAAGTATACAAAAATTGTTTATATGGATAATTTAAAAATGATATTTAATGTCGAAACGTTTTATTAAAAGCATATATGACTGGATAAAGATTTTTTATTGTGTGAATGAAATATTAGATAAATACTTTTAAAAAGACCAATTTACAAAGGGGCGTAACTCAGAATTTATTAGACCTACAGAACTGCGGTTAGATTCAAATTGTTGAAAATTTAATCTACTTTAAAATTATTACCACCAAAAGTTTTCCCATCCGTTTTTCCGGTTGCAAACTTGGATTTGCACTACTCAGACATCCCCTTACAACATATCAAAAATTCAGCTCCCTTAAATTTATGTGAGGAGAATGTCGGACGGACGTCGAGGCTGGATTGGGTTGCACCAACGACGAGGAGGACCCAGAAGCAGGTGGAGTCTAGGAGGAGATTGCTGGTCCAGGTCTGCAGGAAGAGGAATGGATGGATCGAAAGGCATGGACCTCTGGTCTGGGAACTTGAGGTAACCCTATTTGGAACTTATATTAAGTAGGTAGAAAGGTTAATAACAAATATATCTTTCTGATTAACCTTTCAAAAATAATTACTTCATCTAAAAATATTATTTAGAAATTATACCTATAAGTTTTTTTTTAATGTGAAGAGATATAATCACACTTCAAAGTAGTTACACTTTTTTTATTTTTTAATATTACTTCAAAACAATTAATGGTTGTACTGAAATTATGTTAAATCTTCATAATAAATGTATCATTAAATTTATACAAGGACAAATATAAAAGTGAATATCTTTTAGAAATGTAACTGATTCTATGTTCAATATTATTTAAGGATAGGTTTTTGACGGGCGACATGTAATTAGTAATGTAATAGTTATCGCTTGAGCAACATTACTAGGAAAACACACTTTTCCTGTTTCCTAACGAACTTCTTAAAAGAATATCATTCATAATAGCTTTAAGGAAATGAAATGAACTAATGAATCACTAGGTATAATACTAATTAGAAGTAATATATCAATAACTTTTATTCCCTTTTAATAGTAAAGTAATAATATGTACACATGTTATTATCCGCTGCTGGCATGACTTTTATTTAGTCTGTCAGCAGCTGGAGATGGATCATATGGGATCTAGGACCCTCTTGGGGCTCATCATTCACTCATCACCCAGCCTCTAAAAAGTGAGTACCCAAAATAAGGGGGGGAATCTGGACAAAAAAAAATAAGCGCGATCTAGGACAAATCATCTACCAGCTCAACAGTTGTCCTGAACCTGTTCTGAACAACAGGTGAACTGAACTCCATACCTGTTCACGGCTTGTAGAGGTACAGGGTTTTTTTTTTGTGTTATTATATGGTGAGGTCACCTTGTTTTCCATTCTTTGGTTAAGAAGTAATAAGTTAGAAAATAAATTCAAACACCTAAAACTTAGTCAAATGAAATGAAAAATAAATAAAATCTTTTCGACTTTCGATAAATATCAAATATTAAAATTCTTTTCTCTCTTTTTTTTTTTTAATATCACCAGATGTTACATAAGGCTTTGGGATTACTAAGGCATTGTATAACGATATATAAAGTTAATCTTGTTTGTTTTCAAACAGTAGATAGAACATTTCGCCACGTTATTAGCTTTAAAATAAAAATACTACATACTTACTGTTCCTCTTAAATAAAAATATCAGTCTATCTCACCTACAAAAGAGAAAAAAACTGTATTATTTACGACAGTAATAATAATTATGAAAAAATAAATTAAATCGTTAATTTAAAAATATTTATAAAGTTATGGTATTTCGACTGAGCCAGACATCGATAGTAGGTGGTAGCTCTTAGAATTATTGAACGACTCCGTCATGAACGACCTAGAAACAGAGACTGACTGATAGTGGTGATGTCTGGAGAAAATTTAGTCAATATCATGTTTATGAGCTCATACACTGTTTACCGAAATCTTAATAAAGAATAATTTTGATTTCAGAGGCATGATGTTATCGGTATGTACACTTTGTTTAGCTCTAACGAGAATCATTATGATTTTTTTTATAAAAAACAAAAACAAAGATGAAATGTTAATACTAAAAAAATCTAGATATATGTTTTTGTTTTACACGGCTCCTATAAATTGTAATAGCACCCCTTTAATCAATTATATCAACAATTAAATATGTCATTCCAGTTGTGGCTCACTGTCTGAAAATTAGTCTACTGATACACTACAACCCGTGTACGAATCTGGGGGCTCAGTACATGGTAGAGACTGTAATCTTTCATGGACAACGGTTAAACTGGGAGGTGATTTGTCCTAAATCACGCTCAGCCGCCAGATCCACCTTATTTTCAGTTCCCACTTTATAGAGGCTGGGTGAGCCCCAGGAGGGTCCTAGATCCCATATGATCCCTATCCTGCTGCAAACAGACTAAATAAAAATCTTGCCAGCAGCGGGATTTGAACCTGGATTTCCGGCATGACAGCTCTGGTCTACCACTGAGCCACTCCGCTCCCTAGTCTTAAAAAATAGTCTCTAATTGGAAAAATAAAATAAAATTGACGGCTTAGTCTTTCCCCATATTTTAGAGGCTTTAGACGTTCAGTATTTTCATTCTAGTAAAAGATAACAAAATATGAATTAAAATGTAATATAATTGCAATTTTTTGCTTTTTAGAATCGTCTCACTCAAACCGACATTAAGTGAAAATACATAATAAAATCTCAAAGAAAATTTTAATTTTTAAGTCATTATGAAAACAGCGACGTATGAAATGATTATTTAATTATTTGTTTGTTACAGGTAGTAATAACTTCCCACTGACGTCATAGACTATAACTATAATCTGCTCGGAATGAGCACGTTCGACAGCGCTCTTCTTGAAAAATGAAGAGATAAAAACTGAGCAAGGATCAGAGGAAAAAAAACATTGTAGAGTGAAATGTTCATGGTTTTTATTATTTTTAAATAATAACCGCTGAGATACTGTAATGAAGATCTATGGTTCAAATCCAACAGTGGTTTAGAAATTATCTGTCATCTAAGGAATGCCATGAAACAGCACAGTCTCAACCATGTACTGAACCCCCAGACTTGTTCACGGATCGTAGTGGTACAGGTTTTTTTTTTTTATTACCAGCGCTGATGGACCTTTGGGACATCCTGGGACAGTTACTTTTATTTATTCTGTTTGCAGCCGGAGATGGATCATATATGATCTAGGACCCTCCTGGGGCTCAACCAGCCTCTATAAAATATTATAAAAATTAAGGTACCCATAATAAGGGGGAAAACCTGGCGGTTGAGCGTGACCTAGGACAGGTCACCTCCTTGCAGAACCGTTGCCCATGAAACAGTACAGTCTCAACCATGTGCTGAACCCCCAGACTCGTTCACGGATCGTAGTGGTACAGGTTATTTTTTTTTTATTACTAGCGCTGATGGACCTTTGGGACATACAGACCCTCCTGGGGCTTCCTCAGTCTCTAAAAGTGGGTACCCTAAAAATGAGTTAATAGCAGGAAAAACCACGGACTAATCACCCAAGACCCTTTATGGTTTGTGATGTTTTTTATTTGTTTCTTAATTCATGACTATAAATCCTATCGAGATTGGTAGGGTATCCTAGCGGGAGCTTATGAAAGGAATGAAGAAGAGTTAAGAAATAATCGATAATTGACTATTCCTTGCACGTGCAACTTCAATCCCCGCTCCTTCATAGATAAATTTCTATCTCTTTGTCTATTACCTCGTAAAAGAGAAGATAAAACCTCTCAATCGTTACCCGCATTTAAGCAACACCGTCAGTCTTGTATTGTTATATTCTTTTTAATAGTTAAAATTCTTTACACGCCAACCGCGTACGAGGGCATTATGTTTAACCTCAACAGATTTTTAAGTTTGTTAAATTAATAAATTTATTGTAGTTAGCCCCTGAATATTTTGAACAATCAAAAAGAAAATAAATATTGATTTATATATACAACCCTTTTATTGTCTATAGTGTATACATATTTATCCATATACTCGTAATATATACACATACATTATCTCTGATAGTATTGTTTAATTTTTCTTCATTATTATTTTTTTTTTCTTGGCATAAATTTGATATATATGTAACCGAAAATTGTTTCTCTTATATAATTATTGTTAACTTAATTTAATTTTTTTATTTCTCTTCTAGTCTGTTTTTAAAATATTGTTATTGGTGGTAATTCGCATTTTTTTTTGTTCATTATTTAAACAATTTTTTTTCTTTCTCACTTACTAAATTACTTGTAATAATTAGTTAAATATAATTATTTTACACTCTAAGAGATCACCTGGTCCTGCATGGTTATTATTATATATCCATATATTTTTTTAATTACTCGGTGAATTCCAGCCAATTCACTGTTAATCTGAAAGGTTTAATCAGTCTAGGATTAAGCCTTAAGGAAGGTAGCAGTCTTTCTAGCTAAACGTTGGCAAAAACCCGGGGTTATGACCTGGTCGAAACCAGAAGAAATACACGATGAATGTATTCAAAATATTGGTTGGGTGGTTTTTATTGGAAATAGATGGCGCAATGTTTTCACAACTAAATCGCGGAATCGACATCCCTGTAAAATATTTACATTTAAGTTCTTCAATTATTGTTCAAGAATTGGTGAGTGTTGAAATATCTAAAGCTAGATTTTTTTTTATATTTTTCCTTCGGTCTTTGAATATTTGTTTATTCATTTAACGCCACTTTATGCTGCAATGGCTAATCTGACGAGGCTTCAGTGGGATTCATAAAATTTCCCTATCTAGGTATAATAAGGATGTAGGTATAATATTTAACGAGTAGCAGACATTGTACAGGGACCCCTGTCCCTTTTTTTCGGGGGCGACCTGTGGTCTAGTGGTTAGCGTAACAAACTACTAAGCCCAAGATCGCGGGTTCGTAGCCCGGCAGGTGGCCCTAGGGTTTTTTAAAGGGAGTAAAAAATCCTTAGTTACGCCGTCCTAAGGAAGGAATGATAAACGGGAAACCCGAGCCTGTACGGTGTCAGGTACTCGTTAAAAAATCCCTATCCTAATTAAACCTCGATGGGGAAAATTTAGAGCTCCCACTGTAGCATCGTCCGATTAGCCATTGCAGCATAAAGTGACGTTAAGTGAATATACAAGTATTCAAAGACCGAAGGAAGGATATTAAAAAAATCTAGCTTTACAACAACAACAACAAAGGATTTTTTACCTTCGTTTCTTGAGATTTAGTCAATACTTATCACACTATCTTTTGAGGACGTTCAGAGACTTAATTGATCTCATTTTTATGCTAAATTATTAAAAACAACATGTTTTTGTTCATGCTGAACATGTTAGATACGAATACACACACATAGAAATATATCTATACATATTATAAAACGATCTCCTCGGTCGCGTTTGTTCGCGGTAAACTCCATAACTACTGCACCGATTTTCATGCGGTTTTTACCAATATACGCTTCCTAATCCCGTCCAATTATCTAACGTGCAAAATAATAAATTCGTATATAACGGAATATTTGGTTTTGTTTTTATTTTTATAATTTCTATTTAATAAAGTACATTAGCTGAGATGTGAAGAAAGAAAATCAAGACTCCCAAAGAAGCCTAACTAATGATATTCACGTGGTCCTAAGTGCGTGATAAAAAAAAAAAAAAATACATTTTACAGACAAATTATGTAGGCATAATATGCCTTATTACCCGAGCAAAGCTTGGGTTGGTCGCTAGTGTATGTATATATGAATATACACAAGGTGAGGAAGAACTAGGAAACAGTGGTTCCAGGATGTGGAAAAGGACCTTACAGAACTCTGTCAGAACCAGAGGACTGAGCAGACGAGACTGGCATAATATCGTCAGGTGTGTCAAGGCCCACCCCGGGCTGTAGTGATAGATTTATATAATGGGAAACCTCGTTACAGAGGCCGGGGGAGCCCAAGGAGAGTCTCTATAACAAAATAAATCTGCCAGAGCCCGTATTTGAACCCGCGGACTACAGATCGGTAACTCAGTAAACCTTATGCTCAGTTACACCGCTCCCCCTGTAACGGCATATCATCGAGTTATTATTGCGTGAATAGACAAAAAGAAGGAAAATTAAGGGAAAACACGCGATAAACAAAACAATAATGAAGAGAAGGCATGAAATAGAGAAGGTTATATGAATGGAAGAGAGCTATGAATGAGTTAGGTTAGAACGGAACGGAGGTCGGGTCGATAAAACTAAAAAAAATATTGCTACAATGGCGTTTGTCCATCTTGTATTCACTTTAATATAACATTGTTTACTATATAATTAACTCCCAGCTTTGCTCGGGTAATAAGGCATATTATGCCTACATAATTTGTCTGTGTAATGTATTTTTTTTTCACGTACCGGCCACTAAGTTATTATTGCGTGAATAGATAAAAAGAAGGAAAATTAAGGGGAAACACGCGATAAACAAAACCATAATGAAGAGAAGGCATGAAATTGAGAAGGGTATATGAATGGAAGAGAGCTATGAATGAGTTAGGTTAGAACGGAACGGAGGTCGGGTCGATAAAACTAAAAAAAATATTGCTACAATGGCGTTTGTCCATCTTGTATTCACTTTAATATAACATTGTTTACTATATAATTAACTCCCAGCTTTGCTCGATTAATAAGGCATATTATGCCTACATAATTTGTTTGTGTAATGTATTTTTTTTTATCATGTACCGGCCACTAAGGACCACTTGAATATTAGTTATTCGGTTAGGCTTCTTTGGGAGTCTTGATTTTCTTTCTTTCCATCTCAGCTAATGTACTTTATTATATAGAAATTATAAAAATAAAAACAAAACCAAATATTTCTTTATATACGAATTTATTATCTTGCACGTTAATATAGATAATTGCACAGGATTAGGCAAGCAGCGTCTACGTTGAAACCCATCGATATTCCAACCCATTTACACGAAACCTCTAAAAATTATATACGTAAACCTACCTGGTGAATCATTCTATCTATTGGTGAAAATCCGTGCAGAAGTTATTCAGTTTATCGCGATCAAACTCGGCTGAGGACTCTGCTTTATAATAAGTATACATATTTAACTAAACTATTTCAAAGATAGTTTAAGAAGTAGATGGCGGAATCTCAAAAATAAATATATAGCATATATATTTTGTGTTCGCTACTGAAAGCTCTACCCAGGAAAGACAGACGATCGAGAAAATATTGCTTGAGTCAGCTGTTTTCCGCTCGAGTCGAGTCAAGGAGGCAGCGAACGGAATCTTCCCAAGGAATTCGGCCTCGTCATTGAACCAATTCACGCAAACTTATTAACTGGCCAATTATCGGTCCAACAAAGGGAATTTTCCTAAATATTTTTGTCTTAGTAAATCATTTGTGAGGGGTAATTCTCAACTGGAATAGTTTGTTTTTGTTTACTATAACTCAATAATTTTCAATTACTTGTAATAAATATCTTGAATAATATTATTTGACCGATATGAAGAAGGAATATTGGTTCAGGATCCATGGTCCATTTTTTCACTTGATTACTATCAAGCTGATTCTTCGTGAACAGCTCCGTTTTGATGAGACGCTTGACAATTTCCTATGCGAAAATTCTCGATTGTGGTAGCTAAAAGATTTAGCAAGGATAAAATATGTCGATTTGATAAATCTCAAAAATGTATTACTAACTGGGTTTTTTTTTGTTAAATCTCAAGATTATTATTTAAATTATTTGAAATAATATTTGTCCTACAAAAAAGTATGGTTTGATCAAAGAGTCCCCTCCTTCCAATATGTATCGATAACGAGGTCAAAAAAGAAGAAGTAAAAAAACAGCTGGTTAGTTATAATTTTTGATGACTTCGTTATCGATACATATTGGAAGGAGGGCCTCTTTGATCAAACCATACATTTTGTAGGACAAATATTTTTCAAATAATTTAGATAATTATCTTAAGATTTAACAAAAAAAAACCCAGTAAGTAATAAATTTTTGAGAATCACCAAATCGACATATTTTATCCATGCTACCTCTGTTTGCTACCACAATCGAGAATTTTCACACAGGAAATTGTTGGGCGTCTTATCGAAACGAAGCTATTCACGAAGATTCAGCTTGATCCAAGTGAAAAAATGGACCATAGATCCTGGACTATATGGGTGGAGGTAGAAAAAATATCTCTTTTCGTCTGTCTTTACAGGTCTTATAATGTGGCCAAGGGTTGAGGGCAGACTTTAGTTTACATATGCACAGGACTTTACATAGGACACTGAAATATGCCACTGGGTTTTGCATGTTATATGACTGTACAAATTATGGGAAAATTATATTATGTTACAAATATTATATTATGTTATATTCGTACAAGATATTATTGTTCCTTTAGCCCTACACTGGGCACGGGAGAAGGGAGCTCTACAAACCTAATAGTTGAGTCGTTAGTCGAAATTCTGCGGACTCGTCTTTCAGCGAGTTATTATATGAAATTAAAGTCAATCCTGAAAAAATGTAGCATCGATTTCAAGATGAGTAAACAGATTCGTTCAGAATTTGAGTCAAGATAAGTTGTCAAATGTACGACTCAACCCAAAAAGAAAATATTGAATAAAAAATTATTTGCTTGAGATTAATACGAGACCTGAGATAAGAAACGCGGGATTAATCCTTATCTTTAGCAGGACTATAAACATGGACGGTCAAGGATGTCTTCTCGGATTAGCCACTTATTTATTTTAGATAACTCACTGAAACATCGTGGCGCGACATAGTTATATATTTTTTTTAATTAGACTCCTTACATAACATGTAAGTTCGGTTTAAGGAAGATATGTGAATACAACTTTTATATTTTTTTCTCCTTTTTTATTTATTAGCAAAAACTGATATAGGACTTAACATAGAACACTGACATAAGTCATACTACTTAATGGTGTAGGACATATGATTTTATATAGATAACTAATATAGAACATGTTGCATAGAACACTGACATATGGCATAAGACATAGAACATTGATATAGATCATAGGACTTAAATTAGAACACTTGTATATGACAAGAAGACATTACTGACATAGGAAGATCATTAGACTTTACTTAGCGTACTGACACAGTCATAGGACTTGGGTCAGCGTCAGGACATATTATGGAATTCCGGACATAAGACTTTTCATAGAACATTGAGTTGATACAGGTTAGAAGACTTTACACAGAACACTGATATAGGTTAGAGGACACTGATATAGTCATATTGGTCATATGATGGCATATTGGTGAAGGACATATGACTTGACTTGAATATAGGGCATAGGATGTATAGAACACAGCATATGGCATAAGCCTTTACTTAGAAGATTGACATCAAATTTTAAATATAACATTGGCTTATAGCATGACATTTTACATAGAATACTGATATAGGTCATAGGATTCGACCCAGAATACAGAGATATTTCTATTACTTTTCATGGAATGCTGGTGTAGAAGATAAAATTTGTATTTTTGGAGAATATTAAAAAGTAAAAGAATCAACAGTTAAAATTTGTAACTCAACTCGAAACGACAACATCCGGGACTGATACGATAATAATAATAAGTTACAGCAGTGATATTTAAACGTTTGAATAGAAAGCAGTAATTTACCACGAATCCCGCTTTATAGATAAAAGTGAGGAGACATAAATTCAGTATTTTGGAGTTTGAAATAAATTTCTTTGGTTGATCTAGAGGGCTGAGAATCGAAAATAAATCGATTAAGGACTATTAAACCAATCGTTCTAATCACTCACTAATGAAGCTCATTTAGTTAAGATGGCCTAGTTCACAGGCTGGCATCAAAATCATTAAGCTTAAACCGATTTTTCTTATAATGATTATTTCATTAACATAACTCTGAAAGAAAGGTTTAATTATTTATAATTTATGAGGAAGAAAATAGTCCGGGTGGAAGTCAGAAAATGATCGCTTAAATAAGGAAACCTATTTAGTTTAAAGCCAACGTTTCGACCCATATTCCAGGTCTTCTTCAGGGCTATAAAATAGTTTTGGATAAAAAATATCATTGTCTGTATTATGTACTATTAGAGGATCGAAGAACTACGAGAAACCCATATTGCAGAGCATTGAGGTTACCTTGCCACATGGAATCGCTACCACCATCTCGGTATAGGTCCATCCTGGTACAGCGGGGAGAAACGTACGGCTAAGACTGGACAGGATGAGGACAGTACATCCTCGGTACCTTCCGTGTCAGGCCCACTCACAACAAAGACTATTGATGGCTATCGACAACAGAAGGTAGTCCAAGGTTATGCCCTGGGGCTCCGGACCTTTCTAAAAGACATTAATTGCCGATTGGTTATCTGCTATCTCACCAAGATTTCATTTTCAAGAAGGCAATGTCACAAAAAATATGCAACAAGACCCTTTTAAAAGGCTCATCTGAACGTGCCTATTTTAAAGTCGAAGCCAGGAGTAGATAGTGTAAATGGAACAGGTCAGAAATCATTCAAACAGTTTTAGAAAAACTGGATAACTAATTTCCAAATATAATTTTATTGCTATGCTCACAACTTATTTAGACCTTCTTTATCGAAAAATATCTGATCGAACCCGACAGCAAGATTTTATTTCGTTAATTAAAGTTCTAAACGCCGATTAAATTACTATAAATATATAATAATTTTTGTTTAGTAAAATATTTTTATAAAACAATTGGTATAATCTTTTCTAAGCTGATCATGGAGAGAAGTCTAGACGGAGAAAAATCAGATGGCTGGACGTTGAGGATGGCTACTTGGGGAGAGGGCATGGAGAACAGCAGCGGAAGATCGGTCATAGTGGAGGAAAATTGTCGAGGAGGCCAAGGTCCTCCATGGACCATAGCGCCATGTGACAATGATGATGATAACCGATAAATTATTTTACATGTTTACACGTAAAATAAAAATCAATCAATCAGTTGCAGGACATCTCACATCCACATTCCAAAAAGTTTTTCAGGATCTTAAGATTCAGCTAATATAATTATAACTATATTTGGCCGTTACAGCACTATTAAAAACACATTAAAGTATATAAAAATCCTGAAAAATTCATAAACAGTCCACAATACATACCTATACGTACATATAATATATATAAAAACATGTACCACTACAACCCAAGAACGGGTCTGGGGACAGGTAGAGACTGTACTGTTTCATGGACAACGGTTCTGCAAGAAGGTGACTTGTCCTAGGCCACTCTCAAGCGCCCGATTCCCCCCCCCCTTGTTATGGGTTCCCTATTTTTATAATATTTTATAGAGGCTGGGTGAGCCCCATGAGGGTCCTAGATCCATCTCCCGCTGCAAACAGACTAAAAGTCTTGCCTGCAGTGGGATTTGAACCAGGATTTCCGCCATGGCAACTGAGCGCTCTACCACTGAGCCACTCCAGGTAATTATTATATAATTACTTTATAGTTATTTATTATTATTTACTTTTTCTTCATTCAGAACCCCTACCCTACGTGAAGGACGTTTATACACACAAAATACATCTTTACTGCTGCCATAGCAGCATAAAGTGACGTTAAATGAAGAAACAACTTTACCGTACCCTGATTACCCCGAATCAAGCAATATACAAGAACAGAGAGCTTGTTTGACAAGTGAAAACTTAGATTGATGTTGAATAGAAAGTGAAATCAGTTTAAACAGACGCTAATTATAGCCGAGTCTTTCAAAAGAAGCTGACAATTTTAAAGAACATAAGCAAAACTTTCTCCGCCATTATCTTCAAGATCTTTCTTGATAACCTGACATAGCAACTCTGCTTTTATTGACAACCTCACAAAGCAACGCTGCCATTCTTGACAACCTCACTAGAACGCTACCTTTCTTGACAACTTCACATAGCAACGCTACCTTTCTTGTCAACCTCACATAGCAACTTTGCCTTTCATAACAACCTGACATAGGAACGCTGCCTTTCTTGACAACTTCACATAGCAACGCTGCCTTTCTTGACAACGTCACATAGCAACGCTTCTTTTCTTGACAACCTCACATAGCAACGCTGCCATTCTTGACAAACTCACTAGCAACGCTACCTTTCTTGTCAACCTCACATATCAACTTTGCCTTTCTTGACAACCTGACATAGGAACTCTGCTTTTCTTAACCGCTTCACATAGCAAAACAATCTTTTCTTGACGACTTACCACAGTCTTTCTTTAACTTAAAGTATCTCCATGTGTGAATCAGTCTTTAGAATTAAAAGCTCGACGTTCCAGGTTTCTTTTTCACTTACTTGATAAACTCTACCACATTACCCAAAAACATCCCTCTGATTCCTGTAGAACAGGTCCGGTACTTAGGAATACATCTTGAAAAACGATTACCTTGGAATTCTCATACTAGACTGAAACGAAAAGAAACAGCTCGCCGTTTCAGGCTACTTCAACATTTACTAGATAAACTCTCTAAGCTCCCAATTAAGGACAAAAGACTCATGCATATCACTATTATAAAACCCATTTGAAATTACGGAATTAGATTTGGGGCTCCACTAAGCCATAGAATTACTAACTTACCCTTACAATCCAAAATCTTTCGTAAAATCCTCAATGCTCCATACTTTTTTGCGAACAAAGTAATCAATAACGATCTCAATTTTCCATTCGGATTTGGCCCGACTCCGATATCAATCTTTTGATGGCAAACTTTATTCCCACTCAAACCCACTAGTTTCAAACCTGGCTACTGCTACTAATTCCTGATAATCCTTCGAGGCGTCTGAAAAGAAGATGGCCTCGTGACCTTTTTAAGTTGAATTTATTATTCGGATATCACCAGCGGGTAGTATTAGTATTTGGTAGTATTTGTTATTGTAAATTTCAATAAATAAATTTTTTTTTAATTACTCGATCATTACAAGTAGTTTTTTTTACAATTTATTCATTATCTGTTATGCTAAATCGTGTATTCCAGTTTTAATATCAATATTTAACCCGTCTGTAATTTTAATACTGAATTGTTTATCTATGTTTTTTCTATTATTTTTTGGAAAAAGCAGAAATATTTGAAGTAAGCGCTAAGACCTTTTCCCATCAAAGGCTGCAATTTCCTTAGCAGATCAAGGATAACCTGATCTCGACAATAACGAAACAGCCATTGCAATATAAGAGGTTATTGCAGCTCTATACAGGAGGCCGCCAACAGCATTACAACTATCAAGAAGGCATTGGTAAAATATATAATGGTAAAATCTTCTATGATATGTGTTAAAAATATATTTGTTTAAATAAAACTAAGAACATAGTTCTTTAGTTATAATATATAAATATATATATATATATATAAAATAACTAGTTACAATCACGTCAACTCTTGCTATATTTACATTTGTATATTTTTGCTCAATAAATTTTCCATTGTTTATGTTTATTACTGTTTACATATTTCCAATTTACTAAACACTTAAAATTATTTGTTATCATATACATTAGATAGTTATAATTAATAAAACAATTATAAGTTTTAACCTATCCGTTCCTATTTTGTAGCTACCATACAAGTACCGCCCTGGGTTTGATGAGAGCTTTCCTGTCCAATATGTCACGGCCAGAACTACAGGCAACTAATTAAGTTTGTATTGGTCAATAGTTTCCTATGGAGGCTGTACAATACATCACAGTATCGATACATTGAGGGAACACATATCGATGCTAAATATATACTAGCATTAGATATACTCGCACAGTATTAAATGGCCCTGTTTCCCTACCAAATTGGATACAAATTATGTGGTACGCCTTTGCAAATAATAGACCGGTTATTTATAAATCTATTAAATCGAATCGTAAAATTCTCCTAGTTTTTGGCTTTAAATGTAGTTGTAATATAAACAATAACTCCTTTTCAAGACAATGCCTTACTTAGCCCCTTATTCACTAGGAAAATAACAATTTTGGACAATAAATATTTTGGAGAAAATTTAGACTTAACCACTTATTAACCGTGGCAATAGATATTTATTTTTATTATCATCAAACTTTCCAAAGGAGCATCCAAATTGTTCTTAGGAATGAATAACTATCGACTGTTAACATATTAACCCTTTCAATTGCGGTGAAGTTTATGTAAAACGAGTGGGTTTTCAGCACTCTTTAGAGAGAATTTAAAGGTCTCGTATTTTTATCTAAAAATGTTTTTAACTTTCAGTTTGCTTAATATTAGGATCTTAATTTAAATAAACAAAAAAAGTATTGTAATCTCTTTTTTTTAATGTTTTTCAAGTTTATTTTTTCTATTTTTATTATTTGTTATTTTTTCATGAATACCTGTTGGTATTGAAAATTATACCATAAGCCTGTCGTTAATATGTTATAATTGATGGTAAAAAATATAAAAAAGTCCTGTGTGAGTACCATTAGGGACTTTCATGAGGTGTGCTGCCATATCGAATTTTTATTAATAATCTATTTTTATTCTATATTTATTACATTGATTATTTTCAATCAATTTGTTTTTACAGCAAAAAAAAAAATACATTGAGTAAAGAAAGTGAGGAAGAATTGTTATTATGAGTTGATTATAAACTTTTGTTTTTGTTTGTTTTAGTTTTCTACTTATAAATGTTATATATGCCTATACTAATGTAAGGGTTGTTAAAGCAAAAATAAAATTTCAATTTTTCTCATATATTTATGGTTAAATTAAATATTAAAGCATCAGCAATCAAAAATTAGAATAAATAAATACTATACTTTCCTAACCTAAGATTATTTAATAAAAGAAAAAATATCTTATAAAAATTCTTTCCTAACCTACAAGAAAAATAAAACCTGTTTTCCTCTGAGAACTCTTGGCCGATTTTTTTTTTTTTTTTTAATTTTTTGTCACGATTTTGGCACGAGTCACAGGTTACTCTTTTGTTAATGGTCCTCTCAACTCGACATTAATATAATCCACATTTTTGCAGAATTAGAATTTTTAATTTATGAAGATTTAAGAAAAATATAAAAGGTTTTTAGTTTTTAGGAAATATTATTTTAAATTATATTTATAAATAACAGACACCCAAGAGTGTTTGTTGTGTAAAAGTGAGAAAGCAATATCATTTAGAAAACAGATGTACCATTATCGCGATGGAATGTGTGCCCATATACCTCGGATAGTCAATAACTGATACCGTCATTATTGTTGGAAATATAACCTTTTTTTTTTTTTTTTTTCAGCATCGGTTATAAGTTGTAAAACCAGAAACCCTGTATGTTTGATCAAAGAGTCCCCTCCTTTCAATATAAATGAAAAAACAAAAAATCAGCTGGTTAGTGATCATTTTTGATGACCTCGTTATCGATACATGTTGGAAGGAGGGGACTCTTTGATCAAACAATACATTTTGTAGGACAAATATTATTTCAAATAATTTAGATAATTATCTCGAGATTTAACAAAAAAAAAACCAGTTAGTAATAAATTTTTGAGAATCATCAAATCGACATATTCTATCCTTGCTACCTCTGTTAGCTACCACAATCGAGAATTTTCGAATAGGACATTGTTGGGTGTGTTATCGAAACGAAGCTATAACGAAAATTCAGCTTGATATTAATCAAGTAAAAAAATGGACCATGGATCCTATTAGCTTTCACCCACTCTCCATTTTCTCGAAAAAATAAAATTGACTGAGAGCGCAATGATATTGTTAAGGGACTTTATTACTGTTGTTTTTTAATTACACTAGATCCCCAAAGGGGGGCTAACCCCCTTTTTACAAATCGTACAACTGTTTATTTAAATGTACTACTCGTTGCTCACATTGTATAACTATAATTTGAAGGTATTCTATAGTTCAGAGATTGTATTAGTTTTTTTCAATATAGTCTAAGCCAGAAAAAAAATTCAAATATTTATCCCATTATGTTTATTTTATGTTGTAATTATATCACGCGAGTAAAATCAAGTCTTACACTGTCACGAACTTCTTTTTTTTCTAATAATAATATACCAACACCCGAAATGAGATCCTTTATAACAGAATGAATCTCCGAGTCAATGATCAAATGAAGGGTTAATTTCTTCTAGGGACATATCCGCAGAATAAATGCAAGAAGGCTATCGAAAAAGAATATTTGAATTCCTTAGGAAACTGAAACGAATTGGTTTAATGAAACAGAGAGAGGAACAAGAGAGAACTCGGGATCACGGAAGATGTGCTTATGGATAGAACAGCCACGAGTATAGTCCGAGACAAGCGGAAAAGGTTTGAGGTGAGAACGAAGCGTGCTATCGAAATCTATGATGAAGAAAGGAATAGAAGATCAGATAGAATGAAGGAATACTGGGTGGAGAGAAAGTCACGGAAATGTACAGAATTTATCGGTCCAGAGTACACCAAAGTTGGGTGATACTCAAAAAAATAAATAAAAATAACAAGGCTTAGCGAACCCGAAGGTTCGATGCCGATCGACAAATCTTTGCTTACAAACCTCAACCCATGGGCCACTGCCCAAACCTCAACCCATGGGCCACAGCCCAAACCTCAACCCATGGGCCACTGCCCAAACCTCAACCCATGGGCCACGGCCCAAACCTCAACCCATGGGCCACTGCCCAAACTCAAATCCTTCAGATCACCCTTAACCCAATGTAATCGGTCGGCACAGTGCTTATTAACTTTTGAGGAATTCGTTCTACAGCCTTATTAATTTATAAAACCATACTTAGACCTCTACTAATGTACGGTTGTGAAGTGTGGGGTGCAGTGTCTACAGCAAAGAGAAAAAAATTGCAAACTTTCCAAAATAAAATCCCACGGATCGCCTTGGTTTGTACGAAACAGTCAACTTCACCGAGAGCTAAACCTAGAGTCGATTGATGAATTTATTAAAAAGCGTTACAGCAGATTTAAGAGCGGATTACCAGCAGTCCAAGGAGCTGTAGCATTCAACATAGGCAAACCTATTTCATCCCCAAGACTAAAACCAAGACTCTTGAAAGATATTCTGATGTGATCTCAATAGATAACGTTTAGCACCAATCGTTTTAACAAAATGTAATATAATCCTGTTTTCTTTTAGTTTTCCGTTTTATAGTACTGTAGCTCTGTTTATTATTACATTAATTTTAATTTTGTTTACTTATTTACATATTTTATATTTAAACTACTAACATTCTTTAATATGAAAAAACACTATTATATATATATATATCTTCTCTGTAAATAATCTGATAATGTACAGTTAGGGGTATCTCTTGCATGAGACGAAACCCACACTTTCACTAAGTGTTAAAGTTTAAAATTCAGTATTTAAAAAAACCATGTAAGGCTAGGAATAGCCGATCTGGAATAAAAAAAAAGGAATTCGTTCATCTTATTCTTCGTGATGTTATCACTTCAATAATAACGACTGGACGCATTCTCAGCAATTTCGCGTTGCATCTTCTTTCTCTTCGTGGCGCTACCTTTTTTTTTGTATATAATAGAGATAATTTAATTCAAGGACTTTAGTTGTTTTTCCTTATTGGCCAATGAAGGAACAAACCATCACAAACGTCCTCTCTTGCCCTTGATCTGTGCCCAGTGTTCCTTCATACGTTGTCGGTAGTTCTCCTTTCTTCCCTCCTTCCATATTTCATTTCCATCATCAGCTTTGGTCTTTGGTTAAAACTCCGGTGAGCTTTTAGTCATCTTGAGACGGTTGCATTCTTGAAATATTCCCCAGCAGTCTATTGGGTTGTCACACATGAAATGTCCGATTTTTTAAATCTTAATCTTTGTAGAGGATTAAAGCGTTGACTGTTGATTTCTAGCAAAATATTTACTATCTATAATAAGCACTTGTTAATCTACTATTTGCAAACTGTGTTTGTTTTTTCCCAAGTAGGCATACAGATTTTAGTATAATTGTAACCATGCCCATGGAAACACGCGATTTCTGAACGATTTTTTTTTTATGAGTACAAACTCGGTCATTCCGCTGCCCAGGCAGCACGAAATATTAACCATGCGTTTGGTGAAAGAGGTGCTAATGAAAGAACCTTCCGTCGTCGGTTTATAAACTTTTCCTCAGGAGATACGACGTTAGAAAATCTACCACCCGTGGACGGCCTCAAACATCAGTAGAGGACGAAGATCTTAAGAATGCTGTGGAAGACGACCCTCATAAAACAGTCAGAGAATGTGCGTCAGAGCTAGGCACAAGTCGTAAGACAGTTTCCAGGCATTTAAAATTGATCGGAAAGGCAAAAAAGCTCGATTCCTTGGGTCCCACAAGAGCTCCTTCATGATAACTCCCGAAGTCATGTTTCAATACTGTGAATAAATTAAAGGAGTTGGGCTATGAAGTCTTACCACACCCCGCCCCCCCCCTCCCCCCATATTCCCCTGATTTATCCCCTACACACTACCACTTTTTTAGGAGTTTGGACAACTTTTTGCGAGGAAAATTGTTTACCAATGATTTAGACATTAAAAATGCATTTTCTGAATTCCTTTCATCACGTGACTCAACGTTTTTCAAATCTGGGATAGAAAAATTGGTAGTGGTTGGCAGAAGTGTGTCGAAAATGATGGTAGATACTATGAATAAAAAATATGATAGATTTGATCTCAATTTTTTATTTTCTTCCTTGTTCTAAAAACGGTCATTTCATGTGTGACAACCCAATATATCTCCTGGAGGTCATTCCCTACCTGCTAGAACCATTAGTTTGGTATTTTTTTTGGTAAAAATGTAGGCCCGTCAATCATATGAGTTTCAGTCTTTATACTTATCTTATTATAATTTCAATAATATGTCATAAAGAAAGTTGTTTATGGAAATTTATTTAATTATAGTTAAACAGTTTTCCCAAGTTCAGAAATTGTCTGTAAAATTAACAGAATAATTTTTTTTGTTCACTACTCGGAATAAAATCCGACCTAGACATTTATAATTTTTCATTAGACTCAAGGGATGATAGCGAAATATTGACGATATTTTTTCCATAAGTTTTAACTCAATCAATAAATTGTTGATTGAAGGCAATTTTTATTTAAAATTTTTAAGCTTATTTTTTTTGATTACCTGTATCGTTGACGAAACCATTCCGGTCTTTGATAAAAAAACACCATGACCCTTACCTGAAAAATAAAATTACATTTATTAGATGATAATTTTATATTAAAAGCTGTTACAATAATTAAAAAATCATTCGCATATGCGCATATATATGTATATATATATTTACAAACTTATAAATAACTAAATAACTACAGGTATCTTTAATTACAAACCTGAATCAACACAATTGTCAATATTCCATAATAACACAAATAATATTAATTTAACAAATGTTAACTTCAGTGAGTCTCTCAGTAAGCCGATATCTATCATAACCTTCCTCACATCTGTCCCTAAAGGTTATCTTCACGTCTGTTAAGTTTGGCGTGAACATTCAAACTTACATATATATAAATAATTTTTTCCCAATGATTGCCTAATGATATTTGGGAAATGTCAGAAATTTTTAAACCCTACTAGTAATATACGGAAATAAATGTAACTCAATTATTTATCTGAAAATGGTCCTTTTTTAAGAAAGATCAGTGATAAAAACAAAATTATAATTATCAATTATAAATGCATTATTTATTAATTTATTTGAAAGAATTGAATTAAAGCTGATGAAAATTCAAAACTTATTTAAGAGGTGAAATCATTAATATGCAGGACACGTATAAATGGAATTCTAATCAAGGTCAAAATGGTTTTAAATCGATTGCTATTGTTTTATCAGTCATTGGTTTGTTGAGATTCCTGTCTATCTCGAACTAAATTCACTAATAAATTTGCTTTGTAAATAAAAAATAAAATAAAAAATTTAAATCATAGTATCAGGCTGCTTTGAGAGCATGAGACATTCTATGGAAAACTCTGATACTGGAATTTATAAATAGGGAAATTTCGAGCGAAATTTAATTTTTAAGTTTAGTAAAAATGTTACTTTTTTTTAAAATTATTAAATTGCCTTTAATATAATCAGAAATTAATGAATCAGTCATTACTTAATAATTACAGAATACGTATAAGTGTATAGAAAATAATAATCACAATTACTAAAAAACAAATTATTCAATTCGAAATGGATTCAGGATTGGTGAAATTGGATAATCCTTGAAAAATTGAAATATTTTTATGATTAAAATATTCTCTTAACTTCATAGAACGAAAATAAAAAACTGCTCGACGTTTTCGCCTACTTCAACATTTACTGGACAAACGCTCTAAGCTACCAATTAATTACAAAAGACTCATTTACATGACAGTTATCAGACCTATTTGGACATACGGAGTTGAGCTTTGGGGTTCTACTAAACCATCCAATTCATCTCGTATCCAACCCTTACAATCCAAAATCCTTCGTAAAATCCTCAATGCTCCTTATTATGTCACAAACAAACTCATCTATCATGATCTTAATATTCCATATGTTACTGATTTGGCCCAAACTAGATACCTATCCTTCCATGACAAGCTCCATACACACTTGAATACGCTAGTCTCTCAACTTGCTTCCCATACTATTTCTGATAACCCTCCGGGGCGTCTGAAAAGAAGATGGCCTCGAGACCATCTCCTATAGAACTTTATTGGAGTGCTACCGATGGGTAGTTTCTCCACAAGTGTTTTCATGTCATAATGTACATATGAACAGATTTACTTGTTATAATAATATTATAGTTGTAAATGTCACTAAATTAAATTAAAAAAAAAAAAATGTTATTTTAACATACCCAATATGAAATTTCAGACATACAGGAGGCATTGGCCCCACACAAGATGTAAGGTCATCTATGTATGTATGTATGTACAGAGGTAACATGAAAACTAGAAAAAATGCATTTGGGGATACTAAAAAACGGTGAAATGTGAAAATCGATTACGATCCCGATTACTGTATTTCATTTAATGCGAACTAGGAAGTAAAAAAAAAATCCGATCAAGATTAAATTGAACAAGAGAAAATAAACAATACTAAATTGACGGCTGGCTAATGATAGGCCATTTTGATGATTGGGTTATCTGCCGCCAATTACTTAGAGCGCTGGCAGGCACACCATGCATTCTAACCTCTTTGGATACAAACAGATTAATTCCAAAGGGTCACAAACAACTAACAACAAGTAGTACAAATCGAATGGGATTGCCTAAAGTATTATTCAATTTTACCATATAATTATCGTTAATTGGTTCATTGTAGTTTAGTACATTTTTCTATTTTAGAGAATTTCCTTCTTTAGGTATAAGTTCCGAAGTCGCTTCGATTCAAGTCATAACAGTTTAACTGTTCATTCGTTTTCTTTTTTATATTCTACAAAACAACAAATTACCGTGAGGGGCGACTTGTGGTGTAGTGGTTAGCTATGCCCAAGATCGTGGTTTCGTACCCCGGCAGGTGGCCTTTGAATTTTTTAAATTTAAATGCAGGAATTCAGAACCTTGAGAGCAAGAATTGCAATAATTTAATTTAATAATGTGTGTGTGTTTGTTTAATGGATAATTTTGGGGAAAATCGTCAAAGAAAGTTATACCAATTTAACTTATATATGTTATTTTATTCCACTGAACCCTGTCGAACAGACACGTTACCTAGGACTCCATCTGGACAAACGTCTCACTTGGAATCCTCATACGCCTACTTCAACACTTACTGGACAAACGCTCTAAGCTACCAATTAATTACAAAATACTCATTTACATGACAGTTATCAGACCTATTTGGAAATACGGAGTTGGGCTTTGGGTTCTACTAAACCATCCAATTCATCTCGTATCCAATCCTTACAATTAAGGAAGTAAAAGTTCTTGGTTATCCCGTCCTTCGGAAGAGACGTTAAACGGGATTCCCGAGTCAGTATGATGTCAGTCACACGTTAAAAATATCAATCCTAATTAAAGCGGGATAGGCAAAATTTAGATCTCCCACTGCAGCATCGTCCGATTAGCCATAGCAGCATCAAGTGACATTAAACAACCAATCAAATTATCATGAGCTTTAGTATGGAAAAAATAATTTAATTAAGGGAAATTAATGAATTTCGGTATACAAATGAACAATAACAAATGAACGTATCAACAAACATTAATAATCTATAATCCGAAATGTTAAGCTAGTGGAAAAATTCCAACAAAAAGCCTTTAAGTCCCCAAAATAAAACAGAAATTGAAAATATCTGTCCAATATTTCGCCCATTCAGGCATCCTCAGGATAGAAAGAGAATAACAGCAAAGTAAAACATGAATAATGCATCCAAGAAACATCCCACCACCTCCAAGGCTCAAATCCGACTCCTGAAACAACTGAAGGTTACTACACCCCAGCTGGATAAGGTTAGATAAAAACAGCTGATAAATACTCCAGAAATTTGAAACTTCAATATACACTCACCAAACTTCAAAAACACACCAGAAAATAAAATAAATAATAATAATAAACAACACAAAACATAAGACCTAATGAAAAAATGAAAGTACAAGTGCAAGAAAAAAAGGACATTATCAAGAAACCAGTGGACTTATTGCTATTCCACAAAATATATTAATATGAAAAGGGAAAAAGAGACCTTAAATAAATGTTAAGCTAGTGGAAAAATTCCAACAAAAAACCTTTAAGTCTCCAAACTAAAACAGAAATTGAAAATATGTTTGGAGACTTAAAGGCTTTTTGTTGGAATTTTTGCACTAGCTTAACATTTATTTAAGGTCTCTTTTTCTCTTTTCATATTAATATAATCCGAAATGTTAGTTGAAACTTGTATTCCTTTGTGAAATGGTTAAAACTTGTTATAACTCAACTCGAAGCGACAACCTATGGAACTGATACACCTCCTTCAGTTTTTTGGGGAATTGCAACTTTACCTTTTTAATTTTTATTATCGGAAATATTAAATTGCATTACTGCGAGACCTATTTATTAGGCTATTTACTTCAATAGTAACAAGTGTTGATTGATATCGAGAAAATGTGTAGCATAAAATAAAAATATCATAATGAAAGGCTAAACCCAACAGCTGATATGCTAATTCTTAAGTTAACAACAGCTAATATGGTAATTCTTAAGTTAACTAATCTACTTTTTTTATCAAACAAAACTGTTGAAGCCCTAAAAATTAACAAGTCGTTAATTTAAACAACAATTAACTACTCACTATAACTCTTTTATTATCATTATCTTTATGTTCGTGATTATCTGATACATGAGTATTTTTTCCCTGTATTGTATTTGCATGTTTATTGTTGTGTCTGTAGTAGCATTTCTTCATCATTAACAAATTTTTAGTACCAATATCATAATTTAAAAAAAAAATAACTGTACCTCTACAACCCACGAAGAGTCCAGTAAAGGCATAAGTTAAATTAACAAGTGAGAAAAATTATTATGAAATATAAATGAGATAAGAAGACTTTAAAAATAAAATTACATAAGAAAATATTTAGAGAATCATGGATCAATGAAGACCATAATAAATTATGAAAATAAATAATTGAATTAAAAAAAAAAAAAACTGAACCCTATAAGAAAGGTCTTGGGGTCAGTAAATTGTACACAGTGTACTGTTTCCAAACCAACTGTTGTACAAAGAAGTCCTTTTAACGAGCTTCATCTTCCAGTTTTTCACCAATTAAGGGTACCTAGTTTATTGAGGCTGCGTTAGCTCCAGAAGGGTCTCCATATCCTACAAATTCAATTCACGGATTTTAATAGAATTAATAAATTATCGGCCACAGCGAGTCTCGAACAAGTCTCCTAAAGCTCAGCAACCCAACACCCTAATAATAATTAAAAAAACTAAAAAATATTCTTGTAAATAACTATACTATACCTATTAAATACATTCCAGAATTTTATCTTCCCGTTATCCTTTTTTTACTGATTCCTTTCCAATTGTATCATTCATTATTTGTTATTCTACAGATAATCCATTTGTTATTTAATGTTTTTAAAAAATACAATAACTCATAAGGTGTCTTGGGTTCAGAGCGTGGTAGAGTGACTGTGCTGTTTCTTGGTGTGAGGATTGATTGGATGAATTGGATGGCGGCGGCACACTATCGAGACATTTGGTGGAAGCTGGTACAGGAGGCCAAGACTCGAAATCGGGTTGTAGCGCCGAATGAATGAATAAATTAATTATCGTATTTGATAGAAAAACAAACAAATAATAAGAAATATCCTGATGTTTAAACTGTTTATTTCCATCCCACCTCACGAATTTCAAACGTTCCTTTTCCTGCTTTAGCACATTAATTAATTAAACTAATATTTATACATATTATAAAACAAAGTCCTCGGCCCCGTTTGTTCGCGGTAAACTCAATAACTACTGCACGGATTTTCAAGCGGTTTTCACCAATAGATAGAGTGATTCACCAAGAAGGTTTGGGTGTATAATTTGAATATTGGTTTTGTGTAAATGGGTTGGAATATCGATGGGTTTCACCGAAGACGCAGTTTTCCTAATCCCGTGAAATTATCTGACGTGCAAGACAATAAATTCGTATATAAAGAAATATTTGGTTTTGTTTTCATTTTTATAATTTCTATATAACAAAGTATATTAGCTGAGATGAGAAGAAAGAAAATCAAGACTCCCAAAGAAAGCTAACCAATAATATTCCACGTGGTCCTTGGTGGCCGCTACGTGATAAAAAAAAAATAAACATTACTCAGACAAATTATGTACACCCGAGCAAAGCTGGGGTTAATCGCTACATCATATTTATTTATTTTTTTCGATATTTCATATACGTTTCATACATGTGGGTTCAAATCCCGCTGTGGGCAAGACTTATTTATTCTGTTAGAAGCCGGAGGATCGATCTTGTAGGATCTAGGACCAAAATAATCAATTAATCACTGATACCAAATGAAGTTCCTATCATCAAAACTGAGTTTTAATTTTTTTTTTAAATCGTGAAAAACTAACAAGGAAATTGGTATTCTAACAGGTTAGTACGGGGAGCGGAGTGGCTCAGTGGTAGAGCACTGAGTTACCATGCCGGAAATTCTTGTTCAAATCCCGCTGCAGGCAGTTACTTTTATTTAGTCTATTTCCAGCGGGAGATGGGACTCATCCAGCCTCTATAAAATATTATAAAAATAGGGTACTAAAAATATGGGGAAAACTCTATGGCGGTTGAAAGTGATCCAGGACAAATAACCTCCCTACACAAACGTTGTTCATGAAAAAGTACTGTCTCTACCAGGAACTGAACCCTAGACCATTCACGGGTTGTATTGGTACAGGTTTTTATTATTATTAATCGTTTTTTAGGTTTTCGTAATATTCATATTCAATAATCCTTCTCCATAATATAATAATCATTGACCGGTTTATTCTTGTTGGTGGTTGTGGACTGTTTCCTCTAAAAGGTTTTTCTTATTTATGGACCCGATGTAAGTGACGTAAGGCCACTTGTGTGGAGTGGTTATAAAAAATAATAATGTAGTCGTGGTATGATATGGGTGCCCACTTTCCTGAGTTGATATTCCCAACGGGTTTATACATTGAGAAAGAGAGAACAAGCTGGGTGAGTAAACTTTAAAGAATAATTGCCAACCAATACATACACACACAAATATATATATATATATATATATATATATATATATATATATATATATATATATATATATATATATTTGTGTGTGTATGTATTGTATGTAGTATGTATATATATATATATATATATATATATATATATATATATATATATACTAGCTGACCTGGCCACGCGTTGATGTGGCTGTTATAAAAGTTTAAAAAAATATTAGTTAAAATTTGAAGTTTAAAGAAATAACGAATTAAATAGATTTTTTATTTCACATTTTATTAATCTTATATCTAACTATAGTATATAATAATTAATAATAATAACTGGAATAACTCCGAAAATGTAGAGGTTTTTCCGCCACCAAAAGTATTCTGGTCCGGTTTTTTGGTTGCAAACTTGGATTTACACTACTCAGACATGCCCTTACATCTTATCAAAAATGTTTCATCATCAAGCGTCGCTGCTACGATCGACGCATTATCAATAATGGCCAACCCATATTACTTAGGGGTATGAAAAAAAGTTTACGTCCGATTTTCAGACCTACTGAATATACTCACAAAATTTCATAAGAATCGTTCGAGTTGTTTAATTATAAATTAATATTAATTATGAATTATTTATATTTTAATTCACGAAACGGCCAGTTTAAGCGACGCGAATATCGCTACTTCTCCTTTCTCATTTTCGTCTTCCTTTCCTCGCAGTATTTTCTCATCATTTCTGCCTACGTTTGCTTCCGTTCTTTTGATCTAGCCTTCCATTTTTCCACAAGAACATTGATTTCTTTTCTTTTCTTTCCATTCTGTTCTCTATCCAGGCATTTTTCGTCTGTTATTTTTAATTTGTCTCCTTCCTCTCCTACAAACCCTCCTACGAATTCGCGGATTTTCTCAAATCCATTCTTGTAGAATCTTAGTTATCTGATTCTTAATTCGGTTTCTACGTCTTTCATCTCCCTGTATATTTCCTGGTTGGGTATTAACCTGTACCATTCTGGCGTTTCTTGGGCTATTAATTTAATTTACATTATATTTTTAAAATTAAAAACAAATTTTCGGAATTAACACGACATATTATATATTTTTATTTGAAAAGAAGAGACATGTCCAGGACCGGGACTCGAACCCGCGTCGCCCAGATCGCTAGTCTGGAACTCTACGAATTGAGCTATCCTGGCTCAATCAGGCTCGCTCCCCGGTCATATCCTTTCTTTTCACTGATCCCATGTTCAAAGAACATTCTTCCCCTCGTATACATCGCAAATTGCGAGAACGCAAGGAAATGGGATCAGTGAAAAGAAAGGATATGGCCAAGACCGGGAGCGAGCCTGATTGAGCCAGGATAGCTCAATTGGTAGAGTTCCAGACTAGCGATCTGGGCGACCCGGGTTCGAGTCCCGGTCCTGAACATATCTTTTCTTTTCAAATAAAAATATTTAAAAATTAATAAAATCAATAATTAATAAAATAAAATAAATTACAATATATTATAGTTTTTGAATGTGCCGTCGAAAGTCAAAACAATGTCAAAAATGACATGTCTTTTTTAACCTCTCTATTAGCAGGTACGAATGCAGGTTTGAGTTTCAGGATCCTGAAGAGTAAATATAATATTTTGAATTCGATAATATTGTGAGATTTGTTTTTATATAACAAAATAATGGCTGATAATGGCAAAATAATAAAGGCTTCACAGAGTGACAAAGTAGGCCCAAGAACCCGCCACATCCAGATACAACTGGTTTCCTTCACCAGCTCAACAGCTGTTCTTCTTTACTACATGTCGTAAGCTTACACCAGCTGTTTTCAAATGTAAACACCAAATATGCCTATATAAATAAAATGAATATTATAACCTATGCGATAATATTTATTAATAAATATCTGGCAATAGAAATGTAATCACATGTGGTAAAAGTTAATCTAGCGTTGAGTGAGATACCAACAAAGCAATTAAAAGGCTAATAAAATTGCTAACTTATGCTAAACTTCATTAATGTTATCTACTGTTCGTTTATTATTCATTTAGGTTCTGCTGATGATAAATGTCTATGTCACTTGACACAAATCCAGTTATAGCATCTCATACTCTTCAATTACATATCACTGAACATGAACACTGGTGTCAAAACTGGAAGATTAAAATTAATTCCAAGAAATCCCGTCAAATCATTCTTACCGTCGTAAACCAGTGGCTTCCTGTCCTGTAATGTGTAATAACTATGATTCCTGTAGAACTTAGGACTACATCTTGACAAACATTTTACTTAGAATCATCATACTAGACTGAAACGACCAGAAACTGCACACAGTCAATTACAAAAGACTCACGTACATGATTATCATAAGAACTATTTGGACTTACGGAGTAGAGCTTTGCGTCTTTGAATTTAATTCCTATCGTATCCAATCGTTACAATCCAAAATCCTAAATAAATTCCTTAATGGTCCTTACTTTTTTACTAATAAAGTAATCCATAATCAGCTCAATGTCCCATTTGTTGGTGATTTGGCCCGAGCCCGAAATAAATCCTTTCATGACAAACTTTATTCCCACTCAAACCAACCAGTTACAAATCTAGCAACATCTTAATGTCCTAATAATCCTCCGATGTACCTGTAAAGAATATGGCCTCTGGTCTACCTCGTGCCATTATATTTCTATCATTCTAATTACATAATGTATTATTATTATATAATTGAAAATTGCAATAAATACATTTTTTAAATATAATTTATTTTATTAAATTTTTAGAGAATAAAATAGTTTGAAGATGCTGCAAGGACAAGGCCAGACGCCTGATCAATATGGCACGGTTCCAATGCCACACAGATATCTGTTGACGTTTGCTTCATACCCAGAATCCCCATCTGTGTAGGGTCAATTATGAATATATATATTTTATTAATTCTGAAATAATGTATTATATATATCTATAATCAATTCATAAAATTATTCTTATAATCACATAATAAATTAAGCTATAGATTAAATAAATTATAAAGTTCCAATTACATTTAACTAATGGCGATGAACGATTAACACGATCCTACTTAATTTTCAACTGAAACTTATTTTATTTAATTTACAACATAGTGAATAGTTGAATGGGAGCTCACTAATGTTAATATTACCTATTTTAATATTTTATGGTAAAAAATCCTTGGTTATTTTCCATCTTTTCTGGTGATGTTTTCATCCTGTAAAACCTCTAACCACTACGACCCGTGAACGAGTCTGGGGTTCAGTACATGGTGGATACTGTACTGTTTAATGGACAACGGTTCTGCAAGGAGGTGACTTGTCCTAAGTCACGCTCAACCGTCAGGTCCCCCCCCCTCATATTGGGTACCCTAGTTTAATAATATTTTATTGAGGCTGGGTGAGCCCCAGGAGGGTCTTAGATCCCATAAGATCCATCTCCCGCCGCAAACAGACTAAATAAAAGTAACTTACTTTTATAGTTTTTTGTTACTTTTATAGCTCAAATCCATTGATACAAAAATGCTATGTCTTATGTTATAAAAATATTCGTTTGGATCAATAAATAAATATATTTTTGGACCAAGACTGGTTAAATGTCAAGTAACGTAGTAATGGACGAATATTATTTTTTAATAAAATATTTTATTGTCTTATTTTTATTCATTTTATCATCAATTATTTTAAACCAAAGGCTATATGTATATTTTCTGCTTTTTGGATTCACTACAATTGTTATTTATAAAATAAAATTAATTACTTATATAAAATAGGAAAATAGGATTTTTTAAAAGACTCATCTACATGACCATCATACGACCTATTTGGGCTTACGGAGTAGAGCTTTGGGGCTCCTCTAAGCCATCGAATTCTTCTCGTATCCAATCCCTACAATCCAAAATCCTTCGTAAAATCCTCAACGCTCCTTATTTTGTTAAGAATAAAGTCATCCATAACGACCTTAATGTCCCATTTGTTGCTGATTTGGCCCGAACCCGGTATCTATCCTTTCATAACAAACTTCATTCCCACTCAAACCCTCTAGTTTCAAACCTAGCTTCCTCTTTGATTCCCGATAATCCTCCGAGGCGTCTGAAAAGAAGATGGCCACGTGACCTTCTTAGTTGAACTAGTGATTTGAGTACTACCAGTGGGTAGTTTCTCAACTTGCCATTAACTCATGTCATTTTGTATCCCATAGCCTATTTACTTGAGGTATTTTTTAATACAGTTGTAAATATCAATAAATACATTTTAAAAAAGAGAGGATTTTTTAAAGAGAGTAAAAATACTTGCTTGAAAGGAATCTTAAATGGGGATCCCGAAACTGAACAAAGTCTGGTACTCGTTAAAATATCTTTCCTAATTAAACCTGTTTGGACACAATTTAGAGCTCCTGCTATAGCATCGTCCGATCAGCCATAGCAGCCTAAATTGACGTTAAATAAACAAATAATATTTTTATAGTAATTTTTTTTTCAAAATTGTACATATAATGATGCAGAATTATGTGGTGATATAGCGTTAGGGAAATTATATAATTTTTTATTTTATATTTTGTTCTTTAAAATGAAACCTAACCATGGGAGAAACGATATAATAAGTAATTTGGAAGCAGACCTTGGGGTTCTGGGGGTGAGAACATGGAGAAGAGCAGGGAAAGATCGGTCAGGGAGAAAGAAAATTTCGAGGTCCGGGGTCCGAGGTCCGAGGTCCGGGGTCCGAGGTCCGGGGTCCGAGGTCCGAGGTCCTCCATGGACCACAGCGCCGTGTGAAGAAGGAGAATAGCCTGTACTTTTTCAACTCAACGTTACTTTAACTATTTTTTTGTGATTAAAATAATAAATAAAACTGCCAAATTCTTGGGAGGTTTCATCGCTACCTAATCACTTTGAGATATACCAAAACAATACGCGGAAAATATTTCTTTTTTATAGATGTACAAAAAGTCCGCGATATCATATATCTATCTTTTAAGGATAGCTTAATATACCCAGTATATCTCCTAATAAATTGGTTACCAACAATGCGGTAATTGGAAAGCTATTTAAATGGATGGAGTATTAATCCGTGCGAAGCCGGTAGTAGAGCGTGTTGAATATATGGGTTATATTTAAATGTAATAAAATGTCTACACTACATGAATTATTTTAATATATTTTGGTAGGGACTGTACTGGCTCTCTCATTGGACTGTTGCAACTCCAAATTAAGTGCTCTCAAAGACGCTGAGTGACCCCCTTGAAGCACTGCAGATTCTAAAGAATCCACCTATACTGCTAACAATAATTAACCTGCCACTGCCGGATTCGAACCCGAAGCTATCAGAGCAGCGCACTACACATCTAGTAACCCCACTTCCCGAAATTGTAACCAAATCAGTAATATTTATATCTTTTTATTTTGAAGAGAAAAGATTCGAACCCGGGTCTCCCATATATCCGCCGTGGTACTCTGCCACTTGAGCTATCCTGTATCGTACCTCGGTCAGACAGATCCCATATCCCCATGTTCTCGCAATTTGCGATGTATACAATGGGAAGAATGTTCATTGAACATTACTTTACTTAGGATATGGTTGACTTACGTCATTATATTATTTTTAATTTTTTTAATTTTATTTTTTAAATATTTTTATTTTGAAGAGAAAAGATATACCACGACGGAAGCGTGGGAGACCCGGGTTCGAATCCCAGTCTTGGACAAATCTTTTCTCTTAAAAATAAAAATATTTAAAAATAATAATAAATATAAAAAAATAAATTATAAAGCAGTAATAATTATTATTTCAGTTAGGACCCGACCCGAGCGTAGAGAGCGGAAGTCGGCATTTGTGATTAAATAACAACAATTAATATTATAGTAAGGTCAATGACCTTAATGGTCGCTAGTGAAATTTAAAACAACACTTTATCTACAAATAAATCGTAAGTGATTCGCAGTGGCATCTCAAGAGGAGATACCCGAAGCGACGTTGTGGAGGTGGTACGTTCCATATTCAATGAAGATATCGCTACTTAACTATTCATTTATTCTTGACAAAGCCACATCTACTTTAACTCTCTCCTTCCATATCTTAAATGGTCATCATGTTTCCCCCCCCCCCTCCCCCAGCCAGGGCCAATTGTATAAATATTATTATTATTTTTTCAATTTGTTTTCCCCTCAGATTCCTCTGGAACCAAATCCACACCCCGGGTATTCAAAACTCGAGGGAATGGAAAATATATTGATTCGAAAATTGTCTGACAGTTCTGCAAGAGTCCAACAGAACTTCCTCTTCTGCCAATTTCTTAACTTTACTTCAAACCTCTTGAACTTTAGAATGAAATGCAAAAGAGGCCTGAAATGAATCGAATAGATCAGTCTGCCTATGTACGAACTTTAAGTTAAAATATTCTCTATTTAGCATAATGCTATTTGGAAGGCAATGCCGCCAAGGTGTTATTTACTAGAATTTATTGCAAAGCAGCTGTCACTACTAGATAATAAACAGGATGAAAAACCATATACAGTCGTTCACAGATTGATTCGTTCCTCAAAAATTAGCTTAAATAAAAAATTTAAAAAAACAAACAACGCTGTTATTTCCAGCGGTATCAATTCGAGAGGACAAAAAAACACCTAAGGTTGCTATATGTTGAGGTCTTTGACCTTATTATAATATTAATTATTGCTACTTAACTTTAATCTTGAACCCAGATGCCGACTTCCGCTCTCTACGTTCGGATGGGGTCCTAACTGATATTCGAAATATTACTGCTTTAGAAAAAACTTCGAGGAGTGGGATGGATCTGTATAGTGCGCTGAGTTGCTGCTCTGAAGATCCCAGGTTCGAATCCGGCTGTGGCAGGTAAATTATTTAATCTGTTAGCGGTCATAGATGGAGCTTCTGGGGCCTCATCTAACAGCCCCATAAAGTGAGAGCACTTAATAGCAACAGTACAGTCCCAACCATGTGCTGAAATCATGACCCAACTAATTTCGCCTTTATCCC
This sequence comes from Troilus luridus, assembly GCA_964056705.1. NCBI lineage: Eukaryota > Metazoa > Arthropoda > Insecta > Hemiptera > Pentatomidae > Troilus > Troilus luridus. The sequence goes on from OZ057415.1 coordinate 581,562, forward strand.
AATAGATGGCGCTCTAGCTCACAAAGCAATAGACTATTGCTCCCTCAGGAGATAAGGACCTGTTTTCGTCGAAAGTGCAGGGAAAACATTTATATAAGAAGAGAGACGTGGCAAGACGGGCTTAAAAAAAACAATTTTTACAGCTTTAAAATTTATTTATGGCTGGTATTTAAGCTTCTTTGTGAATAAAAACTTAAAAAAATATTTTTATTTGAAAAGAAAAGATATGTCCAGGTCCGGGACTCGAACCCGGGTCTTCCAGATCGCTAGTCTGGGACTCTACCATTTGAGTTGAAAAGAAAACATATGGGGTCTTTTTCGTTTAATGCACAATTCGGTTATTAAAAAAAGTAACTGTTATTAAAAAGTAACACGTGATATAGTTACAACCTCCATATCAGTAGAACATATGACTACATTTCTTAGTTTCGTTTAAAACCTAATAATGGCTATGTTAAGGTTATACGAAGATTTTAAAGATTTGGACCGAACCATCGCATTCTTACAAGAAAAAGGCCTCATCCATAAAGAAAAACTATGCCGGAATGGACATTCTATGAAGTTGCGCAAGAGAGATGACCGGTACAGATGGCGGTGTCACAATGCAAGTTGTCTTTTGGAAGTAGGACTCAGGGAAGGTACGTGGTTCAACGGTTCAAAATATCCTCTGATTAATGCGATTCTTTTTATTTACTCATGGACCAAGAAATATACAACAACGTTATTTTAATTAGTAAAGACGAATTGAGTATGTCTGCAGAAACAGTAACAAATTGGAAAAATTATTTGAGGGAGGTTTGTGCTGATTCGCTAATTAAAAATCCTATCAAAATAGGAGGATATGGTATGACCGTCGAAATTGACGAGTCTTGTTTTACAAGAAGGAAACATAATGTCGGACGAATATATCCCAACCAATGGGTTTTTGGTGGTATTTGCAGGGAGACGAAAAAATCTTTCATATATTCAGTGCCCAACAGGAACAAAGATACTTTAATAGCGTGCATTAAAGAATGTATTCTTCCAGGAAGAGTTATAATATCAGATTTATGGAAAGCTTATTCCACTATAGAAAGAATAGAAGGGTATGATTTTAAGCATTATACAGTCAACCATTCTGAAAATTTCGTTGATCCTTCAACTGGAGCGCACACACAGTCGATAGAATCGTTATGGGCCGCGGCCAAAATAAGAAATAAAATAGAAGCTGGAACTAGAAGAACAATGTTGGATTCATATCTCTGTGAATTTATGTGGAGACAAAGGAATATGGGGAAAGACCTTTTTGAGGTTATATTGGAAGATATCGCTTCATTTTGGAAATTAGAATAAACCACATCATTTGTGTTAACAATTATAGTTACTTTATATTAATCACGTGTTACTTTTTAATAACAGTTACTTTTTTTAATAACCGAATTGTGCATTAAACGAAAAAGACTCAACATATGTCCAGGACCGGGACTCGAACCCGGGTCTTCCAGATCGCTAGTATGAAAAGAAAAGATATGTCCAGGACCGGGACTAGAACCTGGGTCTCCAGATCGCTAGTACCGGTCTTCCAGACTAGCGATCTGGAAGGCCCGGGTTCGAGTCACGGTCCTGGACATATTTTTTCTTTTCAAATAAAAATATTTAAAAATTAGTAACAAATAAAAAAAAAAATATTCTTTCTTTCATATTTCCATGTTCATATTATATTCATTGTATTTTGGTTAATACGAGTAACAAGGTAACTGTTATCAGCGTTCAGGTTCTAAACAATGTACTATAACAGTCCCCGCAGAACGGCTAATACACAAGTACCAATAATTCCCTTTACTCATATATTTTATTTATTTGTAGGTGAAAGTAAAAATAAAGATATAGTGTAAAAAAAAAACTATTTAAAACTTTAAAAAAATAAATTTAATAAATGAACGTGAAAAGAGATCAAGGATACATTGGTCCAGTGCCATAACGATCTGCCGTAAGGTTTATGTCATCGGAAGTCTTGCCAATGTCTCCTACCTGAGCCAGACCAGGTCAAGGCACTCTGCACGTCGCCCTCGATAGGTTTGTTCCAGCTTTATGTCGCCGACTACACTCGGACTGTCTGGGGCTGCGTTTCTGCGCATGCGAGAGCACGAACAGGTCATCGTATCGCTCTAAGTTGGAACGGATTTTCTTGACTAAAGTACATCAATTATAATTGTTAATAACTTCGCATTTTTATTTTTGTGCTTAAGAAAGTTATTTTCTAAATCTGGGATTAATCTTATCAATTCCCTTTTAATATTCAGAAAATCACAATTAGAAAGGTCGCAGAATTACAATACCTTTAAGGTATAAATTATAGTTCATACTCCAATTTTTACTGAATTGAAAAATATTTTAGCCACGTTTAGCGACTTTTTGCAGTAGAAAAACTTGTAGATTGGCGTCATCAACATGCACGAGATTGGCTAAGGCTAGCGGCCTCTGCCTGAGTAATACAATTTGTTGAAATCAAATTTATTTAAATGGTTAGAATTCAGTCGATATAAGAATAATTATATTTATCTGAAAAGTCCTTTAACAGTTGTGCAATTCAATAGTAACTTAAAACATCATGACTTGTTCCAACTTTTTGTTTCTCCTAAAACCTGTACCACTACAACCCGTGAAGGGTCTGGGAAGTACATGGTAGAGACTGTGCTGTTTCTCGGGCAACGGTTGTGCAGGAAGGTGATTTATCCTAGATCACGCTCAACCGCCAAATCCCCCCCTTATTGTGGATAACCGCTTTATAGATTGGATGAGCCCTAGCAGGGTCCTGGATCCCATAGGACCCATCTCCGGCTGCAGACAGATTAAATAAAAGTCTATCCAGCAGCGCGATTCGAATACAGGATCTTTGGCATGTCGCCAGGTCTTGGCAGGATCTCGCTTCCTCGCTTCCGTAAAAGTATTCTTGTTTTATGAAATAATTGAAAGCACAAATGATAAATTGAAAACGATTCAAATAGATTTTTTTAAGCTAAACAGACTTGAAATCTTTTAATCAACACATAAGTCAACCTAACTGAAGTTAAACATTAAATTCTTCCAAATTTATTTTTTTTAAATTTATTTATTATTTAATTTTCATTTGCACCTGCGCAATTGCGCATTCAGTAAATTTGATCCGAGTGTTTTTCTCTTTGAACTTCTATATGATGATGGAGTAAAAGTATCAATAGGTGAGTAGGTCTCTTGGCCAATGTCTTTTTAATCTTTTCCTATCAAGTCCAAGTAACAGGGAGTAGGAAAACGGAAGAACGAGTGGGTTTGGGTGATATTGTGTCGATGAGTGGAATGTCATGTATTTGTCATGAATATATGATTTTATAGTGGGAATGTCCATGTCATTGTGTATGGTGTGATTAGAAATATACCATGGCGCAGAAACAATTTTTCTCAGAATTTTGGACTGTGTTGTTTGTATCTTGTGTATGTGGACTTTTTTTTCTGTACCCCATATGTCCAAACAGGTTTTAGTATACTATTATAGATAAGTCGTTTATTCCGTAAGTCAAGCGAAGATCTGTTATCCTGTAGATGTGATAGTGGTTTGTACAGTCTAGTCAGTTCTTGTCTTTTTAATTTTGTATGTACGTTCCATGTAAGTCTTTTTTCCAAGTCTAGTCCGAGATAAAGTACATAATTTTTGGAAGGTACTTCGTATTTGTCAATTTTGACTGCTGGACACGAAGCTTTGCGTAGAGAGAAGGTTAAATGGCTCGATTTTGAGGCGTTTATTCTGATTTGCCATTTATAGAACCACTTTTCTAAATCAAATAAATGATTTTGAAGAGCTATAGATGCTAGGTTTGGGTCTCTGTCAGCGAAGGTATAGATATTGGTGCAAGGATGCTCCGGGATATCAGAGGTGTAAACAGAATAGAGAATGGGACTTAATTTTTTTTTAAATAAAAAGTTGAATAAAACTAGATTTTTAAAATACATATAATTTTTTTCAATATCTCCTTAAAGCTTCAAGTTAACTACAACATTAAAAATGGAATCATTCGTTGAAAAATGAAAAGACCCAATGAAGAAAGAAAATAACATAATTTTCCTTCTGAGAAGATAGATAATGAAGAGATATACGTACCTTTGATAGGATAGAAATGTAAGAATTGATGCTTTGAGAAAAAAAGGGAATCAACTAACGAAAAGAAAATTAAATAATCGATAATGGCGGAAACAGGTGTTTTAGGGTGTGCCATTGAAGTTTTATATATAACTGATCGATGGCACGACATCTATTTTAGTTCACATCAACTAGGCGAACAAATCGTTTTTCAAATTACGCAGTTTTTTAATTTTATTTATACTGCTTCAATATCACGAAAATTATTGTCAGAAAAATAAATAAAAAACACTGAACATATTCCAAGAATTACGTTGTTTTTTTTTTTAATTTATTTTTTGAAATTTACAACTGTATACAAAATACATCAAGTAAATAAAATGAGTGAATACATTGACATGAAAAGACAAGTTGAGAAACTACCCAGTGGTAGTACTCAATAAAAAGTTCAGCTTAGAAGGTCACGAGGCCATCTTCTTTTCAGACGCCTCGGAGGATTATCAGGCAATATTTACAAAGGCAAAATCATATGAAAATAGTCATCAAATGTATTTTGGCAAGGATAGAATGGATGTGTTTTCGTAGAAAGTGTAGGCAACACTTGTATACAAAGAGGAATGTGGCTGAAGACAATGAATAAGAAGGCAGATATTATCAGTACCAGAAATATCAGTGTTCAAGGTTATAAACAACTGCGGATAGCAGTCCACGGCGACCTGCTAAATCACAAGTATCTATGTTTTTTTTATTTTGAGACGTGTAGTAGAATAAAACAGCTGATAGTAATAAAATGTCAATTATACCTGTACCAATAAAACCAGTGAATGGATCTATGGTTTAGTACATGGTAGAGACTGCATTCTTTCAAGAATGACGGTTATGCAGGAAGGTGATTTGTCCTAGACCACGCAAGATTTTCCCTCTTATTTTCGGTACCCACTTAATAGAGGTTGGGTGAGCCCCAGGAGGGTCCTAGATCCAACATGATCCATCTGCAGCCCCTAACAGACCAAATAAAAGTGTTGCCAGCAGCGGCGATTGATCCAGGATTTTCGGCATGCCAACTATACCACCGACCCCTAAAATGTCAAATACTAGAGTCATTTGCTCATGAATTATTATTATTATCCAATGATACCTCAGTGCTCGAACCTTCTACAATCCTACCTTTCCCTTCTTGGACCATTCTCAACACCAGTCGAAGAGAAACCCTTTACTTGATACGAGCGAGCCTGCTACTCACTCTCTCTCAGTTCTGGACAGCGGCCAAGCCGATATCACGTGCCGGGGCAAGGACTCGAATCTCTATGTAAATAATGAAACTAATGTCTTTGGAATCTCCTCTAGTATTAATAAATTAATAAATAAAATAAAAAACAATAAATATTCGAATTATCTGTTCAACATAAACTGATTTTTTTGTAGTAGAGGATAGAAATTAGGTGGGGGGTGCAGTCAAAATAATCTCCAAATAAGTGAGGACCTATTGATTAATTGTGCCAACGTTTCGACCTACTTTGTAGATCATCTTCAGGGCTATGAGAGGGAAAAAAAAATTATATTATTAAATTATATTCTTGGTTCTGTAAAGTTTTTTTATAGTTAATTTTGTTTTGTCTATTTTTTCTCTCATAGCCTTGAAGATGATCTACAAAGTAGGTCGAAACGTCGGCACAATTAATCAATAAGTCCTCACTTATTTGGTGTTTATCTTGATTGCACCCCCCAACTATTTCCATCCTACATCTTGAAAAGGTATTGGAATAAGGTATTGCGTAGAGTATACTTTTAAAATATGACCAGTAAAACTTTAGGGTTATACTACCCCATTGTGTAATATCCAAGGCAATCAAAATACTTTATTTTCTCTCCCAAAATTTAATGGTGAAATAATAATATGGCAATAATACTAATAATATGGCATAATAATTTTCTATAGGACACAATTGAACAGGTTTATTCAGTACTTATATAATTTTATTATATATTATAAATTATAAATATATATATATATATATATATATATATATATATATATATATATATATATATATATATATATATATATATATAAGTTATGAGTGAGAGCAGGACAGTATTATTGTTAATTCCATTCATGTAAATGTAAACACTGTAAAACAGATAAAAGCAGGATTATCAGACCAAATAAAGCAGTGTGTTTCCAGAAGTCAACCAGTGTGTTTCTTTATAACCTTTTTCATTCTTTTTTTTTATTCGTTTTCGTGCGACATCGCTTAAGTGGTGCCGAAACCCGGGAGCCTAGGAGAAAAGAAGACCCGTGGTAAAGTAATTTTTTTTTTCTTCTTCTTTCTTTTGTTTTTCTGGTTGACTTCGATCATTAAGGAAGAATAATGCCCGAACCCGGATTAAGCGATATCCTAAGACCGGCATTGCTCACGGTGGATCCTCAACCACAACCGATTCCACAACCGCCAATGGAACCACAGGAGCCTATAAATCCGGATTTTCCGATCCTACCGTCGACTACTCTGGCGATGGCACGCGCAGACATTGCCGCGAGGGAGGCCAACCTTTTAGAGCGCATGAAGCTACAGAAAAGTAACGCGCGTGATTTAAGGAGAGAGATTAGCGAACTAGAAAGATTCAACGGAGAAGTAGGGGAGCTCAACCACTTCTTAAAAGGAGGGGATCGGATTATGTACTACATCCAGGTCCAGGTTGGGGCAAAGGATATAGAGGAATTAGATGCTACCAGGCTAAGGGCAGCCTTAGCGTGCCGAGTTAAAAGAAGCATCCTTAACCTTATTCAGGCGGACGAAGAGACACCCTGGCACACGATAAAGGAAAGGCTGAAGAAGGCATTTGGAGGAGGTCGCTGGGCTCCGGAGGAGGATATGCTCCAAATGTTCAGGGAGTATAGGAAACCAGGGCAATCTCATGGACAATACGCGGCAGTACTACTGGCACGATATAACAAGATTACCGAAAAACTGCGCGAGATAATGGAGACGGAGCAAGTAGAGGCAAGAATGGACTTTCTGTCCCGGATATTAAAAGTCCAGCTGGCCAGGGAGACGGGAAGAAAGGATGGACTGCCAAGGGATAAGACATTCCTGGAGTGTGCCCAAGATATCGTAGACTCAAGCGCTAGAGAAGAGGAGTCAAAATACAGTGAGGTAGGAGAGACAGGGTGGAGCAGGGTCACCTACCGCCGCCCAGATGCTATCCGGAGCCGTCCGAGATGGGATATGGGAAAAAGGAGAGATCCCGAAGGACATAAAAAGGAGAGGGCAGGTGCACGGGATAGGCGACCGGGAACAGAGAGGAGAAACGGGAGAAGAGAGGAGCGGAAGTGCCACGAATGCGGGAAAACGGGGCATCTGATGGCCGAATGTCCCCGCACCAGGTGTTTCGAATGTGGAGGAGAAGGACACATGGTGCGACAATGCCCGTACTTATACAGGAGGAGCCAATTACCAAAGCCCGAGCCCATGGAGGTAAACACACAGAGGTTGCGGAGAGGTCCCGGAGCAGCGAGGAGAAGCGACTCTTCCGGTGAAGAGACAGAGATTTCCGGAACATCAGAAACCGAAGGCGAAGGACCAGGGAGCAGTGGAGGCGAGCGGTATAGGAACCGGAAAGGCGTTCAGAGACGGACCGGAGCAGGGGATAGCAGGACAGCGGCTTTCTGAGGGGAGTGTCTGCAGAGAGGCGACCGCACCGAGACCTGCAATAGCGTGAGAGGTAAGTCCTGCTGGTTGCCAATCATTAGATTAAGAGGGGGAGTGCAGTGCTTGGTAGACACGGGAAGTTCCAACACCATTGTAACAAAAGGAGCGTTAGATAAGTTGTACGGGAACGAGAGGGTACTCCAGGTTCGTGAATGCAAATGTCAATTAATCACTCTTGGCGGGCCTTGCAAAGTAGAGGGAGAGTCAACTATTGAGATTGATCACTGGACGGGGAAGTGCGGGAATCTGAATGTCCACGTTGTGGGTGAGATGACCCGGCATTACCAGGTAATAATAGGGTGCGACCTATTAGAGCGGGTAGGAGCGAGGGTTAGAAACAACCGAGGTAAATGGGAGATTAGAATCGGATCGCGCACATACAGCTGTAGAGGGATTGAAAGGGGTCCGGAAACTCAGATAGGCGCGGTAAACAAAATCGAGGACTGGAAGGGGGAGATTCAGAGGGAGTTCCGCGATATTTTTTTTAATGAGGGGGATATTTTAGGGGTAACAGGCCGGACGGTTCACGAGGTTCCCCTGAAGCAAGATAGAGTTACGTACATTAAGGAACGGAGATATCCTCAAGCGCTTCGCTCCCATATCCGCGAGGAATTAATGAGCCTTAAGCAACAGGGGATCATCGTTGACAGCACGTCGCCGTATAACAGTCCCTTATGGGCGGTTAGGAAGAAAAGTCTACCAGGGGACGGGAAAGAACGGTACAGAGTGGTGGTAGACTACCGAAAACTTAACGAGAATACCATAGATGAGAGATACCCGATCCCGAGGTTCGAGGATATTTTAGATAGGCTGAGCGGAGCGACGATCTTTAGCACGCTGGACCTCAAAGCAGGATATCACCAGATTAAGATGCACCCTCGTGATCAGCATAAGACCGCGTTTAGCTTCGAGAGAGGGCATTATGAGTTTACGCGTATGCCGTTTGGCCTAAAAAACGCCCCAATCACCTTCCAGCGCTTGATGGACGAATTCCTCAGGGGTTTAGGAGAATCGTTTTGCCAAGTCTATATGGATGACCTCCTCGTTTTTAGTAGGACCGAGACGGAACACATTGAACATCTACAAAAAGTCTTCGCCAAGATTAGGGAGTTTGGGCTCAAGTTGTCGAAGGAAAAATCGACTCTGGGACAGGAGCAAATAACGTTCCTCGGTCATAACATCTCTAGAGAAGGGGTCAAGCCGGACGCGACGAAAGTGGAAGCGATTCGCAAGATGGCGGTGCCGCAGGATGTTAAGGGTATACGTCGCCTTCTGGGAACCCTCAATTACTACAGGAGATTTGTACCGGACATGGCAGCATATTTAGTGCCTCTTAACAGATTGCTAAAAAAGGGGTCGAGGATTGTCATCACGCCGGCCATCGAAGACAACATCCGAAGATGTATGGAGAGGCTTCAAGAAAAACCCGTGCTTGCGTTCCCGGATTTTCAGAGACCCTTTGCAGTAACCACGGATGCGAGTGAATACGCGTTGGGGGCGGTGTTGTCGCAGGGAGAGGCCGATGGGGAGCGTCCGATAGCGTATGCAAGCAGACGGTTGACCGATGCGGAAACAAGGTACAGCGCGCTGGAAAGGGAACTGCTTGCGATCGTGTGGGCAGTGGAGCATTTCCGACCATATATCTTCGGAAGGCAGTTCCGCGTTCACACTGACCACAGACCGCTCCAATGGATAGGGAAGCTCAAGGAGACCTCGGCGAGAGTGTCAAGATGGAAGGAGTTCCTGGCACAATACAACATGGAGGTTATATACAAGCCAGGGAAGGAGAACGTGGTAGCGGACTGGCTTTCTCGGGCCATTACAACAAACGCGGTAGAGGAGGTGGGCGAATCGTCGCGAGACGTGCGGCAATTCCTCAGTGAATGGACACCGGAGAGAGAAGGAGGTGAGGCAACGGGAGGACCAGAACCACCATCCGACGAGAGCTCTACAGAGGACAGACCAGAGAATATGGAGGAGCTGGATGAAATCATCAATGACAAGAGGCGTCAAGTGATTTGGAAAACGAGGACATCAGGGCTACTGAAGATCGATTTCGCTAAGTACGGGACGCACAGCGTTATTACGGTTTGGTCACAGCCCGGCGTTGGGGATGATCAAATTTGTAGAGTCCTCAAAGACGTGTCGAAACAGGGGAAAGTTCACCACATTTATGTAGGAAACGCCACGATCTGGGACAAAATCCAAAGGGTATGGAGGTCAGAGCGTATTGGGTTGGACTGCAGCTTTATTCGTTGTAAACGAATGGTGGAGACAATCCGCGAGGAGGAACGACAAAAAGAGGTAACCCTAGCTCATCACCAGGGAAAGACGAACCATCGTGGGGTTTCGGAGACGTTGATGGCATTACGGCGTAGATACTTCTGGGTCAACATGAAGAAAACAGTGAGCGAGATCATCGGGACCTGTGAAGTGTGCTTACGCACAAAATACGATCGACATCCGCCGAAGGTCATGCAGGAAGAGACGGCCACAGCAGAAGCGCCCCTCATGGATTTACAAATCGACACGTTTACCTGGAGGGGCTATAAATGGGTGACGATGGTAGACCTATTTAGTAAAGTCGCTATGGCATACCAGGTACAGGAAAGATCGGCGGATGCGGTGTTAGGGGCGCTACAGCGTTGGTTTCAATTTTACGGAGTCCCCGAACAGATATCATCAGACGGGGGTCGAGAGTTCGACAATGCAGCGATTCGGGAGGAGATGCGCGTGTTGGACGTTAGGTGGCACCTCAACACGCCGGGACACCCTAAAAGTAGAGGCTGTATCGAACGCCTTCATAGCACCCTAAGTGAGCACCTCCGGGTATATCAAGGGGAGAAGGGACTTGAGCCAGATGCCGCTATGACTAAAGCCATCGTCGCGTACAACCACTCGATCCACGCGGTTACGGGGTTCTCGCCGTTCGAGCTACTTTTCGGCTTGAGGGAGCGTCGGAGAGATTTTAGAGGGACCACGGACGATGAGAAACAGATGGTGACAAACCGCATGGAAATGCGAGTCATGTGGAAAAAGACTCGCGATAAGATTCGAGCCGAGAAAGCTAGGAGAGTGGCGCGAGAAAATCTGGCAATGCGGGACGCGACAGGGGGAGTGGCAATCGGGACGATTGTCTACCGGAAACTGGGGACCAATAGAGGGAAGGAACCATCCAGATACGAAGGACCGTTCCGGGTGACTGTCATCCGGGAGCATAACGTGGTTACCATCGAGAGCATGACCGCACCCCATAAGCGAAGGACGGTTCATATAGAACAACTAAAGATACCGGCAGTAGAACCCCCGGTTGAGACGCGTACTGGAGTATCCTCCCGGCAATAACGGGTACGGAAACTTATACAAGTTCTCGTATCGCCACCTGTAATCCCGTTGATAGGAGAGTGAAATAAGATTTTTTTTTTTTTTTGTTCCGTTGTCTGTTTCGTATTCCTACAGGATATTTAAAAGCTATGTATATTGTATTATGTATTTTCTTTCTTTAGTTTGTGGTTTTATTGTATATAGATCAGTGACGTGTGAAGTGTCTAGAAATTTTTTTTTTGTTTTTGTTGTTTTGTACAGGTTCTTTTAGTTTCTAAAATGTTACTATCCATTTCTGTTATTGTGAGAAGTTATGAGATTCTATTTTTCTTTGTTATATTATTATTTTCTCTATTTTATTTTATTACTCCGTACATAAGAGTTTCCGAGGATTGTTCGGAAACTGGCAGGGGGGAGTTATGAGTGAGAGCAGGACAGTATTATTGTTAATTCCATTCATGTAAATGTAAACACTGTAAAACAGATAAAAGCAGGATTATCAGACCAAATAAAGCAGTGTGTTTCCAGAAGTCAACCAGTGTGTTTCTTTATAACCTTTTTCATTCTTTTTTTTTATTCGTTTTCGTGCGACATCGCTTAAGTTATATATATATATATATATAAAGTTTACCAATGTATTAGCCGGTACCAAGGAACTATTATCTGCCATTTCATGTCGCACACTCAAATGAGACATGCGATAAGATGTTACACGATGTAAGGAAGTAGGAAAGAAATTCGTTGACTGGTAGATACTAATATAGGATGGAAATAGTTGGGGGTGCAGTCAAAAATAACACAACAAATAAGTTGAAACCTCAATTATTCTTAGGTATCATATTTTTTAATTCATTTTCCTTCATTTTACTTATGTAACTCCCCAGGAGTCATACAATTTCATTTTCATACAATTTTATTTCTACAATACAATTCTATCTTTATTATACTAAGTTTTCCATACTCATTATACTTATATCTCTTTCATTTTATAATTTTCTGTTTAGCTTGATTTCTCTCTTTGTATTTTGTTTGCATTATCCCCTTTCTATACATTTATTAAATAATCAGCTTTATTCATGTATCCTTTCATAATATATCCTTCACTTTTTTCGCTCAATTTTTCTATATCTCTATATTATGTTATGTTTTCTGTATCTCTATGTTATGTATTTTTACAGTAAATTTTGTTTTTGTAGGTTTTTTCTCATAGCCCTGAAGATGACCTACACAGTAGGTCGAAACGTCGGTACACATAAAATATAATAGGTTTCAATTTATTTGTTGTGTTATTTTCGACTGCACCCCCAACTATTTCCATCCTATGTAAGGAAGTAGATTTCATGCAGACCGGTTAATACACAAATACCTTTTATTCCAAAACCTTTTTAAATCATGCGCAATAGTGTGCTTGGGATGAAAATACTATATTGCGCAAGCTTGGATATAGTTATGACAAGATGTTGAAATATTAGCCCCTTTCCTACCTCACTGCCCCCGGTGACGAGCCTTGCTTCGAGGAATGCAATGACCGTGGTTGACGTTTCAGCTGGCTCACCTTGAAGCGACCGAGAAGAAAGTTCAACGGATTCCTCGCATTACCTCAACTGTTATGTCGCATAGCTGTGAGAAGTTACTCCTTTCAGATATTTTAAAATGATTATATTAGTTAAATGATATTAAATATAATAATTATTCCTAAATATTGATCAAATATATCGATTAAAGACTAAGGTGCTGACGACGGCATAACAGTGAGCTGTACGCTCATGTTAAAAAGATATTGGATGCTATGAGAAAAAGGAGAATTGCATTTCATGGCCACTTGTTAAGAATGAAACCCTTAATACGGGAAAACCAGATTTTTAACGGATATTGTTTTGTATTTAAAAGAAATTAAAACCAAACCTGCCTGGTTCGAGGATGTAGAAAAAGATTTGCAAATGATGGAGATTACTTGCTAGAATGTTCTGGAAAGCCACCGCATCAGGATGAAACTGTATATTTACGAGGGTTATCCTCACAAAAAAAAAAACATTTAAAATAAATCTCAAATTTGTGAGAAATTCGTGTTTGCTTTCTAAACGTCTTTTATCCAATCCCATATGGCCACCACCTAACAGGAACTTGTAATAAATGGATGTATTACATTTTGTTTTCAAAATGTCTCTTATTCCAAAAGTAGTTGAGTAATAATTTGTCCAATATTTCAAAGCTGAAATTTGTTGCGGTAGGCCTACTGATCAGCTTGAAAAAAAAATCTCGCTACTTTTGACGAAAGGATATGTTTTTATGCACCTATGAAATTGATGGTTATTATACTGTTTACCATAGTATAGTGTTGAGTATTTTTAAGATTTTTCCTAAGCGTGCACTCTTTTTTTAAAGCCAGTATTTAGCTAATTACAATTGTAATAGTTCAAGTTGTGAATTTAATCAAGCAACAACGGTATTATACTCATTCATGATGGAATTTACGTTCCGATTTGCATTGAAACTGCAATATCTTCGACTGGAAGACAGTCTGTGATAAAACGTTTATAATTACTAAAAGCAATGTGCCCAACACTCATGTCATTGTCTCAGGAGAGCCCTGGTATAACACGAATCTTGGACAATGTAAAAAAGCCATAAAGCCTGGTTATAAAACTCGAGATTTTGAACTGCCGCTTCTTTTCCCGGGAGTGCCTGTCAAGACTGCTAAGGTTGTATATGTCAAGAATCTTCTTGAACTTCACTTTGGAGCAAATTGGGCAGATATTGAAGATTTAATCTTTTATAAAAATAGTATTTTTGGAAATGAAAATCCAGAAAATGATACTGTGCAGTCAGATGATGCAAACGAAGGTGGACTTATGAAGGACGCCGAAGAAGTTTAAAAGAAATTTACATTGAGCAGGACTATTCCCTTCAATGACAACCATGTTGACAAGTTTATATTATTTCATAATAGTTTTGTTATTTTAAGGTTAGGCAAGAATAAACCTGTTTTTGTCAAGTTTTTTTATTCAAACTGTCCCTTGTCCTTCATTTTTTATTCAAACCGCCATTTATCCATCTTTTGGTTCCAAAACGACATTTATCCAAACTTTTATTTAAAATAATTAAATAACAATGTAAGATATCATTCTTGAATAAAAAACAAATAAATCCAGCATTTCTTTTTTAAATTAAGGAATCTATTTCCAAATTGCTATGCCCTAATTTAAATTCATAGGCTTTATTTCGTTGTTTGCCAAAATGTTCATGTTATGGTTAAAGGACGTTTTGGAAATGAACGACTCAGTTCTGAATGAATAAAAAATTATGAATTAATTTTAATGACTTAAGTCCTTCCGGTTTTGCTAATTCTCCATTTATTTACATATTTTCTTAACGATGTATAATCCTAGATAAAGTTTGTTTTTATATATGATTAAATATATAAGGGAATAAAAACGAATTTGGACGGTTTGGTGGCAAAAGGAATAAAAAAAGTAGATAAAGAGGCCCCCCTTGCTTTGGCCTCAATCCAGGTGACTGTTACTTCTCTAATTTACGATCCCCGATCGAACCACCTAAATCCCTTCTAAATCCGATAAAGACAAAAGTCGAAGGTTTATATATATTTATAACACTTTAGAAACCTCTCTACAATCGAATATTCAATTATAATGTCAGTACTACTACTACAACCCACGGAGGGTTGGGTCCAGTACGTGGTAGAGACTGTTTTATTTAAAGAGGAACGGTTGTGCACGGAGGCGATTTGTCCTAGATAACGCTCAACCAATATATCCCCCTTCCTATATCGGGTACCCAGTTTATAGAGACTGGATAAACCCTAGGAGTGTCCTAGATCCCATGGCCGCTTGTAGATTACATATAATCTGTCACCAGCGGGATTTGAACTCAGGACCTTCGGCACTACAGTTCTCTACCACTGAGCCACTCCGCTCCTTATAATCTCAGTGTAAAATTAAATAAAAGGCTTAACGAACCCGAAGGCTCGATGCCGATACCACCAATCTGTGTTTACAAACCTCCGTCCACGGAGCACCACCCAAACCCAAACCCGTTAGATCATTCCTAACGCAATCCTCCCACCTACGCCTCGGTCTACCCCTCAGACGCTTCCCAGTCGGTACAGCGCCTATTAACATCTTGGGAATTCGTTTGTTACTAAGCCCAGCAACTTTACATGCCCATTTTAATCTTCGCGACGCTATCACCTGAATAATACTTACCGGACCCATGCTTCGCAATTCCGCGTTATGTAATCTCCTATATTCACCAATGGTCTCATCCTTTTTTGGACCGAATATTCTACGTAACACCTTATTTTCGAATACCTGAAGGATGAACAACGTCTTGGAGTACCACCATTGGATAGTTTCTCTACTTGCCTTTATCTCGTGTCATTATTTATCTTTCATTATATTTACTTGATGTATCATATTTTAGAGTTGTCAATTTCAATAAATAAGTTATAAAATTGTATCGGGCCAAGTAGGTCAATGTAAATATACATACAAGGTGTAAATACTATAACTGTATAATTATTATTATAATTAAATTATTGACATTTTGTATTGAGCTAATTTACCCCATCTCGCTACTATCTTGATTAATAAATAAACTAATTGAAAATATATATAGAATTCTTGCTCGTAGTGCCAATATATGTGAAAAAAACAGACTAATGTTAATAATTTAAATTTAAACATTTAAAATTTAAATAATTCAGACAGTAATTAATTTAAAAATTCAAAAAAGAACACAGTTATTCAAAAGTTTTTAGTTTTCACTTATGTTGCCAGTCTACATGACTGCCTATTTATTTTTTTTATTTCGTATACAAAAATCATTTATGATTCAAAATCCTATCTCTCTTAACGCACCCTGTTTATATTTATTTACATTTAAAATTTATTACATAAATAATAATTTCTCGAATTGGAATTTTAACATTTCACCAAACATAAACATGAAACCAATTATTGAATCGAAGATTACGTAAAGAGAAGAGGTAATTGCTAGACAGTAAACACAAACCACAAGTGCCTGATGAAAATCAAACAGCAACCACTTATGTAAAATATTTTAATATTACCTCTTAAAGATTATTGGCGATTTCGCAATCCTTACCTGTAAGGGAAAAAAACAGAAATTATTACATCAAATAATAAAATCACTTAAAATATTATTACTTGTCATATATGTTATCTTATTTATTTATATATTTATGCTATCGCTGTTAATTAAATTTTACGAAACTTAAAATAAAAAGTTTTATCACATAAATAAAATAACTGTAAATTATTAGCCTTTTTATGGTGATTATTTTTTAAATATTTTTACTTTGAAGAGAAAAGAATTGTCCTGGCTTGGATACGAACCCTGGTAGCTCAGATTGCTAGAGCACTAGAGATCCAGAAGACCCGGGTTCGAATTCCGGCCAAGACAAATCTTTTCTCTTTAAAATAAAAATATTTAAAAAAAAGTAAATTATTAGTATTTAGCAGAATGAAGTCAACCAACACATATTTAATAGTTCTGAATATTTTAAAAGAATGTTACTATCACTTGATTCTGGTTTTTTTTATTTTAAGAAATCAAATTAATTAAAAAAATAATGAAGTGCAATGCTTTATTTCGATAAAATATACTAAACAACCGCATTTTGAAATGCAATTTGTTTAGTGACAATAATCTTGTTACAAAACTTCTAAATTTTGCAAAATTATTGTGTAAGTCTTTAATTTTTAGATAGATTGTATAAAATATTGAAAATTAGTAATAGATTAAAAACAAACAAATCGACTCCCGTCTTTCCATTCGAAGTTTGAGATTTTACCTGAAAAAAAAAATTTAAAAACCACGGTCCATCCGCCATTTTATTTCATTTCAAAAATTTAAAATGCTTGAACTGAATTTTCGAAAACTTATTTTTAAGTTTCTAGTTTATTTCAGTTTATCTTTTTTGTCTTAGGCACACCAGTTACATTAACTCGTTAAAAAGTAACAGGTTTTAATTATTAACTAACGTTAAATTAAAGTACCAGTTACTTATAATGGCCACTATAATGGTCGGAACAGAGTGGCTGAGTGGTAGAGTACTGAGTTGCCATGCCGGAAATAATTCAAATTCCGCTGCGGGCCATGACTTTTATTTAGTCTGTTTGCAGTTGTTGTGGTACAGATTATACAGATAGTATCTGATGATATCATACTATAATCGGATGATGCCTTTGAATGGGAGGCCTAATTTTTGCCTATCCGTGTTTAATTAGGATAGGGATTCTTGAACGAGTACTTGACGTCGCAAAGGCACGGGAGCCCCGTTTTACGTCCCTTCCGAAAGACGGCACAACTAAGGATTTTTTTACTCTCTTTTAAAAAATACTAAGGCAACTGCCGGACTACGAACCACAGGTAGCCCCATCTTGTAATGTTTTATCGCAAGAAAAAGCAAATAAATTTTATCTTGAATAATATTAATATACGAAACGTTAGTTTCTAATAAATACGTATCTTATCATTATTAAAGGAATCGATTCTTGGACCGATACCCGGACCGTTTTCTTCCCAAAATAAGTAGATGAAAAAAAATAAATAAATAAATTACTATATTTCATGTAGCATTTATTGAAACATTCTATATATTCATGTCTGTAGCTATGGTCTACTAAAATTCCAGAGCACAGTTTAAATTTAGACAGCGAGTAAAGAGTTATTTTAGGAAAGGTTTCGACACAAGAAGAACGTTTGTCTTCATCTATAATATATATATTATACATTTTACTGGCCATCTTCATCCATCAGTTCCAATAGGTTTTCCGTTTAATGACCTTGCCTCTTCGTATTTTTGTTTGGTTCGATGAAAGGTTTTTGAGTCATCGAGTTCAAAATTAAAAATAAACAAAAGAGGAGCTGGATGCCAGAAAGGAAACAATTCTTGGTAAGAAGGCCAGGATCAGGACATTCAGTCACCTAATAAAGGATATATATTTTATTTTTGAGTGGAAAATAGTTGACTAGATAATTCTTATGATGGATTGAATATATCAGGAGGTGTGGTCGAAGATAACAAAAAAAAGTGAAACTTATTTTTAAATTGTGCCAACGATATATCCACAGCTCCACTACAATAAGTGGTTAGTTCTAATTTTCTCCAAAATGAGTTTATTGTACTTAAATAAACGGAATCAAGTTATTTTCGTAGTGAATAAGGGGCTAAGTAAGGCATTGGCTTGAAAAGGAATTATTGTTTATATAACAACTCCATTTCGAGCCCAAAACTACGAAAACGATACGATTCCGGTTATCTGAAAGCAGTTAACTCTCTCTGGATAAAATCCGACTTATTCACCGGGGCTGTAGACATATAAGGTCAACTAATTATTATTCAAGATATGAATAATAATATAATAAAAGTTAATATAAATTCATTAAAAAATGTTGACTCTTCATGCTCTAATGGTACACTTTTGGTCCCATGGGGAATTACAGTGCATTCACCTGGTCAATATAACTGAAGCTGGCAAAAGTGTAGGGCTTAATGATGAACGAATTCTTAAAATGCTAATAAGTGAGTGGACCAAAACATAGATGGGAAGATTGCGTTAATGATGATCCGACTGATTTGGGTTTTAGTTGTAATAAGTCAGTAAAAAGAGATCAAGCCTTCAGGAGTTTCTAAGCGTTTTATTACTGTCATTTATATACATGTATGTGAAATTATAATTTCCTTACTTTAATTGATGGTTTGAATCTAAAGATAAATGTTTAAGTATTTTGTTTATTATTTGTCTCTTTTTATTCTCTTTATTTCCAGATCGGCTATTCCTAGCCTTACATGGTTTTTTTTAATAATGAAATTTTAAGATTTAACACATAGTGAAAGTGTGGGTTTCGTCTCATGCAAGAGACACCCCTAACTGTACATTATCAGATTATTTACAGAGAAGATGTAAATATATAATAGCGTTTTTTCATATAAAAGAATAATAGTAGTTTGAATATAAAGCATGTAAATAAGTAAACAAAAATAAAATTAATGTAATAATAAACAGAACTATAGTACTATAAAACGGAAAACTGAAAGAAAACAGGATTATATTACATTTTGTTAAAACGATTGGTGAGAAACGTTATCTATTGAGATCACATCAGAATATCTTTCAATAGTCTTGGTTTTAGTCTTGGGGATGAAATAGGTTCGCCTATGTTGAATGCTACAGCTCCTTGGACTCCTG
This sequence comes from Troilus luridus, assembly GCA_964056705.1. NCBI lineage: Eukaryota > Metazoa > Arthropoda > Insecta > Hemiptera > Pentatomidae > Troilus > Troilus luridus. Next base: position 600,926 of record OZ057415.1, read on the forward strand.
GTAATCCGCTCTTAAACTGGTTTAACGTTTTTTAATAAATTCATCAATCAACTCTAGGTTTAGCTCTCGGTGAAGTTGACTGTTTCGTACAAACCAAGGCGCGTTTACTGCGATCCGTAGGATTTTATTTTATTATTTGTCGATACATGAATCCTTTGCGCTTGCCAAACTGATGGTTCTTGTTTAATGGGTCTTCTAGGTAACTTGTAAAGCATTTACTCCCAAGCAATCACTAGAAAGAAATAATTTCACTAATGTCCAAACCAACATTTTCAAATCAGTACAATCCAAAAATTTTAAATATAAGTAGTATTTAGACGATACAAAATAACCCAAGAAAGTCAGAACAATTTAAAAATAATTACACGAAAAATTCCAAATGAGTAACGGATTCATAATTTAGAAAGTAGACCAAGACTATAAATGGCGACAGGTATTTGGAATATTTATCCAACACAGGTGTCAGTAATAGCTTTCTATTTATCTCTAATGTGACTATTCGTTAGAACACCTGTAATCATTGTTGCTCCTCTAAAATTACGGTGGCATGGCAAGAAAACGACGAGGTGTTTGTAGAAATCCAACAATCGACACGATTTCCTAAGTTATTAGTAATTAAGAAAATTATATACTATGCTATGAAGCGAATTTTGCATATTTCATTCTAAGTATTAAAATTTTACTATAACTTTTGCATGAGATATCTATCTTTTCCATTGATATTTTTGGAATTATATAAGAAAAACTATTAAAGTATATATAACTTTAACAGTTGTAATAGCTAAGAGCTAAATAAGTAATTAATTTAAAAAAAATAATTTAATAAAAAGCCTATACCACTACAACTCAGAGAGGTTCTTGAGTTCAGTAGGTGGTAGAGACTGTACTGTTTCTTAGAAAACGATTGTGCTGAGAGGTTATCTGTCCTAGATCACGCTCAAATGCCATATTTTTCCCACTTTTTTTGAGATTTTGTATTACCAAAAAATAATATTAATTATAATAATAAAAAATTTAAAAAAAGATTTTCCGAATTTAATTTATTTTTGTCACACCCCTTAATCCATTTCCACTAATTTCTTATCCCGCTTAACCCAAAAGCTATAGAAAGATGTAAAGTTCGGATCAGGGATATCTGAAAGTTATTTATCTTTCTACAATATTAAGGCGATTTCAGTGGCCATTTTATTTTTTTTTTTTTTTGTAAAGTGGGACGGACCATAACGAAGACACCAGTCATTTTATTCCCAATATTATTCTATATTCCACTTAAGAGCTAAATATAAATAATTAATTTAATAAAAAGCCTATACCACTACAACTCAGAGAGGTTCTTGAGTTTAGTAAGTGGTAGAGACTGTACTGTTTCTTAGAAAACGGTTGTGCAGGGAGGGTCCTACATCACGCTCAAATGCCAGATTCTTCCCACTATTTTTGAGTACCCACTTTGTAAAGGGCTAATGAACAAAATAAATTTAGTCTTGTCAGCGCGGACAGAGACAATTCCCCTATATACTATATTTAGTATTCATATTTAACAATAAGCTCGAACTTACTAAAACGTTTTTGTATTCAATCTACACACAGCTTCAATAGCAATCACACAAACCTATCTAACCTAGTGAGAGCGGGTCAGTTAAGTATGTTGAGCGCTGATTTGCTATTACAAGAGTCCCAGGCTCAAATCCGGTTGTAACAGATAAAATATTTTATCTGTTAACAGCCACGGTGAGCACTGTGAGGTCTGTAGACCCACGAGGGGCTCACCCAGCCTCTATAAAGTGGAGAAGCTTGGTTGGAGGAAAAATCATGTTATTGAGTGTAATCTTGAACAAATCGAAACAGTACAGTCTCTAACATGTACTAAACCCAAGACCCATCATGGGTTTTACTGGTACATTTTTTTTTTCTCGAGCCCTGTTCAATGGACAATGGACCCATGCATTATTTATTATTATTATTATGGACCCATGTATTATTTATGTAATAATAAGATGTTTACTGAAAAAGGGAAAGGTCAACAGAGACATTAAATAAATGTTAATACATTAGCGGAAAAATCCCAACTAAAAACCTTAAGTCTCTAAACTAAAACAGGAAATTGAAAATACCTGTCCAATATTTCGCCTATTCAGGCATCCTCAGGGCAGAGAGGGAATAACAGCAAAGCAAAACATGAATAATGCACCCAAAACACACATCCCACCACCCCCAAGGCTCAAATGCAACTACTGAATCAAAGGGAAGGTTACTAGATTCCCAGCTGGCTAAGGTTAGATAAAAACAGCTCATAAATACTCCAGAATTTGAAACATCAATATACACTCACCAAACCCCAAAAAACACAACAGGAAAAAAAAATAAAAAAATTGACCTTTCGCTTTTTCAATATATATGTTGTGGAAAGCCATAAGTCCACTAGTTTTTTGATAAATTCTCTTCTTTTTTTCTTTCTTGCGCTTTTACTTTTATTTTTTCATATGGTTTTTTTGTCTCCTGTTCTTGTGTTGTTTTTATTATTTATTTTATTTTGTTTTCCTGTAACCTTAGCCAACTGAGAATCTAGTAACCTCCCCTATGATTCAGTAGTTGCATTTGAGCCTTGGAGGTGGTGGGGTGTGTTTTTTGGGTGGATTATTTATGTTTTGCTTTGCTGTTATTCTCTTTCTGCCCTGAGGATGCCTGAATAGGCGAGATATTGGACAGGTATTTTCAATTTCCTGTTTTAGTTTAGAGACTTAAGGTTTTTAGTTGGAATTTCGCCAGTAATGTATTAACAATAAGGTGTATATATAATTTTTCTAAATAGCTAAATAATGCCGAATTTGTATAAAAATTGTAAATAGAAAATCGTATCAGGATTAAGGAATGTGAAAGGGTTGCACTAAATGAGTCACATCGGGTTTATCTCTCTCGCTTTACATTTTGATACCGAATTCGATAACCTAGTTGTTTCGGTGACAGACCTCTTTAATGGATATCTTTCTAAGTATGATGAAACACTTTAAGATTATTAAACATACTTATGACTCAACAAAGAAATACATTTACAAAAGAATGATTCAGCATTGAATATGAATAACGAAAAAAAAATCGATACGATAAATACTTTTATATATCTTTGATGAGCGGTCATAAGGGCTTAAGTCAAAATAATTCCATAATACAGAATCAGGAATGATCAGACATGAAATAAATGTATGCCTCAAATAGAATTACTACTATATTGTTTTATAAAAAAAAATTACAAATAATATCAATAATTAGATTTTACATGTTTTGAACTGTGCTGTTGCTCTCCTAAAAAATTCAAAATTTTGACTAAAGCCCTTATGAGCGCGCAACAAAGATATATTTTTTCAATGTTTAAGCAACATTATTAATATTCTCTGTATCCTCTAGTTTGCATCAAACTAAAATGAAATTCTCCTAAATGCATTCGGCAACTTCTTATTTTATCACTGATTTGTTTGGAATTAAGGCTGATGAATTTAAAATTGGCATAGAAAACTTTGGTTTCATAAATAAATAATATAAAAAATAATATTGTAATTAAATAAATAAAATGTAAAAGAATAATAAGATATTTAGCAATGTGTAGTTTAGCGATTTTTAAGATATAGGTGTTTTTTAAATAAACTAAATATGAGATTGTTAAGTGGTCATTTATTTTTCAATATAAATTGATTAATATCATATAAATAAACCGATAAGAAATTCCAATTATAATTAAATTAACAATAAAATAAAAATAAAAATTTATCACCCAAATTAAGAGGTTATACATTTATAAGTATTGCTATTAAATAAATAATTTAAATTAAATTATATACTTGTAAAGTTAATGATATAATTTCATCAAAATTATATGAAAAACTGACAATTGATTGAGTAAATTCCGAGTGCTGGGTTACTGTATGTAATGTAGTGGTCACCTGTGGTCTAGTGATTAACATAACAAGCTTTATGTCTCGTTTTCAAGGCACAAGAATTTTTTTAAATGGATTAAAAAATCCTTGGGTATGCCGTTCTTTGGAAGCTACGTAAAATGGGGAGTCATGTACTAGTTAAAGATCCCTTGCCTAAATAGACTTGGATAGGCAAAATGTAGGACCCCACTGTTGCTACGCCTAAAATGAAGGAATCCTCAAACTAGGCCGAGACTCCACACCACTTCAGGCTACTTCGACATTTATTAGACAAACGCTCTAAGTTCCCAATTAATTTTAAAATACTCAAACACATGACTATTATGAGACCTATTTGGACTTACAATAGTAGGCTAGATCTTTGGGGCTCCACTATGCCATCGAGCTCCTCGCGTACAATTCTTACAACAATCCAAAATCCTTCGTAAAATTCTCAATGCTCCTTAATTCGTAAAGAATACAGTCCATAATGACCTTAATGTCCTATTTGTTACAGATTTGGCCGAATCCAATACCAAAACTTTTCATGACAAACTTTATTCCAACTCAAACCCACCAGGTTCAAATCTAGTTGAACATCCCTTTGATGATGAAATGATAAACAAAAGCTTTCTAAAGAGAAATTGATTTTTTAAAAAGTAACGTACTTTTAGAACCAATCTCTAGCACTATACTTATATTAATATACGAAATATGGAGTTGTACTATTTGGAAGGCTGCTTTGAAAAAAATCATACATTATTTTCTAGACAACACAATAACAAATTTCAGAAGATTTCCACCATAATGTAATATGGAGGATGGAAATTGTTGGGAGTGCAGTAAAAATATGCACACAAATAAGTGAATACTTATCTTTTATTTATGCTGACGTTTCGACCTACTTTGTAGGTCATCTTCAGGGCTATGAGAGAAAACACAGAAAAACTAAAATATCTATACAAAAAAATAACAGTAACCAGAATATAATAAAATAAAAATATAATTCATTATATATTTTTACATATTTATATTTATTATAATTATTTTATTATATTCTGGTTACTGTTATGTATTTTTATAGATATTTTTTTATTGTCTGTTTTTTCTATCATAGCCCTGAAGATGACCTGAAACGTCGGGACAAATAAAAAATAAGTATTCACTTATTTCTGTGCATATTTTGACTGCACCCCCCAACTTTTTTCCATCCTCCATTAGATCTTCCAGTCAACTATTTTTCTCTATATAATGTAATATGATTTTTTAATGAAGATCTGTTCAAGTAAATGACTACTACAAGTGATTATTGAACTGATCAAGAACAGATTTGCGCAACTAGATGTTGCAACAACAAAGCGAAATATTCTGCGGTTAACTTCAGAGTTACGCAAGAGGCGAACGGACGTACGTTCATGCGTACAATAAGTAAATATAAAACTTTCCACAAAATATGGGTAAAATTGAACGAGTTATATCAAGGAAAACGTAATAAAGAAAAGACAAATTTTGTTTTACTCCTGAGAGAATATAATTCAATATGTATCATTAAATTAAGTGAAAATATGTACCCGGATTTTATGTCGTTATATGTATTATTTTTTGGTAATCTTGAACGGTCTCCAATTGACAAAAATTATGTCAAGGAACTATCTTATAATACAGTAACTGCTCTTCTAAAATACGACCAGAGCTGTTTTTCTGCTTATGTGACTAATAATGTTGAGAGGTTTCAAAAAATAAGATAAAAAAATTGTTGTGATCCAAAACTAGGTTATACCTACAAACACGATATAATGTGACATATTTTCATATGTTTTTTTAAAAAATATTTTGTTTTATTTTATTTTAAATTATATACAATTTTTTTCATATGTTGTGTCAGCGTAGCATTACTGATCCATACGGCCATGTACAGCTTTCGACCACAGCAAATCATTTTCTTTCAAAACTCAAGAAAGGAATTATTGTAATAACAATAGCGGAAATGGATTGAGGAGATGTGAAAAGATACGTTATATTTGGAAAACCATTTTATTTTATTTTTTATTATTATAATTAATTTTTTGTGATTACCAAAAAATAATATTAATTATAATAATAAAAAATGATTTTCCGAATTAAACGTATTTTTTTCACATCCCCTCAATCCATTTCCACTAATTTCTTATCCCGCTTAACCCAAAAGTTATAGAAAGATGAAAAGTTCGGATCAGGGATATCTGAAAGTTATATATTTCTACAATAGCAAGGCGATTTCAGTGGCCATTTTATTTATTTTGTTATTGTTTAGTGGGACGGACCGTAACGAAGACACCAGTCATTTTATTCCTAAAATTATTCTATTCCACTTCTTCTCATCTCTTACCATTCTATCCTCTGGATTCGGAACTCAAAACTCCTTGAATAATTTAAAGATAGTTAAAACAAAATATAGGTACTAAAAACAACTAATCTAGGTCGGTTTTATATCTCAAGTCAGGATTGTGCTACAACCAATGAGGGAATATACAAACTATCTCCGGGCAAGAACAGGCAGTGCACTGCTCACTCCTGGCCATCAGTCACTGCTCTTTCTATAATGAAATCTGCTTCATAAATTATGGTAATATCTAAATTAATTTAATTTGTAATTTTAATTATAAAGTGGAATAAAAAAAACTGTGTCATAAAAATTGAATTTAACTGATGAAGAAGGCATATACTAGTACTCGTAATTTTTAAAATGGGGGGTTAATCCGTTAAGCGGGCAAGGTATAAAAAGGTGTATTACTTAGTGATATACTGATTATACTCACATACAAAAACATATAATCATAATGTGGAACATTATAAATGGGTCGTCAAAAATTGTGTTTACTGATAAAGGACCCTGAAATGGGTGGAAATGAAATGAAATAACTGATAATTTGAAATAATTACCGAAATATACATAACCCATAATTACATTATTTTTCCATACAAAACCTCACGAGTATTTATACTATTGGAGAATAAACAGTTAAAACTTTTTATACCTCAACTCGAAGCGACAACCTGGGGAACTGATACCAACAATTAAAATGGGAAATGTATTCTCATTCCTTGAATTTTATTCATTTTGTTTTTATTTATTCACTGAGAACAATTATAATTTTTTTAAATAAATATTAATCGAAGCATTTGAATAGATACGTCAATTTAAAAATAAAATTCATTTTATCAGTTATGGTTAGGGGTGGTTAGGTGGTATTGTATGCATATGCTGTTTACAGTTTTAGTAATAAAATCTGGAAAGAATTTAAGTTTTTTAAATATTCATAACAAATACCATTCCACTCGTCGACACAAAATCCACTCGTTCGTCCGCCTTCCTACTCTCTGTTACCTGGACTTGATAAGATGGATGTTAGATTAAAAAGATAATGGCCAAGAGACCTACTCAACTATTGATATTTCCAAATATTTTTATTTTGAAAAGAAAAGATGATGGGGAGCGACTCCGCTATCTCAATTGGTAGAATGCTGTCACGGAGAGATAGACGACCCGGGTACGAATCCCGGGCATTCCAAAACTTTATGTTCCTGTAGAAAAGTAAAGAGAATAACACTTGGATCAAATTTGCTGGATGCGCAATTGCGCAGATTCAAATGAACATTAATGAAAAATTTTAAAAAAAAATTTTTGTAAATAATTTGGAATAATATTAAGTAAGAAAATATTTTACAGTAGATGTGAATACAGTGCAAGGGAGTACGCTATCAGAAGATAAGGCATCAAATGATTACAGGAGCTATGATACATCACAACATTTTATCTACGATTTGACTAATACTCTGAGCGATCCTGATACGATGTAAACACTTCTGGCTAACATCTTAGACTGTTAACATCCATTTCATTATTTAGCGTATTATTGTGTATTTATTTACAAAGAGAATAATACAACAAGAGACGAAACAATACAATGACGACCTCAAGGCCAGATGATTACATAATGAAAATTCATTCCTCTGCAATCAGCTGTGCCAGCAGCTACTGTTTCCATGTCTCCGACAATAATTATTACAAATTTATACTTCCCTTTCTATAACAAATTCATTAATTTAGAAAAATATTATAAAATCCATAAACAATTCAACTTTATATCTACACCATCCAGGAATAACTGGTTAAGTCCAGAGAGTATAAATTACATAGTTTTATTCTCGTAGTTTTCGGCTCGAAATGAAGTTGTAATATAAGAAATAACTCCTTTTCAAACCAATGTCTTACTTAGGCCCTTGTTCACTACGAAAATTTACTCGATCCCGCTTATTTAATTACAAGAAACTCCCTTCCGAAGGACTGCATAACCAAGGATTTTGTACTCCCTTTAAAACATCATGAGGCCACCTTCCGGTGCATCGAACCAGCGATCTTGGGCTTAGTAGGTTATTATTAGGCTAACCACAAGACCTCAGGCCGCCTTATTTATATTTAACAACTTGTTTATAAAACTGTTATATTGGTACTTGTGTATTAGATGCCCCACCAGAAAAGGCCAATGCGCAACCAGTTACATTTTATAACAGTTACATTTCTAACAGTTACCTTGGATAACCTTCTTAAATATTTTTATTGGCGTTAGAATTGGCATAACATAACACGCAATATAATAATAATGGAAATAAATAAATAGAACTAATAATAATATAATTGAATATATAACAACATAATGAAATATATAATATAAATAAATATAATAATAATATTAGAATGCAAATGGAAAAAACCACAAGCAGAGCCTTATGTTTCAAATCTGATGTAAAAAACAAACAATTACCAGTCGACGTTTCGCCCATTCAGGCATTATCAAGACACAAAAAAGAGTAAGTTCAATCACATCTCAAAACAGAAGTGCAATACATCCCAACGAATAATCGCTCCAAAGGCTCATAACCTGAGACCGCACCTCCACCTCAAGATGTTCAACCCAAAACTCTATGACGTTCAACCAAAATAACACGCAATGTAATAATAATAGAAATAAATAATGGAGTATATCAACAATTTAAAATAAAAACAACCCCTAACCACCAAACAAACAACAAATCAGCAACAAACAAAAATTAGGATACAACAACTACTCTAGAACACAGGAAGAAACAAAGAAGAATGAGTCTGTAAACAATGTAACTGTAACTGTTATAAAATGTAACTGCTTGCGCATGCGTACAACATTGGCCTTTTCTGGTAGTGTATCTAATTCACAAGTACCGTTATATTTAACAAATGAATAAATATATAGACCGAACTTACATACACCTATAACATGTATCGAGATTTAATTTCTAAAAAAATTTATTTTGAAGAGAATAGATTTTCCCCCGGCCGGGATTCGAACCCGTGTCCGTGGCAGCGCTCTTAGCATTTGAGCTACTAGGGGAAATATTTTCTCTTCGTAATAAAAATATTAAAAAATTTAAACAATTATAAAAAGAGATTTAATTTCATTTGTAAGTACAAAGACATGTGCAATAACCAATATCTAGTACTCTATGCTATTTATAAAAAAATATAAATACTTTACATAGACTTCAAAAAAAGTTAAGGTTAACTTTATGTATCTATTTCGCAGGTTGTCGCTTCGAGTTCAGTCACAACATTTTTTATCTTTTCTGTGGGATATAGGCAGTCTGGGGGTGCAGTCAAAATAAGACAAACTTATTTATTATAAGTGCCGACGTTTCGACCTACCTTGTAGGCAGTATTCAGGGCTGACAGAAGGCTGGAGCTACTCTGACTTTTTCCTCTCTGCTCACAGTAGCTCCAGCCTTCTGTCAGCCCTGAATATGGCCTACAAGGTAGGTCGAAACGTCGGCACTTACAATAAATAAGTTTGTCTTATTTTGACAGCACCCCCAGACCGGCTATATCCCACATCAGATCTTCCAGTCAACAATTTTCCTCTCAATCGTTTGATCTTTTCATTCGGAATAATTACACAACTTTATGTATTATTGGTTGTACAATACAATTCGACATATCTGTTATTCTATTTCTAACATATTATTATGTTTTTAATAAAGCCATATTTTTAGTTGTATCGTGTTTGAACGTGAGGTTTTATGGGAATAATGACATAAGTTACAATAAAAAAAGCTTTTAAAAATTTTCTAATGGTTAATAAACGTGGAAGAAAATGGTCCGGGAAGAGATCAATAAGTTTTTCTGAATATCAAGAGTATTTATTCAGTAGCCAACGTTTCGACCCACTCTGTAGGTCTTCTTCAGGGCTAAATATACAAAATACAGACAATTTAAAATCACAAAATATTTAAAAATAGGTTAAGCATGGTAAAAACAAATGTTAAAATACAAAGGTAGGAAAAACAAAACATACTATAGAATACAATAAAAAAACAAAAACAGAAAGTGCTAAAAATTAAAGAATAAGGTAATCTAAATTCAAATGGGATAAATATTAAAGTGAACATACAATAGTATCAGTTATCTGAGTCGTGAACAAAAAAAAACCAAAAAAAAAAAAAACCAATAAATAATAAACGAATTTCAATACTATCATTGCAATAGGAACGTTTTGCTTTACCAACACCCAATATATATTTTTTGAACTCGCATGGAATTTTCAAATCCCTCTATTGAAAAATTAGGTTTTTTGAGTTATGCCGTGGATTTTTTTGATGAAACAATATATTAGAAAAAGTTTGAGTAACTATTATGTTAAAAATATTTTGTTTTTTCAGTCCAAACCAAGTATTAGCAATAGGACGTTACTGAATGATCTCATACTGATAGTAGGAGCTCTATAATTCACGGAGCCCTGTGCGATACAATATTGCGAAGCCCATTCATGATTTCGCGAAGAGTTATGAAATTATACACACTCATTAGCTTTATATAGCCCAGAGATGATCTGTTTCGGGAACACATGAGTTTGCTGACCCTGAACTGCCATAATCGTTGGGTCTAGGCCAGTTTTGTAACTGTCCTTGAACCCGGGTATACGAGTTTGAAAAAACGCTCGTGTCAGAGAATCGACAGAGCTAAGGCTAAATCTAATGGAATCTAAAGACTACCACTTCGAGGTGTCGAAGATCATTGCCTATATCTTTGTCAATATTTATTCAATATTTCGGGAGATGGATCATATTGGATCTAGGACCCTCCTGGGGCCAACCCAGCCTCTATAAAATATTATAAAAATAGGGTACCCAAAATAAGAGGCAAAAATCTTGCGGTTGAGCGTGATCTACGACAAATAACTACCCTGCACAACCATTATCCAAGAAACAGTACAATCTCTACCATGTACTGAACCCCAGACCCTTTGTAATGGGGTACAAGTACGGTTGTATGTGTACGGGTTGTAGTGGTACAGGTAAGAAAATAAAAAAAATTATTAAATATTAAAATGAAAAACTGGGTATATTAAACCTTATGGTACTTAAATATTTTTCATAACCCGTTTATCCTAGACTATAATAAAATGGATAATTATTTAAAAGTTTAAAAAAAACAATTGTCATGTCTGTGTAATAGATTTATGCTTCTAATTATTCAGTTTAAATTGCGCTAATAATCATTTTACTTGTTGCCATAAAAAATATTTTAAAATTGGCAGTCCTCGTGACACTCAGAAGTGAAAACTGAAAACTTTTTTGCTAAAACCAGTTTGAACACACTCATTACAAATTTACGACATCGCTATGCAGTTTCAGATGAAACGACTAGAAACTTTTCATTTTAAGACACTTAGACTAACCACAAAAGCACCTTGGTAAGTTAATAACAACACTTTACATAGCGAATTAATAATACCAACAGTAGACGAACATACTACAAACATTTTCCAGAAAAATTACCCGACCACCCAAACCCATTGATAGAAAATTCGCCAAGGCGTATATTCCTGAAGACACGAGAACGAAAAGAACGCGGACGAGAGATCTGTTGTCACAAGAATATTAAACCAAGCCACGGGAGAGCTTCCGCTGGCTACTGTTCTTCTTCATGAGGAGAGGCATTCATTTGTTCTATTCTACTGACATTCAATTTTCTGATCCTCAATTGTTTTCACTTGACATCTGTAGATACGATTATTAAAAAAAAATATTTAAATAAAAATTCCTAGGAATAATTCTTTTTATTTTTCTAAACCTGACTAGAGATTAAAAATATTTCTATTAGGGTATTAGGCGATTCAGTGTTTGAAACTCCAATCAGTTTTGTAAATATAAATATTATTATTGCATTGAATATATATTTTCTTGGTAAACCTTAGGGTAATCTTAATACGACCAACTTTTAAAATTACATTTTCACTCAAACTGATTTCAACTTACATTAGTATATAAACAAATCTAGTGGAGATGTTTTTTAAAAGTAATGAATATTTTCGCGCGTCTCCATAAACAATTGAAATAAAATATTTTAAAAATCTTAATGTCGGAATTGGAGAATTAAAATCAATTCCAAAAAGTCCCATCAAATTACCTTTACCCTTCGCCGAAAACCCATGACTTCCTGTCCTACTGTATCCTTTAATAGTACTCCACTTATCCCTGTTGAACAGATCCGCTACCTAGGACTCAACTTAGACAAACGTCTAACTTGGAACCCTCACACAAGACTGAAAAGACAAGAAACAGCTCGACGCTTCCGACTACTTCAACACATACTAGACAAACGCTCAAAGCTTCAAATCAATTACAAAAGACTTATTTATGTTACTGTTATAAGACCTATATGGACTTACGGAATTGAACTATGGGGCTCCACCAAACCATCAAATTCCTCTCGTATTCAATCCTTGCAATCCAAAATCCTTCGCAAAATCCTAAACGCTCCTTATTTTGTCACAAATAAAACCATCCATAATGACCTGAACGTTCCATATGTTACCGATTTAGCCCATTCCAGATACATATCATTCCATAATAAACTCCAGGCCCATCCAAACCCACTAGTTTCCATCCTTGGTTCCAATTCCATCCCGGACAATCCTCCTAGGCGTCTGAAGAGAAGGTGGCCTCGAGACCTTCTATAATAGAAATGTAATTAGAGTGCTGCCAATGGGTAGTGCCTCTACACGTCCTTTCATGCATTTATTTATTCATACAGCCTTTGTACTAGATGTATATATTACAGTTGTACAATTCAATAAAATAATTTAAAAAAAAAAAATCTTAAGACGTGCGAAAATATTTATTACTTTTAAAAAACCTCACCACTAGATTTGTTTGCATACTAATGTAAGTTGGAATTAACAGAATAAGAAAATTTGACAACATTTATTTTATGTAACCGAAATTTAAACAGTACCAGTTTTGAAAGTATAGTATGTACAACATTTAGCAATTTTGTATGAGGCTACCCCAGCCTTTTAAAGCGAGTATTCAAAATTGGAGTAAACCTGGCGATTAAACATGATCAAGATCAAAGCACCTCCCTGCACAACCGTTAGCTTGAAAAGGAGAAGAAATAGTGCAAGTATCAAACTAAAAAAAATATTTTACAAATACTTATTACTGGTTTTGATCATCATAAATGGTGGGAAAAAACCTGTACCACTACAGCTGTGGTTCAGTACATGGTAGAAACTATACTGTTTCATGTGCAGGGAGGTGATTTTTCCTTATCCCTTATTTTGGGTACCCACTTTATAGAGGCTGGGTGAACCACAGGAGGGTCTAAGATCACATATGATCCATCTTCGGCCGCCTACAGACTAAATAAAAGTCTTGCCAGTAATGGTATTTCAACCAGGATTTTCAGTATGGATACTCAGATGGTAATTTGTTAGCAGGAATGAAATTATTTATTTCGTAAATTTTATATAACACTTTATAATTTCCTTGTGAAACAACTGTGTTGGTGAAAATTCTCGTTTCCCGCATAACTATAATACGTTTATGTGCATAGGGTTTAAATTTCATAATTTCGATTGATGTAACATTTTGGTCACAATATGATAACAGAATATGATAACTACACGAAGGTGATAATAAGTTTTTTTATTAATAATTATTTATTCACTTAAAATGAATTAATTTTAAATACAATATGTAACAGCGTTATATTACAAAAAATAATATATTAACTTTAAGAAATCGTTGATAAACTCCAAGTAATATTTTACTAGAAATATCTAGATTGAATTTTATCTCCCGGAAAACAGTGAGGAATGTAGAGGCATCTTGCTGACTATCATCTCTCGTATTCAGTTATTTACTTATTTTTACAAAATATTTAATTAGCCATAATGATTAAATAATAATTTTAAGAAACTTTAACGTCCATTTTGGCCATCATTGTATCCATTTTGACTAGTTTACTTAGGCAATCTTTACTATTATTTTTCAAATACATTGTTAGTATAAGTAATATACGATAACTATATCTACAGCCCGGGTGAATAAGTGGTTAAGCCTAATTTTCTCCAAAATGAGTTTTTTGTACTTAAGTAAGCGGAATCGAGTTATTTTCCTAGTGAATAAGGGGCTAAGTAAGGCATTGGCTTGAGAAGAAGTTATTGCTTATATTACAACTCCATTTATAGCCAAAAAACTACGAGAATGATACGATTCCACTCCATCTGAAAGCAGTTAACTCTCTCTGTGGACAAAATCTACTTAATCACCGGGGCTGTATATTGTAGATATAATATATAGTCGCTGTCAGAACAATACCGCCTATGCACACTTTGGGCGATTTTAGAGGAGAGAAAAAAAACCGTGCCGAATGTAGACTTACCAACTTTTTTCAGGACTATTGAAGAGAAGTATCAATAAATCATACTCTGCCATGTTTCTGACCTTAGTCCAGGATCCATGGTCCATAAGGTGATTAGTATCAAGCTGAATCTTCGTGGATAGCTTCGTTTCGATAAGACGCCCAACAATTTCCTGTGCGAAAATTCTCGATTGTGGTAGCTAACAGAGGTAGCAAGGATAAAATATGTCGATTTGATGATTCTCAAAAATTTATTGCTAACTGTTTTTTTGTCAAATCTCAAGATAATTATCTAAATTATTTTAACAAATATTTGTCCTACAAAATGTAAGGTTTGATCAAAGAGTCTCCTCCTTCCAACATGTATCGATAACGAGGTCATCAAAAATGATTACTAACCAGTAGTTTTTTTTAAATTCTTCTTTTTTGACTTCGTTATCGATACATGTTGGAAGGAGGGGACTCTTTGATCAAACCATACATTTTGTATGACAAATATTTTTTCAAATAATTGAGATAATTATCTTGAGATTTAACAAAAAAAACCCAGTTAGTAATAAATTTTTGAGAATCATCAAATCGACATATTTTACCCTTGCTACCTCTGTTAGCTACCACAATCGAGAATTTTCGCACAGGAAATTGTTGGGCGTCTCATCGAAACGAAGCTATTCACGAAGATTCAGCTTGATACTAATCAAGTGAAAAAATGGACCATAGATCGTGGACTATTAGTGTGTAATTCAAACTATAGAATGCGTTACGGATACTAACTCATTTTCATAAAAAGGTGTAGATAGGCGGTATTGTTTTGACAGTGACGATATGTAAATTCCCTGACGACAGAGCCTGATATAAATTATTTGTTGCCATGACGACCACCCTGCTGTTGAGTGTGTAACCTTCAACAGATTGTTATGCGTGATTAGGCTGGATATTTGTCTTGAAATATAATTATTCTTTTCAGAGTAATAAAATCTGGTATTACTCCAGCCTACTTTTATTGACCTTACATAAATATTATAAAAAACGTCATGCAAATAGTTATACTGGCAAGTTTTATTTTAAATTAGTTTTAGTTTTGGAACCGATGAGATCTGGAGCATGTGCGGTCTCAGGTCCTTGTTAAAGATCCCTATTCTAATTACAGATCGATAGGCAAAATTTAAGATTAATATTTTAGCATTGTCAGGTTAGCTATAGCAGCTTAGACACAAGATTTTCTATTCTTTCCTTCCTTTAGATTTAGGATTACTTTATTTATCTATTGATTTAATAGTTTTACGATTAAATTGTACAAGAAAGCAATTTATTTTGTTATTAACAATTTAAAAAAAACCAAAGTAAAAAGTTTATTACCGGTTGTATGCAAGATATATACACACATAAATTGTGTGTGTGTAAACATTGCTAGGAATTACGTGTTGGTGCAATAATAATGTCCAGGAATGCTATTACAGTGTCATTACAGTGACTGAAGGATTAGAATCAAGGAAAAAATTTACAATTAATTATTTTAGTACAACTCATAACGTACAATATGGTATTTTATTATACTTGATGATGTACTCATCCCAGGTTTTAGTTCAATTAAAGATAACTTTTATCAACCACTGATTTATATTTATTTTATATTATAATACAAGAAAGACATCTCCACAAAAGATATTATTAGATGCTTGAAAATGGTAAGTTAAAATAAAGGAATCGTGCTAAAAACCATCTTCTACAGGTTATTTTCTTAAGAACTTATCATTTATTTAAAGTAATAAATGGTAATTTAAAAATACTTGATGTTCTATCCGATTTAGGAAAACATTTTTTGGAATTAATGATTTAAATAGTTTAAGTTATGTGTTATCGTAATCAGAGTTATTTTAATGCATTCTTATCAACAAAATATTCTATATAATAATAATAAAGATTAATCTCCTCTGAAAAAGATTAGTTTTCCTGTAAAATATATAAGACTTATGAATTGTATTGTACATGCCCGATTACGCTATACCATTTCATCTTAAGGTTTAAAATGAATGTCTGGGAAAAAGTTTAATTTATTTTTTTTCAAGAAATAAACTACTCTGTTATGTTGTGGACCATTATTTACGTTTGATTTAGGATCACACCGCTAAGGGATTTCACTCTATTATATAAATTTTATAAACGACTGATTATAAATAAAATGAATGTGATTATTCTGCAAGTTGTCGCTTCGAGTTGATAGTCACATAATACAAGTTAAAATGAGCTTTAGTGAGGAAAAGATAATGTAATCACGAGAAACGTGTATACTTCTGAAATCATTTCATCAAGAAATGAATGTTTCAACAAACATATATCATCTTTACTTCGAAGCGTTAGTTTTAAATTTTATTTCTTGATGAAATGATATCCGAAATCTACACATTTCCCATTCTCTTTTCCCTATAAAACTCAGGATAGCTTTTATTTTTGGAAAATATAAAATACAAATAAACGGCTAAAACTTGTTGTAACTCAACTCGGGGACCTTAATTCTGTTTAAAATGTTTTATTTTATTTGTTATAATTAATTTAATTTATTCTAATATTGTCAAATTTATATTTTTCCGATTCCAGGTTCACATTGCTCCATCCTTCGAAAACTTATAACACCAGTTTTTAATTTCAAAATTTTCACGGCAATTTATACTTTTGGTGAATATTAATATTAGTAACGTTCACTTTAGTCTGGAAATGTAACTATGACATTTCGAAGTATAGGCGATATATGTTAGTTTAAACTTCTTGATGAAATGGTTCCCGAAATCTGCTCATTAGCATAATTATATTCTTTTTTTTCCATAATAAAGCTAACGATAATTTGTATTTTTTGGAAAATATTATAATAATGAACAGTTAAAACTTGTTGTGACTAGACCTCGAAGCGACAACCTGCGGAACAGATACCGATATGGAAATAATGATTATTACCTTGTATATTGTCGACCCTCTGCTTGTGAGGGCAGGGCGGAGAGGACGTGGACGCGTGTGCTGTCATGATAGTAACTACCACGACAGTCGTGAAGACATGCTATCGCTGCGACGGTCGGCCGCTCACTGAACCTCCACAGCACCACGCTGTTATCGATTATACAACGGTCGAGTTTAGCCCGCCCACTACAGCTCTCTCTATTATCTCACGTATATAATAATATATTTTATTTGTATTGTAATTAAACATAAAAATGATTAAAACTCAATTAATTAAAGAAAATATTTTTTTTTAAATTGGAGCCATTATGTATATACATATATTGATAAATTTAAACACTCGGATAAGGGATCCAAGCCAACGGAATGGATAATACAACAAATAGAGAAAGAGCAAAGAATTTGCGTCAAAATTAACACAAAACTCCTAAAATAAGAAAACGATATCCATCAAGCGAAGATTAGGCACCATAATTCAGTTATTAGGACACAAGCAATATATGGACCAGAATGCTTGTCACTCAAGAAGAAAGCCGAACTAGAAAAAAAAGAGAGAAAAATTCTAAGGCCTTAGAAAAACAATGAAAATATTTGAATCGAAAGGTGAACTGAAGATTTGTATAAAAACATAGAAAAAATCACAGATTAAAAGAGAAAAGGACGGCTAAACTGTATGGACATTTAAAAACAATGGAAGAAACAAGGATTACAAAGACGAATTGTAATTACGATAATAAACTGAAGAAAACTGTAGGATGGATAGAAGCAGTGAAGGAATATGCCAACAAAAAGGGTGTTACAGAAGAATACGTGACAGGAACCGCTTCAAGCTACTGAGAGAAAACACAACCTGTGAAAAAGACAAGCCTAAGCCTCTGCAGTGTGGACAGATGATAAGAGGAGAGCGGTTTGAGAGAAAATTAATGTTCGGTCCATAGATGGCCAAATTCATTATATATATATATATATATATATATATATATATATATATATTTATATATACACTTTTGAGTCCTTCAGATTGAGCTTATTTTTTTAACTTCCTGTTGGCGATGTTTCGACACTATACTCATAATCATGTCCTAACAGTGGAAAATTAGGCTTTTAGAGAAGTATATAAAATAACACACTAGTTTAAACATAAAATTGACACGTGTACGATGTTAATACATAAATGGTACTGTTGTAAATATATAAAACTGTTTACCATATGTAAGTTTGAATATTCATGCCAAACTTAACAGATGTGAAGATAACCTTAGGCACAGATGTGAGGAAGGTTATGATAGATATCTGCTTACTGAGAGACTCACTGAAGTTAACATTTGTTAAATTAATATTATTTATGTTATAATGGAATATTGACAATTGTGTTGATTCAGGTTTGTTATTAAAGATACCTGTAGTTATTTATAAGTTTGTAAATATGTTTTTTTTAATTACAGTTCTTCACTGCATCCACGTGTTTTATTCCATTCATCTCCTTGGTTAAGCCGTTGAATTCACGACTTACACATATAAAATATTATTATTACATACTAAAAATACAGGTAGATATGTAATAAATAATAATAAAATAAATAAAAAGTATAGCCTCCCACTATCCCTCTATTATTATATCCCATATAATAATATTTTTTATTTATATGCTTATGCACCAAAATATTAAAAAACAATTCATTAAAGAAAAGATTTTTTTTAACTTGTAGTCACTTTAGTCAACTGAAACTGAAGATTTTAATGAAATTGCGAAAAACTAATTTGAGTGCCCTTTTAACTATGCTAACATGAACTAAATAGACTATAATACTATAAACAATTGTTTCTTTGCGCATAATTTGAAAATTATACATTTTTAAATAAGCAAACGTATTGCCTTTCTGTGCTATGAATATCTCATTAACTCTCCCTCATGGAAACGGGTTATATTTTAATGCAGATCGTGGTAATTAAAGCAATGAAAATAACCATTATGATGATTGGCAGTTTACTTGGAACAAAGGCAGCAGGAAGATGTCGACAATGAATCTACACTGGAGAACGCTTAGAAACCAACCAAGAAGAGCCAACATGTGCAGTGGATTGATAAATACAGGTAAGTACAGGATAATGGCCTATGTAAACTATACATTGAGAGGAAATCGATATCGGATCTTGCAAATCATTATCGGCAAAAAAATAGAATGTCGAAGAAAACAAGCTTCCTTGGTTTAAGATTGGACCGCCGTGGGAGATGCGGGAGACTTCTGCGCAAGGCAAGGGTACCGTGAAGCATTCACTAAGGTGATCGCCATTAGCTACGCTTGCTCTTCTTGTTGTGTTTTAACTATATCAGAGTCCTCTGTAGTTTATTATTATCTCTCAACGGTTGACGCGTCTCAATGTACAAACTGGGAATCAAGTTGGATAAAAAGCTGATGTGGAGACCACATATAGAATCATCCACAACAGAGGGCCCCAAAAGACTCGCCTCATGAGAAAGATTACTGGGTCGGCCTGGGGAGCAGATCACAAAACACTCCAAAATCTCTATGTGGGCTACGTCCGTCACCAACTTCCAAAAGGTCTCTACGGTCCAAAGCCATGGTCTAAGATTGATTACAGGGGCAATGAGGTCAACACCTCTCAATAAAGTTGAAGCCCTGACAAAACTACAATCGCTCACTGACAGATGAGAACTCAAGTTCTTGAACCTGGCATCAAAAGCCGAATACATTCCGGAGCACCCACTAAAAGAAAGGCTTACCCACGGATGCTCACCCCGAATCAAGAGAAAGAGTCCTGTACACCACATCAAATCTCTTCTAGGTTGCTACAAAGGCAAGAATATCAGACAGCATACCAGCCATAAATAGCAAAAAAGAATTCCTGCATCGAACTCCTATATCAGACTCTAATATTTATCAATGAGGAGTACACGCCACTAGAATGGACAAGAGCCTTACGGACGGTTTCTGAAGGACTTAAAACAGGGGTACTAACCTGTACGAGGTCATGTACTCGTTAAAAATCCCTATCCTAATTAAACCTGGATAGGCAAAATTACAGCTCTTTGTACTCTCTGATCAAACCATGCATTTTGTAGGACAAATAATTTAGATAATTATCTTGAGATTTAACAAAAAAAACCCAGTTACCAATAAATTTTTGAGAACCATCAAATCGACATATTTTATCCTTCCTACCTTCTGTTAGCTGCCATAATCGAGAATTTTCGCACAGGAAATTGTTGGGCGTCTCATCGAAACGAAGCTATTCAGGAAGATTCAGCTCGATACTAATCAAGTGAAAAAATGGACCATTATGGATCCTGGACAATTAGTGTGTAATTCAAGCTGTAGAATGCGTTACGGATACTAACTCATTTTCATAAAAAGGTGTAGATAGGCGGTATTGTTTTGACAGTGACGATATGTAAATTCCCTGACGACAGAGCCTGATATCAATTCTTTGTTGTCATGACGACCACTCTGCTGTTGATTGTGTAACCTTCAACAGATTGTTATACGTGATTTGGCTGGATATTTGTCTTGAAATATAATTATTCTTTTCTGACTAATAAAATCTGATATTATTTCAGCCTACTTTTATTAACCTTACATAAATATTATAAAAAAACTTTTATTTTAAATTAGTTTTAGTTCTTGAACCGATTAGATCTGGAGCATGTGCGGTCTCAGGTTAAAGATCCCTATTCTAATTACACATCGATAGGCAAAATTTAAGATTAATATTTTAGCATTGTCCGATTAGCCAAAGCTGCATAAAGTGCAATGAACAAACATCTCTTGATACAATCTTTTCATCAACGGGTCGGTCAACCTTTCAGGAGTTCACCAGGCGAATTAAATTTTTAAGGATTCATAAGTTACTAAGCCTATATTAATCTTGGCAATGCTATCTCTTTAATCATAATAACATGTTCCAAGCTGGTTAATATTTATTTTATGTAAAGTTAATGGGTTCTCAACTTTTTCAGTCCGAATATCCAACCCCTTAATCTAATTATATTTTAATACCTAAGGGGGTGTACGTCCTTTCGAAATTAGGGGCCATGTTTCGCACGATCACGGAACAGCTGAGAGGGCAATAGTTCAACAAATTTTACTTTTGTATCAGAAGCGAATAATCCGCCTTCTGATACAAAAGTATTAAGTAAAAAGTAAGCAAAGGAATTTTGAGATCGAAATATGTATAACAAAAATAACTCGCTGTTATTTCCTTAATAGTTTTGGATTTTTGTTTGCCACCTCAAAGAAAGAATACATAGAAATAATAATAAATAAAAACTGCAATAATCCAGGTTCGCTTCTCGATATTCCTATATTCTGACACAGGGCCGGGAAAATGGAAGAAAAATCCCCCAAATCGACCTAAATTTTATTTATGTGGGAAAAGAGTTTTTTCCTTTCCTTTATTCTTTTTTTTTTATTGACCTTAATCCATTGTTAACGTTAGGTAATGACGTCATCTATTTCATAATAAATAGATTAAACTTATTTTTAATTAAAAAATAAAAGCTTGAGATATTTTTTCTTTCTTATCAGTTGCATGAGCAATACCGTACTAGTTGTGTGAAGGGGAGTGGCAACTGATAACAGATGATAGCTGATAACAGCAAGATTTAGGGCACGGGAACGGTCGAGAACACACGCTTAATTACTTAATCATTCCAATTAGTACATATTCATGTATTAACATTATATATATATTATATTTATACATACATACATAATTATTATATTAATAATTAATTAATATAATAATATATTATATAAAATATATATAATATAAAAATAATATAATAATATTATTATATTATCATATTAATTAAATAATTATAATTATTATACATAATTTTATATATATATATATATATATATATACACATACATACATAAAATTATATCTTTACATACATTATATTTAGACTACTTATTTTATAGTTCACTAAAAGCCTATACATATATATATATATATATATATATATATATACATGTGTGTGTAAATATATAAAAATCTCCCTTCACGATGTTTGTTCGGACTAGTCTCCGAAACTACTGGACCGATTTTAATGAAATTTCGCACAGACATTTAACATTGTCCAACTAATAATATAGGCTATGTTTAATTTCTATTAATGACAGCGATATTGTTTTGGTAAAATTATATTTTTTTCTAATCTGCTGCATTTCTGATATGTTGTAAGAGCATGTCTGAGTAGTGTAAATCCAAATTTCCATCAGAAAAAACCGGAAGGAAAAACTTTTGGTGGCCGAAAAACATCGAATTTTTAGGAATTATTTCAGTGTTTGGCCTGTATCTCTTAATCGGTGCGTTTTTGGGAAAAAACCTAAGTAACCTTTTTGAAAGTTGATTAAATTTGCTACAATTTGATCCCAACTGCAACTCTCTAGGTCTAACGAATAACCGGAATCTTACCTATCTATCTATATATATATATATATATATATAAACCTCCTGTCACGATGTTTGTTCGGGCTAATCTCCGAAACTTATCGACCGATTTTAGTTATATTATTATAATTTAAACCAATATAACTATCTATAATTAAAAATAAACGATTATATACCTCATTCATTGAACTAAATTTATATTTTATAAGATAAGAATTTTGTATACATTATTTATTTATTATATACTATACTTATATAAAAGATGAATAAATTGTAAAATCCAAAATCTATTTAGTTCCTTTTTTTCGTTCATTCTTTTTTTCTTTTAAATTAAAATTTATTATATATTTTTTTAAAACGATTATAATAGCCGTGTGGTCGTGTCAGCTAGTATTATATATATGTATATATATATATATATATCATTTGATAGACGATGATTTCTAATCTAATCATTTGAGTGAGCATTATCAGAGGATAGCTGGGAGCGCTATTAACGGAGACTCGCTCAACTAGATAACTAATCAAGCCAATAATGATAATGGGGACAATAATCCTCTATTTCTTCGCAGAGATAATGCACTAAATGTGAAGGTACCGTCTTATCGAAACACAAATAGGATAAAGATAGAGAGGTGATAACATATTAAAAGATGGTAAAAATATATATAGGTATATCCTGAAAACAAAGTATTTTATTAAAGGCTTTAGTAGTTTCTTCTGGTTTAGACCGTGTAGCTGAATTTTCCGCCAACGTTTCGCCAGACATGCTGCTGGCTTCCTCAAGGACTCAACTAAGAACCTTCTTTGCGCTTTAAAAAAATTAGCCGAATCGGTCGAGCCATTCTCGAGTTTTGGGGTTAGCAAGGAAATGGAGATTCATTTTTATTATATAGATAGAAGATAGATAAGATTCAAGTTATTTATTATGTGTTGGACCGAACTCGGAATCCATTAGGCCTACAGAGTTGCAATTTGGCTCAAATTGTAGCAAATTTGATCTACTTTAAAAATGGTTACCTATGTTTTTTTTTCAAAAACGCACCAATTTGGAGATACAGGCCAAACACAGAAATAACTCCGAAAATTTCAAGGATTTTCGGCCACCGAAGGTTTCCCTCGTCATTTTTACTGTTTTTCTCTCCTAGAACCTTCTTTGCGCCTTAAAAAAAATATGAAAAAAAATTAGCCGAATTGGTCGAGCCGTTCTCGAGTTTTGCGGTTAGCAAGGAAATGGCGATTCATTTGTATTAAATAGATAATTACAATAGACATAATTGTTTAGTATTTTAAAGAAAACATTATCAATTCAGCATTATTTTCCGGAGAATCCAATATATATACACACAGATAAGTATAATTACACTAAAATAATCCTTTAAAAAAGGTGTTATGGGCATAATGTCAACATGATATATGGAAATAAACTGTGCGTACGTTCGACATATATTCGGAAGAAAGTTAGCTTCGGTTAACTTGGAGGAAAAAATAAACGATCCTCGCCTATCAGTGATGTTTAAAAAGTATACCAGAGGCTTCGAAAGCTATTTGAACCAATTCAAGTAAGTTATCGTGTCGAATAGTTTTTTTAATCAGAATCCAATTAAAGCAACCTCATGATTATCTCTACGGCCCCGGTGAATAAGTTGAGTAGAATTTTCTCCAAAATGAGTTCCTTGTACTAAGGGAAGGGGAATCTTGTGATAGTCATAGTGAATTATGGACTAAGTTAGGCATTTGCTAGTACACTTACTCAGTTACTTTATTTCAAGCCGAACAGTGCTAGAATGACACAATTCTCCTTCCCTCAATCTAGTTATATCATTTCCCCAAACAAAAAAAGACCACCATATTTTATCCATTATCTAGTGGCTGGGTGAGCCCTTGGAGGATCTCCAAACCCCTCTGCAGGTCCATCTATGAATGTTACAGGATTACATAATTTATCTGTCGCATCTGGATTTAAACTAGTCATCATCAGCACAGCAGCTAAGCACGCTCGTCTACAAACTCTTAAATTTAATTGATATCATTTTGCAGGAAAGTTAAGTTTCATCTCGATAAGTATTGAGCTCAACTTTCCTTCTTGTGGATTTAATCTTAACTTGCCAATCTTCAATTTCTAGCTGATCCTAGCGAGATAGGAAAATAGAAATGTCATGGAGATGTAACAATAGATCTCGAGGCCCGCAAGATCACCACTACCATAATCTTCAGTGACATTATCATTGTAAGGGAGCGGAGATGGCTCAGTGGTAGAGCGCTGAGTTGCCGTACCGAATGTCCCGTGGACAAATCGGGCTGTGAGAGATTTTATTTTATGTGTTAGCAGCCGGGGATGGATCCTTTGTGGTCTAAACCCTCCTGAGACTCACTCAGCCTCTATAAATAGGGTACCCTAAATGGTGAAAATCCTGCCTGTTGAACGTGATCTAGGACAAATCACCTCCCAAGACAACCGTTTTCCGAGAAACAGCACCGTACAGTAGGTGGTAGAGCACTGAACCCAAAATAAGGTGCTGCCTTGAGAAAATACTTTACCACCATCCGGTCAGGGCCATCTGAAAAGTGGATTCTCCCGGACTATTAGGTTTCGCAATTCCTAACAAGGCATGGAGGCTTTCGGATCAAGCATTATGACTGTGGGAAGGATATTGAACCTTTATGCCCAAGCTGCGGTATTCCGGATTCCGATGACCGTATTGTCATAAGGTGAACCGAGTCACTAAGGCTACACCTACATTGGATCCGATTCGGTGCGACGTGATTCTATCACATACGATGCTGGGGTGTATACATTATAGTAAAATATAAATGTATTAAACATAATTAATAAATAATCTTAATTTTATATATTTAAAGAACCAAATGTTATAACTCTCGATATATTTCAGTCATTTGGTTTGCTAGCGACGTCCCATCGTATCACACCGGATCCAATGTAGGTGTAGCCTTAGATCTAAATTGTTGAATGGAACCGGTCTTTACGTCCTCTCCGTTAATGGATCCCCTCAGCTAATGAATCAATATAATTACCCAAAGAATTTATTTTCGAGTGGAAGGAGGAAGTGTGAACAACACTTTTCAATCTCGGAAGAATAATCCATTAAAATGACCGAACGTAGGAAGGAAGCCTAATGAAAATCTTTGAACCGGCTCAGAGATGGAAGATTTAAGACAATATGATTATTGAGTGATAATATTGTCAAATATTTCCATAAGGCAAAGAAGAGTGTTTAAATAATTAAAATACTGAACCTAAGACTCATCATTAGTTGTAGTAGTGCGTTTAGTTAAACATCACCATAGCGGGTTAGGACCTCGATGAAGAGAATGGTCTAGATCCGCCGATCGGTGAAGAAGCGTCGGATGTTAATATTAAGTGTGACACTGGCGGAGACTAGAAAGTAAAGAAGAGATCATCAAGGAGATATTAACGACAGCCGGAGTACTGTTATCTGAACTATATGGAGGGATTCAATGGTCCATTGTTCCTCGGCCATCCATGTCTTCGACACCAGTCCTCTTCGAAAGGTCTTCAGCTTCACAGCCGACTCTTCTGGGTGAGTAAATTCCAAGTAGTAAAGATTAGTTTCGTAAAAAGGCAATTCCATATCCTTCACTTAAAACAGATACCTAAATAAACTTGTACTTAGCCAATATCATACTGGAGCCCTTTACAAGACTGTTTTCTGGCGTTCCATGACAACTGGACTGAAAATTAGAAAATTGACCAAAACTGGGGGTACAGTTAGGACTTGTCCGTTTTATTCTTAACTATTTAGAAAATTATTGATTTTTTTTTTAAATCACTCTCACCGAACCTTATATATTTAAACATAATTCGAAAAAATAGTTATTGATTTCAAAAAATATTTATATAGGTATTAATAAAACTGTGAGGTATTGATAAATATGTTGATTGAAGTTGATACATAAGTTGACTGATATTGATACATCAGATTAAAATACATCAATATTATCGTCGAACCTTTTTGTTGTTATATGATTAATAAAAATTAACTAACGGAAATCGATATTTTTTTTTAACACAGAGGGTTCGACTGGGAATGAACTGAAAATTGTTTTGGATTTGTATTCTAGTGTTACGTCAATATGTTTTCTATATTCTTTTTTCTATATCAACATGCTTTCTATATAGTGTGTTACTCTAATGGCTATGTTCAAGCCTTGGGTCCGGTACGTGGTAGACTACACAGGGAGCTGATTTTTCCGAGACCACGCTCAACTGTGACCCACTTCATAAATAGGCCATCGGCCAGGTGCTTGAAGGTCGCAATAAATTGAAGAGAGCTGAATTTTTTATATGTTGTAAGGGCATATCTGAGTAGTGTAAATCCAAGTTTGCAACCGAAAAAGCGGATAGGAAAACTTTTGGTGGCCAAAAAACATTAACATTTTCTGAGTTATTTCAGTTTTTGGCCTGTATCTCCTGGTATGTATTTTGGAAAAAATTACCAATTTTCAAAGAGGCGTAACTCAGAATCTATTAGACCTACAGACCTCGGTTTGTGCTTAAATTAAAGCTAATTAAATTCCGTTAGTCTAGCTTCAACTTCCATTGGGTTAGTACATTTTTAATATTCATATCTTCTCTTCCCCCCTCTCCTTCTCCATTCTTCACACATTTTTCTCCTATTAGCTCTTTGGCATCCATCATATGTTATTATTTAAGAGTTCATTATTATTTAACATCACAATTTTATAATTTTATATTCTATCTCCATTCTCAAACCATATTTTTACTTATATTTCTATACGTTCCTTGTATATTTACATCATATTTTATATTTATACCACTTCATTCTATTTGTATACATTTTAAAACTTCCCTTACTTATATTATCTAGTTTCCATGTCCATTTTACTTTTCTACCGGTTATACTCTAGATTTATATCTTTACTTTCTACTTTTTTTTCCGGTGTAACTCTTTGACATCATTTTCGTTACATTTTCTTTAATTTTACTTATGTAAACTCTCTAGGAGTCTATTATCATAGACTATTCTACTAGCTTTTCCATAATTTTACATCTCACCTCTATATCTCACCTTTGATATTTAATAAAAAATAAATAAAAAAATAAGTAAATAAAAAACAATAACAGTCCAGCCTCAGCTTCCATTAGCCCTGAAGATGACCCAAAGTGGGTCGAAACTTTGGCACAAAATAAAATAAGTAGCCAGTTATTTAGTGTTTAATTTGACTGCACCCCCAACTATTGCCTTCCTTACTCAGATCTTCCAGTAAACTATCTCCTCGCTAACACAAATTAATATACTACAGCTTCATTCCCCATGTCTTTCATCGCCCAAAAACTGAATTAACTCCGAACATTTCGAGGTTTTTCGGTACAAAGAAGTTTTCCCATCCGTTTTTTCGGTAGCAAACTTGGATTTTCCATTAGTCAGACACGCCCTTCAAACATATCAAAAATGCAGCTCTCTTCAATTTATTGCGACCTAAAGCCCTTTTTTTGGTACCTGGCCACTGGCCTAAAAGTCTAGTAGATCCTCTTGGACCCATCCGTGGCCGCCGGATTTGAAACCGGAAACTTTAGAATAGGAACTGTGCAGTCTACAAACTTTAGAATAGGAACTGCGCACTCTACAAACTTTAGAATAGGAACTGCGCACTCTACAAACTTTAGAATAGGAACTGTGCACTCTACAAACTTTAGAATAGGAACTGTGCACTCTACAAACTGCTGAGAGCTACCTTCCACATCCACTTCCTTGATGTAAATATTAAAGGAAAATATAGGCAGTATATACTTTATGGATTGTTTTCAAATATTTCGAAATATTAGTTCCATATATTAATAAATAATTATTTAACTAATAATTTGTTTGAAAGAAGTAAAATCCCCCCCCCCCCCGATGTGTGTGGCATTGCTTATTCCACAGACCAGATACAAATTTTTGAATTTTATAAAACTTCTATATCATAAAATTTATGTTAACTTAGGTTTATAGATATTGTATTCCAGGGCTCCTATTGTTGCTATCCTACACCCATTTGTTGCTATAGCTATTAATTATTATTATATATTGACTATAAATGTTATAACTTGTATTTTATTTTATTGTGATTGTTTAAATATTTTTATTTTGAAGATAAATGATTTGTTCTGGGCGGGATTCAAAATTCGTTGTACCCGGGTTCCAATTCCGGCCAGGACAAATCTTTTCTCTTCAAACCAAAAATATTTAAGTAGTTATATATTGTTGTTTATACCTTCCAAATGTTTATAAATGTAACAAATTTTACCACTGTAATTACCGTAAAGTTTTCTCAAGAAAAAGTAGAGGTTTGGCATTGTATTGAATGAATGGCCAAATTAACATGTCATTGATACGTAATATTTAAACAAAAAAATAAATATTTATCAAAAGATTATTGCATCAAAAATATTTTATTCTTTTGCATTTGCCAATAAACCAATACAAAAGGATTTATAAAAGGATGTTATAGAAAACCGAAATTTATGAAACATAAAAACAATTAAAGGGCTGAAGAAGATCAATAAAGAAGGTATTACTAATAATATACCAAAGTGCAAATCATATTATTAAAAGCACTTCTGTAATAAAAACTAGGCAAAAATGAGCATGTATCCTTGACAAGAAAAAAAAATTACAATGTAAGAAGAAAACTACAATTGAGCTTCTAATTACTGAAGAGTGTAGATTTTTTTATTTTACTGTTTCTATATTTAATTTCTTAATAAAAGAAATCAAAATAGAAATAAATAATAAAATTTAGAATCAGTTAACAGCGCTTAACCACTAATGAAATTATAATAGTTTAATGATACAGACCACAACTGAAGAAGGAACGGTAATAGGCGCTGTAGTGCTATCTGGCGATATTCAAAGGAACTAACTGCTTTGCATTCGTAAGTTAATTTCGTATCCGCTACTATTATTAAAATGATCTATTCTTTAATTGTATACAATCAATCTTATTGTTACGGGCTACTGGGTGTAAAATGGACTAAACTATTACTTAATTCAAGATACTAAAAATTATTAACAAATTAAAAAGATTACAAGGAAATTATAAAAAACAATTAAATTATTAAACTAATATCAATTTACAATAACAATATTCTACTAACTGTTATCTAATTTCTAAGATAATATACAAACAATATAAGATATTGATCATACTAAATAACTAAACTATTTATATAAATTTGTACCAATGCAATAATATTACACTATAGTTTACAATTACAAATTAACGCTTACAGTTCGCTAATTCAAGTCCACCGACCGTAAGACTCTCCAAATATGACAAACTGACACACAGTTTATTACACTTATTACACGGCCACTAACTGTCACTGTTGCTCACTTAGCACTTATTACAGACTGATACTAACTAACTCGGCCGAAACAGCTGGCCTTTTTATATAGGCAAGGTAGGTCGGTGGACAATTCTCGGAAGATCGAGAACCACCTCGCCCCATCCAGGCCGAACTAAAAGGGCCTCGGCAACTTCTTTGATCCCTTCCGCTTAATCACACAGCTCGTCTAATCCTCTCAGCCGGTACTTCTTCCCTCTCTGACCGTAACAGTATCATTTGGGTTGATAAGGCATTAATTATAATTGTAAATTAAATAGTTATTTATTTAATTAGATCACATAAGCCAGCTTTTTCGCTTTAAGAAATTAATAAGAGATCAAGTAATTTATAGTATCACGTTTTAGACGCAACTCTAGGGTCACCTGTGGTGTAATGGTTAGTATAACATCCTGCTATGCCCAGGTCCGCGGGTAAGTAGCCAGGCAGATGGCAGTAGGATTTTTTTTTAAGTAGCAAAAAATCCTATGTTATGTCATCCTTCCAATGGGACATTAAACCAAGTTCCCGAGCCTTTAGCATGCTTGTACTTGTTAATCATATGGAACTTCCCTATCATAATTGAACCTGAATAAGAAAATGTTATGACTTCCACAATAGCACCGTAAAACTAAACAAACAAACAATCTCAACTTTAATAGCAACGTATGTCGACAACAAGAAGAATTGAACAGGAAGAAAATAGTCAGGGTAGAGGTTAGAGAAACTTCTTCTGAATAGGGTCAATTTTTATATTTACCTAAAGAATTCCCTACATCACGTACCTTTGATGCCAATCGTATTTTTATTCTTTACTGTGTATCCTTTTATTCTTATTGTGAGTCCTTTCCTCCATCTGAAATAATAGCTGCATTCGACAAAATTCAAAGTGACCTAGATAGGATCAGTGCCTGGGCAAACTTGAATAAACTGTCGTTGAATGCTGCGAAAACTCAGGCCATCCTAATTGGTTCCAGCACCCTTCTTAAATCTATTAACTCACTTCCCCAATAAACCTTAAATGATCACCCTATTGGCTTCAGTTCCTCTGCTAAAAACCTCGGAATCATTTCGACCAATCCCTCTCAAGGAAACCCCACGTTTCCCAAATTTGCCGCCGAGAAATAGCTCTCTAAAGTTATTTCACCGTTTCAGGCATCTTCTAACACTACCCAGACGTAAGCTCCTCATCACTTCTTTTATCTTTCCTCACTTTGACTCTGGTTGTGTGGCATATGGTGGCCTCTCGATCAGGCTCGAGGAGAGGTTGAGGTGTATTATCAACTGTTCGCTTCGATTTGTCTTCGACGCCCCGAGGAGGTCTCATGTGTCCCGCCGTTACGCTGAGGTAAAGTGGCTTTTCCCTTCTACCCGTAGACTTTACTTCCTTGGTTCTTTCTTATATCAAACTATCAACTCACAACATCCGTCTTATATCTATAGTCTCCTACAATTCAAATCCTCTATCCAATCCCAAGGCACAAGATCTCGCCCTTCTGATCTTTATATCCGTTCCCACAGAACCAAAACTTTTGAGCGTTCCTTTCTAGCCCGTTCCTTCCTCTCGATATCCGTCATGCGTCTTCTTTAACCTCATTCAAATACAAATTCCTTTATCTTCTAAATTCCCAATCAGATGCTTTATAATCAATAAAT
Organism: Troilus luridus; assembly: GCA_964056705.1. Taxonomy (NCBI): domain Eukaryota; kingdom Metazoa; phylum Arthropoda; class Insecta; order Hemiptera; family Pentatomidae; genus Troilus; species Troilus luridus. Next base: position 632,946 of record OZ057415.1, read on the forward strand.
AATTTATAGATATATTCAAATTGATCGATTGATGAACTACTGAGAAATATTCCTCACTCATAATAATGCCATTGTTTTTTTTATTATAAGATGCTATTATTTATTCACTTATTTTTCTAAAAGCTTTTTTCTTTTTATTGTAAATATGTCTGTTCTTTTATTTTTATTTTGTATCACATTTTCTGATTCTCTATCAAAACTTACTTGTTTAGTTATTTACTTTCAAGATATTATGTAATTATTGTTTTATTTTTATGTAGGCCTTTGGCCAGATATATATTTATTTAATTCTGTTCATCTCTTTTGTTCTAAAGGGACCTGGTCCCAGAATAAAATTATTTTTCTATTCTATTCAATCATTTTAATTGGTCTATATCTTGCAAATGTGGTTCGAAACATTGGCTTTCAAATAAATTGTTCGTCTCATTTAAGAGAATTTTTCCTGAACTGCAACCGGACCATTTTCTTCATCGTATATACAAGGTCATTAAGTTGCCGTTCCGAAGATCCAAGAAAGGCAGAATGTCAGAACTTATTTAATCCATTAATGGCCGGAAAGGATTACTATTGGATCTGGGACCCTCCTCGGGCTCTCCCAGTCTCCATGAAGTGAGTATCCAAAATAAGGGGGGGGGGAATCTGGGGGTGGAACGTGACCCACAACAAATCACCTCCTTGCACAACTATTATTCAAGAAACAGTAGGGACTCTATTATGTACTGAACCCCAGACCCTCCATGGGTTGAAGTGGTACCTACAGGTTTATATATAAGGTCAAGTAATATTATTCCTGAAAAATAATTGAAGCAATAATAATTTGTGTGAAGCAAGGGGATGGTTGACTGGAAGATAGAGTAAGGAAGAAAATAGTTGGGGGTGCATATTAAATCCCTCACTTTTTGTTCTAAATTTCTACCTCTCTACATATATATTTTTTCTATTTTATCATATACTTAGTACTGCAATGTATTTTTATAGTTCTGTTATTTTGTCTGTTTTTCTTTCTTAGCCCTGAAGATGACCCACAAAGTAGGTCGAAACGTCGGCACATAATTAAATAAGTACCCACTTATTTAGTATTTTTATTTGACTGCACCCCCAACTATTTTCTTCCTTACAATAATAATTTGAATAATTACAATAAAATAATCGATTTGACTTGATAGCATTGATATTAATATAGCCCTTTCGAGATGACAGAGGCAACAGAGAGAGCAGAGAAGAGATCAGCCCAGCCAATGAGTGAACTAATGAAGCGTGCGCGCGACAAGGTGGGCATCACTTGACATGGTCCAGGGCACTTGGCGACTGATCAATCAATAAGTCACCGATAACTTTACCTTATGCTTCAACGCTGAGGAATGGAAAGACGCCATTCTTCGGGTTTTCAATAATTTCTGCAAAAGAGCATGTCGTAAAATAATAATGCGTTCCATCCTAAATTAATGCTACTGATGTTTACATTCCACTATCAATAACTACTAAGAAATTTCGTCTCGAGAAAATAACAATACAACTTCGCTTCATGTTACAATACATTGTTCGATTCAATTTGTCTTCGACGCCCCGAGGAGGTCTCATGTGTCCCGCCGTTACGCCGAGGTAAAGTGGCTTTTCCCTTCTATCCGTAGACTTTACTTCCTTGGTTCTTTCTTATATCAAACTATCAACCCTCAACATCCATCTTATATCTATAGTCTACTACAATTCAAATCCTCTATCCAATCCCAGGGCACAAGATCTCGCCCTTCTGATCTTTATATCCGGTCCCACAGAACCAAAACTTTTGAGCGTTCCTTTCTAGCCCGTTCCTTCCTCTCGATATCCGTCATGTGTCTTCTTTAACCTCATTCAAATACAAATTCCTGTATCTTCTAAATTCCCAACCAGATGCTTTATAATCAATAAATAATTTATAGATATATTCAAATTGATCGATTGATGAACTACTGAGAAATATTCCTCACTCATAATAATGCCATTGTTTTTTTTATTATAAGATGCTATTATTTATTCACTTATATTTCTAAAAGCTTTTTTCTTTTTATTGTAAATATGTCTGTTCTTTTATTTTAATTTTGTATCACATTTTCTGATTCTCTGCCAAAACATACCTGTTTAGTTATTTACATTCAGGATATTATGTAATTAGTGTTTTATTTTGATGTAGGCCTTTTGCCAGATATATATTCATTTATTTTGTTCATCTTTGTTATTCTAAAGGGACCTGGTCCCAGAATAAAATTATTTTTCTATTCTATTCTATTCTACAACAAGTAAATGGAAGAATGGTGCATATTGGCATCAATAAAGACAAGTAGAGAAACCAAACCGGTGATAGTACTCAATAACTCAAATAACAAATTCAACTTAAAAGGTCACGAAGCCATCTTCTTTTCAGGCGCCTCGGAGGTTTGTCAGGAATTGAAAAATTTGCTAGATTTGAAACTACTGGATTTGAATGGGAATAAAAATTGTCATGAATAGATTGATATCGGGTACGGGCCAAATCATCAACAAATGGGACATTAAGGTCATTATGGACTACTTTGTTCGTAACAAAGTAAGGAGCATTGAGGATTTTACGAAGGATTTTGGATTGTAAAAATTGAATACGAGAGGAATTTCTATGACTTAGTGGAGCCCCAAAGCTCAAGACAGTCGTTTTGTGACTTGGACGTAATAGATTTCTCCTCCACTTCTCCAATTCGGTGACGCGGCCGAACAGCTGTTGAAATTGACTTTTTTCATTACAGCTGATTATTCGCCACAATGCGGAATCGCTTGGTTTCACTTTTCACTCGTTAAACAATGCGTCATTCATCCCCAACGATTGCCCTTTGTTGCAGCTTCGTATTCACTTTTAATTGCGTTTCTTTCCCGTATGGAAACCTCTTTGTAGTGGTCAGCTCCCGGTGCTGTGAAGGGAGAGAAGTTTGATGAATGCGTCATCGTCAATTACTACATCCCCGCGGTGTACCATACGTTGCCACCTGAGAGAGAAGTGAACGGTGTAACTACTTTTCACCTGAATTAGATCCCACTAAGTAACTATTGAACCATAACTCAGTTTAGTTAAGCATCCTGAAGTGGATGATTTGTTTAAATAATCAAGTTAAAATTAACTAGCTAAGGATCCAGAGTCTTCTGTAGTAATCAGCATTACAACCTATTGGGACTAAACAATTCTTAATTATGCTGCCCTTCTGAATAGACGTAAAATGCGGGTCCCGAAAATGTACGGCGTAACATACTTGTTAATGATCCCTATTCTTAACAACAAGTTTAGACTGTGTAAGGAATAAAAGAATTAGAGAAGAACTAGAGATCCCTGCATTAATGGATACCTTGCACAAGCGACGACTGAGATGGTTCGGACATGTGTGCAGGATGAGTCAGGAAAGAGACCCACGGAAGATAATGGAGGCCAGAACTACTGGCTCAAGACCTCGAGAAAGACCCAGGATGGCCTACAATGAATATATCCGCAAGTTGGGAGAAAAGAAGAGGGAAAATTCAGCTCAAATGGACAACTGACAGAAATCAGGATAGAGAGGAATGGATAAGATGGGTTGATGGTTCTCCACGCTGAAAGGTACAAGGAGGAAGGAAACAAGAAGAGTTTAGAGTGACTCTTCCATTCCATCCGTAGACAATATTTCCTCGGTTCATTCTTATAGCGATCCATTAACTCTCAACACCCGTCCTATATCTACAGTCTCCTCGAATTCAAATCCTCAGTCCAGCGCCACGAAACAAGATCTCAGCTATCCGATCTCTAAATTCGTTCCTTCAGAACCAATACATTCGAGGGTTTCTTTCTCGCCCGTTCCTCAACAATCTGTAACTCAATCCCTCCTAATATCCGTCATGCTTCTTCCCTATTCTCATTCATACCCCTGCTTTCCCAATATCTAACTTCCAAAACAAATGCTCTCTAATAAGGTTAGTCATTCCTTTAAAAGAATCAGTATTAAATAATAGATCTTGTTGTTTAGTATTATTTTTAAAGAATATGTATACCGTCTTAGATTATATTGTAGTTATATATCTATAATGAATCCTACTATCAAGTTATTACATCCTACCTCATCTTTTTATTTGCTGTCATTTATCTATTTTCTTTAGTTGCTTAGTATTTTGAAATTGTACTCTTTTTTTAATTTTCTTTTTTGCGTTTGTATAAATACCACTATATCTTATTATGTAGCCTTTTGTCCAGATGATTCTTTTATCTATACACATAAAATGCTTTGTCCTAAATGACTGACTGACGGATTAACGCACAGCCTGAACCGCTGATCTTAGAGACCTGAAACTTGGAGGGTGTGTTCTTTTTATGATGTAGGCATCCGATAAGAAAGGCTTTGCCAAAATTCTACCCCTAAGTGGGTAAAAAAGGAGGGTAAAGTTTGTATGCTTGCTCACGTGTTTCTTACTCGCAAAATCTACATATTTTCGCTGAACAAAACCAATCAAGTAACATAGTTCACTTTTCGCTGCTGCCGTGTCAAAGTGAAACCGTTAAACTACTCGTAAGTAATCCTTTTCAATAAATTCAATAACATTACATACTAATCCTTTACTGCCACGAACAACAGTAAACTTCTGTCGTCCCGTTTGGTAATCAGTGTCAATGTATGTTTCACGGCTGTGCTGATCCGCCTGTGATGAAAGTTGATATGGATAATATCAAGCCTGGGGAAGGACATAGGCTACTTATCAACACACCACACAGGCCAAGTTTATAAAAAAAAACTGTAACCTGATTGAATAATACACCCAGCGATCAACCCACAGCAGAAACCACTGAACTTAGTATCTTGAAATTCGCAGATAGGTCAATATATGACTTAAATAAGGACTAAGAAACGAATTTGGATAATCCCCCCCCCCAAAGGGTTCCCCCCTTAATACAATAGGGGTTCAAAAATTGTATGAAATCCGTCAGTTTTGAAGTTAGACTTATGAAATTTTGGATGTACGAGTAAGTTATTAAAAATGATCTGTCACAAAACTTATTTAGCAGACCAAATTCTTATTATTATTATATCAACTATCCACTACGCAGCGAAGTAAAATAGTCCATTTCATATCTCTTCATTACTCCTAGAGCACGATTAAACCAAGAGTTTCTGATTCGGTAGGCTGTTTTATTTCCAAGCACAACAATACCATAAAAGTTCGAGTGAATTTTGATTGACAATTCGTCATGTTACACAGTTTATTAAGTTTTGTACATATGTTGAATCCTGGAAGAATGGGCATTGAAAAATCGGTATAGACCCAAGGATTATGTCTGCTCGAGTTCAAAAGGCACCCTATATTTCTTTCATCGAAGCGGACAGTGTAAGAATTACTAGGATTTGAAAAGTTGGCATGCCTCTTAAGTCCAAATAAACTTTAATTAAGAGGTTGCAAATTCTTAAGTTAATTGCGTTTGGTTTTGATGAATGAAAGTTTTATTATTATCGGTTTTCTCTCCCATCACAGCAGGTTTTCTTGGTTTTAAAGATTAGTGTAGCCCAAGGTGTTCGTCCAAATTAAGCAGCGTCGGAACTTTTTCAAAACTTATATAAAATTAGCATATTATCAAGAAAGTTACATTTTCTCGGACTTTTTAACATGTTTTACTCGAAAATAATAGGCTTTCATATTGTATCGATGATCATGGTAGAAGCCATACCATTCATGTATCTTTAATTTTTTATCAATGTGAAAACAGAGCCTTCATGATTAGAGTTCGCTTTTTATTCTTCTACGGAGCAAAGGAAGGGTTGTAATCGTGAAAGGTTCGATTGAATATATTTCTTTAACAAACAAAGTAAAATATTAAATAAATATTGTTGAAATAAAAACCTATATGAGTACGAGAAAATGTCAAATGTCACTAACCTGTTTTTTCCTGATCGGATTTCAGATCCGATGAAAGTTTCGGTTTGATCTGTGGACTGAAAAAATACAAAATATAAAACCCGTCCGGCCAAATCAAGCAGTTACAGATATGGATAAATAAGAATAAAACAATAAGATCAGCTGTAAGTTGGATTTTAAAATGGCGGTTGATTCTGTTACCTTAATGATATTTCGACTGAGTATTTAAAACAAGCAGTTTAATCTAATGAGTAATGTCTATAATCGTTCAGAATTTCATAATGACAGTTCATTGCCTCCAGTGTTATTAAATATACTGACAATATAAAAGAAACTTCAACTTCCACTACCAAGGGTAGCAAACCAAGGATCAAATGATAACCCCCTGATCAATAAATGATTAAGAATATCCAGGGATTTTAGTTTTTAGGCCCTCTCCCCTAATAAATTGTTGTGGCAATGTCCCTGTACAGAATAGAATAGAAAAATAATTTTATTATGGTACCAGTACCCTAAAAAATAACAGATGTGTACAATAATAATAATATAACATATATTTGGCCAAAATGCTACTTAATAAAAACCATATAGTATTTACATAAGGGATTGAAAATAAATATAAGCTAAAAGGTATTAATATAACATGGGGAAAAAATCTGAAATAACAAGAATTATGCTGAGAAAAAAACATAAATACAATAATAATATAATAATAAAAAATAGGTAATAAATTTATAAGTGCATAAAATTGACAGTAAGTCATCCATTACTTATGATTAAGTAAGAGCTGTTAATTATAACTGATTACAATACATCTGTTTAAGAATTAAGGAGATGTAGGAAAAACATGGGTCTGAATGTGGATATGGAAGAAGCATGACGGATAGTAGTTGGAAGTGAGTTCCGAAATGTCCTGGAATGAGCGAAAAAGGAACGCTGGAATCTATTGATTCTGTAAAGATCTTTTTACCCTAGGATTGGATACAGGATTTGAATTGTAAGACTTCAGATATAAGTTATTTTAGACTTCAGGATAGTTGTGAGTTGATGGTTCGGTATAAGAATAAAGTTAATATATTATGCCTACGGATGGAGGGGAAGGGACACATAAAAGCTCGTCATAAAGTTGGAAAAGTGAGACAGCCACGAGGGCATTGAAGACAAACCGTAGTGATATTTCGCCTCAAGCACATTCGAGAGGCCCCACTACCATACCACCACATAACCAATATAAGTTGAATAATATTAGTTGACCTTGTATATTGGTCCGGGAGAGTTCAAGAAAATTCTCTTATATAGGGAGAACTGTTAGTTATTTGTAAGCCAATGTCTCGGCAGGCCTTCTTCAGGGGTAGTTAGTCTAGTGTCAACCCCCGCACATCACACTAGCTCTGACGAAGACCTGCAATGTGGGTCGAAACGTTGGCTTGCCAATAAAATAATCTCCCTATATAAGAGAATTTTCTTGACCTATACTTCGGACCATTTTCTTCCTCACATAACCAATAATGTATAATATACAAACAATATGTTACTACAGGCGAATATTAATAAAATATTTCAATGTTACAGGCTAAGAACAATGCTGATCCTATTTGGAATCCTGCTTACAGCGCTGTTCCTCTTGCGCCTCTTCTGTCGCCATTACAACTACTACAGGTTGGCTTCACGTCTGCCTTATGCCAAGAAGGCCCCACTCATCGGCCATGCCCTCAACTTGTGTGTCGACAAAGATGGTAAAAACTTTCTAATACTGATTCACGATATTTTCTTCTAATGCATTCTTAACCTAATTAATCATTATTTCCGAATAGAGTACGTTAATATACCATGTTTATAAAAAATAAAAAAAATAAATAAGAGGCAGTCATGAGGACTCCCGATAGAAGTGACTCAATGCTTTTATATTTTTAAATTATGGAGTCCCTCCCTTCATACCTCTATTTGAAATAAATTCTAGAATACAATATTTCTTTATTTAAACACCCTTCCTTGCCTTAACGTAACATGGGTTTCGGCAATATTAATTATAACGCAATACTAATTATCACACAATAAATGTATTGTCTATAATCTTCTCACTCTAATTTCCAATGTTTATCACTATGTATCCAACTGGTCATTTCCATGGGTTCTTCTTCCAAAATTGAAGTGTTGTTCAGCTAGGATATAAAGGTCATACCCTTTTCGTAGTCATGAGGTGTGGTGCGTGGTTTAGTCGCTCAAAAAGGGCCATTACTTTGGTCCAAGGCAAAATATGTGATGGCTGGATAGTGCAAAAGTACTACTTTTAAATAAAATATAAACAATCAGAGTTTATATAAAAAAATAACGTTATATATACGTTATATATATATATATATATATATATATATATATATATATATATATATATATATATATATAACGTAGCAACAGCAGATTATACTAAATAGATAACACACAATTATTTCACTTGGCAGGCGTTAAGTTAGAAAAACATTTGGTAATAATATCTATATCTCGTAATGATTATAATATATCGTGTATTAGCCGGCCAGCAGGGACTGTTATCCGCCGGTGTTTATAACCTCAACACTGATAATACTGATACCAACTACCGGTTTGTTTCATGCAGACCGGTTAATACACAAGTACCATAATTATAAAATGATAACCAGGAATAACCTTTCCGGGGGGAAGGAAGTTGAACCATCAGCAACATCGACGCACTCTTCCAATTTGGGCAACATCTCACTTCTGTTCGATCACTTTTACTTACTTATCTTTGTGAAAATTGTTTTCAACGAAAATCATATGTATAAATCATTAAACAGTTTTTCGATAAGTTACATTATGTATTTCTTATGCAATAATAAATTATTCTTTTATAGTTTAATTACAACTAAAATTTTATAAATAAGATCCAATTTCTTGAGCCGAAACGAATGGGTATTGATTTTAAATTGTAGAAACTCCTGGAACAAAATGAAGACATCGATTTTCGCCGTTCCAATGAGGTCCTCAGATTACGAATTCACAACTCTTTTTAGGTTTTCAAATTAATTGGGTGTATGAAAGAGAGACTCTAATTTTGATGCTATTATCGTTTCTAAGAAAGACTTCGGAAAGGAGATAATGGGAGAGAATTCTGCGCCTCCCCCACATAAAAACGCTGTGGAAAAAAATGGATATTATAAAAAAAGTATAAATCTAGAGTACCTGTACAAGTGTGTAACTATAATAAATATCATCTATTATATAGAAGGGAAATTAACCTTCTGAATTCAATTGCCGAAAAAATTATTTAGCACAGGGGTTCCCAACCTCAGGACGTGAAGACCAGCCAGGAGGAGCGGATACCAGTTGAAAATAAAAAGAATTTATATTACATTTTATTTGCAATTAATTTTATTAATTTTTAAATATATTTATTTGAAAAGAAAAGATATGTCCAGGACCGGGACTCGAACCCGGGTCGCCCAGATCACTAGTCTGGAGCTCTACCAATTGAGCTATCCTGGCTCACCCCCGGCCATAAACATATCCCCTCCTTTCACTGATCCCATGTCCCCGCGTTCTCGCAATTTGCGATGTATACAAGGGTATATTATGTGTGTATATTGTATGTATGTATATTGTGTACGACTGTATATTGGTAGAGCTCCAGACTAGTGATCTGGGCGACCCGGGTTCGAGTCCCGGTCCTGGACGTATCTTTTCTTTTCAAATAAAAATATTTAAAAATAATTTACTTTGTTTTAGTTATTTTCATCATCAGCCCTTCTTCATCTTAAATTGAAACGTATAATGTTGTATCTTGAGTCAGTAAAAATTGATGTTTTGTTTTCGGTGTAATTCTTGCTTTGTTTCTCATATGTCCAAACAATTTATTGTGTAAGGGGGGCATGGGAGGCTTAGATTTCAACAGGAATGGGGCGTGGTACAAAAAAGTTTGGGAACCCCTGATTTAGGATTTCTTCAGATTACTCTTTTATATAAGGCTATTCCTTAAGTGTTATTCTGTTCATTTTAAAATGGCAATAACAAAAAGAATAAGACAAAAACACAAAATTAACTTTTATAAACAATACATAAATTTAAATAGATAATAAACAAAATTAACAAGACAAACAAAAAAACAGAAAACAATTAAATAATGCACTCACAAATAATTCAAATGAGACCTGTAATAAGAAGAGTTTACAGGAGACAATGAGGTTGGTTTCATGTAGACTGCCTAGTACACAGGCACCCAGGTTCCTCAACAATTCAGACCTGCATGACAGTAGCTTTAAGATGATTACAAAAAATCATCATGACAGTAGCTTTCAAGATGGTTACATAAAATCAACTCAATAGCTAGTTACTATCTGGTTTAGGATTTAAAGCTAAATCCAATATGGCGCCCAATAAATGTGTCTACTGCCTCAAAGCAATAACATAATTCTTTTTCAGAATTATTGGATAAGATTTTGGAGATAATGGAAGAACCGGAAAACAAGCGATCCATCCAAGAACAGGGTGTACTGGCAGTTTGGATCGGACCGATGGCATTTGTCTTGATTCATGACTTGCAAGACATAGAGGTGAGTAGTCTTACATTCGATTCAATTTTATTATTTAAAATCATAGGCTGAAAAGTGTTAGGCCATCACAGTGGTAGTTGTACTTTGTTAATTTTTTATCTATGTCTATTATTTATATTTTTGTTTGCCACTTTAGACCATGTAGATCTTTAAGCGAGCAATGTGGTCATTTGCGGGTGCTTAGACAGGCTAAAAGGAGTCATCTAACCTCAGGTGACTGGAAACCATTTCTTGGTCCAGCAGCAAGCAGCAGCACACTGTTCTAAAACCACCCAATTGATTCACCGATTCCCTTACCATTGAGGTACACTCACCTGTCCTAGTTCACAAGGACTAATTGGTCCAGATCCAAGAACTATGACTGATCAGGGCTAGTAGGCGCACTAGGATCTAAATGTCTTTCACAGAAGCAGCCCATCCTTGGAGCAAACCCTGGGCGGTGATTAAACCTTCAAGAAAACCACAGTGATATTTCCAATGGTTGTACACAGAGGTCGATTTGGTTTATTGAGAAACAGCTTATTTTTATCACCATGAACCTTTGCTATAAATACCATTGCATTGTTTCTATTTGTAGTTCCCACTAAGGATCCCAAATATCCTCTTTTATCTTGCCAAATCACTTTCACCATGAAATGGCCTCAAGAGGAAAATATAAGGAAGCCAGGTGTAATTATAAATTTGTCTGTAAATTACTCTTTATAGTTTCAGGAGTGAAGTAGTTCTAGTGTAGCCCTGCCTCAACTGACATTTTGAAGCAAAAGGCCAATTATATAGAATTAAGGTTTTTAAAATACAATACAATACAATAGTTTTGGCAACCTTGTATTAGTCACAAAAAAAATTGTATTGTTAAACCTCTTTATGAAATTTAAAATTAAAATTTGAACTCATGTTTCAGAAAATTCTAACAAGCAGAGATCTAACGAAAAAGTCATACCAATATAAATTCTTTGAACCCTGGCTAGGACAAGGTTTATTTACTGCCTCAGGTAATTACTTTTTAAGTAGTAAACTTTTTGCCTCGATTATTTTAAATTTTAAATTCATCAATCCTGCCCTTTAGTATCCTTTAATAATACCCCACTGGTGCCTGTAGAACAGATCCGATACTTAGGGTTGCATCTCGACAAACGGTTAATCTGCAATCCTCATATTAGACTGAAAAGACATGAAACCGCTCGATGTTTCAGGGTACAACACTTACTAGACAAACGCTCCAACCTACCAATTAACTACAAAAGACTCATCTACATGACCATCATACGACCTATTTGGACTTACAGAGTAGAGCTTTGGGGCTCCACTTAGCCATCCAATTCCTCTCGTATCCAATCCCTATAATCCAAAATCCTTCGTAAAATCCTCAACTGTCCTTATTTTGTTACGAATAAAGTCATCCATACCGACTTTAATGTCCCATTTGTTGCTGATTTGGCCTGAACCCGGTGTCTATCCTTTCATAATAAACTTCATTCCCACTCAAACCCTCTAGTTTCAAATCTAGCTTCCTCTTCAATTCCCGATAATCCTCCAAGGCGTCTGAAAAGAAGATGGCCAGGTGACCTTCTTAGTTGAACTAGTGATTAGAGTACTGCCAGTGGGTAGTTTCTCTACTTGGCATTAACTCATGTCATTATGTATCACATAGCCTATTAACTTGATGTATTATTGTAATACAGTTGTAAATATCAATAAATAAATTTAAAAAAAAAAAAAAAAATTCATCGAAGTTGCTACAAGATTTCTGTTATGGCATCCAAGTATTTCTGTTAAGCAGCTATCAAGCACTTTTTAATCAAACTGCAAAAAATTGAATTAATTTTAATAAAAGTGTGTTTATTGATCTTCAAACTAAAGCAATGTAATGAAAAATCACTTCAATACCTATAATCTGGTACAAGTTCCCTTCAAATACCATAAGCATATAATACATGTACATTTGTCAGGATGTATTACTAAGTGAAGTGAATTGATAATAATCGGGTAAACAAACAAATTGTTTTATTTGGGTAAAGTAGGATAAGGTGTTCGGATGTTGCAATAGGAGTGACCGACACATATCCATTAAGGCTTACACGAGTAGGTAGCTATAAGATAATAAAAGAAAGGCTAAAAAATCTATCAGGTACAAGTACTGATTTTTTTTTCAGTGTAAGAGGATGTGTATGTAATTAATAAACTAATTTATTGCATAACTATTACTTAAATTACACACCTTATATTCTTTCATAAATCTGAGGGTAAATAAAGGAGAATACCACCCTCCTTCTCAATTAATGGGTTGTTGAGTTCAACCCAACAGTGAAGATTACCATCATACAGAAGTATAATAATAGTGGAATTTGAAGATCACAGATAAGACTTCTTGGAGGCTCCTGTTGGCTTGAAATGTCAGGAATATGGGAAAGCCACTTAAAAGCCTATTGTAGTAAGGTGGTAACATAAAGATGGTATGACCTGGAATGTCATTAAGCCATCGTTCTCGATGTAGAAGAAGCTAACACAATTGTAAGAACAGTTTAGCTGCGAGAAAGCAGCTGGATGCAATTAAACACTTTCTATCGAAAATACACGATGCGTCTAATGACGGTGAAAGAAAATGCAAGAAAGATATGACACATCTAATTAGTATAGTAAGTTTTCATTGACAATGATTCCACTCCAATAACATCTGACCAAATAAAACATGGTAGAACCAAGGGCATAAAATCCTATGTGGAGTGCTTGTTTCAATTCTATTTCCCTAAAATCCACCGAGTTATAAAAAAAATATAATCACTTTAACTTATTAGAATTATTGAAATCTGATGCTAAAATAATTTTAATAATAAGGTTTTGTCATAATTTATCACAATCATTGTATAAAATATATTTAGAAAATATGAATCACTGATAATTTTTGTATTAATAAATATAAATATTCATTAAAAGGTAAAAACCACTTCAAGTGGATTTGTGGCTTTTATTATTCAATAAAATGTTCATTATTTTGTAGGTAGGGATCAAATTAAAGAATTTGATTATTTTTAAATATTTTTATTTTGAAGAGAAATTATTTAATATTTTTGCTTATGTAGAGCTACTTTTATACCTCTGCTGATTCATGGTTATGCGAGCAAAAATCAATACCAATCTGCAAGAAATGGAACAGAAATGGTGAAGAGGAGAGATTGTCAGTGATGCTACAGAAATCCTCTTCCTTACAAGTAGTCCACCTGTTCCATACTTCTAGAATTCCATGTTGCTTCTAGAGTGATCATATAAATGGCCAGACATAGGCTAGATGATAATGTGTCATAATCTGAAGAAAGCACAAGAGAGCAGCCTCATCGGTCAAGATGTGCAATCTAACACTCTTCTGCACCACACTTGACCTTATTTATTATTGTTCTCAATTGTCCCTTGGTGATTGTGTTATAAGGTTATTTTATAAATTAAGTTGTTTCATCAATAATTAGAAAGCTAGTAAAAACCCTATAAGCAACTTAATAGAGGTAATTTAAAGATAGATTAATTCCAAAAAACGAACACAAATGAGGTGATAGCATTTTTTATAACAAAAATTATAATATTAATAATAAAAAGAGTCAAAAATTATAATGAAAATCATAATATTATTTTAATAATATAAGTTTCGATTTTGAAAGGATGTAAACTGGATTGCATTATCTAATAATTCATTCACTCAATGAAACCTATTCCCAGTCATTTTTGCCATATAACTTTATTATGTGGATACGTTTCGACTATATGTCATTTACAATCCATCAAGAACTTCTTTAACATCTAAGAAGAGTTATAAGTGATCTTTTCTCTTTTTTTATTATTCATTGTCATTTGCTAAAATTTTTTTCTTGGAGGTCCATTGTCAACAATTTAAAACATTAACAAAAGGACCATGGAGGACAATGGACCTCCAAGAAAAAAATTTTAGCAAATGACAATGAATAATAAAAAAAGAGAAAAGATGACTTATAACTCTTCTTAGATGTTAAAGAAGTTCTTGATGGATTGTAAATGACATATAGTCGAAACGTATCCACATAATAAAGTTATATGGCAAAAATGACTGGAAATAGGTTTCATTGAGTGAATGAATTAATATAAGTTTCTTGAAAGCATTTTTTTTCAAAGATTGACCGACTGAAGATATTGGATTGCCTAGGTATTCCTAACTAGTAGATTTACATTTGACATATTTTTCTAAGAACCAAAATTTTCATTGATGTTAATTCTAGTAATCATTCCACAGGTTGTCGCTTTGAGTTCAGTCACAAGTTTTAACTTTTCATTAATTTCCCTTTTATTATTTTCCAATAATACAATTTATCACGAGTTTTAGTATCGGAAAGAGAATGTAATTATGGGAAATTTTTATACTTTAGTAATCATTTCAGACCAAGACCGTTATTTCTCCGATACACAAGAAAGGGGATACCTTGTCTTGTAGTAAGTACAGGGGTATATCTTTACTTCCTTGTGCTTACAAGATATTGTCAATTGTCTTGTTCAACCGGATGCTTCCGTATGCTGAGACAGAGGTTGGGAAATACCAATGTGGATTTCGAAAAGGTAGGTCGACGACTGATCAGATATTTACACTCCGCATGCTGTTGGAAAAGACCATAGAATACAAGGGGACGACACATCATATATTTGTCGACTTCCTACAAGCCTACAACTCGGTCAACAGAGCAGAGGTATATAGAGCAATGGTTGAGATGAATCTTCCACCGAAGCTAGTGCGCCTAACAAGAATGACTATGGAGGGCAACATATCCTTCGTCCGGATTAGTGGTGAACTCTCAAGAGGCTTTTCCACGGCGACAGGAGTTCGACAAGGAAATGGATTGGCATGCCTGATCTTCAACCTTGCTCTGGAAAAGGCGGTTAGAGACTCTGAGATCCAAATAACTGGTACACTCATTAACTCCTTGGATTTGCAGACGACATAGATATTGCCGGCAGGTCGTTAGCAGCAGTCTAGGAAGCATTTATCGCACTGAGAAATGCTGCAGCAAGGATGGGACTTATTGCCAACTACAGCAAAACGAAGTACATGTGCATAAACCTCAACAAATAAACCTTGAAACCCATATCCAAGTTGACGGGTAGAGGATCGATAGAGTTGAGGAATTTGTGTACCTTGGATCCCAGGTGAACCAAGAAAATGATATTGGGGCAGAAGTCGAGAACCGGATTATAGCCGCTAATCGCTGCTATTTTGGTCTGCAGAAGCAGCTGCGTGGTAGTCTCCTGTCTAAATCTTCTAAGACCAGATTATATAAAACTCTCATCTGGCCAGTTCTGACATATGCCTCTGAAAACTGGACCCTGACCCAAGCACACGAACTCTCACTTCTGAGATTTGAAAGGAGAGTTCTTAGGAGAATATACGGTCCACTTTTGGTGGACGGAGAGTGGAGGCGCCGGCCCAACAACGAACTGAGACTACTTTATAAGGAGCTGGATGTAGTACAGTTTATAAAGTTAGCAAGACTGAGGTGGGCCGGACATGTGATTAGGATGGGGCAGGATGAAATCCCAGCCAAAGTCCTCAGGGAGCGAATGTATGGTGTGAGAAGAGCAGGCCAACCACGACTTCGGTGGGAGGAATGTGTAGCTTCGGACGCCCGGACCATATTGAGTATCCGCAATTGGAGGGTAGCAGCACTTGATAGAGACAACTGGCGGTCGATGCTGGAGCAGGCCAAGACTCGAATACAAGGGTGGTAGAGCCAAATAATAATATAGTAATCATTTCAACCAGAAATGAACGTTTTAACAAACATATATCATCTATGCTGCGAATATGATTACCAAAATCTACTCATTGCCCATTCTCTTAACGATAGTAAAGCTCACAATAACTTCTATTTTGGGGAAAATATTAAAAAAGGAATAAACAGTTAAAACTTGTAACTCAGCTCGAAACAAATAGATGCCTTAGTTCTGCTTAAAAAGTTTTATTTTATTTTTTTAATTTAACTTATTCTAATATTATCTTATTACTCTTAATCAAATTTATATTTTTCCAATTCTAGGATCACATTGGTTTGCCCATCGAAAACTTATAACACCAGCTTTTCATTTCAAAATTCTTGAAAAGTTCATACCTATATTCAACGCCAACATTGATATCTACCTGAGAAAACTAGATGAAAAAGTGGGTAAAGGGGCATTTAATATAGAAAACTATATAGCTTATCTAGCTCTGGATATAATTGCAGGTATGATCGCTCTAATTTATAATAAATAATGATTACAATTATTTAAAAAATCAAGAAATCGCATTTCTTGATATCACAGAAATATTTATCTTTTTTATTAAATAAGGCCACCAAGCAAAGTAATACTTACATTAATTAGAATCGGAAACTTTAGTTTTATTGCTCAATTTCAACACAGCTTCAAAACATCAACTTACTCTTATCGAATATCAATTATCTAAGTGTCTATTGATATTATCTTCTTTTCTTTTTTTTTTGTAATTATTCTGCAGGTAGTCGCTTAGAGTTGAGCCACAGCAAGTTTTAACTTTTCATTCGTTTTCCTTTTAATATCTTCCAGAAATATAAGTTATCATGATCTTTAAAATGTTAAAGAGAATGTAATTAAGGGAAATGTAAATACTTTGGTAATAATTTCATCTAGAAATGAACATTCCAACAAACATACATCATCTAAATTTCGAGATGTTAGTTGAAACTTTTATTTCTTGATGAAATGATGGACAAAATCTACTCATTACCTTGTATATTGATATATTCTCAATATCAATTAACAATAATATTATGAGTAATTATTGTGAATCCTTTAGTGATATAAAAATATTGGCCAGCCATGATCATATCATTTGAACTTTTTTAAGTCGTTTTTAAGATTTATTTTGACATTAATAAAGCAAAATCTTTTGGTCATTTGGCTTTTTTTATTAACTCTCTGAGTGCTTTAATTTTATCTTCATAATGATAAAACTTCAAAATGTGAGAAATAGTTGTGATAAAAAAAAAATGTTAATATTTTTATTTGAAAAGAAAAGATATGTCCAGTTCAAATAAAAATACTTAAAAATTAAAAAAATCAATAACTAATATAATAAAAAAATATTGATTATTAGACAGAATAATTCCAAAAAAAAAAAAAAAAGGTAAACAGCATTATTTATTCAAAAAATATAAAATAATTAATAAAAAGAGTCAACAATTATAATGATAATGATAATGGGGTAATATTATTCCATTGAAAGATAAACATTAACATTATTTAAAATCTTGTTTCTTAAAAACATTTTTACTGTTTTTTAAGAAACTTGTAACTGCTTAGTAAAATCTGAGTGACTGAAATATTCAAATTTAATTTTCTTTATAAATATGCATATGAAGATATGTCATAAAGTATTTATCAGATTTAAGATTTTTATTCATAAACAAATTGTACTTTTTTTTCAACTAGAGACTGCAATGGATGCAAAAATAAATGCTCAAAAAGAAGAATCTCCATATGCTCAAAAAGTTAAAGAGTAAGTGCTGCTTAAATTAAACAAATAATACATCCTTGAAAATAATTACCTGTATAGATCTGTTATATATTTATAATATTTATTGGTAATTTATTTTCCTATTATAATTTTTTATTATATGTATCATCTTATAGCATGACAGAAACTATACTCCTCAGAGGTTGCAGATTATTGTACTATTCAGATGTTATTTTTAGTCTGTCTTCTTTAGGAATGCGACAAAAGAAAAGTAAGAAATTCATTGACAATTTCATAAATAATGTGAGTGAAATTTGTTTTACTTAAATATTAAATTAGACTACAAATTAAAAAATAAACTTACATTTAATGCATACTTTCTTTTTATTATAGCTCGTGAAGAGAAAAAAAGAAGAGAGAAGTAGAATTCAATTGAATAAGAACAACAATAATTCAGACATTGGTGAGTGAACCTACATCCCGCCTATTATATCAACTGATCGATTGATAATCGATTATTGATCAAGTTTTTTTTTCGTATTCATCAATACTTTTTTTTTAATCTTTGAAATATTTTATAATTGATATTTTCTGAACGTGTTATTTATATGGAATATTAGTAAACATATATATGTCATTTTTCCAAAGAGTTTTTATCCGATATATCGTAAGATCGTTATTCATATACGAGAAATGAATACCAACAAAGGCGGATCCAGGGAGGGGGGCACCTGCCTCTTCACCCAGACAGTTTTCTGTGTACTGTGGAGAATCTATTATAGTACATAATTATAGGCAAATCACATCACATGATCATAGTTGTTAAAATAACAGAAGGAACAGGAGTGAATCTGAAATATTCAACGCAGTCTCTAGTTGAATTTTAATAAACCTTTGAAATCTTTCTATAGATACCCCCAGAAAAAAAAATCCTGGAGTTCTAGGAATTTTACTAAGCTTTTCTTACAATCACACTTTTATTTACAATTCAGTCTCGTTTTTGTTACCGTTGTGACACGTTATCATGCTTCCAAAATACGTTAGCCTCTCTATTGAAGAGAAACAATAAACCATTAACGTCGTGACCAGTGGCTGTAAGCTAATTGACGTATCCAAGCATTTCATCGTCCCTGGTTCCACGATCACATCAATTGTGAAGAACAAGGACAAAATCACTTCCCTTCTTGTAGAGAACTTAAAAAAGTGGTTCGTACAAGCAAGGAATTGTACTCCCGATAATTCGTACCAAATCTTCAGTCCCTTGACCATACGAATTATCGGGATTCTACTGTATACCGAAATGGTAGTTAATCGTGACAATAAATATTGTTGCTAGAAAGGTAGCAATTTTTAATATATGTATTTATAAAACCAAATGATAAATATTTTACTTTTTCATTATAATAGATTTGACCACAAGATTTATTTTTTAGAAGAGAAAGAAAGAGTAGCTCTCATGGATTTACTGTTAGATACCCAAAACAGATCCTCACAACTTACGGACAAAGATATTCTGGATGAAGTCAACACTTTCATGTTTGGGGTAAGATACTCGATTGCACTAACTTAATATGTACACTAAGTGAGTATCAATTAACTGATTTTTATAAAAGATACAAATATATTCCAAAATAAATTAACTCATATTAGGTATCTACTTTTATACTGTATTATCCAATGACTTTCACATTTTAAATTGCATAACAGCAGTAGGTGGTAATCCTTTTTCATCACTTATCTGTTTTATAACTTGTGTTTTAATAAGTTTTTTTATCGTAGTTTTTATGAAGTAATGTTTTATTTTTTAAATTAATTCTTAGACGGAATTTTAATAATACATAACATCTAAAATGAAGTAGTTTTTCTCCAATTTATTTTATTTGGAAATCACCTCCATAGGTTGATAGGTAGTGAAACACTAGGAAAGAATGAACATATTCCAATTTGATAAATTAGCCTAATTTTAATCACAGTAAGGCTCTTGTTTGAAATGAAAATCTTCCATGTTAATTATAGACTTCCCTAAATCAGCTGTGAGGACACTAAAAATGAGAATTTGAGGTGGTATTGTTCGCATCTTCTTAAGGTGTCATTCACGAAATGGGCTACATACTCATCTTGTTTAACAATATCACAGATAATGAAAATCTCATTAAAACAATTTAGTTGAATATCTATATCTCCATTAATTGTAACAGGTTCAATATATATTCCTTTTTTTTTATGTACATTTGATAGCTGCTAAACTTCTGCCAGAATATTAATAAAAAACTTATTTTTAAATTGAGGTTTTAACATAAGTATTTAGTAATAAAAAAACCTTTCCAGAATGACCAGTTAACTAATTAATTAGTATATTGATCTTTGCAGGGACATGATACTATCACATCTTGTACCAACTTCACCCTCTATTTGCTCTCTAAATATCCCTTAATCCAGGTATTGTGTGAATTTTAATAATCTTTGTTATAAATATTTTATTTGGTATCAGTTCCACAAGTTGTCTTTTTTAGTTAAGTCACAAGTTTTAACTTTTCATTCATTTCCTTTTTAATATTCTCGAGACAAAAAATAAATAATGACTATATTACAATAAGCAAAATGTAAATAAACGGGAAGTGTAAATTATATAATCAGTTATAGTTACAATATACAGTCAGTTATAAAATTATTTTTATTTTTGAGAATATTATAAAGGAATTTAAAAAGAAAAAACTTGTAACTTTACTTAACTTGAAGCGACAACCAGCGGAACAAACACCTTTTATTTTAATTCTAATTATTACTTTGTACATCTATAATCAGGAGGAAGTGCTGAGAGAAATAGAATCAGTTATCGGAGATAATGAATTCACTTTAAGCAACCTACAGCAACTTAAATACCTCGAGCGAGTGATAAAAGAATCATTAAGGATATTTCCAGTCGCTCCGTTCATGATAAGAGGGGCAGAAAAAGACATCAAACTGAGAAGTATGCTTACATGTAAGATTTATATATTAAGTTACAAGTTCAATAAATTCCATATAAACAATGAAGTCATAAAAGCCTAGTTTTATCTAAAGAGTTAATAAATTATTATTTATGAAGGAAATAGTTGACTGGATAATTCTAATAATGGTATGAAAAGATTACACAAAATAAGAATGATTCATTTTATCGTGCCAACATTTCGGCCTAAGATGTAGGCCATCTTCAGGGCCACCAATCAAACTGGGCTATTAATAAAAATCAAGACTAAATGTTAATATGCAAGTCACTTTGACTGAACATGACCAGACAATCTATAAATAATTTATTTTTTAGGAAAAAATATGCCTAAATCTAAGAAAAATGCTAATCTAATTTCTATTACAGGTGGCCATATTTTACCAGCTGGATGCACCATCATAATGATGATATATGCTCTCCATAGAAACCCTGAGCACTTTCCGAACCCGCAACAGTTTGACCCCGATCGATTCCTTCCAGAAAATTGTATTGGCAGGCATCCTTATGCCTACTTACCATTCAGTGCAGGTCCTCGAAATTGCATAGGTGCGTAGATATAATTGAATAAGTTTTAATTTATGGGCTTGGTTTAATCTCCAGTTCTTGTAATTTTATCAAATATTTTGTTTTAGCTTGATCAAACAACTATTTTTAATTGTTTTAGATTTATTATTTTTGTCTGGAAGAGGATGTGAATGTGTAGTTATGAAACTGATAACACAAAAGATAATTCTGTTTTCTTTTTTTAAAATGCAACATGATGAAATATATTAGAGGCAAAGCTTATCAAAATAATACGATAAATTATAAACACAATACATTTTTATTAATTACAAGTCATATAGCCATATGATATTGCATTAAAAATAATATATATGCATATCATAAACCATATTTACACTTTTACTTCTCCCACTTTTTACACTTTTAAGCTCCCAATGAATGTGCTTTGTGCTTAGGTCAAAAATTTGCTTTGTTAGAAATGAAAGCCATCATTGCAGCAACTGTAAGAAGATACAGATTGCAACCATCACTAGATATCAAGCCAGTGGTTCATATCATCCTGCGATCAGCGAATGGAATCAACTTAATGCTGGAAAGTCGTAGCTCTTCTGGAGCCGGCAACCGTCCACAATCACAGCATCGCACAACCTGAGGCAAATGTATAAACTAATTAATTTTCTCAATTTTGAGAATAATCAATATTGTAAAATACTTTGATGTACAAATTATTTCATTACCACTAAATTATTAATTTATTTAGTGTAAATATAGAGCTTTTAAACAAGCTGATTTAACTATCAACTAAATAAAATGTTTTAGTATATGAATTTCTTTTCATTTTTAAATTGAAAATTAATTTACTCACATTCAGAGAGCCCATCAGCCTCTCTTATTTTTTCTTTCTTCATACTTTTTAACAGAAAATTCCTTTTTCCATTATTTTATTCTCCTGAAATATTGAAAAATAATTAAGTCAACTCAAATTCAAACTAATCAATAAAAAACTGAAGGGTGTTACCATTGTTGAAAACTTACAAAGTAAAAAAATTTATTTTCTCCAAAATATTCTTTTAAAAACTATAACCTTTAAGCTGATATTAATTGAAGGTTTTGCGCACTATTTCAACAGGTAATAATTATTGAAAAAAAAAATTGAATCACAAAAGGGGGGTATAATTTCTCTAAAAATAAAAATATCACTATCCTCAAATTTACTCACACGATCCAATTCAAATTTATGAGAAATAGTATAATTGATAGTTAAAATCATTTGTATGAAAAATAAATTATGTTGAAATCCATTGAATAAAATGATTTAATTTATTTCATCAAATTATAAAACTTGTTGGCCATTAGACCATCAACCCCAATATGAAACCACTATTGAATCCCAACCTTTCGGCAGAGAAACAAAAAAATAATCAAATTACTTCATTGAAGTTTATTTAAAAAAAAAAAAAGTATCAGTAATACAGCAAGTTATATACATTATAGAGTTAATCTTCCATAAAACTCTACCTAAGCAATTTCACATAGGGACCCCTACAATTTGTATAATAAGCAGTAAAAACTAAATAGAATCAAAAGTAAACACTATTTACCTTAAACAAAACAATTCATCTATTAACCTGCTATGGTATAGGTTCGAATAGCTCTTTTGAAATCAGTTTTGCAACCTGTAAAATAAAAACATATGCATGAATTGGAAGATAGCCAATTGAAAGGCAACATATCAAAAAGAAACAAACTGTAGAATATAAAAGTAAAATGGTTATAAGTCTTCAGACTGGAGGTTGCTTAGGTTAGCACCAGGTTAGTTTAACTTGAATGCCAGGCTCCAGGTTACTGATAGATAGAGCCAGGCTCCAGGTTACTGATAGATAGAGCCAGGCTCCAGGTTACTGATAGATAGAGCCAGGCTCCAGGTTACTGATAGATAGAGCCAGGCTCCAGGTTACTGATAGATAGAGCCAGGCTCCAGGTTACTGATAGATAGAGCCAGGCTCCAGGTTACTGATAAATAGAGCCACGACGAGACCAACCTCTGGAGTCTCATCCACCTCCACTTCCTTTTTTATAACTTATACTGTACTGTACACTTACATCACAACAGATTCAGTGAGGTTCTCGGGCGTTCCACCCTCCCTGCGAATCTTATATGTTATAATATAATTATGGTATCAACGTTAATCTCATTTGATATCGAATTATAAGGAATCTATATTGGTCTTATAAGATATCGAACAATGTTTTTATTTGTCATCAACAACACTTTGTCTTCCTCCAGTTTGATTTTATATAATTTATTAAACAGCACCAAATCGCTCAGTTTATCTTCAAGATCCAGGATTGAGTAGAGATTTTTTATCCCTCTCTTCACAATTTCTTAAAGGAGCCATCAATGTGTGGCCATGATTTTTCACAAATATTTCTTATTTCCACTGTATAAATCGATACCATAATTTCACATTAGTTCCTTAATTCTTTAAAAGCCCAGACCACACCAACCATTATCCAGCCAGATTCCCGACTAAAACTATCCGCTCAATTAAGGCTTTATCATAATTTACTATCATCATCATACCTTCAATCGGGCTAAGCTGAACCAGCAATTGGGATTACGAAACTTGATTATGCTACAAATTTCTGGTTTAATCACATTACTATAAGTTTACTTCAATATGATTTTTTTTCATGCCTTATTAGATTCTGAATCCATGAATGAGTAGGTCTTCATGTTTTTTACTTTATCTCAATTTTAAATTTAATTTTTGTTCCAGTGGAACCTTTTCCTTCTTCACAAAGCAGAATTTACTTTGTAAAATCTTTATTCTAGCAAAAAGGGAAATTGTGCCTCATATTTTTAATATATATTAAAATAACAAATCCTGTTCCTAATAAATAAAATGAAAAATGTTTTATCTAAGATTCAAATTGTATTGAAACCTAGAAGATACTACAATAAAATAATTAAGAATATACATAGCACATAAGATGATACATAGAAGGATGGTTTAAATTAAAAATATAATTAAGTAATAATCATACCATTTGGTTCAAAATTGCAGAACAAGTTCATTAGGCAACTGAAATCCAACTCCACATCTGAAATAAACAAAACAAATAAATAAACAATATCCAAAGTAGAAGGAGAAAGAGAAATAATACAAATTTAATTCAATAATCTAATATCTCCCCACCTAATAATAATCTGAAATATATTACAATATTAATTTAACTGCAATTATGAAATAAATAAAAAATTTAATAATATTATAAAATTACTAAACCTTTAACAAAATCTTGAAGAATAGATTCATTAGATGTAAGTCACAATACAGAATTCACTTTAATTTGATATTTAAAATAAATGATAACTTGTTTATAGTAATGAAATAAAGATGATACATTACCACAAATAATGAATTAATATCAACATTGAACATAAATGATGAACTTGTTATCATTTTTTAAAGCACCGATCATGGTATAATCACAAATCCTCATTGTGATTGGTTTTGTTTGTGATTATTTTTTTTAGATGGCAAATTTCTAGATTACAATTTAATGACAATAAACAAACTGCAAAAAATCAACAAATTTCTTTTAGAGGAACCCTTGATGGTATAAAAATCCAATATGAAAATGTTTAATAACTATGATCGTAAAAAAAATTTAATATCAGTAACCCCAAGAAAGTTTAAAAGAATGTTATATTAGAATTCACTTAAAAATAAGTGACTTTAGAATTTTTTGTGTTCCAAAGGAATTTTCCGACATTATAAAATGAGTCAGATTTACAAACTTTAATCTTGCAGAGAAAACAACTCACGCTCTTTTTATATTATATAATAACAAAATACTAATGCATATATACTTTTTAAATTCCTGTTCCCAGAAGAAAAACATTTAAATTATACAATAACATAAAAAAACTCTGCCCCTATCAATAATTTATTTTCAATTCCTAGCTTTCTCTTTTATAAATTATACAAAACTTTATCATCCTCAAATTAGATATGTAAAATAGAGTAAATTATGGGACTCTTAAGCAATAATTATGGGAGCCTGCATCTATAAGCAATTGGCCCCCAGGTACAGCGCCGTAACGTAATTCACTTTTTGCAAGTGTATTAAGACAGCGCCACATGTCATACTGTTGTCATAAGCATCAGCTCAAATGGTGTTTACACGAAGCCAGTTAACTAGCACCAATACAAAACAGGCCTGCCACTAGAACCTCGTCAACACAAAAGGAAAAAAGGCAGAACTAAGCCGACCTTATGCTTTCTACTTCTGGCTGGACCAATCAGCTGGCACCGTGTAAAACCATCATTGAGAGTAAAAGAAAACAAGGCAAGGTCACAAGAATCTCTCCTAGTGAAAGTAGTAAAGAGAACAAATTTTGAACCAAAAATCATTTAAGATGTAAAAATGTTTATCTTTACTTCAGATAAGTATTATAATGGTTCCATTAAGATGGAAGGTTTCTATAATTTTTATTTTATCAATTATTACAGGATGACTTATTTACAATTTTAAATGACCTATTTTGTAAGAATTATAACTACTTAAATATAATGGAACTTCATTACATTACATAAGTTTACACGGATCATATTATTTACAAAGGCGATATGCACATATTATAAGGTTTTTGACAACATTACTAAGTTGATGAGAGCCAAAAACCAACTCAGGTATTATTTTTTAATAATGTAGAAAAAAATAATTAATTTACATAAGAAAATTTTATATATTTTATAGATTACTAGCTTTTTCCCACGGCTTCTCTCACGTGGAATTTGGTCTGCCATATGAAGTATCGTGACTGATCATTTTGAATAAATAATTTAAGTTTTTTCATCTATAAGTTAGTCGTACATCCAAAATGTCAGATGTTTAACTTCAAATCTAACGGATTTTATACAACCTTTGAACCCCTATTGTATTAAGGGTGAAACCCTTGGGGTGGAATTGTCCAAATTCCTTTCTTAGTACTCATTTAAGCTATACAAAGAACCTATCTGCGAATTTCAATATGCTATGTTCAGTGGTTTCTGCTGTGCGTTGACCACTGGGTATGTTGGTCAATCAGGATACAGTTTTATGTCCTTCTTCAGGCTGAAGATTATCCATATCAATTTTCATCACAGACGGATTAGCACAGCCATGAACCATTCATTGACATTGATTAGCAAACGAGGCGGGCTGAAGTTTACTGTTGTTCCTGTCAGTAAGGATTAGTATGTAATATTATTGAATTTATCGAAAAGGATTACTTAGTATAACGGTTTCACTTGTCGTACGGCAGTAGCGAGAAGTGAACTATGTTAGTTGATTTGTTTTGTTCAACGAAAATATTAAGTATATAGAAGTTGGTGAAATATTAATAATATTATTTCATGAAAGCTAAAAAAAAGATTTGATTTTGTCAATATCATTCCCTTCCAACCTTCTTAGTTTACTGCTAAATTAGAGATAATTTGACTTACGTTTCCA
Organism: Troilus luridus; assembly: GCA_964056705.1. Classification (NCBI taxonomy): domain Eukaryota; kingdom Metazoa; phylum Arthropoda; class Insecta; order Hemiptera; family Pentatomidae; genus Troilus; species Troilus luridus. The sequence continues at coordinate 659,866 of OZ057415.1, forward strand.
AACTAACAATTAAAAACAAAACCCTCAAAATTTTTAATTTTACCAATACATTACTTTGTATTTAAATCGGATAAATTATAGACAAGCAGACAGATGACACAGCTTTAACCAAGAATTAAAATAATGAAAAAATAAAATAAATAACTAAGAAAGTTAATAGTTCCCCTGGGTTTAAAATATTTGTCTTTGTAAACAAACCAGATACTATATAAATACACACACCCATTATTGATAAGTAATATGTTCTAAATAGAAATTGATTTATATTTTTAACCCTTCAATTCCAATAATTAGGAACTATTATTACAGTAAATATATAACAATATGTATCCAGGCAGGAGATATGGAGATATATCCCAGTCCCAGTCCCAGTATTAGAGATCCATCTATCAAACAAGTTATTTAACATAACTAATTGCATCTTTTTATCTCTAATGATTTTTTTAAGAGTTTTCCTAATTAAATTACAAATTTCTATACTGCATTCACAACTTTTTCAAAATCATCAGTAATTTCATAAAAATTTAGAAGATAAGTGTTGCTTTGTTTAGTTAAGCAATGAATATTGCTTTAACTGGTAAAAATCTTGATATATCATAGTGTTAAACCCCCTCCTCCCTAATGTAGTGTAACTGAATTACAATAATTTAATAAAACTTACCTATAAATTCAATTCCATTTCTTTTTCTTATACAAAAAGATGTCAACAATTAAAATATACTGTTTCGATAAATAATTTCTAGGTGACCATACAAATATAGAGAAGAAAATTGTCCCTATCATAAGAATCATAAACTGTATCACTCGTTTAAATAAGGGTCCTTAAGCAGTTATTTAAAATAAATCATGAAGCACTACAACCCATGAAGGGACCTGGGTTAAGTAACAGGTAGAAGAGACTGTACTGCTATGCAGAGAGGTGTGACTTGTGAGGGAGGTCAACTCCCTATATCTTTGATAAGTCATAAGGGCTTAAGTCAATATTTTGAATTTTTCTGGAGAGCAACAACAAAGTTCAAAAAATCATGTAAAATCTAATTATTGATATTATTTGTAATTTTATTTTTATAAAACAATATAGTAGTAATTCTATTTGAAGCATACATTTATTTCTTGTCTGATCATTCCTGATTCTGTATTATGGAATTATTTTTACTTAAGCCCTTATGACCGCGCATCAAAGATATATAGTATCCACTTTACAGAGGATGGTCGAGCCACAGGGTGATCCAATATTCATCTCTGCCTGCCTAGCAGCAGGATTTGAAAACAGGACCTTGGGCACAACTCAGTCACTCCGCTCCCATATTTTAATTAAGATTCCATAATATATGAAGTATAAGATCATTTGTTGTTTAGCTATTTAATCCCTTTTATGACAAGAGACAAGCTGTGATATGGTTATCACAATGCTGTTTATTTCTAATCCTCGGTAAATAACCATTCGCCCGTTATCTCCATTGGGAAGACGAACGTCACCTCGGCTAAGCGTCTTATTGAGACTTCCTCTGAAGAGCAGCAGTCAGCCCTCGCCCAGGTGCCTTGGGCATTGTACTTAGCCAGCTCAACATTGGTTTGCTTACATAATCTATTGCAAGCGCTTGGCCACTCAGGCCTTTTAGACTTTTATTAAAAAACAATCTATTATGACAAGTTGGCAAACATTAATTACGAACTATATTTTTTATTCAATTAGATATTAATCATTATCCAGCCTAAGAGCCAAGGTAAGATTGACCTTCACTAATCTTCTTACCGGATCAAAACTTTACTTTATTTTATAAAATATGTTTCTTAACAAAATTGGCAATGAAATTAGGACTAATCTGTGCTTCAAGTCTACCTGCTCTTCATGCATACATAGGATAAGAAAGGATAAAGAATTAGAATAAATTGAAACCAGATTGAAGGAAAAGTTTTCCAAATCTTTTCTTAAGGAGAGACATGAAGAAAGTTTTTTTTTCTTTAATAACTAATTAAGCTTTCGTTTTTTCGGTGTTTATTTAGATATAGTTTAATATATTACATATATTTTACAGCAACCCTACTGATTTATTATTAAGAACATATTTCATTTTATAATGTACAATTTTCGGTCAGTAAGTAGATGGGTGAAGTTCAATCTTACGACTATAAAATTCACTTTCATGTTAATCATCACTCATTAATCACACAATCTGTCTATATCTAAGAATCATTTTAAAATTAAGTATAATTTTTAAACTACCTTTTAAAATATACATCTTCTACTATAAATTTGATTAAAAAAAAAAAACATCAAGAGAAAAAATAAAAGAATCAAGCTTTGGAAAGGGAATATGCCACACTTATCCAGCAATAAAAAATAAAATAGGATTATATAGCAATGAAATAAAATTAACATTGAAATTGCTTTTACTGATAAGATAGAAATTTTCAGCAGAACTGTGATCTCAATTCCTTATTAACCATGCAACTTTTTGCTAAAAAAGATAAAGAAAAAAAAAAACACAACTAATTTTAAGGTTTTGAATGAGAAGTTGGAAGCAAAAAGTCCAATATTATATAACATAGTTAACATCCAATATCAATACAATAGAGCAGATATAATATATATTAATGTACAAATAACAAATTATGTCATTTGTCATTCAGTTATTGAACGTTTTTTATATAGAGTAAAAAGCATTTTGAACATAGACTACATTGAACATATAATCTAATATAACAGTAATCATCAACCTTTGCTCAGCCAGTTTAAATATTAATACACAATAAGAAAGTTAACAAAAACAATTCAAGCTAATCTTATAGCAGAGTAAATTAAATAAGTCAATTGATATTTTTGATTAAGTTTTTATTCTTTTTTTAAATATTTCCAACTGCTCTACAGTTTTCACAATAATCTTAAATAATACAAGTATTCTTCTTCAATGAAAAAAAAAATTTAACAGAAACTACGAAAATAAAAAAAAACGATTTATAAACTAACCAATTTATTAACTATCTTGGCCAACCGATGCTTTAGCGACTAAAATATAAAATGAAATTAACAATAAACAAGCCCCTTTTTAAAAATTAATAATTTTAATTAATAAAGTAAAACATTATAACAGCAAGTCATTCTGATAAATGAGCTAATTATATCTATTATGATAAAAATAGACAAGATCTAATTGTAAAAAATATTAGTTAAATAGGGAACAAAAGCGTTACCCACAGCCATTGCAATGAGAATTGAATATATTAGAACTGATTTCATCCATTTCAGTAATGGCTGCCCGTTTGTTGGTAGTGACCTGATTTTACATATTGTTTTGTTCATTATGTTCTTTTATTTTCTTCAGTAACCAACCTACTATATTTTAAGATAAAGAGGTTAAAATTTTGATGACCTCAAAGAGTATTAACTTTTCTCTATTATGTGAAAATTAACTAAAGCCAATTCACACAACATGATAGTAATAATTTGAATAACAGATTAATTTAAGCAATTTTAACAAGAAAAATCCCAAAAATATATAAATCAAAACAGCTTAAAAATTCACTTTTTAATTTTGGTTTGACTTTTAAAGAGCATTTTATGCAATCCCAAATGTAACAAAGAGTAGTTCAGTTTATTAAATATCTGTTTATTACATTTTAATATATAGTAATAAATTAAAGAATTATAATAAAAAATTATATATTCCCTTATATTACAGTATTCAAGATGACACTAATTACTTCTAAAAAGTAGAAGCTATACCTCATCATGCAAAACATAAAAATCTTAAAATGTAACCCATTACCAGTTCAGCTCTATTTCGAACATGAACATAAAAACATTGTTTATCATCAAAACATAAAATAATCAGAAGGAAAAAAAATGAATAAAAGGAATAGTACATGGCAACATAGAGAAGAAAAAACAAAACACAATCAACACAAATAGCTTTTTTATTAATTATTTACCTAATTATCTTAGGTGATCCATATCCATATAATACAAACCGTTATTGACGAACACGTTTGCCTCTGCTTGTCGACCTTACTCTCAGCTGTCATCGACCTATGACAAATTCAGCTCATCGAATCAAGCAAAATGTATAATGCTGGTGCCAGATGTAAAGGTCTTATCATGGGAACCGTCATAATAATTAAAAAGCTGTACAGCCCATTGAAGAAAAATTTGATATTATGATTATATAAATATAAATTTAATAATAAGAAGGAAAAATAAAACAACTAACAGAAAAAGCATAGCAACGGAAGATGCAACTTGCAGCTCTTTTGATAAAAATATCAAATTATTAGCTTATTTAAGATATGAAATTTAAACTTGATAAAAATAATAAAAAATGATCATTGCCCATTTATTAGTTTATTTTTTTTCACTTACGCAGATTTTAAATCAATAATTAATTACACCACTTTATTAACAACGTCCATACCAAGAACATCCCACATCAACAGTACATCGTCCCAAGACTATTTAATACCTAGTAATAACAACTCAAACAGAACATTCCAATAACATCTTAATCGGATAGTATTGATCGGATAGCTCGAGGGAAATCACCCACCCACTATATTCACCATTCTCCCTTCCCTCCCTCGTGTCTTACAACAGATTGTTTTTTATTTCTTTGTTTATTAGAGGTTAATGATTGTGAAAGAGCAATATTTAAGTGATCTGTGGCTTGAATAATAGAATAATTAATTTTACCAATTGAGCCATTAACACGTTGACTGCCCTGGGGGTCACCGGTGACCGGCAATCGACTCACCTACAGCGCCGTGGGGATCACCGGTGACCGGCGACGTAGCAAATAATAAAAGTATATAATTAGAGTAAATTTGGATACTAATAAATTTTTCGATAATACCATTGTTACTATAGTGGTTTGAAGAAATTAATGCAATATAGAAGATACAAAAATAATTTTATTGCTACACGAAAAATATTATCAATGCATATTGCGATGGGTCAGATTGAAACACTCAAGGAAAAAAGGTAATTATCGCAATCGGAACAATACGTCACAACTTTTTTAGTGTAATTCTTTGCCTCCAGTTCTCCATAACTGCTTTGATTTTTTTTTTTTATAGCACGTCTTAGAAAATCGCCTTACATTTCGTGCATTTCCCGACATTTTTTTAAATTCATAATGGGGTCTGCTTCATACGGAATTTATTGGAGAAATATGAGCATTATCGGAGCATTTCATTAGATGCAATGCCAATTTCATCCTAAAATCAGGAATTGCAATATTTTTTATGGTTACTTGTTTGAATAGCACTACTGAATTTAAAATACAAGTATTAAGTAAAAGCTCTATTGCCAGTTTCTTGTAGCATTTTATAGTTTTGCGCAGAGGTGAGCTATAAGTAATCATTTGATCAGATAAGTCGAATGAAGACTTCCCTAAATTATACTTAACTACCAGTTTTGGCTTTTCTTTTGAACAGTTTCTTTTCTGGTGAATGTTTTGTAGATAGCATCAACACCTCTCTTTTATCTCTCCATTTTAAAATTGTAACTCAATTTTTATTTCCTCGCGCGATAACGTCTCCACGTTTTAATTTTTTTGCCACTATTTCTTTTGGATTGCCACAGCGATTTTTTCGTAGCGTACCCAATAAATTTGTATTCATATAAATTAATTTTTCAGCCAGGTCAAAGCTTGTGTACCAACTATCTGTGCAGACCTGGTTGGTGCAAAGGGTGGCCTTTGCCTAAAATATCTTGACAAAGAGCTATTACAATCTCGGTCGACTTATTTTCAAATTTTATTATATTTGTATTTTCGTCTTTTCCCGTGTAGATTCGAAATGAATAAGTGTACCCAGGCCCACTACATAATTTAAAAGCTTTAATTCCGTATCTATGACGTTTTTGTATTATAAACTGACGAAATGGCACTAAGGATTCATCCACGCATAGTATATCATCTGGTTTATAATATTTCTTAAAATTACTGTTCAAACAATTGATAATATAAGCAACTTTTGATAATGTTAAAAATAATAATAAAACAATAATGAAAAAAAAGGGTTCATTTTCTTGTTTATTGCTGAAATTCAAATCGATTTCTTGGGATAATTATCCTTGTTAGTGTCAGATACTAATCCTTCATAATATCTCCATTATTGCTCAATTTTAGGCAATCGCACTAATCTCATCCATATATATCCATGAGACCAAAGAAAAGTTCTATTTCATTAGCATTTGTTTCAAGCCATTGATCCAAACGATACACGATTCCAATTCTGATTTTCTTTGCGTAGCATAGATGTTTGTTTGCTTTACAATAATTTTGAATATTTCGTCAGTAACAAAAAGGAAATAAAAATCATGTGGTTCCTTACAATCAAAAATTTCTGAACAGTCTCTATCATAAAAATTCTGATAGAGCTGTAGAAGCTACCTTTTAAGACATAAGCTCAATATAATTAAGGTCATTAATTCGAGTAGGGCTATCAGGTCTTGTAGAATCCTCCTTGATGAGTTTAAAAGTACACCATTCTCAACCAGATAAAATTTTCTCACCATCAAAACTAAGATATTCCCCATTTGAATATGATCGAGGAATCAATGGTTTAGTTAACAAATCAGTGATAAAATGTTGCTAGTTAATTTATAATTGGAAAGCACCAGCAATAGATTGACATGCAGGTTGGCATGCTTTGATACATGACGAATCTGAAAATGTTATATTAGTTTTATTACCTAAGGGAATACGCCAATTCACGACTTCGGGTTTATCGTCTTCATTGTTATCGCTATCTTCAGCTTTAGTTTCACTGTTATGATGTACCGTGGAAGCCCTTATGATATCGGCTAAACTACTCGATGAACTTTTCTCGCTGTCTGATAGCAGTCGAAATATTTTTGAGGGTCTTTGTAAAACTGGACCGCCAGATGATGTACTTGATGAATAATCTTTATTTGAAGCCATATTTTTGAGGGCTAGATAAAAAATTGATGGAAGATATAAAATGCAAAAAATAGCCACTAAACAACCGAAGCACAATTTTTTTAATAAAGGACAATCATAAAAATTGTCGACAGCGCCGTGGGGGTCACCGGTGAGCCCCTCCACGAAAAATGCGTCAAACATGATATTATAACTCACTTTATTTACTGCAAATAATATGCATCGTATTATATAAAATCACGTTGGCGCCTTGGCCAAACCATGGAAAATACGCCTGGCAGTCAACGTGTTAACATTTTGAAAATTGTTTCAGTATTGACAATATTTACACAGTTCATGTATTTTTTTTTTTTTAATTTACTTGTTTTGACTTGTGAAATATTTGCCACAATGACATTACAGCGTTAGTTGTTAATACTTTGTTTAGGAGCACGTTTAATCTAATCCCTCCTGGTTCTAGTTTTATTCATCATAACTCCTTTTATCCTGATAGTAATGTAGTTTTTAAAATTTAAAAAAAAAGAAGAAAAAAAAGGAAATATCGCAAACAAAAGTGGTGTAAGTCAAGTCAATAAATTAAAAAAAAAAAAGTGAACCACTACATACAAATCATGAATGGTCTTGGGTTCAGTACTTGGTAGACAACTGTTTTTAGGACTAAAGTTGTGCAGGAAGGTGATTTGCCTTAAGATCAAGCTCAACTGCCAGATTTTCCCTCTATTTTAGGTACCCCCTATATGGAGGCTGGGTAAGCCCCAGAAGGGTCTCCTAGATGAAATAAGATCTACCTCCAGCTGCCAACAGATTCAATATAAGTTTGCCTTGGTGCAGGATTTGAACCCAGGACCTTCGGCGCGGCAACTAAGTGCTAAACCACTAAGTCACTGCACTCCCTAGAGTATAAATGCCCAAATTAAATTAATTAATATTTATGCTAAACAATTTTAAAAACCTCCAATGATTACATAATATTATTTGTTTTTGTTTTTTTACTCTTTAACAATCCCTTCCCAATGATTTGTTGGACTCAGAACTAGTATTTTTAGAAAAGCTCAATAGAATATTAAGAGTAAAGAATGGGTTCCCTATGCTTAAGATGGGAAGATCGTAGACCATGAACAGCCAAAGCTGCAAACCTTCCTAAAGGTGGAAATGGGCACCGTTGCTCCCAATAGTTAATTCTGCGCTCATTGTTATAGTCCTCCTAAAAGACTAATTCAGCAAGGCAGTACTGATGCTAAAAAAAACAACTTATAGATAAATAATTAACATTATAATGCCTAATCCTTAACTTGGCAGAATTTTATTTTTTTTTTAATATCAAATTAATATTCATACCACTTAACCCTTATGACTCAAGGATGTCTAGAAAAAAACACTATAAAAAACCTCATGAGGGTAGTTAAAAAAAAAAATCATGTGTGTCTTTTGGGATACATAGCCAAGAGCATTAATAAATATATTACGCCAAATTCGGTTGTATCCCCACAGATACATTATTAAGAAAAGGGTTAAAGTGAGGATACCGTGAACTTATAACAGAGATAATGATGAGATAAGTCCGGGCAACCCAGAAAAGAAGGGTTTGGAGCAAGCTCCTAGATATGGCCTGGTTACAGCACCACAAAAAATAAATAAATAATAATAAAAAAATCTACAAGACCAACAATGGATTCTTACTTCAAACAAATATATTACCCGGATTACCTTCCTAATTTTAATACAAGATGAACCCCTCCCATGACATTAAAATTTAAAGACTTACCTTTTAATCACATGAAGTACAAGTAATATTTTTAATACAAAATAGGACCAAATCAGGATATCAATACTAGGATAAAGCTAATACGGTTGACCCTAGTCTATCTATCCCATTTAGTCCATCGCATCTTAAAACACACTTCTTGTAAAATGCTAGAAAAAAAACAATTAATTCTGTTAATAAATGGTTTCTTCAAAATGGGATTATTTTTTTTAACTTACTACAAAATGTTGTATGTAAATTATCAAATAAATAAATAGACTTAATCACCTAATTGTCTAATAAAATCTCCTTGATGGCATATCTTTATTTAATAGCCATTAGAAAAGAACCATAGATGTATTAGTTTTAGCATCAATATTCTCAATTGAGAAATTTCACAATTTTTTTTAGGAATATGTCTCTTTCAACAGTTATCTCTAGCTAAATATTTTACTTACATATAGCAATTCACAAAAATTATTTTTGTTAACTAAAAATGATCAAATTTTTAAAATTCGAGTTACAATTTCTTGAAATAAGTCCCATTGTACAGTTCTCGTTTCAATTTCATGGGAGAACAAAAGGTCTTATCATTTCTTTAACAATATTTTTCTTTTTTAATTACAAACAAAAATACAGTAGTGATTTCATTTATTTCAATGGTAAAAGAATAAATAACAACCTTAATACGTCATGCCTTATGTTCCCACTATTGGAAACAAAGAATAAATTTAACTAAAAAATCAGAAGGACAAAAAAAAAAAAATACGAATTTTATTTGTGTGAATTTGCCCATTAGAGGTTGATATAAAAAGACTTTCTATTTTTTTTTAGTATGTGGAAAATTTACAAAATACTTTTGTTAAAATAACCACAAATCATGCAATAATCACATAAAATGAGTTAGTAGAAACAGAGAGAGAGAGAGAGAGAGAAAAGACACAATCACGTAAGATCAAAGTATTTATCTAAAAATTAGTTAACTCTCTGCCCGGATCGTGGTTTCTACCCATTCTGTCAGATCACCCGTATTTTTTACCCCTAGTATGTTGGATTGTCTGTATTCTTAGCACCCACATTTTTTCCTCTACATGTTTCACCACTTATACAAGATTAAATGGTTTAAACTAGAGAGAAATCAAATCACATACTAGAAACAGATTTTAATTATCACATAAGGCACCAAAACCACAAAAAAAGAAACTGAATACGACATATTTCAAAAAACTAAAACTAACTTGATAAAACCCTTTTTACAAGTAAAGGACCAACTATAAACTAGACAAGAGCTTGTGTAGGTTTAGAGTATTTTTGCTCAGCTTCTGATAATGTATAACTATCACTTCCTTTTCCACAATATATGTAAGAGTCCAACAGGTATCCATTGTCAGCGTCCGTCATCAATTTGAAACCGTATTTGCTCGGTTTTTTCGGCATGTATATTATGAAACCATGCCTTCCTCTGAAAGGCGTCTTGTTCGTATCTTTATATGAAGAATCTTGCTCATTCCTGAGTTTTTTCACATCTCAGCAAGTTTTCGGTTAGTATTTTCAATAATAATTTGTATCAATTCATTGGAAAAAATAAAAGCCAAATTTCTTGGGGTGAAGGAGGCCCCTGAAGCTTAGAGACCCTTGCGTGGACTATTTCTCCCAAACCTACTAGTTGACGCACATTGGGGTACCGATGTATTCCCAAGTGAAACAATTTTGTTTTCCTAAAATATTTTGGTGTTTCTTCCTTAGGAGTCGTACCCGAGCCATCATCTGTCTCTCGAATGTCGTCTGCAACATTATGAATGGCACTCTGTGGTTCTCTAACAGAAGGACTAGCAACAATTGTCAATTTGTTTACAATTGTTGTCCTCATTCAAAATCTCAAACATCGATATCTCACCACCTTCAGAAATCTCTGAATCCGAGCCGTGATCGGAAGACTTCAATCCACCCTCTTCAGCTGGGGCATAATAATCATCTGAATCCACTTCAGAATCGGAAGCGTCTGAGTCACACGTCACTGCCATTGCTATAATTCTTTTCGTCCTCTCAGAAAAGTTTTTTGGAACTCTGTCCACTATGGTATGTACCTCAGAAAATGATCACATCACGAATAAATCATTAGCAAAAAAAAAAAAATCGTAAACAGGCTCGTTACGGGATACAAAACTGAATAGCGGTAAAAACACTGATACAATAGTGGAACATCGGTAAAAAGTACGTTAATGGCAAATTCTTTTTCAAATACAGAAGATTGGTAAATTTCACTTCCATACTTACCAAGTTGAGAAATTCTCGCTGCAAAACTGAAAAAAGACCCTACCCTTCTCGAATGTAGACAGGCCACTGAGAGTGCCACGAGGCATCAGGACCACAGTCCCACCTGGAGCGCCCATACCTCACACCTCACATTTGGTGAACTGTGGCCGTAAATCCGTTAATCCGGGCAGAGGGTTAAATAAGAACACTAAGTTTGAATTATTATTGAAGGAGAAAAATAAAATATATAATTTATTTGCCATAATTTGAATATTTTTAGTATTGCGAAAGATCAGATAACTATAAACAATTCAATACAAAATAATCTATGCCACTTTGACTTTGTAATGATGATAATTATGTCAAGCTGAGTTAGCCCAGGGTTCATCAACCAGGGCTGGCAACAGATTAAATAATTTATCTCCCACGGGCGGATTTAAAACTCAGGACCTTTAATTCATCAACTCACTGTTCTACACACTTAGCCACCCCTGCTTCCTATCATAACGTCACTATAATTAGTTTATTAATGAAAGTAATGTTTTTAAAAAAATCATAATTTACTACCACAATTTGGGAAACAAATGCTTGTTATTTATTAGGGAGTCGTTAATAACTAAATTATAACACTGCTAAAATAACAGAAATAGAAGAATTATATAAGTTTGCCTACTGGCGTTTTCCTCATATGCAGATGGCATTCTGAAATACTGAAATCAAAAACAAAGTTTTGTTTAAGCAGTCATGTAAACAATTTACTTGAACACAAATATGTTTTGAAATAATAAAAAAAATAAACTTAGTTTCTTAAAACATTTCACTAAGTATTAATACAAATAGACTCATCCATTAAAAAAAAAAAGAAAGATTTTGTTAACTGCTTTAACTAAATCTCAAATAATTGATTGGCTGGATGAATATGGATGAAAGTGCACAACTAGCAGTTGATTATTGAAATTAAAACATCTCAGACGACATTGGTTTGTTGTTCTTTAGGATATACAACTTTTTCACTTTTCAATAGTTTGGCTTTAATTGAGCATTATAACATATTAAAGACTATCTTCCATAAAGTACTATAACAATAAACAATTAGCTGGTATTTGCCAACTATTGTTAATATTTCTAAGGGAGATAATTCTTTGAAATGATTTTTTCATTTCTATAATCCATGTTGATACTAATATAATCACTCCTACTGTTTTGTTTTCCTCACCCAGTAATCACAACTACTAGGAATTAGCTTCTTCTCAAATAAGGTTTAGATAGTCCTCCACTTAGCTAATAGCAAACAGGCTGCAAGGCCAGCTGCTGTTGGCCAGCAACTTAGAAGTCCGTCCGAATTGAGTTGTGTTAATAATATTAATAAATAAATACAAGGTGCCTGTTAAATTAAGAAGGATAATAAAAATGTTTATTAAACTTTTTCTAGTTAACCATGTAAATGATTGTGTTAAGGCATAGACTTTACTTGACTACAAAAATGACAGACCCCCACCCCATCCACACCAATCCAACCTCACACATGCTTCCTTCTTACTCGTTATCCGAAATAGAACACAATGAAGCGTGCTAAATAAAATAATATATTAGCGAATAAATGTTCTCTGTATCGACAAATGACAGCACCAATTTAATTTTGTTCCAGCATAAACATGTTATCTAAATTTTACTTACACACTTCCTGTGACGGAATGAATGTAAGCGGTTAAGTAGCAGTCATCAACAAATTTCAATAAGTAATTAGCACCGTCCATCGCAAAATTCTTTTAAAAGCATGGAGCAAAGTGCACATATTTCCAATCACTTCGGTTATTGTATTAATCAGCTGCAATATGCCTAACTCAAGGAAGAGAGTGGATGAGTATAATCCCCCCCCCCTTCAAAAAAGTGTACTATTAGAAATCATGCATAAAATAAAGTTTTATACATTTACTTTTGTGATTTAAATTGTCTTAGCTCTTTTCCAGAACTGTATAGCAATAGTGAAGAAACTGCCACGAATATATTGTTGAGTAAAAATATAATAAAAATATTATACATACCATTGATTTTAAACACTGGAAAAATATAAAATGTGGTAGAAATAAAACAAACAAAATAAATGTAAATTAAGCTTCTGTCCTTAGGAATGGCATTGAATAATTATGTGAATATTCATCATGTTTAAACACAGAGAGGTTCCCTGAGTGTCATAATTAAATGTCCTTACTAAGAACTTTTCTTTAAAAATTGAGTGGGCATTATCTGAAACAAGAACTGTAAAAAATAATTGAGAAGAGGGTTTAACAAATTAATAAAAATGGTGGTACAAGAACAATGGAAATGCAATGAATTGATTGGATTTGAACCATTGGATGTGAACCTGTAGTAATGCTTCCATCTCCTTCCATCAAGTTTCCTTCTAAATTAACCAACAAGGGTTTCATTTACTTTATTATTACTTCTGTGGATTATTATCTTCTCACCAGCGTCATGGCATATAATCTGACTTATTATAATCTATAATTATTGCATTATCAGCGTGCGTGCTACATCTCAAGTAAAGGTGACAAGAAGGAGTTATATGAACCCACCCTGCCAGATTTAGTTTGAAACAACAATCGGAAAAGAATAATCAACTCAAGAGATCCATCCTCTTCCCATAATAGTTTACAAGAACCAACCTCAATCACTTCTCATGTTATGATTGTCAAACAAATCAAGCACATATTAGTTGGGAATAAATCTATAGCTGGTATCTGTAACAAGAAATCTTTAATTTAATTTTAGAAACTTTCTGAGTAAGAAGTACATGCAGAAAAGCTGGCGCAGCCTCGGTCCGTTTAATGAGCGTTAAAAACTATAGTCAACATGCTTTAGCATAATTAGAAGTGCTCTTTTCTGAAGCAGGCTACGAAGCGTGGTCTTGGATATGATAAATCACAAAGGGAGTAATGCTAAGATTGAGTTAAGGTTGGCGTCGTTAGAATACTGAAAAGTATTCTGGGAATAGGGTCAGTGTCTCGGCCCCTCAGGAAATAGACAGTCTGAGTGACAGAAGAAAACTCGTCCTTGTTGTGTGTGGATGAGCTGTTAACCCAGGGGTCCCCAACCTGGGGAGGGGGTTGAGAATAATCCAAAATTAAAAAAAAAATTTCACCTAGTTTTATTTTTTTCTTACCGGTACTTCTTTATCAGGAGTCCTTGACTTTACAGGAATTGTAGCGCCACGGACGATGATGATGGTACTTCTTTATCCTAAGTTGAAAGTTAAGTTGTTGTATCTTGTGACAATTAAAAGTAAATGTTGTGTTTTCAAAGGAATACTTGTTTGATAATATGCCCACACAATTTATTTTGCATGAGTACGGATGGGAGGCATTTCAACAGGAGAGGCTTGGTACAAATAAGTTTGGGAACCCCTGTCATGCACATTTAACTTCATAACATTTTTTTTTATTAGCATCATAATCTTATTTTCTCCGATATTTTCAAGGATTAAATGACCAAAATATAACATGGAATTTCTTTACCATGCTCACAAGCTTCGTTTAAAATATTTTCTTCTGAAATGATAATAGAACCAGGGGTGTGACTCGACTCAGAAGTACATCGTGGATAAGGTGTAACAATTTTTGAGATTCTGCGCAATTCCTTCCTTGTTCCAAGTAATATACAGGACAGCCATTAAAGTTGGTTATTACACTTCAATTTGACTTTTCTTAGATTTCCGGAAACGAACTGCATTGTTAGCAATTCGATTTTTGCCATCGTGCGATAACAAAAGAATCACATAGTCCACATTATGAGATCCCTTAGAATCGCCTTGTTTGGAAGATCCTTTCTCTTTCATCAGGTAATAGAGCTGCCTGAGGAGCAGATATAACTCACCAAGGATTAACAACTTCCTTTTTTTTTTCCTAAAAAATTTCTAATTTAAGACTCAGATGTTAAAACAACCTGATGATTACCTGGTGAGTTAGAATTATTATTACTCTCAAAGATCTATATAATGTTTGTAAGTAACATAAGCAAAAATAACTTAACGACAAAATGGCATTTATTGCTTGAAACAATTCACAAACAAATTTAAGTGAGAGTTTTAGGAGCTGGATCACAAGGCCTAGAAAATCCTTACGTCCATTTCACAATTTCAAAAATTTAAAGCTATTTTTCTTGATATTTAAAAAAATTAATTTGTCTCATATATTTGACTGGACTAAACAAAATTTCATCAAGTCTTCGTGTTCTTCAGAATTATATTTGCCATTTAATAGAAAGTAATTTCCTTGGTTAAGTAAGGCTCATATCATTAGCAATCGTTTAGTGTCAAAATATTTATATTTAATTTTATATGCTTTATCAACTCACTTATATAGAGTAATACTTTCTTAATAGGATGTTGATAGTTGGGGGTGCAGTCAAGAAAACACGCAAAAATAGGTGAAACTATTTTATTTTAAGTGCCGACGTTTCGACCTACTATGTAGGTCATCTTCAGGGCCGATACGAATGGCTGCTGGGACAATGAGTAACTGACCTACTTTATGAGTAACTGAACTTTGGTCAGTTACTCATTGTCCCAGCAGCCATTCGTATCGGCCCTGAAGATGACCTACATAGTAGGTCGAAACGTCGGCACTTAAAATAAAATAGTTTCACCTATTTTTGCGTGTTTTCTTGACTGCACCCCCAACTATCAACATCCTATTATAGTACCCACAGTCAACTATTTCTTTCTCACATGAATACTTTCTTACTTCGTCTATTATTACAATAAACCTAAATTTTCTTCTTACAATTATTATACAACAAATTAATTATAGTTTCAAAGGAATCTTTAGATATAAAATATTTACTTTGGCAAAATTGTGAAACTACTGTCAAATCTATTTTTGTAATCAATATCATGTATTAGGTTAGATATATTTTAAGTATAAGAAATTACCAATTAATTAATATCATGTAGTAGGTTAGATATATTTTAAGTATAAGAAATTACCAATTAATTAATATCATGTAGTAGGTTAGATATATTTTAAGCATAAGAAATTACCAATTAATTTTTTTGCGTAAAATTTGTACAAAAATAAAATAACTCTAAAGCAAAACAATTTTGGACTTGGGCATTTCCACATTTTAGCCAACAATAGATGGCAAAAGAGTAATTAACAGTAGGTAATTATAATTTAAGTTGTATTGATTCCAAGGCAACTTTGTATTGATCACACTACTGTATATGACTTATTTATTTTTATAAGGCAAGGTTTCATTTAAACTTTTATATTTATTAGTTAATATTAATCGCCGATACTTTTAAATTTATAAATGGTTTCCATCAAGGAAGAGAACCGTTTGCTCATTTCATTTTCATGGTTTTAAAAAAGAAAGGCGGTTATTCTATTGTGTTTGATGTACCACAAAAGACATAAAGGAGATTCTGATAAGCCAGAAAAGATTTCACATTATAACAACACAAAAGGTGGAGTTGATGCATGGGACAAGGGATGGGGATGCTCACGTAGGCGGCCAAAGGCTATGTTTTATAGGATTTTTGATATGAGTACTAATAATGCCTTTGTTCTTCACAAGTCAAGAAAAACACTAACTACGTCAAGCTAGTCGAGCAATTTTGAAAACTAGAATATAAAACCTTCATGTTTCGAGGGCCATTCAGATAAGAATTGCTGATTTATTAGGCATAAAATAAATCACTCCTTTTTTTTAACACTCAAGAAATAAGCGAAAGCATTGTTGCATATGCCCATCTTTCCTCTGTGATATATGAAAAAACCAATATGTTTTGGAGTGCTCCAAGGAACTGTGTGTCAATTGCTTGGAATATTAATCATTTTAATTTTGAAAAGTATTTTTATTTTTATTCATAGGTTTTTAATTTTTTTAACTCAAAATTAAATACATTATAATTAATTTGTTATAAACACACAAGTTTTACATATGTAGTTTTCGATTTTCAATATTTCCCTTCATTGATCTTATTTTTTTTACTGAAATTTGAAAAAATATTCGTTATCCGTTGATAGCAGAGAAATGCACACACTTATTAAGAGTTAATTATTCTTGTGTCAACTAATTGTGGCCCCAAGCCAAGGTTATCTGGGCAATAACCTCCTCTGCACTGCCTTTGCTTTGTAACTTGTTACATCAGGAATATCCGCTTCGGTCAAATTAAGTTATTGTACATTCATAAATTGTAAACTCATGCGAACCAGGATATCTCAGGTGGTAGAGCACCATGGGAGACCCGGGGCCCTGGAAATATCTTTTCTTTTCAAATAAAAATATTTATAAATTGTAAACATTTGAAAACTAAACAAGACAGATTTGCCTCAGCCCAAAAGTTGCCACAGAGAACCACTAGTTTAAAATGTACGATGGTGTTGTATTTTATACTAGCATTTAAAATTATGATAGGAACATTTATATGTAGTAAATGCCCCTTTTTAATAGGACTGAACGGAAAAGTCATCGAAGAATAACAATAATTTAGAACATCTGTGCATTAACCACTAAAAATAATCTTTACCAAAATGAGTTTCTTAAAAATAATCTTTACCAAAATGAGTTTCTATCTTAAAGTAGCTCACTTTATTCATTAATTGTATCAGTACATGTATAAATGTAGAATAAAAGGGAGATTATTTGATGTTCACATTTAGATTCTCATCGACCACAATTGATCATTTCTCTCCGTGCTATTTTGGATTAAATTTCTTTCCCACTCCAACAACAAAACTTTTCGGTCACTTTTATTAATGATCTCGCTAAACCCAACAAGGTAAAGGCTAGTCATAAAAAGTAGCCAAAGTGAGAAGGTCTAACAAAAAATGTAAGTAAGACAGAGAGGTTACTGAAATCAAAGTAATTTCAACAGCACAAAGGAAAATAAATAATAAACATTGAAATGAAACAGAAAATTGAAACATTGAGAAGCTGATTCACTTAAAGGAAATTATCTGAGGCTAGAGGGCAAAATGTTAACCAACTTCAGGAACCACAACAAAAACAGATCTGTAGCTGTGCATAAAACTTTAACTGCAGTCATTATTTCATCTTTAATTAAATGAAAAAAATATGGAGAATAAAACACAATTAATTAAACTGTAAAAACAAGCCTCGTTAATATGAATAACCTTTCCCTTGTGGTAGGAAAAATCGACCGAGCACCGATAAGTATTTCAGCATCTGTGCCCCTTCTTCCGAAGAATAACACAGGTTTTATTTAAATTTAGGTAATATTATAAGCTAAAAAAATGTCTTCCTTATAAATGTAAAACAATCCATTCTGCATTTATTCAATGTAATAGATCTTTTTGAAGCACACAATTTCTTCGAGTTCTTTAATCACACTTTAAGCACTACCAATCGTTTGATAATGAGACAAAAGTTGGCCCTTGATTACGTCGTCACGACCATATTCATTATGACATATTAGTAGTTTATAATGCGCTAAAAGTAATATTTCAAAAACTGTGAAATTACGTCAAGCAATCTATACAATAATCGATATTAGTTTTCCTTTAGTTGGTTCAGTTCAATTATTTATTTCTCTGGTCCCATTAATTGGCTAAATTAATATTGAATTAGATAATATGAAACAGATTTAACAAAATAAATTATTACTTTTGAGTCAATAGAGATTGCAAACTCAAACAGTTTCTAGCTCAAACTATTTATAATTTTAATAGAACTCTATAAAAGGAGCCTATTATTGTACTTCCTCTAAAACAAAAGATAAAACTATGCCTTTAAGCATTTCAATACTCGAGTCAAACTTAATATAACTTTTTTTTTTTTTAAGGATGTAAACTGGACTGAAATTTATATAATATTTCATTAACACAATAAGAAACCTTTATCCAGTCATGTATGCTTTTAATAAGACGTTTCGACATTATGTCATTTTCAATTATCTATATAAAAAATTCTTGTATCCTTTCATCTTAGTTAATAACTTGAAAAAGTTACAAGTGATAAATATCTTTTTTTCTTTAATGTCATTGTTAATGTTTTACTTGGAGGTCAATTATCCTCCATGGTCATCTTTTGTTAAAATAACTAAAAATTGTCCACCAACCCTAGCCACTCAATGGAGCAAGAGTTCTCGATTATTGTACAAAAGAATCTCATTTGAGGCTCGAACATTATTAAATTTTTTTTAAGAACCTCTACCCAGAGTACGCTCAACAGCATACTAAAGCAAAATTCAAGATGAAATTTTAATGATAATAAATTAACACAAACATTGAGGAATAATTTATCAATTTATTATGTTTAAAATACAAATGGAAAATTAATACATCAATCTGTTTATTTCTTACTAACTTAAAAGCTAAATATTAAATGAAACCAAGTTGTAAGACAATTTTTTCATTCAACTTGGACTGGTTTCAAATCGATTATAATTAGCTACAACCACTAGTATAATCACTTATTCATAATAATATTGCAAAAAAATTAAGTAAAAATTCAAGAAATAATTTCAAGTCCAATTATATGGAAGGAACAAATACCTAGGGGAAACAAAAAGGCTCTTCACTCAAATCGTTTTCTTTAATGTCAATAACCGGAATAACAAAGTTAATATATAAATATATTTTCTTTTCCTCAATAAAGAAATAATTATTCAGCATTTAATATATTAACCTGGTTATTGTCTAAATAATTTAAATTATTTTTGATTTAATAAATTCTGCAGTAAGGTTAAAAAGAAAAAGGTTGCAATTAATTGATGCTACTTGGCAACAAAAAAAAAAAAAATAAAATAGTAATAACTAAGTTAATAGAATAGTAAAGGGCTAAAAGTTTGATTTTATAAACATCAATACAATTTTTTTCTATTGACAAAATCAAATGTCAAATTTAAGCTCAAGCGCTAGTTGTAAGCAATCATCATTTTGTCTTTAGCATCGTTCATGCCTCTTAGCCCCCCTCAGGTATTTACTTTCTCAAAATTTAAAATAAAAAACAGTTAATTTTAATCATTCATGTTATCCACAAGGGATCGATGATTAAACGCTCCTAAATAGATAACAACATCTAACATAAAAACATTTATTTAGCCTATTTTGTTTCTCAAAAGAAAAGAAAAACTGCTAAAAATGACTAACATTATTCAAACATTATTGTTATGTAATCCTACATAGTAATAGTAAAACATGATATAAAACAAAAAGCCATGAGAATAGGTTATTTATTTATTTAAAGTCATATTTATTAATATAGATACATTATTCTGCTCCTCCCAATAGTAGAAAGAGAGCTTTCATTACGTGATAAAAGATCAAATTCTATATATTTGTTGACCGATCAATCAACTTTCCAATATATAGTAGAGTTGATGTTTAAAAACTGCATTTAATATCGGCGCCTCTTGTTAGGGAAATCTTCTTGCCCCCTGCGTTCCTGGTGCGCCCAACGACCTCCTGTAGGCCTCCTCGATCCCATTTCGTCCATCTCTTGGCGGCCGCCTTCATAACCCCGGCTCCGGCTATATCCCATATCCATGTAATTCGCCTCCTAGCCGTTTCATTGATATCATCACCATTAGGTAATCAAAAAAGTAGGTAGTGTGTCCAGGGTGGAAACAAGGATGGTCAAATTTGTCACTTATCACATATGGTATTGTGCTCATAGCTAACGTAATATAAATTTCTCAATATTCAAGTATTCAATATTGTCACTAAATATATATTGACCCGACACCCAAAATAATGTTTAATCGACAACTATGTTATTAATAAGCCTAAGCAGTGTTGGTTAGTTTGAAAATTTTAAAAGACTAATTTTTTTAATAAACAAAAAATATAAGAGTAGTTTCATAAATAAAAAGTTCTGAAAATAACACAGAAGGACGATATAAAATATAAAAGTTGTTATAAAATCCAGAACTTTTAATCGAAAAAGAAAAATTAAATAAAAATATACATTACAAAAAATGTATTTAAGGATAAATAAAAATTATATTTTCATGCTTTCTTCTAATTTAATAATGAGCCAGTAATGTCAATTGATAATTGCATCAATATAGATGCCTTATATCAACATGACTTGGCTATAATCAGAAAAATAATTAAGATACTACTTATTAAGATAAAAATGTCACCAAGTTGATATAATATACTTAAAAATGATTGTAATATTAAAACTAAATTTTTAACAATACAGACAAAAAACTGCTTTTAAGACAAGAAGAGTATTATTACCTCATTAGCTGCTACATCATCTCTAGCCACTAATTCAAAACGGTTGTAGACCATACCACTAACAATCAATATTACTGCATAATTGTTTTTAAGCGTACCTCTTTGATCCGATTAAATTCCTTAATTATACAACGGCAAACTAGTCAAAATAACAAAAGCAGAACAGCTAGGCTATCAATTAATTTCTTACTATTTGTAATAGTAAGAAACACCATTAATTATAAATATTACCTTCATAACTCAACACAGATTAACAATGTGTTAAAATCATAATCACAATTAAGAGATACATAATTAACCGATTTAAAAGTGATAATAAGAAGCTTACGAAACAAAAGCTAAACCTCAAAAAATTAAATATAGATGAGCTATATTAACTACAACAGTGAAATATCTATCGCATCTAAGTGTTAATCTAATATTACATTTTGTTTATGAAGTGCAATTAAGAACAGAAGGAATATTGAAACAATAATCAATATCCTGGTTGAAAGGGTGTAAAAATCTGTTCTCTTATATCATCATATGACCCATTAAACAAAGGCATCAACGGAAGAAACACAATCTCATAGTAAAACCAAGTTTAACCGGAAGAAACACAATCTCATAGTAAAACCAAGTTTAACCTATATGTTAAACTTTTTTTTTTGTTGTTTTTTTTTCAATTCTCTATTAATTATTGTAAATACTTGAAATAGAAAACATAACTCAATAGCATAAAGATTTATTTATTATATATTTTCAAAAACTTTTTGAACCCTTTTATATGGTTAAATTATGTTCGAAAACTGAAAGCAAATTGAACTAAGAACTGGTACGAACGATGAGGCAAGTGGAAGGGACCAAGATACTAAACAATTAAATAAGGGCAATGAGAATACTATAGCACTACAAAAATACTAAAAATGTTAAGGTTTTTTTAGATTAAGGACGTGTTCATCGGCAGCAGAAAGAAAAAGGAACTATTGAAGATTAGAAATAGCTCCTTATAGTTTAAGTAGGTAAAATGCAATTAAACTTACTAGTAATTTAATAGTTTAAATAACTTTCATTTTTCATCTGAATATATGCTTAGAATCTCAACATAAATAGTTTAAAACTGTAAGTTTAAATAAAATTAAATATCAAAGTTGCTTATTCATAATGCAGCAATTAATATTCATCAATGTTAACCCAAGCATTCAAACAATTTTATATTATAAAGATGGCAATACTCTTCAAACAGAACATTCAACAATTTATTAATAATTAGCATATCCTAACTAATACTTCGGATATAATTAGAGCTAACTCCATAGTGAGAATAATACTAGATGATATAGCTAAAATAAAGAACAAACTCCATCCTTTCAATATTTTCATAAAACAAATTAATATAGAAGCAAATATCTCTTAACAACTATTTAACCATGAACAGAAGATTTATTGAAAACATAGAAACAAAGAAGAAATAGGAATTCATTAATTGGGGCTTAAATATTAAAATAGATGTGTGTATAAATTAAATCACGAAGGAAATGTCGGTAGTAAATTTTCTTTTGGTCTGTCACATTAATGTGGGCGAGCTAGTAATAGTAAAAACTAATTATAAAATTATAACTTTTAATGTATTGATATATCAAGATGAATTTTTTTTTTCTAAGCAAAATTAACCGATATATATTACTATAAATATACAACCAATTAAATTACTTTCATAATTTTTTCTTTACCAGGCTTAGACTAATCATTGCAATAAGATTTAAAAAAACCAACCTGTCTTAGAATTAATACGATTATTTAAGAAACTGTTAATTAAAAACAACCTTTAATCAATTTTGGTTTTTTATTAACCTCAGAGAAGTAAAGATAAATTTCAGAAAAGAAAAACTGGATAAAATAGAAATATATAAATAATAAATCTAATTAATAATAAACGTCAAACATTAAGATGGTGAATCGATAATTAAAAAGATTCTTATTAAAATGAAAGCAGCAATACATATGTGATGTGATAACTATTCAAACCACCTGAATACCACCCTGTAAAACAAAACAGTTTAAAACATTTTTTCCTGGAATGGCATTCTAGTTTAAGAAAATTTAAATTACTTTCTTTCTTTATTAGTATTCTTTTTACAGTTAAACACTATGTGAGGCTTTATGAATCTAAGATAGATAAAATTAACATAACATTGACAAACTAATAATCAGAAATTACCAAAATGCCATTCTAGAGAAAAATGAATTTAAATAAGCATATTAATAAAAAATAAATATATATTTATAAAATAGAAAAAATACTGTTATTACTTGTTAAGAAAACTGAGATAATTATATTTTTTGTTATTAACAATTTAAATAATATAATTCAATAAAATAAATAATTGCAGCAAACATTTATGAATCAAATAATGAGTCCATGGAATATAATTCATTAGTACTTCAAAGCTATGATAACAATATGTCCTTCCAAACTGGGTGGGTACACCAATAAAATTTTTTGGCCATCAAGAATGGTTTGGGTACAGTAAAAAAGTTAGGATTTTTAGAGCAATGAAAATAATGAAATGAAAAAGTAAACAAAAGAACACTATAAGAGAAACAAAAGGTGTAATTAAATTTAAGGATTCCAATCCATCTTTGATTTACTTCAAGATATAAGTAAATGTTAAAATACTATCGAATAGTATCTCTCAACTAAAAGACACAAAATAATTACCACTATCGTTCAAAAACCAAAAATGTATCCATAGTATATAATGAAAAAAAGTATGAAAACTTATAGACTATACTATAAGTTCCATCCATCTTGGACTGACCAATAGCCAGTTTTTGGATAATTGGTTCCCAATCAACGAGGCCATTGAGTCAAATTGAACATGCATCCACTCCAACATATAATGCACTGTACAAACTTCATCTTCTAGCCTCCCTGCACACTAACCTGTCAGCTGATTCTATTAGAAAGTATGTTGAAACAATAACAAACAAGTGTAAAAACCAAAATGGAACATCGTTATAGCAAAGGAATAATAAAAACAAACTGCAGAATAAAAAAGAACAACCTTAATTGAATTTCAAAAGAATATAGAGTATTTCTAAGCGCAAGTTTCTGCATGTATATTTAAGTCCGTTTCCAATTAATTTAGTAAACTTACACATGTAATATTTGAGTAGCATACATTATGATCCAGATAAAATATACTAATATAGTAGTGTGATATAATAATACAATCAGTAGAATCAAACCAATATTCCAAATCATATATCGTCCAAATAAAACACTTAGTGGAAAATCCAATTTATTTTACATAACTCAATACTTTTTTTTTTAAATTGGGATTTGATTTAATGAAATTTATCACTAAGGTCAATTTTTTATTTCATTTAAATTCTGTTCATTACTACTTTTTATTCTACTGTAACTAATTAAAGAACATATTTAAATAATTGATCACAATAGTGACAATAATAGAGATTCTATAGCTTGCCTATGAACACCTGTGAAAATTTAGTCAAGGCATAACCTGGAGGCTCATCAAATCAAAGGAGGCAAGCTAATCAGATAGTTTCTTTATTTGATGATTAGGTTAGGTCAAAGTTTGAAATATTTCATTGAAAGAAAGAATTTTAAATTAATAATATAACTAGGATTAACAAAATAATAAAATAACCAAAGAAACCTTATTAATTACTTAGCAGAGATTAAGTTTGAACAAATATAAAAATACAAAAAATTAAAACGACAAATTTGCTTCATTCAAGTGTAGTCATATGAATAAGACATTTACTAGAGGCTCGGCGGCATCAATATCATTAATTATACTAAGACAAAAATTGTAAGCCTCTCTATTCTGGAAAAAGGAACATGTTGCATAGATGAACAGTAATCCGAAAATGTGAAATCATTCATTATTAAATTATTATTTTAATTTCAATATTTGTTGTAACGCCATTTAACAAAAGTACTGTGTCCAAGGAGCTTATATTTTTGAAGATGACTACACTTGATAAAATAATGGAATGGAAAATAAATAGACACGCCAATAATATATCGTGTTAATACGTAACAACCAGATGGGATAAGGGGGATAGCCAGTCGCTTGATATCGTGACACCAGCTCGCACACTTGCAGAACCATTATTGATGAGTAAACTTCAACACAGGCCTCGATCTTAGTGCTCACTGGCCATCGACTAACTTCGAACAGCCCAATCCAGTTTGAAAATAAACCCTCCCATAACTCCTGATTAATACTCAACACAATCAAGTAGGCAGAAAGGAACCCGCTCCCAAAACACTTCAAAAATGAGTTGCAGGGAAAACAATTATGAATTGGTTATGGCATCTCTAATATAACACCCAAGTTGAAAAACATTGACACAAACCACTGGAGAAGAGTACAATATTTTCACATAAAATTACAAATTCACATTCATAAAATTATGTTTGTAAATAATACTAAACACTATGAACCTAATAGAAAACTTGTCGATAATTCAAGGCGGCACAACTTTCAATCTGGTTCATCAACATCGAATAATCCTATAAAATAACTATTGGAAAAACAAGTGGATTAACATTTAAAAAGCCCTATCACACTTTTTGATACCAAAAAGTATATAGAAAAAGATCCAACTGATGATGAAGATAAGATGGCTAAAAAACAGCTAAAAAACAAACATCACTGTTAGAAATCAAAATCTTAAACAAATCACTCCGGATCACCGCCAGCCATATGCCCAGCATTTCTTCCATAAGTTTAACCTTGATAGTTCAAAAATCAATAATGGGAAAAAACTAGGAGAAAATGTTTATTCATGCCTATCTTAGGGACACTGACGGAAACTTAACTTAAGAGAATGAACCTACAAACAGAAAAAAATAACACATATATTTCATTATTAAAATTCAAGATATTAAACATTAAGGTTACTTAAATTAATTTCCAGTAGCTTTAGCATATACCATATCAATAATTAATTAAATGTTATCCTACCTACTTGTTCAAACTGTAATTATTAATATTAATTCAAAATTCCACTGACTGTTTATAATAAATTCTAATAAGAAAATTAATAATAAGTAAAAAGATTTGCCATTCAATTGGTAGTAACCATTATGGTTTTAAAATTAAACATTAAATCTAGGATCGCATGATAAGATGACGTCATCTCTGGACCTCCACTCACATATTAAATCTCATCTTAGTTTCTTTTAATATTTATTAAACAATAGGCCCTCAATAAATATTTCTACTAAAGTCAACAAATGGGCTTTGTAGGTATATTTCTGAATGTAGCAGAAATAACTGAAGAAATAGCAGGTTTTGATAAAACTAAAGCTCATCCGTGGGGAAAATAATTCCCACTAAGCAATGAAAATTTCAAGTATATCGAAGGAATAACATTGATATACTAATGTATTAGCTTAATAAGTTAATTGCAAATTTACTATACGTCAAAATAATTGTACTTATTAAATAGTTTTTTTTTTTTAAATAGCACTATTTTAAAATCCACAGTACCTTTGCCATACTCAAAGAGACATATCAATCCCAGGGCGTAATTTATTATTTCAACCAACACTTAATTCACTTTGTTAGTAGATTGATTATTTCCAGCTTTGTTTTATTAGTTTCTAGGCTAGTAGAATTAAATTACAATAAAAAATATTTTTTTCTATTCTGAATAAGAATTAATATGAAAGAACAATTATTAAAAATTGTTAATGCTGAAACCACTACAAACATTTCTTCTACCATAATTAAAGATTTTTATTGTTGTACAGCTCAAGTTCTGAGTTCTAAAGTAAAACAGAAAAATATTCCTTATCACAATTCCTTGTAGATTATTGTTGGATCGAATAACAAACTCAGTAACATATTTCCAAATTGAATATTATTAGTATCAACTGCAGCTTGAAATGATATTTATATATTTATTTACAATGGTTGAATTAACAACAACACGAGATAGACAGTTAAAACACATTAAGCTATTAGTCATAGCCTCATAGATGTGGGAAGGCACCAAGCTCAAAGAGATGAAGGTCAGGCACCTAGCTATCATTATATTTCATCTTTAAAAAAACCAAAAAAAAAACCTGTACCATTACAACGCATGAAGGGTCTGGGGTTCAGTACATGGCAGAAACAATAATGTTTTTCAGACAACAATTTGTTATGGAGGGAGGTCGTTTGTCCTAGATCATGCTCTACTACCAGGTTTCCCCCACTATTTTGAGTAACCAATTATAGAGGCTGGGTAAGCCCCTGGAGGATCCTAGATCCTATAGATTACAGCCTCCAGACTAAATAAGTCTGCCAGCGAGCAGGATTTGACCTCAGGACGTTCACCATGACAACTACTAAATGCTCTACCACAGAGCTCCCCATTATCATGTTTATGGTTTTAATAATTTGATTTAAAAAATAGCAGGTAAAAATGATGAATAATTTTTATATATATCCCAAATCCACACCTTACGAAGCATAGGTTTGTTAATACAGTAGAATCCCGATAATTCGTATGGTCAAGGGACTGATGATTTCGTACGAATTATCGGGAATACCAATTATCGGGAGTACAAAATAAAAAAACGTACTAATGAAATTTTTTTAATCTATTGAACCTTATCATATCGCTTGCACGAAAGTCTTCAATTCCCATTTTTCTGTGAAAACTCGGGCTTTTTCTCTTCAAATATTACCTCCAACTGGTACATTTGAATTCCTTGCTTGTACGAACCACTTTTTTAAGTTCTCTACAAGTCTGGAAAGTGATTTTGTCCTTGTTCTTCAGGATTGATGTGATCGTGGAACCAGGGACGATGAAATGCTTGGATACGTCAATTAGCTTACAGCCACTGGTCACGGCGTTTATGATTTGTGGTTTCTCTTCAATAGAGAGGCTAACGTATTTTGGAGGTATGATTACGTGTCACAACGGTAACAAAAACGAGACTGAATTGTAAATAAAAGTGTGATTGTAAGAAAAGCTTAATAAAATTAATAGAACTTCCCCTCTCTACTCCCCCAATTTCCTATGAGAGAAAACAGTACGGATTACTTATGAGATTTCTTAGAAAACTTGTCTCTCTCACTCGCTCCCCCGTAAAAAACAATAGGATCTACTGTGCCTCTAAACAATACAAACATATTTGTGTATAAAAATAAATACAAATTGAGTGATTTCCTAGAAAGCATTTATTCTCATTCTGATCCCTGGCATATCGGCTTCACTGTTCTCTCCCTCCCTTTTGAAAACAGTACTAAGTAACGAGATTTTAAAGCTGGAAATACGAATTATTTGAAGTTGTAAGTGACCTCTAGCATAAAAATAATACGAATTATCGAGGGGTCTGAAATGCATTGATTTTATACCATTTATCGGGATTTTCTCTGGGGACCGGCAAATTTGTACGAATTAACCGGAAATACGAATAATCGGGACACGAAATATCGGGATTCCACTGTATACGCAAAACAAATTAGCATATACTTAAAACAATACCTATAATAATACATTCCTTTAAATACCCAACTACAAAACAATTTTGGTCAGCCAGGGCAACCCCATAACTTATGGGACAATGGCTGTAAATTAACATTGTCAAAAAACAATTTTTTCCCAAAATTGTTTTACAGACAATGGCTGTAAATCAACATTGTCAAAAAACAATTTTTTCCCCAAATTTCAAATTGATACCTATCAAAATTTAAAGCTAGATGATGGGAAAAATAGGAGTACACTCAACTGGTTTGTTCTAAACCCCTCAACAACCTCATATATATATATATATATATATATATATATATATATATATATATATATATATATATATATATATATATATATCCAGCTGCCCTCCTTAATAGTACACACAGTAACTTGAGCTAATCCCTTCCCCTTCTAATATATACGACATGACAAGTAACTTGAGCTAATCCCTTCTAATATAAATGACATGACAAGTAACTTGAGGTAATCCCTTCTAATATAAACGACATGACAAGTAATAACACTTTATTGCCCCTCCCTTCTTTCCTAAATGCCCATCGGGCCAAAATCCTTTTTACAATTAATTAGATACAACAAAATAATAGCAACTACAGAATAACTTGATAATCAGTTGTAAACAATAAAATTCTTTAATCTTTAATCTCGGTAATATTTTGAAACTGTCTTTAGAACTGTAGTAAAATTTGTGAATTATAATACACCAATAGCACTCTGGAACAATTATTAAATTCACCTTTAAGACTCGAAATTATTTGTTGAAGTTTTTAAAATTATAACTGTTTAAAGACATTACAGAAGTGATAGTTGTATAGGAGATGAATACCTGGAGTGATATGAAAGAAATTTTAAATGCATCAACCAAACAGCCACCAAAGTTTGAAATTTATGTTAATGAAAACCAAGAGGTAATAAGTTGAATATTGCCTTAAATGATTCGAAAACTACAAAAGTCATTGATAAATTAAATTAAAAACCAACAGAAAATTAGTTCAGGTTAGTCAAGAAGAGTGATAATTGGAAATTGAGTTTCCAACTTGAAGAAATTATTAATAAGAAATTTAATAAATACTTTATACAAATGTCAACACAATATACGAAGGCAGCAAGTTGATTTTGTTAGTGAATCCTATGAGCGACCAAGAGGCCAATATATGACATTACGCATGCACATTGTATTGGAAACATTCACGAGGCAACATCCTCTAATAAACTAAAAGACAACCCTGCACTGCGTATAATATATTGACACTTGCAACTTATAAATCAATGGAAACGGAAATTCAGAGTGGCTAACGAATAAGTTTATATTTAAAGTTATCAGATTATCTGATATCAATTGCCTTAAGCTTTCATCGGGATAGGAAATAAAGAGATATACATCATAGATCAGTAATGATAAGAAGGTGAAAAGTTGTTAGGATACATACAACTTACTTCTCTTCTTAAATAGGTTGAATAGCAAACAGATAAGAATAACTTAAATCATTCATGTAACACAGTTATTATAAAATTAAATAACATTGAAAGAAAATAAATAAATCTTGCCCTGATTAAATGTACAAACGTTAATATTTATATCTAGGCTAAAACAAACTAAACAACGTAATCAGGCCGAATAAACATTTTGGTTTTAATAATTAAATATAGCTGCTGCATTTTGGTCAAATTTTGCTTCTTGTCCCAACAAAGGACTTCTCTGAAGTCGTCATATTACGTTTTCAATAAACTTTGTTTGTTTGTCAACATCTGTTTAAGATTAAAAACAGATTCCTATCCATTTAAATATAACATAGTTGATAATAAATTTAAATAATTAAACAGAAAGACAATAGTTAATAATTAAGAAAAACTTGGTAGTCATTTTTAACTAGCTTCATAAGAGCTAGCTATATATATTTATATTGATGTTATGTATATACATATAAGTAATACCTCACTGGCGTCATGGGCCAACAAGAAAATAACACATAAGCATATCCAATAGTTGCCCATGGGAAAATGGGTAAGAAGCAGTAACTGTAGTTTTTCTGGATTTTGAATACAATAGTTAAAAATAAAGCAAACTTGATAAAGAAATGTATAAAAGAGGACTAGGACCAATAACTAAACTTTGACTAATATAATCGATCCAAATCTACTCTACCATTTAATTGTCAGCGGTAGAAACTACATAATTCATCAAAATCACTTAATATAAAACTCCTTCTTTTAATACTTCATTTTTCTTCTTAAAAAAGCTTTCTAAATATTTTCACGATAAACTGTGAAATCAATAATTAATATGGTTACAGATCAGCCAGTAAAAACAGTGAGATACTTCACCAATCAAAAAAGGTAAAACATTGCCAAGAAACTACTACCGTTTACCGTTTCAAAGGAGTAAGAATAGATAATACAAATTTAAAACAATAAACCAAAAACCAAATATTAAAAATACCAACAAAAAGTTATATCACCACTATCATTACATAGCTTTGTTATTATACCTTGAATAAAATAATTATAAATACGGTAATAACAGATGATTGCTTACCACTGCACCTCTCTGACCTGTAACAGGAAACAAAGTGAAAGATAAATATCGCTATCAGGCTACCTCGCTATGTTGTTATCATTATGTTATCACTATTATTACTACTTACCACCCTCATAGTTGTAGGCAGGGTCCGCCTCGTAGTCCAGCGGGGGCTGGGCGTCCTTGTAAGCTCCGGGCCTCACCGTGCTCTCAGGCTGGTCCATCAAACTGTTCATCTGGTGAGTCTGTTAGGACATAAAATAAATATTTTGTTTTAATGTCCTATCCTAATCATATCAAAGGTGACAGGTTGGGTTATTCCTTAAAAACTATTATAACTAAATAGAGTAGGATATTAGAGATTCATTCTTCAAAACTGCTGTAATATTAATTTTAGCACAACCATGCCAGTTCGATTCCAGTCCCACTGAAGAAATTCCTTAGGGAACTGATTTTATAGACAGGGAAGGTAAAACATGAGAATACAATAGCATTAGTGTTGGTTAAGAAACTATTAGTTTGATTAAATAGTACAATTAGTAATTATTGCAATTATCAAAATTTGCAAGGTTTTGTAAAACCATATTTTGTGTTTTATATGATTAGAATCATTTAATCACATCAGATTAAAAAAACCAGGTCAGAAAATTTTGATTGCAATCGAAATTCTTAAAATTTGCAATATTTTGGGGAATAATCTAGTGACAGATCATAAAGAAATGCAAAAGAAAGTATTATGAACAATAATGTTTTATAATTAACATTATTTAAAACATTAGATTTGAGGTTTTATAATAAAAAAATAGCACTCATGACAATGGGAAAGGAAGAATAAGTCAAAACTGGGAGCTAACATTTCCTGGAAGGCAACAGTTACAGTTACTATTTCCTGTTTTAAACTTGAATTTTTAGTTTAAAAAATAGTTGTCTACTCCTCCTGTTGAATTATTTTTTCATGACTTTTTAAAGTCAACGCCTCAATTAACCTATTCAGTACACACCTGCATGAAAAGACTGTTCTCCTGTTGCCTCCTGCGCAACTCATCTTCATGATGGAGCATTCTTCTAGAAATTTCCTCTTGTTGTCTGCGTAAAGCCTCTTCCTCAGCAACGCGTTGCTCTTCAGCTTGGCGTTCCTTCAGCTCCCATTCCCTCTTTTGTCTCTCACGGTCCATTTCCCTCTGTCTTAACTCTAGTCAACAGTAACAACCAATATAATTATGTTATGATAATAATATAAACAATAAATGGTATTGTAAAAAATATTTCTAAAACTTATGCAAAACAACATATATTTCAAAGAACTGTAGCATGGAACTTGGCACAAAAAATTTAGTCAAAAAATAATTTTGCTTCCTGCCATGCATTGATTGATATACCCAATATATGATTTTTCTGGCACTGTAACACAACAGTATTATGTGTGACAGCGTGGCAATTGGGGGAAACACATTACCAATTGATAACTAACAATTAATTATATCGTTAAGTCTCAGATTATATTTCGAATAACTGTAGCATGGAACTTGGCACAAAAAGTTTATTAAAAAAAAATTTTGCTTCCTGCCATGCGTTGATTGATATACCCAATATATAATTTTTCTGGCACTGTAACACAACAGTATTATGTGTGACAGCGTGGCAATTGGGGGAAAACACAATACCAATTGATTAGTAACAATTAATTATATCGTTAAGTCTCAGCTTTATATTCAAATAACTGTAGCATGGAACTTGGCACAAAAAGTTTATTAAAAAAAAATTTTGCTTCCTGCCATGCGTTGATTGATATACCTACTATATAGTTTTTCTGGCACTGTAACACAACAGTATTATGTGTGACAGCGTGGCAATTGGGGGAAAACACGTTACCAATTGATTAGTAACAATTAAATATATCGTTAAGTCTCAGATTATATTTCAAATAACTGTAGCATGGAACTTGGCACAAAAAGTTTATTAAAAAAAAATTTTGCTTCCTGCCATGCGTTGATTGATATACCCAATATATAGTTTTTCTGGCACTGTAACACAACAGTATTATGTGTGACAGCGTGGCAATTGGGGGAAAACACGTTACCGATTGATTAGTAACAATTAAATATATCGTTAAGTCTCAGATTATATTTCAAATAACTGTAGCATGGAACTTGGCACAAAAAGTTTATTAAAAAAAAATTTTGCTTCCTGCCATGCGTTGATTGATATACCTACTATATAGTTTTTCTGGCACTGTAACACAACAGTATTATGTGTGACAGCGTGGCAATTGGGGGAAAACACGTTACCAATTGATTAGTAACAATTAAATATATTGTTAAGTCTCAGATTATATTTCAAATAACTGTAGCATGGAACTTGGCACAAAAAGTTTATTAAAAAAAAATTTTGCTTCCTGCCATGCGTTGATTGATATACCCAATATATAGTTTTTCTGGCACTGTAACACAACAGTATTATGTGTGACAGCGTGGCAATTGGGGGAAAACACGTTACCGATTGATTAGTAACAATTAAATATATCGTTAAGTCTCAGATTATATTTCAAATAACTGTAGCATGGAACTTGGCACAAAAAGTTTATTAAAAAAAAATTTTGCTTCCTGCCATGCGTTGATTGATATACCTACTATATAGTTTTTCTGGCACTGTAACACAACAGTATTATGTGTGACAGCGTGGCAATTGGGGGAAAACACGTTACCAATTGATTAGTAACAATTAAATATATTGTTAAGTCTCAGATTATATTTCAAATAACTGTAGCATGGAACTTGGCACAAAAAGTTTATTAAAAAAAAATTTTGCTTCCTGCCATGCGTTGATTGATATACCTACTATATAGTTTTTCTGGCACTGTAACACAACAGTATTATGTGTGACAGCGTGGCAATTGGGGGAAAACACGTTACCAATTGATTAGTAACAATTAAATATATCGTTAAGTCTCAGATTATATTTCAAATAACTGTAGCATGGAACTTGGCACAAAAAGTTTATTAAAAAAAAATTTTGCTTCCTGCCATGCGTTGATTGATATACCCAATATATAATTTTTCTGGCACTGTAACACAACAGTATTATGTGTGACAGCGTGGCAATTGGGGGAAAACACGTTACCAATTGATTAGTAACAATTAATTATATTGTTAAGTCTCAACTTTATATTCAAAGAACTGTAGAATGGAACTTGGCACAAAAAGTTTATTAAAAAAAAATTTTGCTTCCTGCCATGCGCTGATTGATATACCCAATATATAATTTTTCTGGCACTGTAACACAACAGTATTATGTGTGACAGCGTGGCAATTGGGGGAAAACACGTTACCAATTGATAACTAATTATTAATTATATCGTTAAGTCTCAGATTATATTTCAAAGAACTCTAGAATGGAACTTGGCACAAAAAGTTAATTAAAAAAAAATTTTTGCTTCCTGCCATGCGTTGATTGATATACCCAATATATGATTTTTCTGGCACTGTAACACAACAGTATTATGTGTGACAGCGTGGCAATTGGGGGAAAACACGTTACCAATTGATAACTAACAATTAATTATATCGTTAAGTCTCAGCTTTATATTCAAAGAACTGTAGAATGGAACTTGGCACAAAAAGTTTATTAAAAAAAAAATTTTGCTTCCTGCCATGCGTTGATTGATATACCCAATATATGATTTTTCTGGCACTGTAACACAACAGTATTATGTGTGACAGCGTGGCAATTGGGGGAAAACACGTTACCAATTGATAACTAACAATTAATTATATCGTTAAGTCTCAGATTATATTTCAAAGAACTGTAGAATGGAACTTGGCACAAAAAGTTTATTAAAAAAAAAATTTTGCTTCCTGCCATGCGTTGATTGATATACCCAATATATGATTTTTCTGGCACTGTAACACAACAGTATTATGTGTGACAGCGTGGCAATTGGGGGAAAACACGTTACCAATTGATAACTAACAGTTAATTATATCATTAAGTCTCAGATTATATTTCAAATAACTGTAGCATGGAACTTGGCACAAAAAGTTTATTAAAAAAAAATTTTGCTTCCTGCCATGCGCTGATTGATATACCCAATATATAAATTTTCTGGCACTGTAACACAACAGTATTATGTGTGACAGCGTGGCAATTGGGGGAAACACGTTACCAATTGATAACTAACAATTAATTATATCGTTAAGTCTCAGATTATATTTCAAAGAACTGTAGAATGGAACTTGGCACAAAAAGTTTATTAAAAAAAAAATTTTGCTTCCTGCCATGCGTTAATTGATATACCCAATATATAATTTTTCTGGCACTGTAACACAACAGTATTGTGTGACAGCGTGGCAATTGGGGGAAAACACAATACCAATTGATTAGTAACAATTAATTATATCGTTAAGTAACAGCTTTATATTCAAAGAACTGTAACATAGTTATTGTTTCAGTTACTTATGGTAATCTTACTTATTATATTTAAAAACATAATATAAAAATATTTTAAATTAATTTAGGAGGTAAGAGATATTCAAACTCAACAAAAATTATTTCAGTTATGTACTTACGTTCTCTCAAAAGCTCAGTTTCATGTTCATACTTGGCATATTTCAACTGAGCCTCTAATTTTTCTTCTTCCAATTTCATTTCTCGTTCTAAAGTTTCTTCTTTCTGTTTGTAAAGCTCATGAATCTGTTTCCATCTAGTTCCAAATTCATATTCAAAAGAGCCTGCCTTGGCGAATCTCGGACCAGTCTAGTAATAAAATGACATTATTAATAAAATGCAGCGTGAACTAAAAATGATGTAAAGAGCACTAGACACCACACCATTGATCCCTTACCTCCCTAGCTTCGAAAAATTCAGGACCTTTCTTGGCAATATTTTTTTCACTAAACCCATCACTATCCTCACTTAACTCATATGGTTCTAGAATAACTGGTTTTAAAGAGCTAAAAGAAATAAAAATAATCAGTTGTTATTTAGTATTATCAGTCCTAAACAGATCAATCGAAAACAGTTTACAATAAAGCAATGCAAGACTTGATAACAAACCTAGTAAGGAAGAAACAACCCTCACTGCAGTGCCTTAAAGCACTCTGGGCAGAAGTTTTTCTAGTGAAAATAACATAGCCTTCTTTTAAACTATTGCCTCTTTCATCGACATTGACCATCGCTCTTTCAACCTTAAATCACAAAATATAAATAAATATTTGAGCCATAAACATTATCAACATTTTTTAATATTGTGATGATATTAGTCTACTTACACCCCCGAATACAGAGAACGCCAGCTCAAGGAGCTCGTTGGTGACATAGGGAGTGAGATTCTTAACCTTGACGGTTGAACCTAAAGGAGCGAACCTCACTCTTAAATTCCTGTTTCTCATTGTATGTCCGTCGAGCTCTCTCTTGGCCTTCTCTGCAGTAGAACGATAATCCAATCTAATGAAAGCGAAATTCTTCTCCTTGTTGATATAAAGTTCACTTGTATCACCGTAAGGTGTGAAAAGAGTTTTCAGCTCATCTTCAGTAACATCAGCCGGCAAATTTCCTATATATAAGCGACATCTGGAGTTAAATTTTTTTTCCTTGTATTCTTGGGAAGGAATATCAAGAGTTGAAGACCCAACTGTTTTCAACAAACGGTCATTCATGACAGCAGTCTGAAAGGAATTTTAAACTTTAGAATTTCATATCAAGTTCAAATATCTTTCTATCTTACAATAACAATAGAATATTAAGATTTTTAAAAATAAAATAAGAAACTAAAACTGGCTATATTGTTTGCTTGGAAGAAGCAACACTGCAAAAAAGTTAACTCATGCAGGAAATCTGTTCTCAGATTCCATGTTTAGATTAATCACTGCCCCTCAACTCATTGATGTAACACCGAGTCGAGCATATTCTCATGTAATAACACTTATATTTTTTGTTTAAAGAAAGAAATTTCATTTTATTGTTTAGATCATTCCAATTTCAAATATTTTTAAATACATAAAAGATAAAAACAATAAGTATTGATGCACTCTTCTGGCAAACAAATAATATCTTAAAATTTAACATTTAAGAAATGAATAGTCTTAATTAAGTAAAACCTCAACATTTTAGAAAGATTAATGCTTTTCTTATTGAAGTTTACCTAAAACTTCATTAACCCTTAGAGCTCTAAATACTCCTGGCCGAAACTGTCCGTAGGGATGGAGCGCGGCTAGCGCTGACCATCGATGGGGCCGGAATACTTTTTCGCCACACTGAAGTGACTATTCAAGGCGCAAATAGTAATAAAGTATAGTAATTCTATCCAGAAGGTTAAATAATTAGAGGCTGTTATTTTTCAGTATTAAAATTATGTATAATACATTAAAATTTTAAAACATTAAATTCTAAAATCAACTATCGGAAATTTCCGGAGATTTTTATGACCCTAACACTGACCGACCGCTATCTGAGGAAGGCAAATTACTGACGAATGCCCCTGTATAAATTTTACACAAAAATGACTGCACATTGATTGAAAAAAACGGCAAACGCATATATGCGCCCTTAGTCCAGGCCGGTGACTTAGAGAAAACACATAAATGCGGCCATAGGCCTCACGGATGACTTTCGCCAAAAGCATATATGCGTCCATAGAGCTCTAAGGGTTAAAAGAAATGTCTTTATAGATTTATTAAAAAATAAATTAAACATATCTGCAACTGAAATTAAAGGAGTTTAGACTATATCCATCTTATAAAATCTTAAAATTTCTGTCATATATTTTATCAAAGTAGCTTTTAAACAAAATTAAAACAAAAAAACAATGAAACAAATGAATCATGTCTAGAACATGCTAATAATATAGGTAGCAGTGACTTACCTCATTGGGCCAGGAACCTCCCCCGCCCATTCCTCCAGCACCTCCTCCCATGTCGCCGCCACCGCCTCGCTGATTTCCTTGGTTCTTGAACCTGTTGCCACGCCCACCGCCATAGCCGCCTCTTCCCTGGGGCCGCCCACCTCCTTCACCTTGCATCTCACCTCCTTGCATAGGCCCTCCTTGTTGCTCAGCTCCCTGATCAAACAATTTCATTCAAATCTTTTTTATTTACACCTTCAATGTATAATTCAGAAATATTTAACTAGTAACTCTGTACCAAAACTCTATTGAACAAAACACAATTTATATTTATTTTAAGAACATTAATACTAACAAATTATGTACTTCCTTAATTTGCTAGGTTTGCTCAACTGTTAAAAAAAAGTAATAAAAATATAAGACTTGTAAGGGTGATTTAACAAATTGTGTTGTGTTATTGGATTATGTTAATAACAGTAATAGAATTACTTTTACCAGCTCTCTGGTCCAACCTGGCTAAGAAGAGCATATACATTATCAGAACTAAAATGTTTACAAAAATCTAGAATCATCACATGTATCCCCCAGCTCCCCTCCCCCCTCTCTTCCTGTCAATATATGAAGATCCATAAGTCATTAATGTGATGTGTATGAGTTGTGTGAACAATAGAATGAAAAACAAAAATGTGGTATGGCAGTCATTTAAATGGGGGTAAAATAATCTAAAAACAGGTCATTTTTTTAAACTTATTAAATTCTAATAAATCATACTAAGTTTAACTTTTACTTTGTTGGTTTTACTTAATATAAGTTTACTATTTTCCTGGAATATTTTTTTTAATTAAACAACATCGAGTTAAAAGTTTCTTAAATGGTCCAATTGTGGGGGCCTGGGATTGTAGGTCCATTAGACTGTGGGGGCCTAGGGTTGTAGGTCCATTAGACTGTGGGGGCCTAGGGTTGTAGGTCCATTTGGTTAAATGTGGGGGCCTAGGTTTGTAGGTCCATTAGACTAAAAGATTTCTGCATTGGTAATGTTATCTCTAAACCTAGACAAAACTAAGGTCAACCATGTCATTGTCGCATCATCACATAGTTACTCATTTTTAAGTAATAATGAAACTAAACTACCCTGGATACTTTTCCGTTGGCCGGGCGCAAATGTTTTGGGTCATGTGTTCTGTTCTCTGAATTAATTCAAAACAAACAACGTTTTCCTTTTTTTCTTCAGCCTTAATTTTAGTTTAAAAAATTTAATAAAAATTTGGGATTTAGCTAAATGTGAAAAATATGCTGTCTCTTATAATCAAGAGAAAGCTTTATTGGCAAAAAATGGAAGACTAGAATCATGAAATGTAAGCTCTCGTCTATTTCAACTAATACTTCTACACAAACTTCTCGTAAGTAGTTGTTACAATCTACAAGTGTATTATGATTCATATACAGTTGTTTTTACACCATTTGTCTGATATATCTTCGCTTCAACCGTAAAAAAATCTCAAAGACGTTTGATAGTTTCACAAAAAGATAAGTTTCATTTCTTGATTCTGATCGGATGTTGCATTTTTTGGCAATATACCTTTCTCATGAAAAAAAGGACTGCGTAATTTTCAGTTCTAACTAAATCCTAAATTTTCATTTTTATTATTTTTTATTTTTTTTTTACAAAAATGAAGACTGGTGAAGAAAAGGGAAACGTAATTTGTTTTAAATGAATTCAGAGAATAGAACACATGGCCACAAATGAACATTCCCCTAAGGACTGTAAGAAATTTCCCGAAATATTTGGGGATTTTTTGCTTGCACCCGGCCTACGGAAAAGTACCCTACCCTAATTATTAGCTTCAATATTAAAGTAAAGTTATTAGTTCCTGTATAAAAAAAAATAAAATAAGAGCACTACTTGTCATTGTAGAAGTGTCTCAAACAACTTTTGTTATTTTAACAGGTTTCAGACTAACACCATTGATTATTATTTATGTTGATAAATCAAATAACAAATAGTGGATGAAAATGGTCCGGGAAGAGGTCAATAAGTTTTTCTGAATATCAAGAATAATTATTCATTCTGAATATCAAGAATAAATATTCTTGATATTCAGAATGAATAATTATTCTTGATATTCAGAAAAACTTATTGACCTCTTCCCGGACCATTTTCATCAAGGTCAACCATTTTCTTTCAAAAACAAATAACAAATAATGACTAAATGAGATTAATCTACCTAGAAAAAAAGAAATTGCAAGTTTAAGCTTAATTTTGAAATAGAACCTAGCAGCATATCTGATAAGTGCTGATTTTATTCTTGTTACAACATTCCTGGAACCTTTTTTCATCAATTATAAATTTTTATCAAGCCAGGGTAGTATCAAATTTAGTGTTATGTATACATATAGATTATATATATATATATATATATATATATATATATATATATATATATATATATATATATATATATATATAAATATCCCTATGAAGATGAAGGAATGAATCAAAACCTTCTTATTTCATTGTCATGCTCTTTGTTTAGGTGGTGAAATATATATATATATATACTGTATCATATTATTTTATTTTAAAATCATAAATATTTTGAAGTGAAGGGCCACATGAAGTCACAAGAAAAAAAAAGATGCCACAATTTGTGAAGAAAGAAATGCTCCTGGTGGAAAAAAATGATTTGTTATACCAAATGTTTTAGAAAATACTCAAATACTAAAACAAGCAGATATAACTATTTTGATAATTCCCTACCGATATATCTTACAACTTTTAGATGTTATTTCAATAATTTGTATAATAAATTTAAAAAGAGGTCGATTATTCAACATTATTTTAAATTACTGTTACAATATTTGGTATTAGTTCCGCAAGTTGCCGCTTCGAGTTCACCATAAGTTTTAACTTTTAATTAATTTCCTTATTATTATTCTCCAAAAATATAAAAAATTTTAAGCCTTAGTATGGGGGAAAATGACATAATAATAGGAAATGTGTTTATATAGGTAACCACTTCATCAATAATTGTAAGTCTTAACAAACTTAAATACAATAGAGAGTTCGAAATGTTGATTTCATAATGAAATGATTACCAAAATTTGAATATTACCCAAAACTATGCTCATTTTTCATACAATTATTTTTATTTTCGGGAATATTAATAAAAGGAAATTTTAAAACTTGTGACTTAACAAGTGACAACCAGCGGAACTGATACCGAATATTTTAAAAGTTAAATAACTAATGACTTAAAAATGCAGAGAATACCTCCTTTTTCTTGCTCAGATTTGCTCGATAACCCCTCCAGTTATTATTTTTCTAAAAAAGCAATTCAGATAAGCTTCAACTCTCCTCAGTTAACTCCAGTGTTTAAAGAACAAAATTGTTCATTAAGTTGGATATAAAATAAAATGATGAAGTTAGTAAGCAGAAATTAAACAGATTAACATAAAAAATTAATAAGCACGCTACTCTCATCTTAAGGCCATATTTAAAATAAGATCGCCATATTGGCAAGTAAACAAGTTAGAGAAAATTTAGTACTTCGAATTTATTTTAACTTGATGGGATTTACGGAATACAGAAAAATATTTATTGGTAAAAACAAACAAATGCACATCGCATGAACCACCAGCCAATAGACGAAATTAAAAGAAAAACTCCACGTAACACAAATCTCATACACTGAATAGAAATAATAGGAAAAAAATAATTTTCTTACCTTCATATCGCCTGGTTTTCCCCTTTGGTTTCCGTTAAATCTTCCTCCACGTCCACCGTATCCACCACGCCTATTATCGGGATTCCTATTTTGATTTTCAATAGGCTTTTCCATTTTAATTCCGTTCATATCGGTTTTAGCTTCTTCCTGGCCAACTTCTGCACTCATTTTTTGAAATAATAAAAGTGTACTAGCAAAGAAAGAAAGTTCACCTCAAACAACCGTTCCTCACAATCGAGTGACGCCTTGGAAAATGGCCGATTCCTGAGCAAGAGTGAAGCTTTGATACACCAAGCGATCCTATTGGCTGACGACTATATGGATTTTCTTTCTAATTATCAGTGCCTGATAAATAGTATAAATTAATTGAACTTTCATAAAATCAACTCACTACTTATTAATTATTATTATAATAGTTATTGAAATATACAAACCCAAATCAAATAAAGTATGAAAGTACTTGGTTAGATGATTGATGATTATTACCTGTACTGATAAATGTGTCACAACTTTTTAACTAATCTCAATTCAATACTACAAGGGTAGGCAAAATTCCGTAACTTTCTTTGAAAGAATGAGCCAACGATCTTCACTCTTTCAGTAATAACATCTATAATAAACACAATTGGTAAACATATCAACGCTAAACTAAACCGGGTAAATTTCCTTAGAACAGTTTAAAAATACTTTAAATTCAAAA
This sequence comes from Troilus luridus, assembly GCA_964056705.1. Lineage (NCBI taxonomy): Eukaryota > Metazoa > Arthropoda > Insecta > Hemiptera > Pentatomidae > Troilus > Troilus luridus. The sequence continues at coordinate 702,257 of OZ057415.1, forward strand.
ACACCATTATAAGTTTAAAGAAAAAAAATAACATCAAAAAATAAACAGGTGAGATAATTATATAGACAAAGGCTGTATTAATTACGTATCAACCACGAAATATTCTGATTAGTTTTACTAGTAGATTGTTACAACTAATCGGTGGTGTCTATTAATTGAAAAATTGAGACTCATTTTTTTTTTTAAATGGACATGTTTTTCAATAAACTTTAATGAGTCTTGCAAATCGTTTTAATTACGATTGTGATTGCAACACAAAACATTGTAATAATTTGTCATTTGTCGATATCGACATTAATTTAATGTTTAGAGTATATTTGTAGAAGAATTAAGTACTTGAAATAACTAAAACAAAACGTTCATTAATACATTATTTGAGCAGTAGTACTTTACAATAAAATTATAATTTGGGGGTGCACTGCACTCAGGGGGGCACGGGGGCATGCCCCTGTGCCCCCCAGACAGTTTTTTGTGTAATGTGGAGAAACCATTATGGTACATAAGTAAGGAAGGAAATAGTTAGGGGTGCAGTCAAATTAAACACTAAATAAGTGGGTAGTTATTTTATTATGTCCTTACGTTTCGACCCACTTTGTGAGTCATCTTCAGGGCTAAGAAAGAAAACAGACAAAACTATAAAAATACATTGCAGTACCAAGTATATGATAATATAAAAATATATGTAGAGTAATAGAAATTTGGAACAAAAAAGTAAGAAATATATATGCATTATAGTACACAATTATAGACAAATCACATGATCATAGTTGTAAAATAACAGAAAGAACATGAGTGAAACTATTGTTTTGATATTTTAATAAACCTTTGAAATCTTTCTATAGATACTACAAGTTTATTTCTAAGTTATTGTTGATTTTTTTCTCGTCTGCCCGTTGTGCCCCCAGAAAAAAATCCTTGAGTGCACTTGTACTATCAAGTGCATTTCACACCAACTGCTTTCTGTACAATCAAACAATATTATTTTCAATCAATTCCATTAAATAACAATTTTACCGTTTAAAGAAATCCGTTGAGAACTTATTGTACTATAATTACAGCGCTTTATATTGTTCATTCCAACAGCCTGCCTCAAAGGGCTACTTGGACAATTCAGGGCCATGTTTCTGCGCATGGTCGATGACTAGGTTCGAGACTGTATCAGTATTGATAAGTAATAACAGTAATAGTAATACAACTGTGTTGGAACGCATTCCGCCGGACATTGGGCTGGAATACTAATCTATAACGATTGTCACTTTATGCTGCTATGGCTAATCGGAAGATGCTACATTGGGAGCTCTAAATTTTTTCTATCCAGGTTTAATTACAATAGGGATTTTTAACGAGTACCTGACATCGTACAGGCTCGGACCCCTGCTTAAACGTCCCTTCCGAGTGACTGCATAACCAAGGATTTTTTACTCATTTTAAAACATCCTAGAGCCACCTGCTGGGGTACGAATCCACTATCTTGGGTTTAGTAGTTTGTTATGCTAACCACATGCCGCCCCCCAATAATAATTGTTACATTTAAGAAATATTTATTGTCGACAACTGCCCAAGTGTATTTCCTCATTCTGAAAAAAAAAACCTGTACCACTACAACCCGTGAACGGGCCTGGGGGTTTAGTACATGGTAGAGACTGTACTGTTTCAACGGACTGGTTCTGCAAGGTGACTTGTCCAACGCCACCGCCAGATTTCCCCCCCTTATTTTAGGTACCCTGTTTATATAATATTTTATGGAGGCTGGGTGAGCCCCAGGAGGGTCCTAGATCCTATATGATCCATCTCCGGCTGCAAACTGACTAAATCCTCACTCTGAAGCTGATCTTAATTTCCTATCATTATTTAGGAATTCATAATTTGCAATACCACTAAACGAAAATAGATTTATTTTCCCCCCATCTGGGACATTTTCTTCTCCAGATCTGTACGGTCAACTAATAATTAATCAGGAAAATAGGTTTAATATATCGTTTTTATTTTCACGAAAAGGCTTTAAAGACCACGCGAATATCATAACTCATGCTTTTTCTTCATCCGTTTCCTCTTTTCCCATATGTCCTTCATGAGCTTTGCGTGCGTAAGTAATATATTATTTTATATTATGATGTTAGTCCATTTAAAAAAAATAATTTGAACGATTCTTTTAACTCAAAGTAGCCAGATATCATTGTGAAATATAAGTTTCTACGATCCTCTTCTATCATACAAGTTTCTCCTCCTGCGACCTTTTTTCCATTCTCTTTCTAGTTCCAATATCGAAGTTCTTTTAGGGACAAGTTCCTTCTGTCTTCCTGTACACATCTCAAACTACTTCAGCTGCATAGTTTCAATGTTCTCTTTTATTTTATTTGGTAATTATTCCGCAAGTTGTCCCTTCAAGTTGAGTTACAACGTTGAGTTATACCATTCCTTTCCCTTTTAATATTTTCTAAAAATGGAAGTTAAGATGAGCTTCAGTAGTATGGAAAAGAGAACGTAATTATGGATGATGAGTAAATTTCATCAAGAAATAAAAGTTTCAACTTACGCTTCGATGTATAGATGATATAGTTTATTTTATTTGTAACTAATTTTTTTAATATTTTTATTTGAAAAGAAAAGATATGTCCAGGACTGGGACTCGAACCTGGGTCTTCCAGATCACTAGATTTTTTTTTATAATTTTATAAATTTTTAATAAATAAATAATATTTTTTTAATTAGTAACGAATAAATGATAATAATTATAATGACGTAAGACAACTAGATCCAAATTAAAATAATATTCAAAGAACATTCTTCCCCTCGTATACTTCGCAAAAATGCAAGAACGCGGGGACTTAGGATCAGTGAAAGGTCAAGATATGACCACGGCCGGGAAGCGTGCTTCATTAGGGCCCAGGATAGCTCAAATGGTAGAGTCCCAGACTAGTGATCTGGAAGACCCGGGTTCGAGTCCCGGTCATATCTTTTCTTTTCAAATAAAAATATTTATAGATGATATATGTTTGTTGAAATGATTACCCAAATCTATTCATTACCCATAATTGCATTCTCTTTTCCGTAATAAAGTTCACGACAACATGTACTTTTGGAAAATATTAAAAATGAAAGGAATAAGCAGTTGAACTTGATAGTTGACCTTATAGATATGAGGAAGAAAATGGTCCACGTGGAGGTAAACAAAAATTGCTCTTAATTATGGAGAACAGTTGAATGCTGTATAGCCCGTCCATCTCACAGCATTCACCCGCCTACCTTGATTCCTATACTGAGCTTCTGGGTCCATAATCCACAATGGTCCATAAGCAGGTTTTCACCTTTACTATTAAAGACCATATATATTTGGGAAAACAAAGGGATTTATTTTTTGTGCAGGTGGTATGTTTCTACAGTCGCGGTGAATATTTTGTCCAGAAAGAGTTAACTGCTTTCTGTAACCGGCATCGGATCATTCTCGTAGTTTTTGGCTTGAAATGGAGTTGTAATATAAACAATTAATCTTTTTCAATCCAATGCATTACTTAGACTCTATATTCGCTACGAAAATAACTTGATTCTGCTAACTTAATTACAAGAAACTCATTTTGGAGAAAATTGGACTTAACCACTTATTCACCGGAGCTGTAGATTTGTCCTTTTAAATTTCAAAATGACTTTGTCTGTAATACGAAATAAATTATACAGTTTAATATATCATCTGTTGATAATGAATACAAAAATAAATCTATTTCATAGCTATATTCAATAATACCTTAGTATCAATATTATTTTCATTCTACTTGAGAATGAAACTTTTGTCGAAATTGTTAAGAAATGGGGAAATAACAAAATTAATATTTACTGGAAAGAGTATTAAATGCAACCATCGATTTTCTGAAGTTACAAAAAGAAGCTATTGCTCAGACGAAAATGGCGGAGAACTGAAGGTAGAAAGGCTGAAGACTAGAACTGTGTTATCAGTTGAAGGATCAGATTCACTCGATTTCCTTCAAGATCTTACGACAAATGATATTAGGATACTAGAAGATAGTAGTAAATGCATATTCAGCGCTTTTTTAAATGCAAAAGGAAAAGTAATTCATGATACTATTATTTACAAACCGGAGAATCAAGACCTGTTCTTAGTCGAATGCGACATATCTTCATTAGAGGCATTGAAGGTGCACATGACGATGTACAGGGGAAGGCGGAGGGTCGAAATAATGAGTGTAGAAAATGAGCTCAACGTCTGGGCGATCTATAACCCGAACGAAGGTAACATCGGAGAGATCGATCTCGGAGAGAATGTCGTCGTCTGTTCCGACCCGAGGGTGTCATACCTTGGTTTACGAGTCCTCGCTCCGGTTGGCTTGGACGTAGCCAAGAAAATTTCCAACAAAGGAATGTCCATCTCAAACGCGTCGTTCTATAAATCATTGAGATACAAGCTGGGCATTGGGGAAGGGTCCAGTGAGATACCTTACGGCCGGTATTCTCCCTCGGAGGTAAATTGTGATTTTCTAAATGGAATCAGTTGCAAAAAGAACACCTACATTGGCCAAGAAGCTGCCTTGAAAGAAGATAGAGTAGTCAAGAATGAGAGCAGGTTTATGCCAATATTCCTCGAAATACTGAAAATGACTCCATTCCCTCTCAACACCCCGATAGAGGATGTCAGGAGAAAGAGGAAAACCCCGGTCGGTTATCTGAGGGGTAACCAGGGTGGAGTAGGGATAGGTTTGATGAAAGTAAATGAAGCCCTTCGTGAAGCGAATATAAGGATCGGTCAAATAGTAGGCCATTGTGCAAGACCGCCTTGGTGGCCACAGCAAGGCGGTGTGTAGGCAAAAATGAATATGGGATATTGCTAATAATAGTATTGGTTTTTCCTTTAATATATATATATATATATATATATATATATATATATATTCCATCAAACGAAAACGATCCACACTTCTGAGTATAAAAAGTATTAATAAAAGATAATTTAAAATACATTTCATTTTTACTAAATTATAACAAATTGTTTATATTCTTACTTGTCTAGTCTTGACTAGTTCTATTAATCCAATAACAACTCTTCATTATCGTCATAACCATGGTTCATTCCAGTCAGAAATCTGACAACTGTTCCTAAAAAACTAGTCACTGGATCAAACGTTTTGGTCCAGTAAAGCCAGATGCGTTTTGTTTTTCCCCTTAATGTAATTTCAAGGAGTTTCATTGATAAAACTTTTTCAGTATAAAATTTAATGATCAATGAAATTATCATTTTTATCTCATCTCCATCATAAAAAAAACATTTTAACTGAGTAATAAAAATCTTAAATAATTGTTTTAATTTATTTTTTATTTAATATTCTTTTGATGGTGATTATTTTGAAATATTTTTATGTTGAAGAGAAAATTTGGGATATGAACCCGGGTCGTCCGCATCTCCAGCGCGGTGCTCTAATCATCTGAACTACCCAGGCCAATCCATTCTCTTCACCGATCCTATATCCCCCTGTTCTCGCAATTTTTGCTATGTATACCCCATATCCCGACCAAGACAAATCTTTTCTCTTCAACATAAAAATAATCACCATCAAAAGAATAATAAATAAAAAATAATTTATAAAAATATAAAATTGACATAAGTCAACGAGATCCTAATTAAAGTAATGTTTAATGAACATTCTTGCCTTTGTATACATCGCGAAAATTGCGAGAACAGGGGATATAGGGTCAGTGATGAGAATGGATTGGTCTGGCTCATTATAGCCTTGGTAGCTCAGACGGTTAGAGCACCGCGCTAGAGATGCGGACAACCCGGGTTCGTATCCCGGCCAAGACAAATGTTTTCTCTTCAAAATAAAAATATTTAAATAATTGTTGGTTGACCATGTAAACTAAATAAAATTGGTCAAAAGAATCATTAGTCGAACACAGAAATATTGAAACTAAACATTATTTTTAAAATATTGAAACCAACTGTTAATAAACAATAGTTCAACCAGTCTGGCCAGATTAATAGAAGGAATATGCTACATTGGCAGTCGTATTTAATATTATTTCATGTTTGATCTAAATATTCTTGCTTAATCATAACATATTTATTTATCACTACTCTTTCCAAGTTACGACTGTTTAAAACCCAGCTCAGTTACATATACATATGCAGGGGTACTATGCATGTAATTTAAGTGCTTGGGATCATTTAAGCGGAAAGCAATTATTTCACACAGTAATAATTTAAATTATAGTTAAGTCCTCACTCCCACTGAATAGAACTCCTTTTTGGGGATTTGTATATCCTTGTACATAACTTGAGTAAGTTAAAGTCAACTGTGATCAAATTAAAGCAGGAAGGATCCTTAAGGAATAAACATTGTAAATTATATCAAATAAGGCAATAATAAATTTAATAATTCCAACTATTATGAAATTTGAAATTGAATTCTAATTACCATAAAACCCTAAGGAAAGCACTAGTTTCAATTAACTTCATGAATTGATAAGGTGGTAGGACTTCGGAGTTGTAAAAATTAATTTCTTCGACTTCCCGTTATGCCATTGCTACTGTCGAGGAGCTTTATTACTGTTAAAATTAATTTAAAAGTTTAAAACTTCTGGGCTTCAAAGGATATGACTGACTCTACAGTAGGTATCTAAGAGCCTGAGAAAAAAACTGTTGCAACTTTTCTAATCGGGCAAGTTGTGTTCATTCGATTTGTTAGAAAGTGACTTGTTAATTAACAGCTTTTCTGTTAATTTGTCTGGAGCAATCAAACCTGCAGGACAGAAAATTAGCAACTTACCAGTTTGTCTTATCTAGATTTTATCGATTAGATCTTTTATTGGTTATTTTGGTCTTGTCCATATTCCTAACTTCTTCCAAAAACTAACACATTTTATTTAGATGCAATATCTATCAATATTGAGAATCAAAGAGAGATATAAAGTTATTCCTGTTTAAATAAGTAAATTTTTTGACAAAATGAGAATTCCCCTCAAACAGGTTTAAGAGAACAAGAAGGCAAAATTTAAAAATAAAATAGGTAGGGAGCAACCCCGTTGGCTCAAATGGTTAGAGCGTTGCCACGGTGAGGCGGAGATCCGGGTTCGAATCCCGGCTGGGGGCAAATCTTTTCTCTTCAAAATAAAAATATTTAAAAATTAAAGCAATGATTAAAAAAATTATAAATAATATAATGAAGTATGTCAAAAAGATCCTAAAATTAAAAGTAATATTCAATGAACATTCTTCCTCCTGTATACATCGCAAAATTGCGAGAACATGGGGGATATGGGATCGGTGAAGAGAGCAGATTTGTCCTAGGTAGGGAGCGACCCCGGTGGCTCAAATGGTTAGAGCGTCGCTACGGTAAGGCGGAGATTCGGGTTCGAATCCCGGCTGGGGGCAAATATTTCTCTTCAAAATAAAAATATTTAAAAATAAAATAAGAAAGAAATTAGTTGACTGTAGGTACTATACTAGGATGTAATTAGTTGGGGGTGCAGTCAAGAAAACAGGCAAAAATAGGTGAAACTATTTTATTTTAAGTGCCGACGTTTCGACCTACTATGTAGGTCATCTTGACTGCACCCCCAACTAATTACATCCTAGTAAAAATAAAATAGTTGATTAAACTATGCTTCAGTAATAATAGAAATAAATAAACATTCATATAAAGCCATCTATTGGAATATAATAGCCCTTTATAGGGTTATTAATAACGATAGAAATAAAACTGTAAAAAATATAACCAAAGACAAGAAATGAAGATTTGAAGACAGAAATAAAATCCCAACGGTCATGCATTTAATACTGATTGAAAATTTAAATGTAATTATTAATGATACAGGAAAGTAAGTTCAAAATTAACATGAGGATGGAGTATAAAAATAAATGAAAACTGTACTATGATAATTCAAAGTAAGAAAAGACAGAATGATGAACCAACAATAAAAGACACACAAGGAAGGGTTGTAATTGTAATTAAATTGAGATGGCAGTGGGCAGGATTATCATAAGACAAAAATTGTATATAATTGGAAATAAGCTATAATTTTATATTAATGAATAAATAGGTATTTAAAGATTTAAAAAGGTTAGGAAAAATAAATAATTTGAAAAACATTAAATTAAGATCAGTATATACTATACTTTGGGATTCAATTAAACCTGTACATAGATATTCATTCATAGATAAATTAACACATACCTTAGTTTACAAAAAAATAATATGCAGATCTGATAGAAAGATGAGGTAGATTGCCTTAGATTCATTTAATAAAAATATATGTTTCAACAAAGGCATTTCCCAAAACAATGTCATACAACAACAAAATTGTTTCAAAACTTTTGACAATTGCGGGATCAATGAAAAATTAAATTAATAAATATCATTTATTGAACAGTGGACGACATAATCATGTAAATTTTAACAATTAACAAAAGATAAAAAGGAGACAGAAAACTAGTTAAATTTAAAAGTCTCAAACGTCGACATACATTTTTAAACAGCACATTATAACAATGATAAATCATTTTTTAAAAACATTTATTTGCTGGAATCACGTTTGTTTTTTCCATAATACATAGAGATATGAAATTACATTCATAGGAGAAAAATTCCATGCAGGCACAATGATACATCATGTTGAAAGTAAAATTATATAAACAACATTTAAATCACAATACACCAAAAACAGTACATTGAAATTAATCTTTAATTTTAGAGGAATACAATATTACATATTTCATTTAGGTTACATTCTAATAACAAATATTAAATCCTCTTTCTAAAAAAGAAATAAAAAAGAAATTTGGGTTTTCGCCACTTAAAAATTATTAAATCTTTCTAAAATTTATAAATGTAACAAGAATTGTAAACAATAAATAACAAGACTAGAATTTGTATTTTCATCACATAATAAAATCTTTAGATAAGAATAAATAGTTTGAATTTAAATTAAAAAATGATATGCAACATCTTAAATGGATGTCCGACAGACAATTATTCTAAATCTAGTAATATGTAATAAATAATCAAGGTGGGATCAAAGTAATTTAAATATTCTGAAAGCTGCCATTTCAGCCATCATGAGGGCTACAGGTACCAGTCCATAAAAGTGATTTTAAATGGTACAGCAACAATATTTCCAAGGGAATTTTTATGATGTATTTCCTAATGGACATTTTCTACACCATAGAAAATAACTTTTATCAACTGTAAACACTAACAATGATAAAGGCCCACAAGTTCGGGCCAAAACATTCGATTTCAGAATAATAAATTTTTATTTTTTAAAAATGAAAATTTATTATTTCTATACCTTGACTATTTATTCTACATTCAAACATCAATAAATATATTTATAGGTTAAGTACCAGAGCATATTTGATTTTTATTATGCTTTGAACTAGAAAATATCATAAAGGAACACATCACAATGTTGAAAGCTGTTCAAGAAATATTAATATATAAGCTGCATACTTTATAAATACCTCATCAATTAGAAAACTTTATTTACCAATAGGCACTGTAAATTCAATTAATATTATAAAGAAAAAAAATTTAAATATTATAAGGATATTCATTTTATGATAGCTCAATAAAGTAACATTTCATGACAAAATGATTGGTCCAAGTTATTAACTATTGATTACAGTAATCCCCCTGGGCCAATAAACTTCAGAATTTTAAGCTTATATATATCCTACTAATAATATAAATTCGAAAGTTTGTATGTATGTTTTCCCCTCTTTCACGCAATAACTACTGAACGGATTTGGATGAAACTTTACAGTAATTTAGGTTATAAATCAGAAAAACACAGGCTAGAATTTATAATGATTTTGTGTAATTTGGTCATAATATAACGATAAATATCATTAAAGAGTACTAGGTTATAACACATTACCAATATTACCTCCAACATATTGTCCCTACCATTTTCAACTATAGAATGTGAAAAAAACACAGTTTTCGTTTTCGACTTATAGCAGTTGCTTTAGGATTGATAATTGATATAAAATTCATATAGAGGGATCTATAAGGCACAACAATAATGTAAAACGAATGTTATTGGTTTGACTTCAGGCACTAATTTTTATTGAACCTTGAAACTGTTTTTTTTTAATTCTCCTCAAAAGTACCGATTTTTATATTCGATAGTTGGAAATGGTAGGGACGATATGGTCAGTAGGTAATTGCAGTTATTTAATTTAATTGTTAAATATTGTTAGCATCGCTACAGGGGTCCCCTCTGAGTAGCTTTCTCACCTGTTTCTTACTTGCAAAATCTACATATTTTGAACAAAACAAATCAAGTTACACAGTTTACAGGAGTATATTGCAGTAGGTAAGTAGGACCGCCATGTATTAGAATTGGTTTTTTTGTTTGTTTAATTATAGGATTGTAGAGAAACAATTGATAGTTACATATATCTCAACTTTATGCCAAGCAATAAACAAAAAATAATGAAGAAAAATTCAAACAATACCATCAGTGATTTACACCTTTTTTTTAAATATATTTAACTAGATGCGTAAACAGCCACATCCTACTAATTCTACTAATATTATAAATGTGAATGTTTGTTACTCTTTCACACAGAACTATAGGACGGATTCGGATGAAACTTTAACGGTAGTTTATAATGATTTTGTGTAATTTGGTCATAACATAACGATAAATATCAAGGAAGTCGGATAAAATTCTGCCCTCAGAGCAGCTTGCTCACAGTTTTCTTACTCACAAAATCTGCATATTTATGCTAAATGAAAAAAAGCAAGTTAGTTTACTGGAGTATATTGCGGTGGGTAAGTAGGACCGCTAAATTACAACGGATCAATAAATAACCCCCATGTATACATTATTCTAATCCTTTCAGTTTTAATTTCTCGCTGCTGGCGTACGACAAGTAAAACCGTTATACTAAGAAATCCTTTTCAATAAATTCAAGAACATTACATACTAATTCTTTACTGACACGAACAGCAGTAAACGAAAGTAACTTCTGTCCGTCTCGTTTGTTAATCAGTGTCAATGTATGTTTCACGGCTGTCCTGATCCAGTTGTGATGAAATTTGATATGGATATTCTCAAGCCTGGGGAAGGACATAGGCAACTTTTTATCATCACCATACAGGCGAAGTTTATATAAAATTGTAACGTGATTGACTTATATACCCAGCGGTCAACGCACAGCAGAAACCACTGAACTTATCATCTTGAAATTTGCTGATAGGTTCTTTGTATAGCTTAAATGAGGACTAAGAAAGGAATTTGGACAATTCCACTCCCAAGGGTTTCCCCCTTATTACAATAGGGGTTCAAAGATTGTATAGAATCCGTCAGTTTTGAAGTTAGAAAACTGAAATTTTGGATATACGAGTAACTTATAGTTAAAAAAAATTAAATTATTTATTTAAAATGATCTGTCACGAAACTTTATGTGGTAGACCAAATTCCACACGAGCGAAGCCGTCGGCAAAAGTTAGTGTATATTTATATATAGCTGTATTGGAGAAGTAGAACTTGTCTAGCATTAACTAAATTTTTTTTTAAACACAATTCGTTTACAATTATGGAGATCAATGGACTCGAGAATCCAATCCCCAACCAACTTTGTATTAATGAGGATTACTGTAATATAGAAGCTAACCCTTATCCATGATAAAATAATAACTTTTATGAATTATCTACATAAAGTAAATAATTTATAACTATTTATTTCATTTAATAGACTCGCTTTACAATTATTTGATAAGAAAGATCTATAAAAAAAACAAAAAACATTTTCAAGAATTCTTATATGAAATATTTCCACTCTCAATATTTCTCAAACAGCATTCACAATCTTATAATTAATCAGATCATTTGCCATTTCATTCCCTCCCCCGTTGTTCTGATATTAAAGAGGTCTCCCAACATTGTAAAAAAATATAAAGTTAGACCATATGTAAGTCAATAAGAATGATTAGGAAACAAGTAGGTATTTAAAATATTCAAATTTAAATTAAGTATAATTTGTGTGTTAGTTGAACACAGGTGGTCTTAATAATAAATAAATATGTGCGAATCATGGAAATTGAGGAATACATCCTGAGGAATGCTTTCCTCTGCCCTATCCAAATTTGATTAGTATCTAAACATGACTAACCGCAACTAACTAATCATAACCAACCCAAACAAACCAATTGTTAACATAATTATGGAAGAATTAGTAAATTAGTTAAACTAATAAAAGACTAATGTGTCACAAAAATAAATAACTAAGTGTCCTTTTAATGACTAATACACTTTTAAAAATTGTAAAGAAAACTACAATTTGAGACAAGGCAATCATTGAATCGTTAATTAGATGAGGGGAACTCCCCCCCCCCCAATTCCTTACTTAATGCTATTGCCTTACGAACTGGAGAACTTGGGAACGATGAGACCGGCCAACATGTCGAAGGAATTTCCGTCAGGATGTACGACTGTCTCGACTCCTCCAGGCAGCTCAACCAATAAAAATCCGGATGAGTCGATACCCTTCACCTTGGCTTTTTTCGATTCACCCTCAGTCGTCCGTATTTCTACTTCAGCATCACTTAAAATTGAATAATAATTTTTAGATGATATTTTATAAATAAAATTACAAGTATAAATGAAAATTTATAAAAAGTTAAATTCAGGGTAAAGTAAAAATTACTCATTTTTCAAGTCTAAATAAAATCCAAACTAAGTAGATTTATGTTAGCGAGGAGATGGTTGACTGGAAGATCTGAGTAAGGAAGGAAATAGTTGGGGGGGGCAGTAAAATTTGACTGCACCCCCCCCCCCCAACTATTTCCTTCCTTACTAAGTAGATTTATATTATTTATGTTTTTCTATTCATGTTTGTTATTCTAAAGAGACTTTGTCCCGGAATAAAGTTGGTTTTCTATTCTATTCTACAAAATAATTATTTTCAATAGTTATAATTAATACAGAAGCACAATTAGCGGTGGAGAGCAGTATTTTCAATAAAAAAATTTAAAAATCTAAAAATCACTATTTTTCTTTTGTTTACTCCCTCTCCTCCACCAAATGAATTCAAAGAACATTCTGAAGAAATAAACAAATTTTTATAAAAGAAAGATTGCTTCCATCATTGCAATCTTATATTTTTTTTATTTATTGAGACTTTTATGCAACCAAATTTTAGAGTAACATTTTTTCCAGGTTTTCCTGTCAAATGCATCCTCTTCGTTAAGACCATAGCCCCCCATGTCTTCCTGGACTTGGTTCATCCAAGAAGTTTGCGCTATTCTATTATTATCCATCCTAATGAGGTGTCCGAACCACTCTAATCTCTTTATTGTGTTTTTTTCGAGTATGGTATTCTGGGCACCACAATCTTATCTAATGATAATAAGAATTACTAACATACTAAGCCACCATATTTTTAACCTTTAAACGTACAAAACCACAACCATCCATATATAATTGTAATTCTAACCTGTGTAACCAATAATCATAATATATTGGCAAGAAGTTGTCCAGAGTCCCAGTTGATTCGACTAAATTCAACAGCTCCTCTATTTTATTGAACACATTAGCAAAATATTTTTCGTACGATATTAGTTCGACGTTCGTAGATAATTGCTTATTCATCCTTTTGATCAGTTCATGGACACAAACAGTTGGCTCTTCATTTTTTAGATTTAATCCGCAACCTGCAAAATAATATTGAGCACGAATGAAAAACTAATCTAAGGAGAATTCGGAAAGGAATGAAGATGATCCTATTTATATCCTTCAAGTTAGTTCATCAGGACACGGGGATGTAAAGTCAAGCGTCAACGGTGGTCATTTATGTTGCTTATAATTATATCAAATTAGAATTAGAGCTTTACTTTACATAACTGTGTCCTAATTATAAACTAAGATTGGATCCAATGGCACACAATTAGAAAATAAATTATTCTTATCAGTAATTTTATTATTAATTTTTCATTAACCTTTCACTCTGACCAATCTCGTCATAAAATTACATCTACAGTCTGCAATTTTCACATCAGTTGCAAACATAATATAAAAGAATATATAAAAAATTAATTGTAAAAACAAACTTAATCCTCTTAAGATGCACAATTCAAAAATAGTTTTGATTAGAAAAGGTTTAAAAAACATTATTGCACAGTCATCGGATAGGAACAATCATACACAAACACACTTTTAAGGGGAAGAAAATGGGCCGGGTGGAGGTAAACAAATTCTCTTTTATTGGGAGAAAGCCGACGTTTCGACCCACATTGCAGGTCTTCTTCACGGCTATTATAGTAGGATAACACTTGACACTAGGCTCAAGTCTTCATAATATATATAAAACCAACTAATATTATTCAACAAACACACTTTAAATTTCCACTAAAAAAAAAAATTATTCCACACAAATATGCCAAACAACACCAATTATGCTGTTTATAATCAAACTTATTTATTTTCTCTTATTAAGTATTAATTTTTATTTTTGTTAACCTAGATAGCATTTCAGATAGCCAAACAGATATAAATGAATTATTTCAAGTGAAATAAGTATTTAATTGTGAATTTGTTATTATTTTAGTTTCTATCAAAGAAAAAAATTAATATTTGAAGACAACACAACTGAAACATTGAAGATTGTTCAAATTTGAGATCAATAGATAAAGAAAGGAAACAATTAATAGCTAATTAGTCACAAAGCAAGAACTGATTAGTAACTTTATCATTGTTTTTTTCACCATTTTCTACGCTGATGCCAGCAATTGTTAATGTAAATACATTCTTATTAAGTCTAGAGCAGAAGCTATATTCCGAACAGCATACCTGAAATACATAAAAATGACAAAAAAAAGTTCATAAAATAAATTTTTAACAGAAATATGCAATAATAATCCATGGATCCAAACTAAAATAAAAAACAATTATACCAAGGGGAACAGGGAGTACGAAAAGAAAGGATTTGAAAAAATTCTAAATATACTCGAGGAATTTCAGTTTCATAAATTTTCATATGTTCATTAACCCTGGAGGGGGCACGCGACAGCACTCAGTACCGCATTTCTTGTTAAACGTGTCTCAACAGAAACCATAACACCTGATGGTTCCTATCGTGACATGTATTCGTTATCTATGCCTTCTTGATCAATAATGAGCCTGCAGTTGGTTGTTTATTGTTTCTAGTCAGTCTTTAGTGAGAATTTGTCTAGTCATCTCCTAATTGCGGAACTCCGTATCGCGCGTGCTTCGAAATGTAAGTACATTTTCATTGCTTTTATATTTGATTAAACATTTCTTGTAATTATTATCCAACTAAATTAAAGTATTTTAGCATATACTGCAAACTATTGTAAATTATAACGTCATCAATATTTATATTGCTGAGAAATTGTACCGAGAACCAGATGAATGTTGTGCTATTTATCAATAAGTATATTGAGGTTGGAAAGACGTTATATTCGAAAATTATATTTTATTTTACTTAATAAAACTAGTTTCTAAATGATTATATTGTAATTCTCAATTCCCTATTGCATATGATAAAAAACAAACGATGCGGTACTAAGGGCCGTGCGCGCTTTCAACTGTTACAGACAATGGCCTGCCCACTCCAGGGTTAATTATTTTAGACTAAAGATATCGTCCATACCATTTCCAATTATCGAATGTGAAAATCGGTACTTTTGAGGAGAATTAAAAAAAACCAGTATAAGTCAAAAACGAAAACTGTGTTTTTTTCACATTCAATAGTTGGAAATGGTAGGGACGATATTTAACATCATTCAAAGCATTTTCATAAAATTAATTTTCGGCTATTTAGAAATTGACTTGGCATTGAATGAAAGAGTAATTAATGGATCTTGTAAATTTATATAAAACTAAAACATTAAAAACTTTTATTTAAAAATCTATTCAAACATTAATTTGAATAAAGCTAATTACCGATATTGCAGATGGCAGTGTTGCTCATAACTGTGCTTGTCACTAATACACCTCCGATTTTGTGCATTTTATTGGCATATATATCATTGGGCCATTTTACTCCAATATCTAATCCCTGGAAAAGAACAAAAAATTATTTATAACTTATTTATTTATGGTTTATTTATTATCGCTACAGAATAAGAAAAGTGTTAAAATAGAGTGAAATTTTTAAAATCAATGAATATATGTATGTGAAATATTATAACTAATGAAATGCTCGAACTACCATGGTGTCACTTTGCTCCCTTGCGCATATAAAGTACTCTCCAAAATTTTGTTTCAAAGACTTTTACTGTATTTCTGGAAACAGGAAACTATTCTGGAAAGAGGGTGTGAATACAAACTTAAAACCCATCATCTGTTAGTCAACTTTAAATCAGCCTACTGGATGGAGGTAAGGGAAAGGATTTTGATGGCTGACCGTTGTCACTATGGATACTTGAAACGGCACTTGAAAAGTCACGTAGTAACCCAGCGTACCAAATTCATTTTATATAAAACACTCATCCGACCAGTTCTGACTTATGGATCCGAAACATCTTATAATATTGGAACGCAAGATATTAATAGGAATTTGTGGTACAGTACTCGTAGATGGAGAATGGAAACGGAGGAAGAATCAGGATATCTACAATAAGTTTGATGCCCCTGATGTCGTTAAATTTATAAAAGCAGACTCAGATGGGCAGGCCATGTTGCCAGAATGGGAGATGAGATGATTCCAAAGAAGCTTCTGACTGAGGTCCTTCATGGTGGACAATGCGTCGGAAGAATAAGTTGCGATGGAGGGACAGTGTGGATACCGATGCAATGAAGTTTAGAGTGAGAGACTGGATGGTAGCACCAAAAAATAGGGACGCCTGGCGGTTGCTGTTAGCGGAGGCCACGATTTCTAGCGGGTTGTAGTGCCAAGAATGAAGAAGAAGAAGAAGACAGGGCATTAGAATTACCCAGTCAACTATTTTTCACTCAAACGTGAAATATTATGTATAACTTTATGTGAGACAGATATATATGTATAATTGCAACTACTGCATTAAAGAAAGACAGATTACGAAACAATCAGGTTTATAGAAAAAAAATTGAGAGCAATTCAAAATATTAAAGGGTTCAAATTAGATAAAATATCCTGATACTCTGGTCCGCATTGCCCGAGAGTTGCCCCGCTTTAAGGGTTAAAACAATTTACATTATTTAAGGAGTTGGTTAAGGTGCCGTACAAGAAGATGGTTAATGTGATAGAACAGATTAATTAAAAAATAGTAAAAAGTAATTTACAAATGATAAAAAATCATGAAATATTTCTTTTTATCCTTCTATTATAATATTTTTATATGATATCTTTTAACATTATGTTCTATAAGCACTTCTCACAATATTTTCTATTACTGAGAAGCGAGGGGATGGTTGACTGGAAGATAGACGTAAGGAAGAAAATAGTTGGGGGTGCAGTCAAATAAAAACACTAAATAAGTGGTTACTTATTTAATTATGTGCCGACGTTTCGACCCACTTTGTGGGTCATCTTCAGGGCTATAGGAGGCTGGAGCAATACTAGTATAGTTGCTAGTCTTGCTCCAGCCTCATATAGCCCTGAAGATGACCCACAAAGTGGGTCGAAACGTCGGCACATAATTAAATAAGTAACCACTTATTTAGTGTTTTTATTTGACTGCACCCCAACTATTTTGTTCCTTATTTTCTATTACTGTTTATTATTCTATTAAAACATAATTTTCTATTGATTTATTATGCTGATAATTTATTATCTTTTTTTCTTATTTCAACAATTATAAATTAATTTTTATTATGCTGTTGTATTTTCTCACTGCATGATAATATAATGTTTCAGAAAATTATCAGGATTAGTTGTTTTTTGGCAATTTTTCGGCAAAAGTGGAAATTTGTTTTAGCAAAAACCACTGATAACAATTGCAGGAATAGCTTTAGAATAAACATTTAATATAATAATAATAGAATTAATAATGTAATCATGAAATGAGTTCAATAAACAATCATACCTCTAAACCAGGGAGTTGACAGATGCTTGTCACCATAGCTAAACTGACCAGGTGTTGTAACAATGGTAAATATCTTCCAATCACGCTATCCAATGCCACGTGTATCTGTATTGAAAACATAGCACAACCCTTAGGGCTTAACCACGTATTTCCTCCTCGACCTAAAATTAAAATTAAATTTTACTGTAGCAATTAAATGCAAATAAAATATATTTAACAAGTGACTTTTAGTGAGATTACCTTTCCCCTTAGTTTGGTAATAGGGTATGACAGTAAAACCATGGCAAAAATTAACATTCTGCACAATGTCCATCGCAGTCGTCAAAACATCAGAAAAAATAACTAGACGACCAATCTTTTCAGTCTTCAAGTTCTATAGTAAAAAAAAAAAATGTTAATGTTCATTATTAACCAGATGAATATTAAATTATTTTAAATGTTCTTTTTAAATATACGAGTTTTCCATCATTACTATTGTGTTAGATATTATGAGTTAGTTCCAGGTAAGTTTAATAATTATCAAACTATAGGGGCGAATGTGGGATATAGGTTTAGAAAAACCATTAAGCACAGTTTCATGATAGGCGAAACCTAAATAGGAACAGACCTATACCTTAATTAAAGTTTGATATTATAGCCAAAAGGGTGTTACCATGGTTATAACTTTAGATCAAAGCAATTTCAATTCTAAATTAATCTATGTTAGAGAGGAAAATAGTTGACTGTAAGATCTAATGTAGGATGGAAATAGTTGGGACGTGCAGTCAAAATAAACACCAAATAAGTGAGGACTAATTTATTAATTGTGCCGACGTTTCGACCTAATTTCAGGGCAAATGAATGAGGTGAGACTAGGTGAACCGTGAAACTGTTTAACTCATGTAACTGTGTAACCGTGTAACTGAGTTACACAGTTCACCTAGCCGCACCTCATTCTATTTGCCCTGAAGATGACCTACAAAGTCGGCACAATTAATAAATAAGTCCTCACTTAATAGGTGTTTATTTTGACTCCAAACCCCCAACTATTTCCATCCTACAAAATTAATCTAAGTGAAAAAGGTATACATTTCTTCTTTTTTTTTTTTCCTAAATGAAACAATGTAGTTAATAAATATTTTTATTTTGAAGAGAAAAGATTTGCCCCCAGCTGGGATTCGAACCCAAATCTCTGCCTCGCCGTGGCAACGCTCTAACCATTTGAGCCACTGGGGTCGCTCCCTAACTAGGACAAATCTGTTCTCTTCACCAATCCCGTATCCCCCGTGTTCTTGCATTTTTTGCGTTGTATACATGAGGAAGAATGTTCATTGAACATTACTTTTAATTTTAGGATCTTTTTGACATTTGTCATTATATTATTTATAATTTTTTAATCATTGCTTTAATTTTTAAATATTTTTATTTTGAAGAGAAAAGATTTGCCCCCACCCGGGATTCGAACCCGGATCTTCGCCTCGCCATGGCAACCTTCTAACCATTTGAGCCCCCGGGGTCGCTCCCTACCTAGTGGCGGAGGGGTCATTCCTTTTCCACAGAATTTCAGTGTCATCGAACCAGCCTCAAAAACAAGTTGTTCTTTTCTCTTCAAAATAAAAATATTTAAAAATTAAAGCAATGGTTAAAAAATTATAAATAATAATTAATAAATAGTTTTTAATGAAAAATTAGACTTAAAAATTAATTTAATATAGATTGTTGGAAAGGATGTATTACTTTCTTTTTCAATAACTAACAACCATAATTTGCATTATAATATTTTTGAGAAGAGAAGAAGAGGTATTAAATTGACTTCTTTCAAATATGAATTAATAACAAAATATTAAATACCTCAAAATAATCAAATGTGGAGAAAGTCTCCGGACAGGCGTGCATCAGGACAGGCAATAACAATGGCGTTGGCGGCGGAGGGCTCACTCCTTTTCCACAGAATTTCAGTGTCATCGAACCAGCCTTCAAAGACAAGTTGTTCTCCAATAATCCATCATTCTTAAGTTTATCCAACAGATCTTGTTTCACCTAATTTTAACAAAAATAAATAAATAAAAAAGCTTAATACAAAATTTCTTTCTATGTTCCCTAGAATAATCATTTGATGGTATTTCATTTTTGAAGGTAGAATAATCATTTTTTTGTTTTATCACAGTTCTAGTGATTTCTTCTCTGTTACCAAGGAGACACAACACTGACTGGTTAGAAACATATTCAGTCCCTGATTTCCTCAACACTGGTCCACAATCTTGGTTTGTTTGTTTGTTTCGATTAACATTGCTTTATACTTCTATGGATAATCGGACGATGCTACATCTGTTGGAGCCCTAAATTTTGCTAATCTAGATAGAATTAGGATATGGATCTTTAACGAGAATCTGACATCTCACAGGTTTGAGACCTCGATTTTATGTCCCATCAGATGCGCAGCACAACTAAGGATTTTTACTCCCTTTAAAAAATCCCAAGGCCACCTGCTAGGCTGCAAATCCATGATCTTGGGCATAATAGTTAGGTTATGATAACCACTTCACCACAGCTAACTCTAACATTCCTTGGTAACACCTGAGTTCAAATGCTCTCCAACGTCTGTTGGATTCCTCATCCAAGGCTTTGACTCCATAAAATTTAACATCTCAAGATTCTCACTCCTAATATACTTGAGAACTAAATTAAATAAGACAGTTGAAAGGGATGTTCTTGTTTTAAACCTGAGTGAATATCAAACTTTGCTGAAAAATAATTGCGAATTCTAATTTTATTGAACGTTTGTGTGAAGCTTACGAGATTTATTAGTTTCTTCAGTACTCTTCAACTGTATTTCAATCAACGGTTGTGTAGAGCTCTGGTATAAAGAATAAGATTATTCTGTATTTAAGAAACCGAATGGGAACAAACATCAGGCATTTTTATTTACTATACAATCAACCTTCTGTACATAATAATCATTATACTGTTTAAATTGTTTTTGAAAACATTGATAAATTATCAATTATTTATTATCATTAAAATTAAATAATTACAATATTTATAATCAACTAATTAGAATGCAAATGGAAAAAACCACAAGCAGAGCCTTATGTTTCAAATCTGGTATAAAATACAAACAATTATCAGTCGACGTTTCGCCTATTCAGGCATTATCAAGACACAATAAAAATAAGTTCTATCACATCTCAAAACAGAAGTGCAATACATCCCAACGAATAATCGCTCAAAAAGGCTCATAATCTGAGACCGCACCTCCACCCCAAGACGTTCAACCCAAAACTGTATTTCATTAATTAGTTATATCAAAAGACTCATGTACATGACAGTCATTAGACCCATCTGGACTTACAGAGTAGAGCTTTGAGGCTCCACTAAGCCATCGAATTCCTCTCGTATTCAATCCTTACAATCCAAAATCCTTTGTAAAATCCTCTGGGCTTTTTACTTTGTTATGAAAACAGTAATCCTTAATGTCCCATTTGTTGCTAATTTGGTCCGAATGCGATATAAATCTTTCCATGACAAACTTCATTTCCGTTCAAACCCACTAGTTTCAAACCTAGCAACCTCTTCGACCCCTGATAACCCTCTAAGCCGCCTGAAAAGAAGATGGCCTCGTGACCTTCAAAGTTGAACTTTCAATTCCAGTACTAGCACTGCCTATTACTCACTTCTGTTTTATTCATTCTCTACTTGCGTTGTTTCATGCCAATATCTACAATTCATCCTATTTAATTGACTTGTTGTATTAGTATAAAACAGTTGTAAATTTCATCGAATAAAAAAAAAAGATTATTTAAAATAAAATAATGTTGGTCAAATTTCAATAAATCACAATTAGTACCTCATGGTTTCCAAGAAAGTAGGCAAGAGAATAGTCCACTTCTTTTTGGCCCGAGGCACACTCAAGACCCAGAACATTGCCAAGGACGTCCAGTAAGATTTCGAGACGAGCTTTGTTGCTTTTTACAAGAGCGTCACGATTGCAAGCCTCGCTCTCAAAATGCTCTGGGTCCACTTCTAAATGCACCTGTATATTATCAACAAAATAATTATTGAAATAATCATTAAATTAATATTTCTGTAATGAAATTTTAATAAAAACAACAATATTTTCAATTTTCGGAAGATGAATTTTCCATTGTCATCCCATATACAGTAATCTCATGTAAAGATAAACTCATTGGAAAGCTAATTTTTTATTTTGGGTTAAATGAAGTTGCATAAAATGAACAATTATGCCTTGATTTATATTATCATCTACTAATTCTTACTTCAACCCAATAAAGGATTGCAAGAATTTTTATTGTTATTGTAATATATATATATATAACTAATATAAACTTTTAAGCTCTCGTTATTATTGCTATTTTTCGAATAAAATTAGAATACATACTTGCGAGAAGACCATCTTGGCGGAATCGTTGAGGGACACTAAGAGCACGCTAGGTGTCTGCCACGTCTCTTCTGCCCCGAGTACCTCCACTTTCATTTTGTGTGAAATTCCTTTACTGTCTTTGACTTCAACAGAATCCGGTAAGACACTTAAACTGAAAAAGGCAAACAATAAATTAAATTATATTATGGCTCAGTGGTTGAGCACTGAGTTGCCATGCCGGAAATCCTGTTTCAAATCCTGCTGCAGGCAGTACTTTTATTTAGTCTTTTTGGAGCGGGAGATGGATCATATGGGATCTAGGACTCTCCTGGGGCTCACCCAGCCTCTATAAAATATTATAAAAATAGGGTACCCAAAATAAGGGGGAAAAATCTGGTGGTTGAGCGTGATCTAGGACAAGTCACCTCCTTGCAGAACCATTGCCCATGAAACAGTAGAGTTTCTACCATGTACTGAACCCCAGACCTGCTAACGGGTTGTAGTGGTACAGTTTATTTTTATTTAATAGATGGTAGTCAGTATTCTTTCTTCTGACTTTACTAAACAACACTAGTAATGACATTAAAGCCATTTCAGATAAGTAGTGGACAAACATTTTAACAATTTTTTTTTAAACCAAAATCTAATTTTATAAATATGTTTATCTATCGGATTTATAAAATTACACATGTAAATGTAAATAAATAGATAAATACCAGTCCCAATAAGTAAATAAACCTTTTCTAACCCTTGTTTACATTTGATAATCCAGAAGTTATTTATTTATTCTTATGAGAAATCAAGCGAGGATAAAAAAAAAAATAGGAGCAACCCTATTCATAAAATATTTGCTTCTATGAAAAGAAATCTTCTACACAACAATAAATAATAAGATTAATTTTCAATAGCCACTTACCAATGCCACGGTAACCACGGTAAAAAAATTTTTTGATTATTACCTAGCTGAGAGTTATAAAAAATGGCAACCAAAGATAATTATAGGACGAGTAAGAGGAAATGGAAACAAGTAGGTATGAGGAGAATTTAAGATAGGAAAAGGCGCCCAAACCTTTTAACAAATGTCCTCATAGCAAGGTTTTGTAAATGATTCTTTCTGCATGAAAAAATATGAGAAAGCAATTTTTTTTTAATGATATATACTTTCTAAGGGAGTAGAGTAATTAGGTGGCAGAGCGCTCAGTTGCCGTGCCAAAGGTCCTGTTTCGAAATAGGCTGTTGGCAGATTTTATTTAATCTAGGGATGGATTCTTTGGGATCAGGAACCCTACTGAGGTTCACCTAGTCACTATAAAACGGGTACCAAAAATAGGGGGAAAATCTTGTGGTTGAGTGTGACCTAGAACAAATCACCTCCCTACACAACTATTGTCCAAGAAACATTACAGTCTCTACCATGCACTGAATCCAAGACTACTCATTGCTTGAAGTGGTACAGGTTTTTTTTAAATTTACTTCATTATTATCGGGTTGAAATATAAATAAATAAATAAAAATTATCAATACCTTGTTTGTTCATCGTGTGAAAACTGCGGAATGGATGGAGATGGTTGATAGCAGAACAAATGATGCATGAGAGGAACGTGTTTCCAACTTTTGTAAGAGCACTGCACGAGTTCGTTAGGCCGCACCTCCGCGGTATGGAACATCGGTAAGACGGAACCTAAAAAGTCTGAACAAAGACACAGCACTGAGCCGTTCGTTTCAAGAACGTAATTGGTGATGCCTTCGGTAAATGATGGAGGAACATTGCCGTGAACTATCACCAAGCATGTTTGATTCAACCATGGAGTCGACTGCATCTGAGAGAAGCTCAAAATGTGAATTGTATACCTGAAACAAATTTATATTTTAATATAGAATGGGTAACCAACTATAAAACATTTATTAAAATATATTTTAATCATATTATCTGTTTAATTTTGTATATATATCTACAGCTCCGGTGAATAAGTAGTTAACTCGTATTTTTCCAAAATGATTTTCTTGTACTTAGTGAAGTGGAATCGTGCTATTGTCATAGTCAATAAGTGGCTTAAGTCAGGCATTGGCTAGAAAAAGAGTTATTGCTTATATTTCTCCATTCCAAGCCAAAAATTCCTCCCAATTGCCTAAGTTTTGGCCAAAAATTTAGGCCATCTTCAGGGCTAAGAAAAAAGAAACAGAAACAACTATACAAAACATTGCAGTACTGAAGAAGTATAACAGTTTATATAAATAGAAATGATAAGAATGTAAAGAAATACAAAGAGTAAATTATTAATTATGAAATAACTGATGAGAAACAATAAGAAGATAAGAAATAATAATAAGATAATAAAATACCAATATTCATTACATTTTGTAATAAAATCATATTTTTTTATATTTTACTTTTTTATATATTATAATTTGTAATTTTACTAATAAAATGTTAATCATTATATTTTATAACTAAATCATCCTCTTTTTATTTTACTATGTTTTATTATCTTAATAAAGTTTGTTTTATTATCTTCTTGATTTATTTCCATTCTTATTATATTTCATTAGTTATTTCATAATTTATCTTTTAATGTTTGTATTTCTTTTCATTCTTATCATTTCTGTTAGTATAAACTGTTATTGTTCTTCGGTACTGTAATGTTTAATATATTGTTTTTTCTGTTTCTTTTTCTCAAGAATGAAAGATTACACAAAATAAGAATGACTTATTTTGTGTAATTCATTGACTGCACCTCCTGACCATTTTACACTATTCTTAAAATTATCCAGCCAAGCATTTTTATTTTAATAGTAAATTTACCTTTTTATCCGATAAGCAACTTAGGTATAATTTAAAACATTCTTTTTTTTTCTAATAATTCGAGAAATTTTTACTAAAATAATTTACTAAGAGATGTTGGCCGCACAAAATACAATGATAGGAAGTTAAAAAGAATCACTATAAAGCCAAGAAAGAAGTTTCAAATATAATAAAGAAAAAAAACAATTTTAAGTAAATACATGCAGAGTCTCAGCCTGATTATTGATTTTCTAAAAAAATATTACATGTCTCTCGTAAGAGCAGTTTCAAGAGCTATTTTGACACAGTCCGCTGCGGATCGGCTATCAGAGAATATGATGATGTTGGGAGGTTTGGTCCGGTCCGACAATGAATTAGTTGTGATTGTTCTCCTTGGCGTTGATGGCAGCGATCTCAGTGAGGACAATGAGGTAGTAGCGGAATCTGCCGCCAATCTGAAACAGATTCATTAAAATCCTAATATGATTTGTCAAACTTGATTCTTGGTAAAAACTAAAATTTTAATTTAAAAAATAAAATAAAATATTAATGGATTTTGAGGTTTACAACAGTGACGATTCCTGACAAAGCAAAATGGTAGCTTGTTTTGTAAACTGCTTCTAAAGAAGATTACATGCTTCTAAATTAAGGATAAATGCTTAACCGTAATAGCCCAATAATGACCATAATATTAAAATAAAGTGAACATGGGCTGAATGAAACTAACCTAATAATCCTTGTATTCATCTTTAAGCAAAATAATTAGATCATATTATAAATAAGTCAGGATGTTGTTCCTTCTGTATTAAGGTTGTTATATTTTTAAAGTATCTCTCCTCTTAGCTCCATTATTCTTACACACTGTGTGCTTTCTGGGACTTTAAATACTAAGCAGTTTAAAAAAAAAACAAAGATATTTATATATTTTTATTTAGAAGAGAAATAAAAGAAGAAGTCCAGGGCCGGGATTCGAACCCAGGTCTCCCATGTTTCCGTCATGGTGCTCTACCACCTGAGCTATCTTGGTTCGAATCCCGGCCCTGGACATATTTTTTCTCTTCTAAATAAAATATTTAAAATTATAACAATTAATAAAAAAATAAATAAAATGAATTATAAAAATGTTAATAGATGTATAATAAATGATACAACATAATACTATACTATCAGGTACTCTCAAATACAGCTATGACTAATAATATCTAGTACATACAAGATGGTTATTATGTAAAAACAACATTTTTATGATACATTTGTATTTATATATAATATATTTATAAATATCATATACTTTTATATAGATTTGCTATTTCCAATTTATTTTTATTTAAATGTGATTTAGATTATTCAACAATCCGAATTAAATATATTTTACAATCTGCATGCAAGTTTAAAGCCATGACATAGCAAAACAACTCATCAGCTTTTACTATGAACTTAAAAATATATATATATATATTTCTACCTTACTAGAAAATAATAGCAACTGCCACTCTAATAGATAATTGTACTCGATTTCATTTATATGATATAGGGTAAACATCTATAAAAAAAAAAAAGATAATTAAAATTAAGATGGTTATGTCGGGTAGTTAGAGTACCCTCCTAAAAATCTGAAACCCACACTTTTGCCTTGTGTTAAAGTTTAAATTCATTATTAAAAAAAACATGTACAGCTAGGAATAGCCAATCTGGAAATAAAGAGAATAATAAAAAATTAAAAAATCTGAATGTTGCTCCGAAAGGTATCATTTCTAATAATACTATACCATAATCCAGATACAATGACCTCCCAGTCCCCATATCATCTGTTCTAAAACCTAGGTGATGTATCAGTAAGAAAAATAATTATAAAATTAAATTAGTCGTATTTGAGATCCTCAATATCACATATTTAGTAAGCTACTTTTGGCATTGTAAAATGGAACAGAAAATTACAGGTAAAAACACAAAATGACCTTAACGTAGCAAAATATTAAGATACACCATTTTAGCTTTAAACCAACGTTATTGAAGGTATACAATGTTATATAAAATATTAAATTCGATTTATAATATTAAATGATGCTTCATTATTAAGAAGTTTCAAACAATATAAAACTGTAAAAAATAGAGCATAAAAATGTGTGTTGAATACAAATACAAAACTTACAAAAAGCAAAAACCGCCATTATGGCATCATCATACGAGCAAAAATTCACATCAATGAAGACAAAATGCAGCACATCTCATTTCAACAGAGTTATTAATCAGATACTTCACTCAATAAAATACTAAATATTTATTTAGTATATTGAAGATATGTATCAGTTATTTTAAGTTGCTTTATGACCTTAAGCTTTGCTACCACAATGTTTAGTTTCATCAAAACCCAACACGAAGCAATTTAAGTCTCTTTATCTTGTAGCAGTTATAGTTATAAAGCATCAATTTGAAAAAGTACTGCAATTCAATAACACTTCACGGAAAGAACTCCTAACTTTAATTCTCCGAATTTTTCCTACACGCAACTGATAATTAGTATGAATTTTATGATGAGCTTCAGATTTATCTTTTTCGTTTATGAACAATGTCAAAATAAAAATCATCAAACATAAAAGATAGGTCAAACTTAAACAAAGAAGATAAATAAGAGAAAGGCAAAAAAAGGAAGAAATGACCAGTCTATAGCCTTAGCCTTATGGTATAGTGAAATTTGGCTTCATGAGTATAACAAAATATTCTTAACTATAATTTTGAATTTACTGTACAAAACATAAATACAAGACAATGTTGACATAAATTCATATATTTTTGTTTTAAAAGAATTAAATCGATAGCTATTGTAGTTTTTATCATTCTTTGTATATGTTGTTGGTTCATCAAAGTTCATACATATATCTTTATATATTTAGCATTATATTTTAATCTGTTCCTTACCATGTTTTTTTTTTGTTTTTTTAAAAATAGAAAACCAGTACTATTACAACTCAAGAAGAATCTTGGTTTCAGTATTTGATAGAATCTAAGCTAACAGATGTGCAGGAACGTGATTTGGCCAAGACCATACTACACCACCATTTTTTTTTTCCGCAATTAAGCATACCTACTTTAAAGAGCACGGGTGAGCCTTAGGAGGGTCCAATCCCAGTGGATTGATATATTATCTCCCATAACACTCTGGACCTATATATTGGTAGAACAGCCATCTACCCTGTATTAAAATTGAATAAAAAATTTGTTGTTTTATAAGTAAATATTATATTCCTTATTTATTTGTGAAATATTGTGAATGATGTTACGTGTGCAGTTCAATAACAATAACATTTATCCCCCAAATTATTTGACAAACAGACAGACAGCCTTTATTTCTTTATTTTATAATTTTTAATATTTTTATATTATCACAACAAGAAGCCTTTACAAGGCAAGATTTATAAAACACTTTATAACATTTATTTCAGATATGTGGACCCCGATGAGTTCAGAACAGATAGAGCTTCTTACCTTCAGAAGAAAGATTTTGTGTCATATATATTTGCACTGTTAGTGATAATGTAAGAGGCAAATATTAGGTTTTATCATGGTTGGTTATATGAGATGTATAGGCCATCATGCAAAAATGGATGATTAAGAGATTCTTCGGATCCTGAGGATGGGACAAGGCCTATACTTAAAAGTACATTAAAATTAAGAGCTATGCCAACCAAAAGATTAAAAATACAATGATCTATAAGAGAGTGTTTTGAAATTATAATATTATTATGGCAGTAATAATAAAGTTGGCAATAGTTATGATAAGAAACCCATGAAATATATCCCCAATTATATGTTAGGACATAATCAAAACTCGTGATTGTTAATGTTGAGGGATTACTGTAGTTGTCTGTTTATAGTGAATGGGAATATTAAAAAAAAGAAAGATTTTCAATCGCAATAAATTTATTTATGAAATAAAAAACACATTTTTTATTTTTGTATTTAAAGAAATATTCAACTAAGCGTTTGACTAGAAATCACATAAAACAACAATGGCCTATACAAGCTATCGGCTTTCGATGAATTTAAAGCTAATATACAGAAAAATTAGAGCGACTGTTAGTATGCGGTTTTTTACATTAACAATATATTTTATAGACTTTTCTCTCAAACGACTACAACTTTTTATAATAATATATTTCTTAATACCTATTGTGATATCTACGTTATTAGTATCTGTTAATATAATTAAATCTAATGACAATAAATATATCTCGTAAATAGCACTTCTCATCACCTAGTAGATACGGGAGTGGTAGATCCGATATCAGTAGTACTCATCCTGGATAAAGAAGGAATGCTGGAAGGTATCGGGCTCTCCGTGATGGCAGAGTTATGATCTCCATCGAGGACCTCTTCGATGATGGTACTGTTCTGCAGGGAACTGTTGCTACCTCCGCCAGTCATTCCGCTTTCATAATTATGAGGCACCAGCTTAACAGCCCTATAAAAAAAAAGAAGAAGAATAACGCTATTGTAATGATTCAATGTTTATTAATATATTTAACATTTCTTTCCTTCTATAGCTTATTACTTATATAATTCTTTCATTTTAATATAATCATTATTATAAACAATCCAGCAGCTAAAACAATGGTGTTTATATAAAAAATAAATAAATAATAGAAACAGTTTGACTGTTATAAGTAATTATATGATTATAATAATATACGAGAGTGGTTTGAAAAGTTCTGGGAATGTACTAGAAAGAAGTGTCTTACCTCAGTGGAACTGCTTTTATTTTTCAACATAAGTCTCCCTGTAGACTAATGCAATTGGTCCAGCCATGTTCCAATGCCTTGATCCCATCTCGAAAATGAGATTCCTCCAACCCTGCAAAATACCTCTCCAATTCGGCTGTCAGTTCTTCCATTGTAGGAAATCTCCGTCCACCTACGAAAATTTTCAGCTTGGGAAAGAGATGAAAGTCTGATGGTGCCAAATCAGGTGAATAAGGTGGATGTGGCAACAATTCGTACCTCAGTTCATGAAGTTTTGCCATGGCAATAGCACTTGTGTGCAGGCGGGCGTTGTCCTGATGAAAGATGACTTTATTCCTTGCCAAACCAGGCCTTTTTTTTTGCGTATCTTTTCCTGTAGTTGATCTAGGAGGTTTGCGTAGTATTGACCTGTAATTGTTTGGCCAGTAGGAAGATAATCTATCAGCAGAATGCCTTTTGCATCCCAGAAAACTGAGGCCATGACCTTTCCGGCCGAACGTACTGCCTTTGCTTTCTTTGGTGGTAGTGACTCAGCATGTTTCCACTGATTTGACTACTGTTTTGTCTCTGGGGTATAGTAGTGGACCCATGTTTCATCTGTAGTCACAAACCGGCACAAAAAATCTTGTTGGTTGCGCTAAAAACAGGCAAGATTTTGTTCGAACATATCCAATCTGGTGCGTTTATGGTCCAATGTAAAGAGCCGCGGATGGCCCATCTTGCGGATAATTTTTTCATTCCCAATTCTTTGGTTAAAATGTGATATACCCGTTGAGATGACATCCCTACAGCTTCAGCAATCTCTCACACTTTCAGTCGACGAGCACTTTCAGTCGAGGATGTGTGATTATTGCGCGAGAACCTCGTTGCTCTAGCACTGACATCTAGCGGTGATTCCGAGAACTTTTCAAACCACCCTCGTACATAATAACAAAAATATGACAGCTGTGATAAAATAGTTTGTACCTAATTCCTTTTACACAGTAAAATTTCCTTTTTACCAATTTAAACAGAAATATCCATTTAAACTATACCTGAATACATAATGATTAATTTCAAGGAGAGAAAGTGTACATTTATTTCAGTCTTGTTTTTGCAACTAAAAAAATGATTAGCCGTAGAACATTAAATTTTAGTAATTAGGATTGATTTAAATATTCTTAATGTAGCAATTTTTTTTTGTTTTAATAAGGAGATTGTAAACAGCAATTGGTGGCACGGTTATCAAGCCTAGTATTAATATGATCATAAATTCAAATCATCAAATAAAGTTTCTCTATCAATTTTATTTCTGAAAAATAATAAATTAATTTGTCTAGAAACAAAAATGAATAAGATACTCTGGAAGAGGTTAGAGAAAATTTATCATGGGATGGAGATGTTAAAAGAGTATGGGAATTCAACTAGCAAATGGTTCCATCCATCTTTCTAATAGAACTTGTCATTTCTGGTTTATTATATTTACCGGGATTAACATCGATATTATAAAAGAAAAAAATCGAGAGAAAAAAAAATCAATGAAATCAATATAATATAAATAAAGTAAAAAATAGGTCTTGGATTAGAAAGAGATAGGAACCTTCTACAAAAAACAAAATATCAGTATTTCAAGTTATGAATATAAATAGGTACTTTACCCGACACCAGATCCTGGGTGCCTGACAGATATCTCTTGCTGAGTTTCTTTTACTTGGCTTACAGCCTCACAAAAAGTACACAGCATCGAAATATGAGCTCTCCAGCGAGACATGAAACTTTCCTTACGCTGGTGCCTGTTTAAACCTGAGGGAATTGAAAATGATAAGTAAACCAAAATTAAAACAGAATATAAAAGAAAATGACCAAAAAATTATTATAGTTTACTATTTAAAAAAAATTTAATTTATTGATATTTACAACTATTATATTGTTACGGTCAGAGCAGGAAGTCGGACCGGCTGGGAGGATAAGACAAACAATGGGATTAAGCAGAAGGGATTATAGAATGGCGTAGATCCTTGTGGGTCGGTCTAGGCGGTTCTGGGCCTTCTTCCGAGAAATCCCCACCCCGACCGGCCTTGCCTATATAAAAAGGACAGCTGTTCTGGCCGGCAGTAGTATTAAGACGAGTAGTAATAAGTGAAGTAATAAGCCAGTGAGTAGCAGTCGTTAACTAGTGATAGTGCGTGAGTTACAGTGAGTTAGTATCAGTCTGTAATAAGTGTTTAGTGAGCAACAGTGACAATTAGTGGCCGTGTAATAGGTGTAATAAACTGTGTGGCAGTTTGTCATATTTGGAGAGTCTTACGGTCGGTGGACTTTAGTTAGCGAACTGTAAGTGTTAATTTGTAATTGTAAACTATAGTGTAATATTATTGTATTTGTACAAATAGATATATAAATAGTTTAGTTATTTATTATTAACAATATCTTATATTGTTTGTATATTATCTTAGAAATTAGATAACATTTAGTAGAATATTGTTATTGTAAATTGATATTAGTTTAATAATTTAACTGTTTTAAATAATCTCATTGTATTCTTTCTAATTTGTTAATAAATATTAGATTCTTGAATTAAGTAATAGTTTAGTCCATTTTACACCCAGTAGCCCGTAACAAATTGGTGTCAGAAGTGGGATATTTTGTGTAATTGTTATTATTTTGTAATTATTGGGCTACTGTATGAAAAATGGCTTCTCCAAGTCTTAAATTAATGGATTTAAAAGTTGCAGATTTAAAACGAGAATTAGAAGAACGTGATCTGGATTCTTCCGGAAATAAAAGTGTACTGCAACATCGCTTACGTCAATTTTTTGTAGAGTTAGGGGAAAATCCAGATGACGTTCTGTTTGAAACTGATTTAAGCAAGTTGTCTGCAACTTTTAAAAATGAATTAGGTGCTGTTAAAAATGAGCTAGGTAATGAGTTAAGCAATGTAGAAAATAAGCTAGGTAATGAGTTAAGCAATGTAGAAAATAAGCTAGGTAAGGAATTAGGTTCTGTTAAAAATGAGTTAAGCAATGTAGAAAATAAACTAGAGTCTAAATTAGGCACATTAGAGACTAAGTTAATGGAAAGTGTTAAGAATAAGTTAGCCGATGTAGATAATAAAGTAGCTGATGTAGAATCTCGGTTAGGAGAAAAATTGAATTCAATTGAAAGCAAACTTAGGCAAAGAGTAGAGGCTCTAGAGGGACGTATGAGCAACCCACCGACGAACGACACCGACCGTTCCCCCGAGGTCAGTCTTCATAAAACCATTCTGCCCGCCAATAATGGGACGCCACCAGCCCACAACACCATTCCAGTATTCGACGGAAAGACGCCGTGGGAGGACTACATGACTCTCTTCGAGACAGCGGCTTCGATCCACGGGTGGTCACAGGAGACCCAAGCTTCAGCGTTGTGCCTGGCCTTGCGTGGAGACGCCTTGAGAGTGCTGCAGGGGATGCCCATGTCGGAGCGGTCCAACTACGGGGAGCTGATCAGAAGACTGGAGATGCGTTTCGGCCACCGCCACATGGACCAGCTGTATCGCTCACAGCTGAGAAGCAGGGTCCAGAAGACCAACGAGACTTTGCAGGAATTTGAAGCGGATATTGCCCGGCTGGTAAGGAACGCCTACCCATCGGTCACCGACGATGTCTACGAAAGCTTGGCTGTCGACAAATTCCTGGATGGACTTCGGGACCCAGAGACACAGCAAGCAGTGAAGCTCGCCAGGCCGAAAACTTTGGGAGACGCATTATCCCAGGCCATGGAGTTCGAGGCTGTTAGGCAGTCTGTACGGGGCCATGCGCGAGTACGAGCAGCAGAAGCGGAGCCAAATGCGGTCCCCAGCGTCGAGGAAATTGTGACGAAAGTTTTGGAGGCTCTCAGGACCCGTAAGAAGGAGATACGCTGTTGGAGCTGCGGCCAACTTGGACACCCTAGAAGCAAGTGTCCATCGAAAAAGCAGGAAAAGCCACAGGAAAACTAAATAGGGTTGATGGGAAGGGGCAACTGTCAACCCGTAACGTCAAAGGCCCCAGGAAGACCACCAGGGTTGCGTCAATAGGAAGCAGAACGAACAGTTTCTACGTTGATGGGATGGTGAACGGACAGCTGCGGAGTCTGCTAATAGATACCGGCGCAACCATGACAATCTTGGACTCGAAGACACTTCCAGCTGAGAAGATCTTACCAACAACTTGGGCATTACGGACTGCCACGGGACAGCCAGCCAAGGTCTACGGGGAGACAGTTGCCACCTTCATCATCGGGGGTCAACATCTGAAGCACCGCGCTCTCGTGGCAGAGATCGATGAAGATGTCATATTGGGCATGGACTTCATGATGGCACACGGGATCAAGCTGGACATGTCGAGAGGTGTGCTGACGATGGGAGACGAAGAAGTCATCCTTCGGCAGGTTCGTGCAAACATCCAGGGAGCCAGTGACAGAATGAAGGAGCGTTACGACATCAGGGCAGAGAAAGGTGGATTCCAACCTGGAGATTTGGTCTGGCTACATGATCCTCGAAGAAGGCGAGGCTACTCACCTAAACTTCAGAACTCCTGGGATGGCCCGTTTGAGATCATCAATAGGATAAACGACGTCATCTATAGGATCAGGAAGCAGCCAAAAGGAAAACCCAGGGTAGTCCATTTTAATAGACTGGCCCCATACAAAGGAGACCATGGCTCGACAAAAGACCAGCAAGTCAGGTATCTCAACAACGTGGAGACCAGTAAGGTATCAGTTGCACAACCTAAGGTACAAGGTTCCCGTGGAATAACTCAGACAGTATACAGAGATATCTTCTCGTTACCCGCGGACTATTCTCTGGCCCATTGTGTAGCCGAAGATCTGAGGACTTCCCGAGGGATTGCAACGGTCTTCAGGAAGAAGTTTGCTGGAACTGAGGAACTGGAACGCCAAGGACCACGCGTCGGGAAAGCACTCCACCATACGCACGAAGGACGACACCTGTTCTACTTAGTTACCAAGTGTGCTACTGATCAGAAGCCCACATATGACGCACTGCGGCGAAGCCTCGACGACCTGCGGAGTAAGCTTCTGAGACTGCGTGTCACCAAGCTCGCGATCCCTAAGTTGGGCTGTGGATATGACGGCCTGGAGTGGAAGGTTGTCAGGAACATGCTTGAACAGATATTCGCCAACTCTGGAGTCGCCATATTGGTGTGCACGTTCAACCCCTGGAAAGGAAATGCGTCTCCATCGAGGGAAGCTCATAACCGCCCGATTTCTCCGGACTATGCTCTGGGGCAGAGCACTTTTAAGGAGGGGGCAGTGTTACGGTCAGAGCAGGAAGTCGGACCGGCTGGGAGGATAAGACAAACAATGGGATTAAGCAGAAGGGATTATAGAATGGCGTAGATCCTTGTGGGTCGGTCTAGGCGGTTCTGGGCCTTCTTCCGAGAAATCCCCACCCCGACCGGCCTTGCCTATATAAAAAGGACAGCTGTTCTGGCCGGCAGTAGTATTAAGACGAGTAGTAATAAGTGAAGTAATAAGCCAGTGAGTAGCAGTCGTTAACTAGTGATAGTGCGTGAGTTACAGTGAGTTAGTATCAGTCTGTAATAAGTGTTTAGTGAGCAACAGTGACAATTAGTGGCCGTGTAATAGGTGTAATAAACTGTGTGGCAGTTTGTCATATTTGGAGAGTCTTACGGTCGGTGGACTTTAGTTAGCGAACTGTAAGTGTTAATTTGTAATTGTAAACTATAGTGTAATATTATTGTATTTGTACAAATAGATATATAAATAGTTTAGTTATTTATTATTAACAATATCTTATATTGTTTGTATATTATCTTAGAAATTAGATAACATTTAGTAGAATATTGTTATTGTAAATTGATATTAGTTTAATAATTTAACTGTTTTAAATAATCTCATTGTATTCTTTCTAATTTGTTAATAAATATTAGATTCTTGAATTAAGTAATAGTTTAGTCCATTTTACACCCAGTAGCCCGTAACAATATTATTATAACAAGTAAATCTGCTAATATGTACAATATGACATGAAAAACACTTGTGGAGAAACTACCCATCGGTAGCAATCCAATAAAGTTCTACAGTAGATGGTCTCGAGGTCATTTTCTTTTTAGACGCCTCGGAGGGTTATCAGGAATAGTATGGGAAGCAAGTTGAGAGACTAGCGGATTCAAGTGTGTATGGAGCTTGTCATGGAAGGATAGGTATCTAGTTTGGGCCAAATCAGTAACATATGGGATATTAAGATCATGATGAATGAGTTTGTATGTGACATAATAAGGAGCATTGAGGATTTTGGATTGTAAGGATTGGATGGTTTATTAGAGCCCCAAAGCTCAACTCTGTATGTCCAAATAGGTCTGATAACTGTCCTGTAAATCAGTCTTTTGTAATTAAATGGGAGCTTAGAGCGTATGTCCAGTAAGTGTTGAAGTAGGTGAAAACGTCGAGCAGTTTCTTATCTTTTCAGTCTTGTATGAGGATTCTAAGTGAGACGTTTGTCCAGATGGAGTCTTAGGTAACGTATCTGTTCGACAGGGTTCAGTGGAATATTATTAAAGGATACAGTAGGGCAGGAATTCGTAGGTTTACGACGAAGGGTGAAGGTAATTTGATGGGATTTGTTAGGATTTATTTTAATTCTCCAATTTTGACACCATTCTTGAAGGTTTGAGATATGGGATTGAAGAGATTGGGATGCAACAAATGGATCCTTATTTACTGATACCACACGTGTGTCATCAGCGTCGGTAGTGAGGACAGTGCTTGGATGGGTTGGGATGTCAGCTGTATATATCGTGTATAGGATGGGACCCAGGATACTACCTTGAGGAACACCGGCAGACTGGGTAAAGAGGGAAGAGTAGGAAAAATTATGGTTTACTTTAAAGGTTCTATTACTGAGGTAGGAACTGATAATAAGGAAGTAAGTAGAAGGTAAGAATTTACGGAGTTTGTACAGCAGACCCGGATGCAAGCCTGCTCTACATCGAGAAAAGCTCCTGTAAAGTACATTCCGCGCACTAATGCGGATGCGTTGTCTCAGACAACGTCCACCACACGATGGCATTGCTGGATGGTGGAGTGTGAAGTTCGGAAACCAACTTGGTGATCTAGGATTATTTGATGGGATGAAGTTTCAGAATGAGTTTTTCAAGTATTTTGTCCATTATGGGCAGGAGAGATATAGGACGGTAAGAAGATGGAAGTTCTGGTATAGTTTACTTTATTTTACGAATATGGCATCTATAAACTGTATTTGTTTTGTTGTCACAGGTCTTTTAGAATTATTATAATTTCCTGTTTACAGAAAACTTCAAATGAAACTGGCACAGCTAATTTATCCTCAGCCATGATGATAACTTAACTATCAATGAATGAGCTTTCCATAACCTTCTGCTACTCCTTGCTGTTCTTGACATATCTGATGCAGCTGCTTATGAGAGAGTGTAAGTATCTGGAGTTATCAAACTCATGAAACCAAATAGAATACTTGAAGAACATGTGAAACAGGATCAGAGGGATTCTGTTATGACCCAAATTGTTGAAGATGGCTCCACTTAGAATTGATATCAATCACCTGCTCCAGATTCTTAATAGTAACAGATAAAAGGCATATAGGACTGTAGGTCTTTGATCTTCCCATATTTAGAATTAGAGAGATCTGGAGTCTCTACTTCGTATCGAAATATCACAAGTCCAACCCTTCGTTAATAATTATAATTATTTCTTCTTGAATATATGAAGCTTGAGGCTAGCATAATTTATTCATCAAGTTCTAGAGCCCTTTCAATCACCTACCTTTCCATAGCTTTACGTAGTAAGGTCCAAAAGCTTCCGGCCTG
Organism: Troilus luridus; assembly: GCA_964056705.1. Lineage (NCBI taxonomy): Eukaryota > Metazoa > Arthropoda > Insecta > Hemiptera > Pentatomidae > Troilus > Troilus luridus. The sequence continues at coordinate 739,948 of OZ057415.1, forward strand.
GGATAGAAGGAAAGGTGAAAGAAAAAACTCTACTTACTGTTTTTCAATATATTCTCCTCTAAGTTCAACACACTTAATACAACGCTTTGGCAACATTTCTATACCATGAAAAAAATAATTTTCTTCTTTGTTAAAAAAATGTTCTTCCACTGCTGCTTGGAGCTCTTCATTGGTGTTAAATCGCCAAAATTCATTGCAGCAGTGAACTCGTTCCTGTTTTTGAGCAGCTGAAAGAATTTTTGGAACCCATCTTGCGCTAACCTTTTTCATATGCAAATTTGCTTTGAGGATCCTCTAAACGCATGTTTTTGAAAGCCCCAAACTCGCTGCTATTTCCTTGGTTTTCAGTCCACAACCATTTTCCAAGAAACAATACCGTATCTACCAGGGACTGAGCCCAAGTATTTTAAGAGTTGTAGTGATTATTATTTTATTAAACACTATGGTACATCTTATATACTACAATATATTTATTTTATTTTTAAAAAATCAGTTCAGTTGGTTTATTGGTTAATCAAAAAATAAAAGCTTATAACCAGGTTGGAAATCTATTAACCGAAAGATAAAATTGTTTTCTGTTACACAATTGTTGATTACCATCTCTATGAATAACTAACATTGCTCAATAAATCCCTGACATGTTCAAAAACATTAAAGGAACTTAAATAAAAATTAAATATTCTTAATTTCGCCAATTTTATTTTCATCAATAATATTAAAATATATCCGAAGAATTCAAATGGTCAATATATAAACAGATTTCTATATTGACTGAATAATATTCACCAGGTCACTCAATCAGCACCTCAATTCTTCATAATTACCAAAAAGGTAATTTAAATTTTCGTGATAGCAACAAATATTGCTGCCAAAAATACAAATTTGATTTTAATATACTAATATAGTCTGAAAATAATTATAATAATAAATATTATGACAAGTATCTTACATGGACCTAGAGGAGCATATGTTTCGGGGACTGTTCCGACATTTAAGATTTTATAGGGTTTTCCGATAACATCTACACCTACAAAACAGACAATGCAAACATAAATATTGTACAAGCTAAAATAAAGCTAATACATAAACAATTAACAGTTTATCACAGGAATGTAAATGTAAATATTTTAAATTAATTAGAAGCATCTAGCTAACGTTATATCACAAAGCACAGAACAATATCAGTTACACTACCAAAAAGGAATCTTTAAATTATGACTTTTCTAATTGAAAAAAATTAATTTTGTTTTAATTGTCTACCAAAACTTCTTTTGAAGCGATGTTATAACTTTATTTTTAAAACTCACTTTGTATTCTCATTATTTGAATTCCATTTTCCAAAGTAAAATTGTTCTGAGAAAAGGTGACACACAATGACGCGAATCTTAAGTCATCAGATTCGAGCAGCAATGAGACATACTCAGCCGCATGCCAAGCTACAGGAATACCAAATTTTTCTATCTAGAAAAAAAAAACACAAGTAAGATATGTTTAATTTTCTTCTTCTTAATGTTAGGAAAAATAATTTAATGACACTAATTATTAATTATTAATATTAATGAAACAATGATTTTTGTTAATATTTTACAACAATAAAATTTTTGCTACATTTTTATGTTTCTTCTAGTAATATATTATATTCTTCTTTTAATTATATTATTAATTTTAAATGTCAGTTACACCGTTCACATAGCCGCCTCTCCTTCTATTTGCCCTTAAGATGACCTACAATGTAGGTCGAACGTCGGCACTAATAAACAATCAAGTTTTCACTTATTTGGTGTTAATTTATTACTGCACCCCCCAACTAATTCCATCCTCTCTCTCTTTCTACTATATATATAAATATATATGTCTTTGTTTTTCTAAATGATATACAACATACCAACAATCATCATTATTAATCAATTGCTGTATACTATAAATTTTAATTTATTTGCCATATATTTCTAAAATACATACTGCTTTTCCTTAATGCATTGTTGGTTAGTCAAAAGAATGAGATAAAGCAAATAATGATGAAAGTTATTACATCCCATAAACAGAGTGAAATGTTATTATGGTTACTTATAAGTATGAAAAAATTGGTTATAAAAAAATTATTATTTATTGGAAACCTAACATTTATCTTACTTTTAATTAATGCAGAAAAAATAAACCTATACCACTACAACCCATGAAAGGTCTTGGGTTCAATACGTGGTAAAGATTGACCTGTTTCTTGGACTACCGTTATGTAGGGAGGGTAGTGATTTTTTCCACTTTATAGAGCTCCAGATTAATTAAAAGTCTGCCAGCATGACAACTTAGCGCTCTACCACTGAATCACTCCACTCATATTAATTAAATTATTGCAGAATTAATTAAACTAATGCAGAAGCAATCAGGAAAATATTATCACCTAATTTCGAGAACCATAAGTGGAATTTTGCGATGACTGGTCGCTTCAATTTTCATTGATCGCACTTCTCATCAATATATATATATTAGAAACCCGTATCAATATATATATTAGTGTATTAGAAACCCGAGTAGTAACAAGGTTTAAAGTATTACTGGAAAAAGAACTGTATGCCTTGGGGGAAATAGAAGCACACTATTACGAGGCTGATCTTTGAATAGCTCACAGAGAAACGGAGAAAATACTAGTTTAAATTAATACATAATATGGTATCACAGCAAGTCATGCAATTATAATAATTATTATTATTTAAAATTATTACTTCTAGCAAAGGCGAGTTGATCCGATACTGACAGGTATTGTAATTGGCCTCGACTAGAAGGTAAAGTTTATTGCTATCTTCTAGAACGTCGGTCAACTTATGGCCCATGAGCTGAATAGGCAAGTGTGTCCTACCAGGGATGATTGATATCCAGCTGGAAATATCTAAAATTTGCTAACAAAAAATAAATAAATTAATTAAAGCAGTAATCAATTTTGATTATAGATAAGAAATAGTGAAATAGTAAGAATAAAAAAAATAATAAGAGGTAGAAAAACTATTGTGTTACCCTCGACGGATTCGAAACATGGGCAATAATGAAAAAGGAAGGAAGTAAGGAAATTGATGGCCATGGAGATGGGCTTCTGGAGACGTTCCATTTCCCAAATTCAACATGTCCCTGATAGCATGATAAGACAACTGATAGAGCAGGAAACAACTATCCTCTACAAATAGCAACAATGAGAATAAAATGGTATGGCCACTTAAAATGAATATCAGAGGAATGATGGCTAAAATTAATCATTTTAAAGGACTATCGCCCAACAGAAAGGAGAAAAAGAGGGTGACCCAAAAGAAGATGGTTGCAGGGTGGAGGAGACTGGCTCGACCGAGATCTTTAGCGAAAACTTTTGGGAACGATGAATGAAGTAGTAAAAAATATCATAAATAAACAATAATCAATATTCCACATGTCCTTATACAGACTCTCTAGAGAAATAATAAGAAAAAAACTTTTCTTCCATTTCTAGGAATAAATTAGAAACGAGATTGAAACCATAAAATATACAATATTTTCATGGAATGGAGAATAAATTTGAATCACTATAAATGCTTAAATACGGTGGTGACCTGTTGCACCGTGAAATTTATGAACTAATCCTGGAAATATGGATTAAGGAAGAAATGCCCAAGGAATGGTACAAGGCCATTATTGTGCCGATACACAAGAAGGGAGATAAATTAGAATGCCAAAATTATAGAGGGATAACACTGCTGTGTTCAATCTACAAAGTGTTATCAATACTACTCTTGGGAAGATTAATGATAACAGCAGAAGCAGTTTTGGGCGACTATCAATGTGGGTTCCGCCCTGGAAGATCTACTGTTGACCACATATTTACCATCAGGAATATCCTTGAGAAATGTAACGAATGGAACGTAGAACTTCACCACCTCTTCATTGATTACAAACAGGCCTATGATGGCATAGAAAGAAATGAGCTCTACGAAAACTTGATGTTTCTTGGGTGCCCTAAAAAACTTATCAGATTGATAAGAATGACACTGCAGAATAGTAGTGGTGTGGTTAAGGTCCAGGGAGAAATGTCCAGAGACTTCCCTATTAAAAAAGGAGTTAAACAAGGAGATCCTATATCTCCAGTGTAAAACAAAGCTGCATAAAATAATAATAACAACGAAAGCAAGAAGAGAGGGTTGTATTTATAAGAGCATGACCCAACACCTCGCATATGCTGATGATGTGGTTATCACAGGAAGAAATGAAAACGTGCTCTTAGAAGCATTATGGGAATGTGAAGAGGCAGCTAGGAAGGCAGGGCTCATTATAAATATGGATAAAACAAAATACATGCTCTCATCCAGGAAACGGCCGTCCAGTGGATACCTCCAAGGAAGAGGGTGCAGATTTGAAAATGTTAAGACATTCAAATATCTTGGCACCATTATTACAGAAGACAACAGACTGGAACATGAAATAAAGGCAAGGATTGAAAACGGTAACAGATGCTATTGGTCCCTCAGCAACGTGTTCCAAAATAGAGCTTTACCCCGTAGTCTCAAAATAAGGGTATATAAGACGATACTTCGTCCTGTCGTTGCCTATGGTGGGGAGGCGTGGACTCTAACCAAACAGCATGAGAGATTATTGAATGCATGGGAGAGAAAGATTCTTAGAAGAGTGTATGGCCCAACCAAGGAAGGAAATTGTTTCCGCATTAAAAGGAATCAAGAACTTAAGGACCTATATGGAGAACCTGTCATAGTTTCTTGTATTAAAAAAGCAAGATTGAGATGGTTGGGGCACGTTCACAGAATGGACAAAAAAAGGCTCCCAAAGCTGATTCTGGAGGGACGTCCAGACGGAGAAAGAGGAAGAGGAAGGCCTAGAATGCGATGGCTGGACGATGTGGAAGCAGACCTTAAGTGCCTGGGGGTAAGAACATCGAGAAGAGCAGCGAGAGATCGGTCAAGGTGGAGGAAAATTGTTGAGGAGGCCAAGGTCCTTCATGGACCATAGCGCCATGTAATGATGATAAAAGTATACTTGCCATGTGATAATTGTAACTTATTTTTTTACCATAAAAGCTCAATTCATCATTTTCTAGTTAGATTGACTATTTTCATGAAGACATATCCCAATTGTAAATAGTTTTTTTACTTGTTAGTCTTTTTAAGATTATCTTTTATGTTAGAGTACAATAAGTTAAAAAAGTAGATAATGAAGTGATAAAAAAATATTTTTATAACTGAGCATTAAGAAGAGAAGTAGAAGATATAAATGAAAAAAAAACAACATACCTTTGGATAGATGGTGGCAATTCTTTTATTTGAAGAATACCACAAAAGATCTCCAATATTTCCATTCTTTTTGTTGATACATTGCTCGGATAACACACTCGTTACTTCCAATTTTTGTTTCATTACTGGCATATGTTCTAAAATTTTGAATACATAAAATTAACTAATATTAATAATTAAATCTATAACTAATTTACATATATTCTTATACGATTTGATGTTGATAGAAGTACGAGCTTAAAAAATACAATAAATAGCGATACACTATTAATTAAGAACTGAAGAATATGATGTTTTTCAAGAAAAGTAGCAGCAATTTAACGCTTATTTAACAATGAAAGCAATTTCTTAGGTTTACTTTGAAGTTTGGAAACTATTTTCAAATCATCATTAACTTGGGTAATGCTAAATCAAGACAACAACATGAAAGGCATATATAAACAGCGTTAACAACATAGCACTATTTCAGTAAGCATATAAAAAGAAATCTTTGAAGTCCAAATGGAAATCATTATTACAAAAATATATATTCTTTATCATAATCTACGTATTACTACACATATTTTAAAAGTAAATAAATATCATAAACAAATTAAATCTCAATATAATAATGATAGAGAAACAAAATTAATTGAACTACGAAGGAAAAGAAAGTTAATAGCTCTATGCACCATATTGAGTGAGTCAGCTTTTATTTTGGTAGTAAAACTTTTATATTAGGGTGCACATAAGTTTTTTTTTGTGTGCCACGCTGTGTATGACCTCGACCAGGATATGTTTGTAAACATTCAGGCTTCATCTATTATCTGTTTATGGCATTGATTTCAGTCATCTCACAGTTCGTTCAAAGAACATTTTTTAGGTGACCAAGTCTCTTTTAAAACTTTTTAAAAAACTTGTGGGACACCCTAATATAACTGCTAGTATTTACATTTGATTCCTGCAAACAGGAAATCAAGGTGCTTAGCATGGGTACATATCAGCACCAAAACTGACCCGAGTATAAAGATTAATCAATACATCTAATCTTAACTCATGGAGGAAAACTTCAGTAATGTTAAAAATGTAGAATAGCTTTCCTGAATAACTAATTTTTTTAAATAGACATCTGAACACTACACTTAAATAACAAAATGAAATTATGATATTAACAAAATAATCATGAAAACTAATCAAACATTTTGAAAGTAAACATCTTCAAACAAGGCATATATTCCGATCTTGACTTACCTGGTGACTTAAATACTAAAGGTGGTAACTCATGATGAACAACAACTGTACCAGTTTTTTGGTTAACTAGTTTAATTTTTTGTAAAATAGAATTTATACGCCACGATTGAAGCCAAGTGGCCGCAATATAATAAACAGTTAACATATTGTACAAGGTTTATCTGAAAAATATAAGACAAATTGGCTATCAATTGAGTGAATAAACAATAAATGAAAACATATTTCAGTGTGGGACTTGGAAGGTAAGAAAGAAAGGAATATCATACTTTACATTAATAATTATTGTATTTCATATCACACTCATTAGTTTTACTCTTCCCTATTCGAAATGATTAAGCAACTATTCTCACAATTATGACTTTCAAAATTAAACATACTTTAGATTACATTTACAACACTGACAAAACCTTCCGTCTTTGTTTTGTAACCATAGATAGAATTGATGTAACCTTTGTATAAACAAACTTAAATTTAGATCTTTACTAATATTTATACGATATTGGAATAAATAAAATTTTATTATTTTAATAAAATGTATGAGTTTCCACTTTGAGAAAATATTTAACAATTACTAATTGTAAATAAAAACCACTTGCAGTTGGAAATAACCGGCTTTATAAAAATAAACAATGTTTTTGACAATAATCTCTTTTCCTGTTAGATCCAATTTGTACTCTCTCTAATGCCTGGTCCTGGTATCTTTAGGAAACCAGAGAGGCCTCTTAAAGGGATTTTTTTTTGGCGGGGACACAACGGGCAGACGAAAAAAAAAATCAACAATAACTTACAAATTAACTTGTAGTATCGATAGAAAGATTTCAAAGGTTTATTAAATTATCAAAACAATAGTTCCACTCATGTTCTTACTGTTATTTTAACAACTATGATCATGTGATTTGCCTATAATTAGGTACTATAATGGATTCTCCACAGTACACAAAAAACTGTCTGGGGGGGCGTGCCCCCGTACCCCCCCTCTCGATCCGCTCTTGGCTTCTTGGTATTTTGCTATATATCCAGATGATCCCAACATTTTCGAATCATCATAGCAGTACTTAAATTCAAAACATTTTTTTTTCGTTGTGGGAATCCAATGATCCAATCGAAAGAACCTTTGAAGTCAAGAAAGATGCAATCCTAGAATTCGGAAAGATCGGTGATAGTATAAGATGACGACTCATTGTAATTCCTGTGAAGCCTAGCCATTTTTATTCTAGCTGATAGTAAAGGAAGGAAGGAATCACTGCGTGTATGTCAAACGAGATTGGGAGCTCTGATGGTGGTTCGAAGGTATCCTAGCCTTTCTCGATCCGAGGAGCCGAAAACCGACCACTTTGCTAACAATTTTTGGCAACTAATCTTAAATATCAAGGAGTCAACGGAAGTATCGTGAGCTCTAGTTTACTGAAGTTCAGTGAAGAGGAGGTAAACCCTTCAAAAAGGTGGTAGCCGACGCCAATAGAGAGAATGTCAGGGGCTCCACTAATCACAACAAACCACGTAAAGTATGAGATCTGAATCCCCAAATTAATGTTATATAATTAAAGGAAGTATATTATTATAATCATCTCTCCCTCGTGATGGGGGAACGTAATATTAATTGGGTTTTATTCCATTCAGCGATGGGAGATATTCATAGATTTGGGATCTCAGGTAAATTCCCAGGTGTTGCTTAGGAACTTTAATGTAGTGCTATGTCTGCTAACTGATGAACTATTCAGCATTTGTACGAGTAGTTTAGAACTTTGTCGAGAACAGAACAACCTGCAAAAGATATTCACATAAGCTGTACGATGACGTAGTCTACGATTGTGGATAATAATAAGGAAACAAGGAACTGTCTGTTTTATGATTTGAAAGACGTGTCCTGAGGAAAATATTGAGGGTCATATGAAAAAATGCAATCTTGTTTCATCAGAATGACGCTGTATAAACGGAGATAAGTGGAAAAAGGAACGTTGATGTGGCTATGCTCATAGAAGTAAGTCGCCTATGTTGGGCTTGATACGTCACGAGAGGACGAGGGGATTAACGAATGGATGGTATAGATGGCCGAGATTGAAAAGTGATAGTGCAGAACAAGGATGACTACTGATCAATGCTCTAAGAGACACTTTGTGAAGTAGCATCACTGATGGAAAAAAGTAATGTATAAAGGAAATATAAAATGACCAACATAAGAATAAAAACCACTCCTTTATAATCCGATATCATTCAGGAAACGCGACAAGAAAATGAGCACAATATTTTTTTTAAATCTTACACAACACTCTTATAAATTCACATAAGAAGCTTCTTAAATAATGTTCTATCTTGATTAGTCCATTCCCAAACATCTCACTCTCTTAAATTCACAAACTGCTGTTAATGGAACTTTAATCGAAAGTAGGTATATTTTTCTCTATAAAGACGGGGAAACCATAGAACATTTCCTGTTCATATCAAATATCCGTAAGGATTTTAAGAGGTATAGGATTTTAATATTGTTGCAATGGTATAGTAGTAGCTTTTCAAAAGGGATTATGTTGAATTTTAACGAGTAATTTTATTTGAATCCTCACAAGCTCTGGGTCGCTATAATACATCCCTTCCGAAGGACAACATAACCAAGGAATTTGAACTACCTTTGAAATCATAACGCCACCTGCTAGGCTGCGAACCCGCGATCCTGGGCGTAGAAGGTTGTTATTTATTCATAGTTTTTGGTCTCTCAGCTTTTCGATCGTTAGATGAAACGAAAATTCTTAGAACTTTTAGTTAAAAAATTTGTAAGTCCTCTGAGAAGACCCTTTAATAAAACATATACATAACAGGACTTGTGTGTAGTCAAATTGTTTGGTTGGGGGGGGGAGATAGTTGATAGGAGCTAACCATTTTCAAAGTTCTTTAATCAAGAAAGTTTATCACTGTTTTTAAATATAATTAGATAATTTAAAAAATTAACATATTCAATTTCGGAAGAATAAAAGCAAAACTTTGTCTTTAAATTGAGGGAAATTTGATAACTCTTAGCTGGACAACCTGCATATTTGTAAACTGTTCATGCACTATCAGTTTGTTTATTGAAAGCCGAATGTAAGGTTTGTGTACTAAAGTTAAAGATGACGGAGGTCTGTATATATTACATTTGAATAAATTTTAACGCCAACAGTTTTATCTTCGGTCTTTCATGTATATATTTTTAACATTTCAGGAAGTTCAAAGACATTCGGTACATACACTTGTTTTCCGTTCTCTGAAACGGACACATGATATGTTTTTAAGTAGTCAAGGAAGCCTACCTCCTGTTGATGAATTAGCGTTAGTATTTTAGCGTATTTTAAATTAAATAATTAAGTTATAATGGTAAATAATTAATCGTTTCATTTATTGTGGTTATGGTGTTTTAATTTCAGAGAAAAAATTAAAAGAGGAATCAAAGCCCATGACAGCTACAGTCTTGTATTAGATAAGGTTAGACAAAGTAAATCAATTCGAACTAACAGTTCTGATGCCAAACAGGACCGAATATTTGATTCAGGTAAAATGTCGTAATTCACATTTTTTTGTTGCACTTTTTTGTTTTAAAATGCTCAAGGAATGGCTTGTTGTTTAGATGGGAATACTGAAATACAGGACCAAACCGAAACATCTGTGGTGGCGTACAACAGCGCAGGGACAGTTGCCGTGCAACAAAATACCGCCATAACTGCCATAATACCAAGGAAGGCTCCAGCCATGCCAAAACCAAAGTGGCATGCTCCTTGGAAGTTGTATAGAGTAATTTCAGGTCATTTGGGATGGGTTCGTTGTGTCACTGTAGAGCCTGGTAATGAATGGTTCGCTACTGGATCTGCCGACCGAGTTATTAAAGTAAGTTTCACAATTTACCTTTAATTTTTGCGAGACTATTCAAGATTACTGCCACATTATCATATCATGGCCCTACTTTAGTGCTGTCTAGCTGGTTTCTTGATTATTAACTACTTTGTATTCAACTGTAAAAAGCATAATCTTAAGAAATATGAAAATTATTCCTGCTTTATTTGATATATATTAGAATTATCCAGTCAACCATTTCCATTTAGATATATTTTATAACTTATGTATAGTTTCTAGTGACCTCTGCTGGCTGGGGAGTTGTATTTAAATCAGTATTAAATTAAAGTACTCGGTACTTAAGTATATAACACAAGGCACTAGCAGGCCAATGTTCTGCGCATGCCCCAGCGGTTACATTTTATAACAGTTACATTTCTACCAGTTACCTTGGATAACCTTTTAAAATATTTTGATTTGAATCTGAGATCGCCTCCCTTCGGATATTTTGAAGAGAAAAGATTTGCCGCCCGGCGGCAAATCTTTTCTCTTCAAAATATCCGAAGGGAGGCGATCTCAGATTCAAATCAAAATAGGAATGTAATAATATTGGAAATAAATAAATCCAAGTAATAACAATATAATTTCATATATAACATATTATAAAACAATAACATATATAATATAAATAAATAATATATATAATAATATAAATAAATAATATATATAATAATATAATATATAATGTAAATAATATAATAATGAGATCTCAATAAATAATGGAATATATAAACGATTTTAAATTAAAATAATTATTTAAAACTATAATTGTAATAAATAAATAATAAGTACATTTAATCATAAATAATAAGTGTAGGATGTAAAATAATGGGACATATATAAAATATTTAAAATTCAATAAATTATTTAAAAACTTAACAATCAATCGCATTTTGGTGGAAAATGGGTTGCTATACAGTTCAACATGGATTGAAAAGAGTATCTATTTTCATCAATCTGATGCTGTCGCCATATAAATTCTGCTGAATATGAATCCAAATGATGTCTTGCTGTCCCCCTCTGCCTTTTGTTCCTCCATTTAGCACTACCCCACATTCTCTCAACTGTTTGAGTATGTACTCCTGTTTGTGGGTCAATAAAGTTGTACCTATGATTCACTTTAGCATGTTTGAATCCTTGCTTTTCTATATCATTTGTTTGATAGCCTTTCCAACTATCGGAATAAATAGTGCTCCCATCTGCAATATATTCGATAATCTTCTCAAGAAGAGTTGACCCATTTCTATTTGGAATAGTCACGACAAAGGAATCTTTAGTCTCTCTGCATATACCACCGAAGACCCACTGTTGGGGTAGTACACGGCCACAATTATTTTTTCTTTTACTAAACAAACTCTCATCTATTTCCACAATCAAATTTGGTCCACCTATCTTCTTGTTTTCTTTACTCTCCATGTCCAATACACATAATTCCCGCATATAATTATTCCAATCTATAATAGTTTTAGTGGATATTTTAAGCTGCTTTGCACAAAATTTAATCGAGTTCAACTCCTCGCACCAACAATATATAAATCTTATAGCTGTACATAGTGGAATTTGCTTCCCTCGAACCAATTGTCTTTCCTAAGTCCCACTTGCTGATTACACTGTCTGATATCACATGTCCAAAACTTACGATTTCCAAGGTATAGCTTCATTTGATGGGAGTTGCTACATTTCCTTTTTTTCTGCAAAATGTTTTTCTCCTGGCAAAAATGAATTGCTTCTTCCTCTGTTCTTGCCAAATCGCAAAAAAGGATTGCCGTATAACTAACAAACACGAAAAAACAAAATATCGACATCTTGTATTAATAACAAAGAACAACTGAGCAACAAACACAACAACGCTCGAACAGACTAGTAAACAAACAATGATGTCTGTCAAAAATGTAAGGTTATCCAAGGTAACTGGTAGAAATGTAACTGTTATAAAATGTAACCGCTGGGGCATGCGCAGAACATTGGCCTGCTAGTGCCTTGCGTTATATACTTAAGTACCAAGTACTCTTATAGCCTGACCTGAATTTAAAAGTATCCTTTAAGTTTTTGGTTTCTATTCTAGAGGTTGTTGCTTCCAGTTGAGTCACAAGTTTTCCTTTTAATATTACATATAATAATATACTTCTTTTTTTTTTTTATCTATTGAGCAATCGGAAGCCAACCTGAATAATTGTACACTTTAGATAAGTTATTAATAATGTTATAGTTGAATTCAGAGTAGTTAGTTACCTCAAATTCATCTAGATAGCACTCCTGTGCCACGCGTCAATGCAGCTGTAGTTTGTAGTTGTACCATTATTACTTATTTACAAGTAAAAATTAGATTGATCCCTTTTAATGGAATTGTATTATTAGGTTTGGGAACTGGCTACCGGTAAACTGAAGGTTTCTCTGACCGGTCATATCAGCAGTGTCCGAGGTCTAGCTGTCAGTCCAAGGCATCCATATTTGTTCAGCTGTGGAGAGGATAGGCAAGTCAAGTGTTGGGATCTCGAATATAATAAGGTATATTGGTAATATTATAATGTTTTGGTTATTATTTTTCTCCTAATGTTTTATTTATGCTTTGGTGTGATGTTTCGTTTTGAAAATTATTGATTTTTAGAATATTATATTCATTAATTTTCCTGATCATTGTTATCTGACCATTCAATCACAAAATAATATTGATTATATTTACTCCCATGAGGAATATACTATTTTATCATAAGCCACGGTAAAAAACTTCAGTTACAGAAGACTGTTTTATGGAATTATTTACCTTGACATAATTGTATGTTATACTTTATTTTTAGATTTGTCCATTTTTTTTATGGTAAAATTGTTTATTAAAGCTAAAACAATCATTAACATGCTTCATATTTTTTATAGGTTATAAGGCATTACCATGGCCACTTAAGTGCTGTGTATTCACTTGCCCTTCATCCAACGATAGATGTTCTGATCACAGCCGGGCGAGATGCTACTGCGAGAGTGTGGGACATGAGAACAAAGGCAAATGTACACACTTTGACAGGGCACACCAACACGATTGCAAGTGTTATCTCCCAAGCAGCTGAACCGCAGGTATAACAATTTTTTTCTAAATGTTTGTATATAAGTGCGCTCCACATGTAAAATTAAACAATTTTACCATTTATCAAGTAAAAAAAATTCATTTTCAATCGATAGTGTGTCTGTGCTCCAATCGTCTGTTGAAAATATGGACTGATTTTATTACTTTTTTTTTAATGAGAACTTTTTTAGGGGTGTTTAGGGACTTTTGGTAGAGGGTAAACTTGTGGGTTTGTGTTAACATCCTCGAGACCAGCGACTCCTAGTGAGCCGTGCATGAGTTATACAATTCCTTTCAATCGACTTTAGTTTAAAGGGTCAAACAATTCCTTTCATATAAGAAAAATTATATGGAAGAAAATGGTCCGGGAAGAGGTCAATTAATTTCTCTGAATATTTATTCAGTAGCCAACGTTCCGACCCACTCTGCAGATCTTCTTCAGGGCTGTCATGGGGGGAGGGGGCCCAATTAGGTCCGTCCAAGCTGTATTCAAATCACTCTCTGGAAAAAAAAAAAATTATATTTATTTAATAAGTCGCTTTATAGTTGTGTAATTCGTACTAATAATAACTAAAAACTTCAATAACTTGTGGAACTTTTCGTTTTCCCTAAAAGATTTTATTTGTATTAGTTAAATGTCTTGTTTGATGAAATGATTGAAAGTTCTAATGATCTATAGTTTTGTATTCTAAAGAACCATAGCAGGTACTACTAACGTAAAGAAGTTTCATTAGCTCACAAAGAGGTGAGGAAAGATCGGTGATGTGGACACTGGATATTTTGTTCTCCACTAAATGTTCCCCTCCCTTTTACATAAACCAATTTAAACTTTTTTAATTATAATTCTATGTATACCTTAATCTTATTTATACATTTATTTTCAATTACTAAATATAATTTTTTTTCCAATACCTTCTCCTTTTTTTTTTGTTTTTAAGTTTTTCAATTCTTAAACCATTTCAATTTTTCAATTGTCGTTTTAAGGTAATTACAGGTAGTCATGATTGTACAATAAGACTCTGGGATTTGGCCGCAGGGAAGTCCATTGCCACACTTACCAATCATAAGAAAAGTATACGAGCAGTCACCTTCCACCCTACTTTGTAAGTATACAATAAAAAATACTTATTAGTTTATTAATAAAGTTTGTATAGAAGTTTTCTTAGTGTTTAGATATTATTCACAATTTAATGCTTTTTGATCATTTATAATTTGAGGAAATATCAGGTTTCACAATACAAACTGTTACGGGATACTAGGTGTGAAAATGAATTAAACTACTCCTAAATTCGAGATACTAATATTTATTAACAAATTGAAAAAAAATAATACAATGAAATTATTTACTTAGCATCAATTTACAATAACAATGAAATTAATGGGGTGTATAAAAAATAATGACCTTTTTCATTAAGTCTACTGGCCTTTTTCACCTTTCCCCATGGAGAGAAGATGGCGACTAACAGTACCTTTCGACTCAACAGCTTCCTTCAGAACCTCATCAATATCCATTAATGGTCGCCCGGGGCCCTTCTCCCATGTCTAAATTTTTCAAACCAACGCCGGGCAGTGCTCTGGTCAAGGAGACCTTCACCATCATATTTAATAATTTCACGAGTTGCTTCAGCGTCTGTGAAATTTTTTTTCCAGCATTGTCTTAAAATTACGAGAATTTCGTAGGACACTGTCATGTTTCTTCTTTGAAATAAATAACTAAACCGAGGCTTTTTTTGAAGAAGTGGAGTGTTAGTAAACAAGCTTAGAGAATACTCTAAAGGGATTATTAAGTGTTGGTAAATAATAAATAGCATTAAAATATTTACAGACTTTTGAACTCTGGAATTTGATAAAACGGTCCTTTTTTTTTTTTTATACACCCTATTATTAAAACAATTAAATTATTAAACTAATATAAATTATTGGTAATACTAAATAACTTAACTATTTACATGAATTTGTACAAGTACAATAAAATTACTCTAGAGTTTACAACTACAAATTAAACACTTACAGTCCACTAATCCCACCAACTGTAAAATCCTCTAAATATGTAAAACTGACACACTGAAAAAGTTTATTACACCCGCGGGTTGTTTGTGTTGTCACAGTTCACTGACACAATAGTTTGACAAGGTTACTACTACTCAAAAGGTGGCTGCCAGCAGTATATATAGGCCCGTCGAACATTCTAGACGAAGGGGAGTGGGGGCCGGGCCTTTCGCTCTACCTGTTTTTCCCCCTCTGACCGTAACAAAACAAAAATTGATTTATTTAATTTATAGAGATTTATATTTAAAAAAAAAATTGTTCAAGTATTTATTACCCAATTAGGACATTCTGAATGAATTAAATTAAATTGGTATTTTAAAGATGGCCTGAAAATCTGGTTGAAACATAGGCACAAATAAAATAAGTAATTTATTTTGTGTCATTTTTTGACTATTTTACACTCCTCTACGAACTATCCAGTCGACCACAACATTCCCACATGAATATGTTTGTTTTTAATTTCTAATTTTATACATTAAATAAAAGTAGGATGGTCATACATTATTTTAGTTTATAGTTTATCAACTAATTATAAAATATTCAAATTGTATTTTCTTCAGATATATGTTTGCTTCTGCGAGTCCTGACAACATTAAACAGTGGAAATGTCCTGAGGGGGTGTTTATCCAGAACCTCTCAGGTCACAACGCCATTGTGAATTGCTTAGCCATCAATCCAGAAGGAGTCCTGGTTTCAGGAGCCGATAACGGAACTCTGCATTGTTGGGATTGGCGTACAGGATACAATTTCCAACGGTTGCAGGTTAGTTAAATTAAATTTTATTTTATATTTTGGTAACTGAAAGATATGCTTTATGGTATCAAAAGTAGGTTTTTACATTGTTTTTTTTTTAATGTAATTTTTAATGCTTTTAACCTGCTCTGATTAGCTAAAAACACCTATTGCAAATTATTTTTCTAAGTACATTTTTTTAGATCTCTTAAATTGATCTAATCATACCTATCATATGGCATGAAAACATAATTTTTTAAAAAATTTATTGGCTCTATCATCTGGCTACACTCAGAATCTTTTCAGACTACGGTTAAAAGAAAGATTACTACCTTGAGAGTTCGTCTTTCTTCGGATCAGATCATGACCCTTCTCACTCTGACTTATTGGGAAAAATCCGCTCATCATAAAGGTTAATTCCCGCTAGGGTAATTTATTCCTATCGAGAGGGAATTATTTTATAAAGCCTGACCTGTTTTCCTGTACAACCTTAACTGTCCAGGTTGTTTTTATTAATATTTTCTTTTCTGTGGCGGTAATTGCTTTCAATTTTATTTTCCTTTGTAATATTTATTTATCCTAATTATGTAAATATACACATAGCAGTACCTTTATAATGATAAAGATGCGTTTGTTGCTATTTTCAACAGCATTAAGGATTTTCACTATCCGAATAATGTTAATTGTTCTGTGTTATGAAAATATAATTAAAAACCAATAGTTTGTGCTTCAATCTTTTGGTTTTATTATTTTTTTAAAAGGAATTTTAGTAATGAAATGAAATTATGAAGTTAATATTAGCAGCTATGTTTTCAACCAAAATTTCTATTTGTATCTGCAATTTTTTATATCTCAGCCTTTCCATACGTAAATATTAAATTTAACGGTTGGATCAATCAATAAGTAACTCTTTTCTTTCAAATAACCTTCTCAGGCCCCGGTTCAGCCAGGATCAATGGACAGCGAGTCGGGAATATTTTCAATGACATTCGACCAGAGCGGTAGCAGGCTGATAACTACAGAAGCCGATAAAACTATTAAAATATACAAGGAAGATGACACTGCTGTAAGTATTACTTTGATTTACAAATTATGTCTTTATCCAATAAAAGTGATCACAGATCTACTTTTTACATTATTTAAGTTATAAGCTATAAAGTCATCAGATTTTATTGAATTTTGTTAATGAACTACTATAAAATTGTCTGTTTTAATTCTGTATGTGCGAGTACATTTTATACAGTCAAATTAATTTTTTTATTTTTTCTAATTTTCAGACAGAGGAGTCACATCCAATTCATTGGCGTCCTGAAATACTCAAAAGAAGGAAATATTAATTTAATCTTTTTATCTCAAAATTCTGGAATTATTTTTTGTTGACTTGTAAATACATTTTATGTGTTTGTATAACCGCGGTCATATTGACCAAAATGTACATAATATAAAAATAAAAATATGTACATATATGTGTATGCTACATTTTTAATTTTTAAATTAGCTTATTTTATTATTACCTCTGCAATATGTTGGTTTGAAATAAGGGTAACTGTTCTGCAGGTTGTCGCTTCGAGTTGAGTTACATTTATATCGAGTTACACATGCCATGTTCTTTAATGGCAACTAATGACTTATAAAAATTGACAGCAGAAACCTCTTGGGATTTCTATTAATGGAGAAAAGAATATATATGTATATGAGCGTGTGTGTACACACACACAAAATAGAAAATCTGTTCCACAGGTTGTCACTTTGAGGGAGTTGAGTTACAACAAGTTTTAACAGTTTGTTCATTTCATTTTTAATGTTTTCCAAAAATACAAGTTATCGTGAGCTTTAGTATGGAAAAATTAATTCAATTATGGGTAATAAGCAGATTTTGGCAATCCTTTCGTCAAAAAATAAGTTTCAACTAACATTTCCAAGTATAGATGATATATATTTGTTGAAATATTCATTTTATATACATATTTTCTTTTCCATACTGTAACTCATGATGACTTTTATTATTGGAAAATATTGAAAGGGAAACGAATGAAAAGTTAAAACTTGTTGTGACTTAACTTAAAGTGTCAATCTACCTAATAATTACTGAAATAAGATTATTGTTGTAATTGTGGTATATAAAAAATCTAAGGACGTCACGCTACCTTGTTACAAATTGACGCGTTACTCATAAAATATAATTAAATTAGTAATTAATTTCTGCAAGAGACAAAAAAGTGAATAAAAAATAATAGTTATGGCTTCCGAGGAAAAAATTTGGTAGATAATGTTTAGCATGATTCTTAAAACTCCATTAGCGTTTAGCTAGCACCATATTTATAAACAATAATTAGTTATTTAATAATTACTAATACTCTTTTTATTATATTTAACAATGTATGAAATCAAAATATTGAGATAAAAAAATTTACGGACAACATATTAAAATTAAAAGTTAATTTTAAGGTATTAATAGCATCAGTAAAATATAGTAGAGACAGTAAATCGTATAATGATTAATTTTCAAAATCGTGAAACGATATCAGTTTTACTAATCAGTTTACCTCCTAACCCTCACTTATGGAAAAGAAAGCTGGATTATTCTGTGGAAACAAGCTAACCGTATGTCACCTGCTGAAATGAAAATAACTGCAGTTAGTCGTTGAAACGACTCAGGAATGAATGCACAGGAGAAGAGCAGGAGGTAATAAGGATAAGGACTTTAATAAAAAAATAGCAGCTAAAGTGGTTTGTAGAATGTAAGAAGAGAACTAAAAAAGCTAGAACAGCCATACAAGTTTCCTATCAGGAACATATTCATTGGATCAGAGAGGTGAGAGGCAAAACCCTCTCGGAAATGAGGCAGCTTAGTAGGGACCAAGGAGCATGGCTGCATTGAAAAGGAAGATAAAGAAGAAGAAAGATAGAAAAACTTAGAGGAGCAAATTAATTTACTAATGTAAACATGAAATTTTAATTTAAGTGGCTTTCAAACTTAGTAGAAAGAATACACTTTATGTTAAATTAGATATAAAATTAAATAATACTTATAAAATTACAAAAGAAAAATCAATAGGAACAGAAGATAGCGAAATAAACTACTGCATGCGAAATTCACTTACGATATAGACCTGACTTATACTTAAACCAGTCAACACGTCTAAACTCTTTTACAATGTTATATCTATATATTTTTTCCATTACCTAAAAGTTTTATAAAATAACTAAGACTTTGTACGGTCCTTTTCTTAAGCAAGGCATGTAGGTCCTTTTATCCTAGAGTTAAATAACTCGAAACAATTACTAAGTTTTTTCCATGAATAGTTTAACTTTTTCACATATCATAAGCAAGCACATTACTGTACAGCCATTGAATTAAGTGGAAAAGTACAATTATAACTATAGGAATATAAAACAAAACAATAAAAAAATAAAATTTTTATTAATTAAAAGTAAATTGTAAATAGTAAAAAATATGTTTATTTAATTTAAACAATTGATACTTGAGCTATTTTACACAAAGCCTGTTCAAGAGACTTATTATGCTTCGTCATTTTCATTGTCGCTCTCTTCTTCCGTTTCACTGTATTCACCAACTTGTTCCCTGTAAGTCGTAACGTTTTGTACATGTCGTAGACTATCTCCCATTGTAAACCTCATTGCTTTCAACCTTTCAGTAGCGTGTTTATGTTGAACTTCTTTTAAGTGTTTTGTTTGATCGTATTGAAGTTTCAAAGATTCTTCTAAAGATATCAATTTGGCATCACTATAAACTGGAGGTGGCGGAGTTGCAGCAGAAAGATCTCTGACTTTTTTAACTGTCTCGTATGGATTTGAGATCAACGTTTTGTGAGGCAAAAATTTCTTTTTCGGCTCGACTTTATCAATTTTATTACTTAAATTAATTGCATAAACTTCTTCAATGTCAGCTAATGTTATAAGAGGAGGTTCTTCTTCTTTTTCAACTCTGAAAAACATAACATTGAGGATAAAATATATTTGAGTCATCAGAGATTTAGTAAGAAAAACATTTCAAAGCACTCAATGCTCCATATTGGAACAAAGTTAATGAAAGTTATTATGGAACAAGTAACCCTGATGATGTTTGACTAATTATTCTATCATAAATAAATAAAATGTATTGATATACAGAATAAAAATATAAATTGTATTTATTTAAAGAATAAATATATAAATTATATGTTTATATTTATATAATGAACTAACTCACAAGTTGCTATAATGCACTTCACAGTGAAGGTTATTACTATTAGAAAAATAAATTAATTTCTTTGTTATTCTATATTTGGAGGGAATTTCGCAGAAATAAATCGAACCATAAAATTTATACCATAAATAAGCAATTTTAATGTGATTAGTTCTCAAAGGTATCAATTCCGCAGGTTGTCGCTTCAAGTTGAGTCAAAAGTTATAACTATTCGTTTGTTTCCATTCAAATAATATCAAAAATACAAATAATCAGGAGCTTTGTCATGGAAAAGAATGTAATTCAGGAAAATATATATTTTGAAAAACTTTTCGTCAAGAAATGAATGTTTCTGCAAACACATATCATCTATACTTCAAAATGTTAGTTGAAACGTTTATTTCTTGATGAAATGATAACTGAAAAATACATATTTCCCATATTTTTTTCCATACTAAAACTCAGGATTACTTTTATTTTCAAGAATAACAAAAAGGAAACAAATGAAAAGTTAAAACTTGTTTTAACTCAAAGTGACAACCTGCGGACTGATACCTACTATAATCAATTATAAATTAAAAATCAATCAATCAATGAAAAGATAATTACTTGACTGTCTTCTGGTTGTAGGTAGTACCACTATGATTAGCTAAAATTGCAAAAGGATTTTGTTCATTTTCAATGGCTTCACCATCTTTTGGATGATAAAGATCTGTAGTTTTTTCACCCCATTCAAGTACATCAATCTTTTTCTCTTTTATTGTTAATCTTGACAAAACATCGCTTATATCCTCAGTTTTGTCTCTTCTTTCGATTTCTAGTTCAATTTCTTTTTTGAACTTTTGTACTTTCTCCCCTTTGTCTGGTAATTTGGCTAAAGGCAGGCTAAAATAAAACATTAAAAACTTGAAAAATGATATAACTATATTAATGTGGATGAGAATAGAAACTAAAGGGTAATAAAACTACCTTTTGACAAGTCTATTTTGTCTTTCTAATAGTTCTAACAGTTGAGGGTTTGTTAATGTTTTAAGATCGGTGTGATACTCTTTTTCAGACTTCAGGGTAGGTAATTGTTTACTAGAGCCGGGCTTTACATTAACATTTTGAGGCATAGCTGAACATCTTAGCGGCATTTATAATAAAATTATAATTTATATACCACCCCCACTTACTAATTCAAATCAAAATTCGTTTCGATTAAATTATGGAAAATGGCTGAAAACGAAAATTCTACACAACCATATATCAATTAGATATCAATTGGTTAAAATGCTATCAGTTTCAACATTCACTCCAAAGAGGTCCTCGGCGAAGGTAATCTAGAAGTACCATTCCAAAACCAATTTACTCTCATAAGGAATGGTAATCAACTTTTTGTATTAAAATAGGATGTAATTAGTTGGGGGTGCAGTCAAGAAAACACGCAAAAATAGGTGAAACTATTTTATTTTAAGTGCCGACGTTTCGACTTTTTGTATTGTGGTACCATGAAAGTTTGTTTTCTTATTTGGCAACCTAATTCATCACTGACAATTATATTGAAACATTTTTTCACAGAGAAATCTAGTCAATTTTTTTCTTCTTGAATTGAATTGAAAAAAAATATTGTGATTTATTATTTAGTCGAATCGAATAATACGACATTCTTAGTCTTCCCCTTTTCACTTTGAGCGCAAGAAGAGCAAGGTGATGCACATTGATCGTGAGGACGAGAGGTGACAGGATGCTGTGCGGTGATATTACAAACAATGGAAAACTTCACTTATCTTGGAATTGCACTTAGCAGAAATGAAAAACATGGGGCCCGACCTTACAACGCAAGTAACATATATTATTATTATTATTGCAGCCTTGCCCGCCCACTTCACCCTTCTTAATGATGTAATTGTTGGGTCCCCACTGTACAGGGACTGGAGTTGAGCTATCGGCGCAGGAATGAAGTCCTTCAGTAATATGTCAGATCAGTTCGGGGTTATATGGCAGATGGACCAAGTAGTTAAAAAGTTCTTCTGCATAAATATAACTTTTTTTTTGCGTGCCAACCTTAGGTAATTAACGCCAGTGGATAATGGTGTTGTTGATATGTATACCTATAGTAAATATCTTATTGGAATTAATATAGACGTATCTATTTAATCCTTTATTTGCTTAATCTGATAACATGTATTGGTAGATTAAAGCTCACTTCAACCTCCCAGGGCAACGGCCCCCCATTACCAACCCCCCCAGCGGAACCCTGACCGGACCACAGGGGATAATTCATTGTGACCTAATTAGTACTTTATTTCAGATTAGATATTTAAAATATTATTGAATACCACTCGTCAAAGTAGAGTCGGTTGTTTCCAACTACTTTCGTTCATCTTTTTGTCAGTAACTGGATTTCATGCCGGTACCCCTGCTTCTGTATGGGGTAAAAAACTCTTCGCATCTAATGTTTGCTTCCTCATAACTATGAAGCTTCCTACCTTATAAAAAATTAGCTCTTGGCCTTAACAAATCATAAATTGATTATGTAACATCCTGGCTAAACGCAGGGAGAGGGAAAACGTTCATCTCTTACAGTTTCGATAATTTTTTCTTTGTGAAACGAGAAAGATGTGCAGGACCATTGTCCTGTCGTAAAATGCTTTGGTTCCTGTTGACCAAAGTGAGGCGCTTTGCATCAAACTGCATAGAACTTGGCCTAGCTGTGCACAGTAAAGGTTTGAGTCCACTGCCAGACCATATGGTTCAATTTGATATTCACTACATCGCAATTGAAGAAATCAAAAGTGCAAGACAGTGTTTTGCAAAAATCAAACGATCACCAGTTCATGTACCACAAATTCAAATCAACTAAGATCAAATGTAGCATATCTCACAAATGTAGCGCATCAATGAGATACAGTAACTTAGCTCCAAAACCTCCAGTTAGATTTCATAATGCTTTTTCTAAATCTAGTATACAAATTGAAATTCAGAATCACTGTTTGAGTCACTATAATTTAATTAAGCATTGAAGTAAGTATTGTGTTGTCCACTGATTTAAATTTAAACTCAGAGGACTAGCTCGCACGTATTTTCCCCTGAAATTCTATTAAACACTTTTTAACTTTTAAAAATGAGATCCGAATAAATTAAAAATATTCTTAAAATCTTCGGAAAGCCAAAGTCGTAGAGATTTGAGAATGAGCCAAAAGAGTTTTTTCTTATTTTGCTATGATTATCTTAATTTGTATCCCTTTGAATAACACTATGAATAATTGTGTTTTATTATTTTAGGTTTAAGAAATTTATTTACCGAATCAAATATCTTACTGTGTTTAGAACGTTTGAATTTGCTACTTCGCGCGCGCTCCGTTCGCGTAATATCTTTTCAGTTATTTTAATTGGAGTTATAATTGTCACCAGTGTAATATTACTTTAAATGTGGTTTTCTTTTAATGAGCGAAGTAATGGAGTATCATTATAATAAACTTTTCTTTATTAATGACGTCTTGTCATAGAAGAATATTTGCTCATATTTGGCGATTGTTCTATTTATGCCTACCCTAGATGGCCTTGTTATATGTGTCAGTTGGGTAACGAGAAATCTCACTGCCCACTTTAGAGGAAGAGTGACTGATTGCGAATGGTTTGAAAGAAAAGGCGTCCTAAGGGCAGCAGATGTTAATAAATTTAATGAAATGTGTTGTTAGTCATTAGTAGCTTAACATGTCCAGGTCAAATGAAAGGCAGAGCTATGCTCAAACTTATAAATTAGTTGTTGTTGGCGGCGGTGGTGTTGGAAAATCAGCAATAACAATACAATTTATTCAAGTGAGTTCAAAGTTCATTTATTATAAGTTTAATTGATTTTATTTTGAGTTCTTTAAAAGTATTATTCAAGTGAAAAATCCAATAATTATCTTTTATCATAAACTTTTTTGATTTCCTGTTTATTTAGTATATTATCAATGTTTTTATCATTTATAATTTGCTGTTAAACAGAAAGCTAACCACTACTAATTTGTTGAACAATGCTCTTGCTAACACCCACACAATCAACTACCAACCAATCTCTTTGCCTATTTTGGTAATATTCATTTCTAGGTCATTATCTTGTTTTCAATTTTACAGAGTTATTTCGTTACCGATTATGATCCTACCATTGAAGACTCTTATACTAAACAATGTGTTATCGATGATGTTCCGGCGAAACTGGATAGTAAGATTTTTTATTTTTAGTTTTTATGTCAGGATATTGTTATTATATGAGTATTATTAATTTATAATAATTTTAGTCCTTGATACTGCCGGCCAAGAAGAGTTCAGTGCAATGCGAGAACAGTACATGAGATCAGGTGAAGGATTCCTTTTGGTATTTTCTGTCACTGACAGAGCTAGTTTCGACGAGATGTATAAGTTTCACAAACAAATACTAAGGGTTAAGGATAGGGATGAATTTCCAATGTTAATGGTCGGAAACAAAGCGGATTTGGATCACCAAAGACTGGTAAGTTCATATTTATCGCCCTATCCAGAGGTTTCACTTAGTTATTTATTAGTAATTAAGTTATTTAGGTACCTGCTGTTACCTATAAGTACCTAAGCTGTTACCTGCTGTAAGTTATGTAATAAATTCAATCTCAATAATAGGAATACTATAACTAGAACAATTTTATTAATCTCAACCTTTTCATCATTGTAATATTGTTTTTTATTATTATTGTTGTTAGGATATTACATTTTCAATTGTTGTGAAAATAAGTTTTATTTTGTGCCTGCTAAAGTAAAGTAGCTATTTTCTTAATTAAATTAGTTATATTTTGTATTTTATTGAATTCAGTGTTTACTATGCTTGTAGAATCTTGTTAAAATACTGTAAAAATCCCACAGCTAAAAAAAATAAAATTAGTTACACCATTTTACAAATAATTTAGATTATTCATATCCTTATTTTATTTTATTTTATATATAAATATTCATTTTATTTATGGTCTGTACTTAAAGTCCATTCCACAGGGACCTATGTCAGATGTTGTCTGATTTCCTATATTTTTACATTATATACCACATTATTTTATAATATGTTATATAATAAATTATATTGTTATTACTTCGATTTATTTATTTCCAATATTATTACATTCCTATTTTTATTTTAAAAGGTTATCCAAGGTAACTGGTAGAAATGTAACTGTTATAAAATGTAACCGCTGGGGCATGCGCAGAACATTGCCCCCACTCCCACCGTGTGATATGTACACAAGTACCTTTTTTTATTTAATATTAAATCTAGAACTGAAGTTGAAGGCAAGAGATTTTGATTATTATTTCAAATACTTTTTTCATTGATCAAAAGAATGTTTTTTAATTAATTTATTTCTGTCACAGATTAAGCTGCCTGTAGCCATAGTAGATCAAAAATAGGCATTAGATAGATCATTATAGTCTTATTTTGTTTCGAATAAGTTATGACGGAATGTGTAAAGACAATGTTATGGTAGATGAACTGATATTTATTGTGAACTTCTACAATCTACCACGCTTCATTAATTACATTCTCTTTTCCATACTAAAACTCCCGATACTTTGTATATTTGACAATTATTAAAAATGAAACAAATAAACTGTTAAAATTTATTGTATCTCAACTGGAAGTGACAATCTGTTGAATAGATACCTAATAGATTATACTCATGTAGGAAATTACCGTTAGTCACTCATTTTGATAACTGCTCAGTAAATGAATTAAGCGATTATATAGCTACTTTACATTTTGTTGTTGCATGCTTGACGTCCCATGTAGTCAGTTTAAGTCCACTCTTTTACCTTTTAGTCTGAAAGGATTATTTTTAATTTTAACATTTACTATAAATTTTTAGATTCCATCTGAAGAAGCCCAGAACATGTCTAGGGAATTGAGGATTCCCTATATCGAGTGCAGCGCTAAACTACGAATGAACGTCGACCAAGCTTTTCACGAATTGGTCAGGATTGTGAGGAAGTATCAAGCTTCAGAAAGGCCATTGCTAAAGCCACAGCATAACAGTTCACGGAGAAAATGTGCCATTTTATAATGTAACATTTTTTATTTTTATTATTTTATTTTTTTTACAAAACTTATCTTTATCACTTTAATCAGTGGTAATGTTTTTGTTTTTGCAATGTGTTACTAATACGCTTTTTATCATTATATTATAAATTTTATAACTGTCGGTACAATTTTATATATTTAACCAATGAGAAACTCAAATTTTTCACACAATTAATAATTAACTATTGTATTGTGAAAACATTTCAAAATAATCATTTTAATTTTTTTAAGTAAATTGATGAAATCATCATTGATCAATCGAATATTTAACCCACCAATTATTTTGCCAATTAGTGTTAAATAATGCTGTTATATTTTATTACTAATGAGTTGTAATCATAATAATGTATTTTCATTATATTTTTGATCATTATAAATTTTTCATATTATTGGATTTCTAGGGTTTGCCTTTTTAATAACCTTTATGAACAATTAATCGTATTAAATTTTATATTGAAGAAATATATTATTGTAAAAATAGAAGTTAGAAAATTCATTCTAAGCAAGGAAGGTTACTTCTATTGCTGCACAATGCAGGTGTACAAATGTTTTTGTTAATGAGAAGCCAGTATATACATATACATATATATACGTTTATTACATAGCATAGTTTGTTATTAATTGTTTTGTTTATGCTTAATATATATTACGTTACGATTACCGACTGAGGATATAAATCAGTTTTTATAATTTTTAGCTTTATCAGATTTATTTCTTTATTGATTTGATGACTTCAAAGGATTAATGATTTAATTTTTAAAACATATTAAATATATCTTAGTGAATTTTAGGTTCAAAAGATTTTGGCATACTTTCTCGTATATAAGTGCCAATGATATATAATTGATAATAAAATTTATGATTTTTTTTAATACAAATATTTACTTTTTCTTTTTCTTTTTTTTTAAAATCTATTCCTATATTATTAGGAATTTTGTTAAATATTTTATCTGGACGGATATAGTTCAATCACACCTTCTCCACTTTGATAATAATTTATATTTGTGGAATGTTGTAAATCAAAAGGGAAATAAATGAAAATGTTTATTTATTTTTAGTTGACAAGTTTAACTTTCCGATTGCAGTTTGTTGAAACTTGAAAGTTGCTAACTTTAATATTTTGAAATTCATTTCATTTTTATTTCTGTTCAAACCTACCTAATTAGGTTAATATTCTTAAGTCATGGTTAATACCATATGTGTAAAATATTCATCTGTTTATTTAATCTTCATCAAAATGAAAACAAACTATGAAGTGACTCAAAACTCTGATTTTGATCAAAATTGGAATTTCCTTAACAGAATAGAAAGAATTTTTCAACGAAAAAGCCTTAACCAGTATAAGAGCCAATGCGGTAAGTTCCCCTTCAGTTCGAATGGATTATACCTGTAAAAGTTTTTAATACGTGGATATAACTGTAAAAAAGTTTGTTATACATTCTATTTTGTTTATGTTTCATTATATTTAGTTATAACTTTTAAGTGCCATTCTAAAATATAACAATCTCATATGCTGGTTAGAATGTACGATTAATTGTATCTTAAATTGTCATTGTACCATATCGTTAATCAGAATTAGCTTTAGAATGTCGGTTTAAGAAATGGTACATGTGTATGTGTATAAATTTCTATTTTATCTATATGTATGATAAGCCCAAACAACTTTTTACCTACGGTCATATTTGTAAATAATAAAGTTTCCAAGAGTTCAGATTTGATGAAGTTGTTTTAAATATTATATATATATTTTTTTTAAATATATTATTTTATTTTTTAATTCGGCAAATCAGTCTTTTAAATTCTTAGCTTAACCAGGATTTATTTCATAAAACCCTCTACGAAGAATATAATATAATAAAAAAAAAATAGATGGCACTTAACGATAAATATTTTATAGGAAATCATTACGCTCAGTCAAAAACATGAAACTAATTTGTTTTTTTAAATAATTCATAATTGTTTAAAGAATGAAGTAAAGAATATAGACAAATTTTAAATATATAATATATGGTGTATTGGAAGCAAGAAGGATTTCAGAGATATCAATGTTATTTTAATAAATTCAAATTTATTTATAATATTGAATCTTGATAACGGCATAGTCAAATGTTATGTTATATGTGATATTTGAAAATAAATGGATACTTAACACAATTTTTTTTCCGTATAAATAACAGCATGCGGCTTTTGTTAAGCGGTGAAAAATCATTCACTTACGTGCTATGAGGATTGAACCTAGACCCACCCCAAAAAATCCATCTCAATAATGATTAAAAAAAATATATATATATATTTTTTAAACAAAACAGAATGAAACATTGGTGTATGCGAGATATTTACATACAATATTTCAATGTACCAATGATGATTTCTAAAATACTAGAATAAGTACTGGTACTGGTATTGATGTGAAAAATAGTCTGGTATATTGGAGTTTAGTTTATCTTTTCAACAACTATATATATATTCATAACAGTATAAATCTAGAGTATTTATATTATAATCAATAAACATATAAGAATATACCAAAAGAGATAGATTATTTTTTTTTTAAATATTAAGTACATTTTTTTAATTATCTAAAATCTTTTATATATTTTTGTTTAAGAATAAGAAATATAAACCAAAATTTGTTTTAATTTGGATGAGATAATGCTGGCCTATATTGAAATTAGATTTAGTCCCAAAAGGCCTTGTCAATTTACATTGTATAAAAATATGTTTGAAAAAAAAATTCATTAATTTTTCCTAAAATTAATATTCAGTGTTGCGCAACATCTGTATCATGCATAACACGTGTGAAAAACAGGTGCCCATAAGCAAAGGGTTGGGGACTCCTGACCTGAGGGATTATGATCTGACAAAAAATATAAATAAAAATAAACTTTCTTTTTTTTTTAAGTGCTATCTTTTGTACAGCTATGCGTGGAGTTATAAAATTCAGTAATCAGAACTTAAGTTGCATGAGACAAATTATAATCTCTTGTCAAGCTATAACAAAAGTGCTTACGAGAATTTCAAAAAATTGGTTTGTACATTCATATTAAGAAACTACAAAGAACATCTATATAGTATTTTATTTTCGTAATATATAATAACTTCCCTTTTCTAGGGTTAAAATAGAGATTTAAATATATGGGAAATATAATTTATGATTCCTCAAACTTATTTTTTTCACTGTAAAAAAAAAAATAATAGTTTATATTTATTTTTAATTAGTAAAATGGAGTTTTAACACATTTGCATTAACTTATATTAAATGCTGATACCTTGATTCTGCGATGGCAGAATTTTATAAAAAATTGTTTTATGATTTATTTAAAGGGCCGCTGTCATATTTTCTATTTTGGTTGGTTTTCATTGTGTCTTTTTAACTCTTACTAATTGAAAATGAATAATCGTGCTGAAATTTAAAAAGAACCATTTAAAGACAATAATAATTCTGATTTTATTATAAAAGCGATACTATCAATAGTAATCATCTTGTGAATAATTCCTCAAGATGTATCGTCTTACTTTTTGTTTATCTATTCAACTTTTCATTATATTGGCAGTATATTTTGTCCACTCAATGAATGCTCAAAATGATCCAGTGGAAATTAGATGGAAATTATGCTATGTCTCAAAAGTTTATTTAATTAAGTAATGTCCATTTTTCAAAGGATATAAGATATAAATGGAAAAGCATTGTTAAATATAGTACAGATTAGACAAAGTTTGTTGCTTTAAGAGGATAATTTTTTTTAACTATAATAGATTATAATACAAATCATATACCTGCACAACTATTATCTTAGAAACAGTAGAGTCTCTACGATGTATTGAACCCAATACTCTTGAAGGGGTGTAGAGGTACAGATTTTTTTTTTTTAGTGGATAATAATAAAATACTTTATACCCGAAGATTTGAAGCCAATATTACTAATTGTCCATGGATTATTTCCAAATCCATAAGATCACACGTAATCCAATCCACATTTACAATTCGGCTTAGAACTTATTAACTTATTAGGGATTCGTTCATTATTAAGACAACTTTACAAGTCCAGCTCATCTGTTACGATTCATCCATTCTCTGCTATTCTGTTTTGTGTAACATCGAGACTCGACCTATTTTCCTACTGAATATTCCATGAAATGCCTAATTTTCAAAGACCTTAAAACTGTTTTCATCCTTCAAAGTTAGGGTCACATTTAAACTCATTCAAAAACATTCGAAGAACGCTGGTTTAACTGATTTTTAAATTTCTCGACAAAAGGCCTATGCTGAGTAATATCGAAACAGAAAAATAAATTTTCACAACATGTTCAAACTTATTTCTACAATAAAATCTCTGCTGTTTCTGTCATGAAACTATAATAGATATAAATAATAGAAATACTCTCACAGGAAATTTATTGCTCTTTTCATTTTATATAAAATGTCTTAAAATACAATAGAGCAATATTAAAACAATGATACGTTTTCTCTGTATACATGCTCCTAGATCCTAGCTTATTTACTTTATATGCTTAATTTCTGTCTACATTCCCACTTCCCAATGCATTCGTTGATTGATCTATTACATGTAAATGAAATATGTATAAAACAGGGAACATTAATTACTTAAGTAACCTTCTACCTATCTCAAAGCTCCAATGTTAGCAATTAAACTGTAACACCCATTTTGTGCCTCCATTATTTTAATATCATGTCATGTAATAAAAAAAAGAAGAAATAAGAAATTATGTACATGTTAGCTTTTTGTAAGGTTTATGAACACTTGATCCTTAATCAATCAATGAAACACCAATCAGTATTATTAATATTATATCTGTATTATTATATACTATGTAATTAGTCTTATAAAACATATATATAGCTATTTACTATATATAGAGCAAGTTTAGGTATTTCCTGTATCCATCACCTTATTAAAGCAACTGCTGTGCTGTATCGAACAATTTTTATTTATTTACAATTTCACTTTTACAGTTAGGTCCGTCCATATTATTCACAATACTCTATAATTTTCGTCAAGGTTACAGAAGAAATCAGATCTTAAAATGTACAATGGACTCTCGCTAATCAACATTTTTTTGATTGTTTGATTTGAATTAAATAATGCATCCATTAGAAAAAACAATCTTTTTAACCCATACCTTATTTTGTATTTGGGTTAAATATTTAACAATTATTTTATACAAATATATTGTCAATATACAATCAATTTCTTTATTGGTGGGTATTTACTTCTTTGTTAATTAATGTTCAGTGTGAAATTGTATTATTAATGCAATATGTAGTTCAAACTATCTATTAATTATCAGAAATTTAAATACAGTAGAAACCCGCTTATGTGTCATAAAAGAGTCTTATCATGTCCATGGTTAAGTTAAACAGGATCGTATTAAAGAAAACAAATTAAGTTAATATTAATTTTTTTTTAATTGTTATAATTTTTAAATATCTTTTCAAATAAAAAATATTTATAAGTTAATATTAATTAAACAAATTAATATTAACTTAACTATGAATAACTTGTATATGAAGTAATAATTGAAATAGAAGATAAATGTTAATCTGCTTATCGCAGTTAAATTGCTCAATCATTACTTATTGCATTCTGAGTTTTATTCATAAACTTAAGCACCAACTATAATTATACTATTGTTATGAGTTACAATAAAAATAATATACAATAGTTGATAGTTCTACGCCCCAATTCACTGATTATGGCAAAATATCGGTTTAAAATAATAAAAAAATAAGTCTTACTAATTTTAAATACTTAACGAATGTCATTAGAAAAACAATTTTTTTAGTTCCATGAACCAAGGTCCTACGCAAACTGCTAAATTTTTGTGATTCGCCATTATTTAACAGTGCCGAATTTTTGAATATTTTCAAGAAGTTAAAATTTCTGTTATATACTTTTCTCAATAATTTGTTCATCTGTGTTGTGTAATTTTTGTTTTTTAAATTGACTTGTTATTAATGATATTAACTTTTTTAAGGTAACTTAGGTAATTACAAATTTTCACTGAACCAAACCTGCCTGATTTTTTATGTTTAGATTAGCGAGAGACTACTGTAAAAAATAAATATATTTATAAGGCTAATAAATCCTATGCCAAGGTCTTCCATAGTTAAGACCTTAAATAAACATCACTATGAATCCTCTTGTTTTCTTATTATTAAACAATGTATCCAAATTTACAAAACATCTTGTTTAACTAAATTCTGTGTCGTACAATTAAAAACATTTTTTTACCATAGTAAATATTTTATTAACTTCTAATAAATGTCATTACAAAAGTTATAGTCTAAAATTAGCGAATGCCTAAACTTGCCAGATTTCCAGTTTGATGAAAGATTTATATGAAACATTATATATTATGTATTTTATTAATTTAAATTTGACTTACGCTACTTCAGATATATCATGGATCAACTGTAAGGCATAATTCGCTTAGGTTTGTTAAGAATGTTGTTTTTTTCATTTTATTTATTTTTTAATCTGTATAAACAGATACACCAAAATTCTGATCACAATATGTTATTGTCTTCCTTGTTAAATGTATGTATAAAGTGCCTTCTGAATTTATGTTAATTTATTTAACCAAAACAAATATATTTAAAAAAAATTCTTAGAAGATTTCTAATTATTATTATTACACATATATTACTTAACTGTGGGCCAACCTTCAAAATAACAATTAATTTATATAACAAATATATCAGTAATTCTAAATATCTATGTTTTTTGTTTCCCACTTAATAATTTATTTATATACTAGAATTAATAATTGTGTATAAATATAAATGAAAGAACTTGCTACGCATTGCTAACACTTAGATGACAAATCTTTTCAAGATTGATTGGGAAGAAAGGTTGAAGATCTACTGGTTAGGAAGTTCCCTAAAGTGATTCTTTAGTTGTCGTCTTCTTGAAGCTTCTCCTATCACCCTCGTAATATGGTTTTGATTCTGAAATGGTGCACCTAGTAAGCTCAGTTGCAAGGAACGACGTTCCTTTCCTGCTTGTTCTTCCATCTAGGACTCTTTCCCACCTAATATCCGCCATAGTTCTTCCCTATCCTCATTCTAACCTATGCTTTTCCAACATTTCATTTTTGACACAGATGCCCTCTAATCAGTTATAATTATTAGCTTATGTAGATCAGAAGTAGATATTTTCTTTTATTATTTAGTGGCTACGTTTCTAGTTTTTTTTTTTTTAATATCACTTTAAGCTGCTATGGCTAATCAATCAGACATGCTACATGGGAGCTCTCAATTATGCCCCTTCAGGTTTAATTAGGATAGGGATATTTAACGAGTATGTGACCATCGTACAGGCTCGGGACCCCCGTTTAATGTCACTTCTGAGAATCGGCATAACCTAGGATTTTTTGCTCCCTTAAAAAAATCACAGGGCCACCTGGTGGGCTACGAACCTGCGATCTTGGGCTTAGCAGATTGTTATGCTAACCACTTGACCACAGGTCACCCTTAAGTAACTCCATTATATTTTTATTAGCTGTTTTTCTTTTATCGTCTTTGTTAAGAACATAATTTTTGTTCTTATTTATCTTTTGGTCACTGGCGTTTTTCACAAATTTTTTTGTTGTAAACATTGGTCTTTCTAAAGGAACCCGGTCTCAGAAAAAAATTATTTTTCTGTTCGAATCTTACTATTTTGTGCCAGAACTCCAAATATATTTTGACCAGGATTGTTAGAGAAATAAAAAACATGAGTCCATTGAAACCAAGTTGTATTACTTCATCCATGTGACAAACCCTAGGGAGGACCAATGCTGAGCCGTAAAGACAACAATGTTAACAATAAGAAAATTTTAGTTACCTCTTGATCAAAAATAAACTAAACTGAGGAAAGATATCCACCTTTAACAATCTCAGTTCACCACAAAATGAATTCATATATTGACCATTTAAGTTGTGGCATTAAACACAAAAGTAATTTGGTACAGACATACCGTGCTAGTAATATATGAATATTCTCGTCTAATAAAAAAAATATGTACCTCTATACCGCAGAAGTATTTCTGAAGTGACATAAGTCGTAAAATACCTACATTTTTGGAATATAAGTAAAATTATTTGGTAGTTTTTATTTAAAATAACTAGCCAATGAAAGCCCAGCGAGGGGGGTTAGAGTGATCCAGGACTGACTAAATTACAATATTCCATAAATTCACTGCTCTCAATTATTGGATAAAGCATATAAGTTTTTTTTTCTTTAGAAAAACAGATGAGCCATTATTTGAAGGTGTTTGTTTAATATAATAAAGTTCCTTGCTCCTGTTTTATATTAACAATAGTTAATCTAAAAAATAAGATTATAAACATTCACAATATCAACTAAGGAGAATAGGTTGAATTGAAAAATATAATAAAAAATGCTATGATATTTTATTAAAATGGATTATCATAACAGTTGCTTTCATATATAATATACATTATTTAAAATATTACTTTCTTAAATATTTATTTACACTAAAAGTCTCTCTATGTCTTGTTGTATCTTAGTTATCTGAGGCTTGAGTTGAGATCCTTCGTTGACAGTCACTGAACAAGCGACAACAGGTCGGGAGACTCCACATGCCCTTCCAAGAGCTATAAAAAACAAATTAACCATGTAACAGTTTATATGAAAATGAAATAATTTTATAACTTAGTCATAAAAACCAAATATATTAAAAAAACCTAAACATTTTCAAAAAATATTATCATACATCGCGTTAGCTGAAGGATGTTAACCTAATTAATTTTTATAGAAATTAATTTCTTAATTATATAAACTTTGTCACATTTCCAATATAAAATATAATTGACATCACAAATATTCATCACCATTTTGGGTATCTGATTTGGAATAGGCATCTGAACATTGAATAGCTTAGTTAGCAGATGCATTGGCTTAATATGAATTATTTGTATATTAAAACAAAACATGAAACAATTGTCATGCTAGGTGCATGATTGAAGAAGCATGAAACTGCTCTTTCTCAATAATTATTTTTTAGTTAAATGCTGATATATAAAATCTGTGAAGGGAATTTAAAGTACATATACATAATATAATCAGGGCAGGCCAATTTGTAATAATGATAATGATACAATAAATCTCTTATCACCAAAATTAATAATATCATCCTAACTGCAATTGTTTCTTTTTGATATTCGTTTAGACCTATAAACACACACACTCATATATATGTCTACCCACGGAGCAGCACATACCTGAGTTGGCTCTAATAACTTAAAGATTACTTCAACCATCATTATGCTGCTACTTCCATATCATCTATACTGACAGGATAGATGTTCTAAAATTCCACAACGTGTAACCCTCCTAACTGAATTGACTTGTTGACTTTCCCAGATCAAATATTCTAAACAATACTCTTTCTTCCCTCAAAATTAGAAAGCAGGAAGGATTTTTTTTAGATTTTGAATTTATGGATAGTAACTAAAAAGTTACAAGTCTACCGCCTTAATTTCATCTATATATGTACCTCAAATAACTAAACTTCTCTATATGTTAATATTTCCTCTTTTCTGTAACATACTTCTATCTCCTCTATAATTACATATTTTATGTCTTCAAAATGAGTCTATAATTAAAAGTGATATTAAATATTTATGATGTAATTTA
The DNA here is from genome assembly GCA_964056705.1 of Troilus luridus. Lineage (NCBI taxonomy): Eukaryota > Metazoa > Arthropoda > Insecta > Hemiptera > Pentatomidae > Troilus > Troilus luridus. The sequence goes on from OZ057415.1 coordinate 776,054, forward strand.
ACTTTCTGATAGCCTCAATACAAAATGGAGCTGAATACAACCAGTCTAAATTTAAAAGAGATTCAGAACTTTAATATCCTAAATCCCAAATTAGTCATAAATAATAGACGCCAAGAAATAATTTGTAAGAAAGGAACAAAAAAAATATTACAGGAAATGAAGTAAAGAATCAAATTAGTTAGATGTATATTTACTTTAAACATTTCTCAAGCTTTCTAAAAGAAGTGCAATCATTTTAGCCTTATTGCTTCAGTCTATCAATTAATTTCCTATGACCACAATACAAACAATTCCTGTCCAAAATTGTATGATCTATAACTAACCATTAAATAGAAACAAATTGTTAAGACAAACATACCTTGCTTGGAACGGACAAAAACATACGGCACATTCTTGTCTTCACACAACAGAGGCAAATGCAATAATATCTCTAGTGGTTCAGCATCTGCAGCCATCACAATGAACTCAGCCAATCCTCGATTCAAAGTTTTTGTAGCTAAAAATAAAAATGTAGAAACAATGAATAGGTACTTAAGTATATAACGCAGGGCACTAGCAGGCCAATGTTCTGCGCATGCCCCAGCGGTTACATTTTATAACAGTTACATTTCTACCAGTTACCTTGGATAACCTTTTAAAATATTTTGATTTGAATCTGAGATCGCCTCCCTTCGGATATTTTGAAGAGAAAAGATTTGCCGCCCGGCGGCAAATCTTTTCTCTTCAAAATATCCGAAGGGAGGCGATCTCAGATTCAAATCAAAATAGGAATGTAATAATATTGGAAATGAATAAATCCAAGTAATAACAATATAATTTCATATATAACATATTATAAAACAATAACATATATAATATAAATAAATAATATATATAATAATATAAATAAATAATATATATAATAATATAATATATAATGTAAATAATATAATAATGAGATCTCAATAAATAATGTAGGATGTAAAATAATGGAACATATATAAAATTCAATAAATTATTTTAAAACTTAACAATCAATCGCATTTCGGTGGAAAATGGGTTGATATACAGTTCAACATGGATTGAAAAGAGTCTCTATTTTCATTAATCTGATGCTGTCGCCATATAAATTCTGCTAAATATGAATCCAAATGATGTCTTGCTGTCCCCCTTTGCCTTTTGTTCCTCCATTTAGCACTACCCCACATTCTCTCAACTGTTTGAGTATGTACTCCTGTTTGTGGGTCAATAAAGTTGTACCTATGATTCACTTTAGCATGTTTGAATCCTTGCTTTTCTATATCATTTGTTTGATAGCCTTTCCAACTATCGGAATAAATAGTGCTCCCATCTGCAATATATTCAATAATCTTCTCAAGAAGAGTTGACCCATTTCTATTTGGAATAGTCACGACAAAGGAATCTTTAGTCTCTCTGCATATACCACCGAAGACCCACTGTTGGGGTAGTACACGGCCACAATTATTTTTTCTTTTACTAAACAAACTCTCATCTATTTCCACAATCAAATTTGGTCCACCTATCTTCTTGTTTTCTTTACTCTCCATGTCCAATACACATAATTCCCGCATATAATTATTCCAATCTATAATAGTTTTAGTGGATATTTTAAGCTGCTTTGCACAAAATTTAATCGAGTTCAACTCCTCGCACCAACAATATATAAATCTTATAGCTGTACATAGTGGAATTTTGCTTCCCTCGAACCAATTGTCTTTCCTAAGTCCCACTTGCTGACTACACTGTCTGATATCACATGTCCAAAACTTACGATTTCCAAGGTATAGCTTCATTTGATGGGAGTTGCTACATTTCCTTTTTTTCTGCAAAATGTTTTTCTCCTGGCAAAAATGAACTGCTTCTTCCTCTGTTCTTGGCAAATCGCAAAAAAGGATTGCCGTATAACTAACAAACACGAAAAAACAAAATATCGACATCTTGTATTAATAACAAAGAACAACTGAGCAACAAACACAACAACGCTCGAACAGACTAGTAAACAAACAATGATGTCTGTCAAAAATGTAAGGTTATCCAAGGTAACTGGTAGAAATGTAACTGTTATAAAATGTAACCGCTGGGGCATGCGCAGAACATTGGCCTGCTAGTGCCCTGCGTTATATACTTAAGTACCGAATATTATAACGTAATCAAATCTGGACTTCCATACTAAACCAACCATGGATGTGTCAATTTCAGGAACAAACAGATTTGAAAATTCTTTTAGCATTAGAGAAACCGAATAAGTTATCGGTGCCAGCTTTGTAAGATCAATTATACTAGCATGTTATAGCGTAACTATACTGGAACTGGTATTAATATAGTAAAATATAATGATTGTGAAATGTTTTGAAAATCAGTTTTCAATAGAAAGATATTTAAAGTCTTCAGAATCCAAATTACAGTCTCACAAAAATTTTTACAAAGCTAAAACTCCACATTTAAGGTAGGTGGATTATTAATTATTTGCAATTCCCAAATCTACACACTGTAAATTAGTTGGAATGATTTCACTTCGTTTAGCTACATCAATGTATAAAAATAATTTCATGGGCTTTTAAAAAAATAAATAAAAATTCATAGAAGTAATATTGTCTAAGGCTAAATCAAATTAGTAGGAAATAATGAAAATATATTACTTTATACAAAAGAATCCAATGAATAAGGATATATTAAAAAAAGTGGTTTTGTTATTAACAATAGTTGAACATGTTGAAGCTATTAACAATTTAAATTGAATATAAGCAGAATTGGACATAAATTTGCAATGATATTGCACCGTGTTGTATATAATTATAAGGATGCCTAGAATACGATTTGACCCTCACAGATCATAAAAGAATTCAAAGCTTTGAGATGATTAAAAAAACATGCAACATGTGCAAAACAGATATCTTAAAATTCACAATATCTTCTTTTACATTAGTATTACTAACATTCGCGGAAAACCACAAAGACATTTAATTATATTAACTAATATTTTAACTTCGGAAATTACAAGTGAATAACAGCATCTAACCAAACCATGTTTGAGTAAAGAATTAGTATAATACTATTACCTTTATTAAGTTTCAAGGAAAAAAAAGAAATAATTAATTAAGATACTCACACTCATTAGCACCTTTTCTCAACTGCTTATAATTGAGAGCTTGCTGCACAGCATTTAATATTTTAGCAGTGAGAGTAGCATCGGCCAAGGGATAGGCTTTCGGATTAACTTCGTCAGTCTAAAATAAAATACAAAAATATAAATGTGGACATACACGTGGAAAAATGAGGTTATGTTTGTAAACAAACTTACCATTTTCGAATGTTGCTAATTTCGTAAATACCTCTCGGCGAATGAATTCACTTCACGGAGGAAGGTATTAATTAATAATAGATATTAAGAAAATGAAATGGATTCAAAAATGTGAAACTGTAAGGACGCTAGAAACAACTTTACAGTACGACCGGCAAACAGGGACTAAATATGTGAGTGGGCTTCGCTACATTAGCCTTGGCAAGATTTACAAAGAGGTAGGATAAACTATTTTTACAATCGATTGTTACATTCTCTAAGTAACAACAAACTAAAACACTTTCAGCATTCGATGATTGTAAACATAATCTATAATAATGATTTTCTTATTATAAGTATATTTTTCAATGTAATTTTCATGTATAATATTGGCTTAAGGAAGACTAACATCTACAGAAGAATATTCGAACTACTAACCTACTAGTTGTAAATTGAATGCCAAAAAATACTTTTTGATTTACTAAATCGCTTCCTTAAGGCAGATTACCATGTACAATAACATGATTTAATCATTTGCTCTGTTCATTACACCAACAGCTTTTTTTTCCTTCTGTGGTTCTTCGTGCTCCATCCCTTTCGGATAATCAATCTTTTTGAATGGCAGATTCTATTATTATTTGTTGACTAGCGAGTCATTATAGCACAGAACAGTGAAGACGGATATTAAAGATTTACAAATTAAAAAATGTAAGTAAAGTGCACCGTACAAAATACTTTTGCATTTATTCAATGTTTTTCTTTTTATTTACGCAGGTGGCCTACCAGGGGAGAACGTGAAGATTAATTCGAACAGGCTCGAAATAAATTTTAATCCACCCAGGCCGAATTTAAATTGATGTTGCACAAGACTCAGGATTGTTACGATGACAGCTTAACACTTGACCAACACACGGTCACCTGTGGTGTAGTGGTTAGCGTAACAAACTACTAAGCCCAAGATCGCGGGTTCGTAGCCCGGCAGGTGGCCCTAGGATTTTTTTAAGGGAGTAAAAAATCCTTAGTTATGCCGTCCTTGGGAAGGGACGTTAAACGGGAGTCCTGAGCCTGTACGATGTCAGGTACTCGTTAAAAATCCTTATCCTAATTAAACCTGGATAGGCAAAATTTAGAGCTCCCACTGTAGCATCGTCCGATTAGCCACAGCAGCATAAAGTGACGTTAAATAAACAACTAACCAACTAACACAACTTCAACAGGAAAACACCAAAAAACAAATCACTCTATCCTTTTCTCCCTTTAGATGCGTCAGTAACGTTTAACTGGTCGAAAAGTAACTGTTTTTAATTATTTAAAAACCACCTGGTTATACAGATCTATAATCATTTCTCAAAATGAAATTTCTGGAGCTGTAAACCTTCCTTTTAATAAGTAAAGGAATATTTAATGATAATATGCATGGCAGAGCTGTTGTATATTCATTTTTAGAGTGAGGACAAATTTTTACACACCCCGTTTTTCTTTATATAATTAATTGAATGATTAAAAACAATCCTTTGAGTCTACCTAATAAAAAGTTAAATTTAACATAGTAAATCGCGACCAAACTGTTAATTTATGATAAACCTCTTTGTTTCCAGCATTGTAACCTTTAAGTTGATAAGTTCAATAAACAACAAGGCATGCAAATTGTATTTTTAAAGGAACTGAATAGTTTTAGTTCATTAAGTTTTTGATGTTTTGGTGAATTTTGGATAACTTGGAGGTTTAAAATAACACCAGACCGCACTGGTTCTGTGAATTATTCTTATTTTTTTCTCCTAGAATTATTTCTGACCTATTATTTTATAACTTTTTATTTGAAAATGGAAGTGTGCTCTAAATTAGCTGCTAGAACTATGAAGTCTGAATTAAATGTTTTGAGCAAAGCAGATGGCTCTGCAATGATCTCTCAAGGTAATATTTAATCTGATTGTTTTTCTTGGCATTGTCATTGTATTTATTTGTAGTTAAATGTTATTTTGAACTTTTTTTTTCTTTTTTTGAAGCAGTGTTTAGTAAACCATGGAATTTGATGTTAAGATTGGCGGTGTTGTACTTTTATACTATTTTTACAGTACAAATTCAAATTTAGTGCATTTTTACCTTACCCTAAATGACCTTAAATATAAAAGAAAGGGATAAACGGGAAAGATGAAATTTATTTGATGTTTTGAGACACCACAATAAATATACTTCATATAGGTTTAAAAACAATAAACAATACTAACCATTAGCTAAGTTTGTAAACTATATTTTTCTGTATTTAAAGCCAGGTACAATGCCTCTCACAGTGAATACTGTCCCTCGATAATATTTTAGTAAAAATATATTAATCCAATCTGTTAAGTAGGTAGAAGAGTTGTAGTTTTCAATTTGGAGAGATATTACAAAAATGAGTAGTTATGTTTGTATCAATAATAGTTATGTAATATAAAGATATTACTATATTCTTATTAACTCATTCGATTCTAGCTTACTTTTTTTGTATTGAATTATGTATTTTGTCTTTTTTTTTTGTTTAAGGTGATACCGTGGTATTAGCTGCTTTATATGGACCTTTAGAAGTAAAACATCAAAAAGTTCAAAATGATACCATTCCAGTTTTTGTGACATACAGATCAAAGTCAGGGAAGCAAGGTAAAATATATTCACTTCTTGTTCTATCTTAGTAAATTTATGAAACGTTTAATACATAATCTTTTTTATTTAATTTTTATATTTCTAACAGGAGTATACGATAAGACAATTGAATCTATTATTCAAAGCTCCTGTGAAGCTTTAATTTTTGCCAAACCATTCTGTCGTCATGAAATCTCCATTGTTATTCAAGAAATGCAAGATTCAGGATCAGTGAGTATTAATGCTTCTCATTTGGAATAGTTTTTTAAACTTATATTTAGACATTTTTCATGTATAAAATATTCTTTTTTTTTTTTTTTTATTATTCATTTATTGATATTTACAACTATATTACAGTAATATAACAAGTAAATTGGCTGAGTGATACATAATGACATGATAAAATGACAAGTAGAGAAACTACCCACTGGTAGTACTCAAATCGCATGTTCAACTAAGAAGGTCATGTGGCCATCTTCTTCTCAGACGCCTCGGAGGATTATCGGAAATTGAAGAGGAAGCTCGGTTTGAAACTAGAGGGTTTGAGTGGAAATGAAGTTTGTTGTGAAAGGATAGATACCGGGTTCGGGCCAAATCAGCAACAAATGGGACATTAAGGTCGTTATGGATGACTATATTCTTAACAAAATAAGGAGCGTTGAGGATTTTACGAAGGAATTGGGATTGTAGGGATTGGATACGAGAAGAATTCGATGGCTTAGTGGAGCCCCAAAGCTCTACTCCGTAAGTCCAAATAGGTCGTATGATGGTCATGTAGATGAGTCTTTTGTAATTAATTGGGAACCTAGAGCGTTTATCTAGTAAGTGTTATAGTAGCCTGAAACGTCGAGCGGTTTCTTGTCTTTTCAGTCTCGTATGAGGATTCCAGGTTAGTCGTTTGTCGAGATGCAACCCTAAGTATCGGATCTGTTCTACAGGCACAAGTGGGATATTATTAAAGGATACTGAAGGGCAGGAAGTCATTGGGTTACGACGTAAGGTAAAAGTGATTTGATGGGACTTTTGAGAATTTATTTTAATTCTCCAGTTCTGGCACCCTTCTTCAAGATCAGTGATATGGTATTGGAGGCTTTGGGGTACAATAACTGGATTGGTATTGACTGATAATACACATGTATCATCAGCATATGTGGTAAGGATAGTATTAGGATGAGTTGGGATTTTAGATAAAATATTCTTAAATACAGAAATAGTTATTTCTCTGTTGTTAAAAAAAATTAGAATTGTTTTGTTTGGCTGTACTTGTGTGTTAGATATTTAGCTGTATACTGGTTTGAATTCTGGCTGGTATTCTAAAATTTCTTTAGGCATAAAATAGGTAGATAATGTTAGGAGTTACGCATCAATCAAACAGATACTTCATGTCAAACTAACTGTAAAATATCTGACATTAGTTAGAACCAATAAAAAATCAGTTGAGCCTTACTTCTCTACACCATTACAGAGTGTTATACATTATCAAACATTTATTTGGCATCATATTTAACTCTTTAAGTCTAAATTACAGTTGAATTGGGTCTTCATAATCTAAATATAGTTCGGATAAAAGTCTGCATCAGTCCCACTTCTACGGGGTTCAAACACATTTCAACTGGAATCAATATGTTATTAGGAAAACTAGAAAAAGCAAAACATTAATTTTTTTTTTTTAAAGTTATGGAGAATAATTAGTAAAAAATAATTAGAAACTGAGAAAGAACAACTTTTATCTTCTTCCCAACGATATTTGGTAACATGAATATTTTAGCCGAGTATAGGCTCAACTGTAATTAAATCTTTCTTTAAAAAAGTAACCAACTACTTTATATTATGGATATAATAAATTCATTCAATTAGGTTGTAAGGATATTTATTGTTATCTTTAACATCAAGTGCCTTATTGACAGATTTAATAATTTTAAAAATGAATGAGTAATAATTGAAATTTCATTTACCAGATGTTGGCTGCTGCTATTAACGCTGCATGCTTAGCAGTGATCAACTCGGGTCTGGAGATGAGCTGTCTTGTGGCTGCAGTTACATGTGCTGTTGATGAAGGGAATAACTTTATAATTGATCCTGATAAGAAAGCTACAGAGGTAAAATATTTACATTGTTTTTAATATTCTATAGATATTTCAAAGTTACAGAGTTATTTTTGAAATAATTTCTGGGGAATTAACCGGTAATTTAAAAATTTTTTTAACGAAATATCTTTCAACTTTTTCTATTTCCTCAAAGTATTTGTGGCCCCAAACTTGACATCCATAGGTTATGACATTTTTAATTGTTGACTCGAATACTTTAAATTTTGACTATAATGGCACTTCTGGATTATTGAACAGTTCTCTCCACATCATATTAATCCCTACTTTTGCCTTACTTACTTTTTCTTTAATGTCATATTTCATTTTTAAGTTATTACACATCACCACCCCTAGATATCCGTATGATTTCACACATTCAATTTGCTCATTATTTAGGAACCATTTCTCTTTTTTTGTACACATTTTGCCTCTATTATTCTTTTTAAATACTATAATTTTTTATTTGTCCAGATTTACAAACAAATTCCATGTTTTACAATAGATTTCTAATTTGCCTATCATGTACTGCAAACTAACCAGATTATCTGATATTAGGACAATATCGTCAGCATAAGCCAACATATTCACTTTCTTATGCCCCACTATGACTCCTCCCCCGAGATTCTCCGCTAAATCATTTATAAAAAGAGTAAACAGGTATGGACTCAGTACACATCCCTGCTTGACCCCCATCTCCGTCTTGAATGACTCCGTAACTCCATCTTTTGTCCAGACCACTGCCTCCGTGTTTTCGTAAAGACTTTTTATAGCGTTAGTGAACTTAGTTGACAAACCCGTTTCGTACATTTTGTAAATTAACGCATTTCTGTCCACAGAGTCAAGCGCTGCCTTGAAGTCGACAAAAAAGAATAGATTTTATTTTTCCCTAAATGCCATATGTACTCTATTAACTTGCTTAAAATAAACAAATTGTCAACAACTGAGCGACCCTTTCTGAACTGCTTGGCCTTCTATCAATACTTTTCTTTCTTCCAACCAGTTTGTAAGTCTTACTGCTAGCATCCCAGAATATATCTTCAAAATGGAATCTAAAAAAGAAATACCCCTGTAATTTGTCACTTCGCAAAGCTCACCTTTTTTATGGAGAGGGAAGATGATTGATTTTCCGAAACTCTCTGGAACTTTACCTTCATCAAAACAGAAATTGAACAGCTGCAGTAGAGCTTTCCTAAAGCATTCGGGAGAATTTTTATAAAATTCACTTGGTATTCGGTCAAGACCAGGTGCTTTATTGTCTTTTAACTTATTTATGGCTGCGACCACTTGATCATAACTGAATTGATTATCTAAATACCCATCCTTTACCCAAGGAGCCGCATATGAGAAAAGTTCAGTACAAAGATGAAGGTTATACTGTTTTTTAAAATGCTCTTTCCATTTTAGTGGTTGAATATTTCCAATACGGAAGTAATTTTTTTGCTTAAATTTATTAGTCAAGTCCCAGAAATCCCTGGAATCCCTCGCCCTCTCGAACTTGTCACCTATCTCCCTGAAGTAGTTTTCTTTTTTCCCTTTACAGAGTTCCTTATAATTGTTTACATTATTTAAATATGCCTTTCTGATCAAGTGGGAGTTGGTATTTCTGTACAAGTTCAATAGTTTAAATATTCTTTTCCTCTTATTATGACACTCATAGTCATACCAAGGTTGTTTTTTATTAATCTTAAAGTCACCCCTACTTCTTATTACATAGCATTTTTTAATTAGCTCCTTCATCTTCTCAAAGTCTGCCAGCCCTATTAGCTTTCTTTCTTTCAAAAATGCATCTGTTTCTTTTTCTATCTTTTCCCTATACTCCGCTGACCTCTCCTTGTGCCAAATCATTTTCGGGATTAGCTGACAGCATTGTTCATCCTTTATCGCCATTTTTATTCCAATACTAATGACTAGAGGTATGTGGTCCGAAAATATTTGTTTTTCTACTTCAAAATCCTTTACTATTTCTTTAACCCCTATTGAAATTATACCTAAATCTATTGTGGAACAACCGGCATTACTGATGTATGTAAATTCTCCCTCTCATCTACCATTCAGTATAATTAGCCCATTATCATCACACAGTTCCAACAGTTTTCTTCCTTGCTTACTTACTTTCTTGTCTTTTGATTTCCTATTCTTTACTAATTTTCCTTCTCGGTTATTATCCTCCCAGTATGAACTCTGTCTTTCTCCTATCCTCGCATTTACATCCCCTACTAACAGGTATTGTAGTTTATCCTTACTAAAAATTAAATTTTGTTAATCTTAGCCTTATAATATTCTTTTTCTGTTTCAGAATGCGAAAATAGTGATTACTCTTGGGTTTGAAAATGTCAAGTATAACATAGTAGCAGCCCATGTCGAAGGGGAATGCAGCACAGAAATTTATGAAAAAGCAGTTCTGATTTGTAAATCAGCTGTTCAAAATATTTTCGACTATTATAAAGGCATTGTAAAGAAATATGCCAGCACATTGTGATTAATATTTATAATTAAGTGTTATGATGTAAATAGTTTTGTTAATAAATAATTTCAATTAATGAGGTTATTTTTCTGTTAATTAATTCATTGGCAACTGTCTTAACTTGTAATTTGATAATGGTTTGAACAAATCTGATAAAAGGAGAGTTGATAAAAAAAAACAGGTAAACTAAAAAAGGCAATTTTGAATTATAACATAAAAATGTGTAAAAGTACAGCTGTTTTATATTGTAATGGAGAACCTTAATAATGAAATATTAAGTTAGTAAATAAAATAACCAATGAAAAAAGAGAAAAGCTAAAATAAATATAATAGAAGGGTGAGAATGACCATGAAACCTATAAAGATAATAAAATTGGAAAAATAAAATGCCAGTTAAAACTATTTAGATAATCAGAAATGTTCAACTTTTCTAGGGTCCACATAAAATTTTAACAAGTCACAACTGATCATTTCTAAATAACTTCCTTCTCCTTGTCTAAATAACCTCCCTCTACAATCTTCAAACAAACAGAACAGTCCTTACTATCTCAAGACCCTTCATTGTAGTGTAACAGGAAACAAATATGGGATGGGAAAACCCAAATTCTGGTTTTTACCAAGCCTTTTTGCTTTGATGTTTGGTGTAAGCAGGAGAAAACCCAATCAGAGTAGTCAAAACCTTTTGAATGGCACATCCAATGTCTGGAATAACAATTCTATTAATAAGAAGAAATGAGATCCATTTAAGATAGCTCATAATAAAGGATGATCAAGTTTTTCAAGAATGTTTTTTTTTCTTTTATAGGAATCATTCATATCTAAATGGATCATGCAATAGATTATATATCAATAGATAGAGTGATTCACCAGGAAGGTTTAGGTATATAATTTGTCGAGGTTTTGTGTAAATGGATTGGAATATTGACGGGTTTCACCGAAGACGCTGCTTGCCTAATCACGTGCAATTATCTAGCATGCGAGATAATAAATTTGTATATAAAGAAACATTAGGTTTTGTCTTCATTTTTATAATTTCTATGTAATAAAGTACATTAGATGAGATGGGAAGATAGAAAATCCCAAAGAAGCCTAACCAATGATATTCATGGGGCCCTTAGTGACCGGTACATGATAAAAAAAAATACATTACACAGAAAAATGATGTAGGCATAATATGCCTTATTACCCGAGCAAAGCTGGGGTGGGTCGCTAGTATTATATATATATATATATATATATATATATGTATGTAAAAAAAATTTATATATATATGTATAGGATAGAAATAGTTGGGGGTTCAGTAAAAAAAAACACAGCAAATAAGTTGAAACCTATTATATTATATATGTGCCGACGTTTCGACCTACTGTGTAGGTCATCTTCAGGGCTATGAGAAAACAGACAAAAACAGAATAGACTGTAAAAATACATAAGATAAAGATACAGAAAACATAACATAATATAGAGATACAGGAAAATTGTGCAAAAAAAGTGAAGGATATATGAATAAATATGATTACATAATAGATGTATACAAGGTGATAATGCAAAACAAAATACAAAGAGAGAAATCAAGTTAAACAGAACAAATAAAATGAAAAAGATATAAATATAGTGAGTATGGAAAACTTAGTTTAATAAAGAAAGAATTGTATTGTAGATAAAAAAAAATTGTATGAAAATAGACTCCTGGGGAGTTACATAAGTAAAATGAAAGAAAATGAATTAAAAATTATGATACCTGAGAATAAATAGAGAAGAATATTGTAGAAAGTAAAGAATAGGAATCTCATGTATGACAGGCCGAGAAGTAAAATAAAAATATAAGCATCAGATGTTACATAAAGGTATACAATAGGAATGAAGTTATATTATATAAAATAAGATGTAAGTATAAAAGAAACTATAGATGAGAGATATAAAATATCAGAGAATGGAGATATATTATAAATAATTATCATGTTCTATGAACATGAACTCTTTGATTAAAACTATGATGGATGCTAAAGTACATAAAGTACCTATATATATATATATATATATGTGTGTGTGTGAGAGATAGATAAAATGTGATTTTATTCTTTATTTATTAAGGAATTAAATTACACGTCCTTTCAACTAGAAATTAAACACTTTTAACAAAATGAATTTAACTAAACTTCAGAACATGTGCCTTATCAAAAGTCTAACACATTGAAGGTTGGAACAGTGATGTTATTACATAGAGCAAACTTACACATAGAATAAAGAAGTACTACTAAATAATTATTTCTTAAACAGTTCTCATAACCTGCTTTATTGTAAAATGAAACTATACGAATATTAAGATGAAATCTGTACAGACAATTTTTATAAATGTCTTTCACTTTGAAAAGGGGGAAGAAGAGTATGAAATGTATCACATTAAAATGTATTTGTTTTAGTTATTAAATAAAATAACAAATAGCTAAAACGAAATTTAGGTGTCCAATATCTAACCATATTATCGACAAGATATATTATAGATTATTAATTACAAAAACATTATCACAGATTTGTATCTTAAATAATACCCTTTTTCAACAGGGAAATCTTGTTTTCTTACTGGTTTAGTAGTAATTTTATCATTTCAAATATCTTATATTTTCATTACTAATAATTGAAAACATAACAAAATCAAATGAGCATCACTTATTTGAACTGTACTTATGATCTTAACTTTGAAATCTTCATCATAGAGAAAATGTCTTCATTCACAAATTAATTTTTAAAAAAAACAATCAAGACGGAACAAATGAAATTCTTTGGTTTTGGATGATGTCTTCCAGAGGCGAATCCATCATTTTATCTTCATCCATTGAACAAATAACACAGTCTATATTTGGAGGTTCGTAAGCAGTGAATGACTTTTCAATTATCCTGAAATAGCGTTGAGAGTATTATTATTAATTAGTAATTATGACAAATATATACATATATTGGAGTGCTATCGATGGGTAGTTTCTCCACAAGTGTTTTCATGTCATATTCTACATTTTTGCATATTTACTTGATATAATACCATTATACTTGTAAATATCATTGAATTAAAAAAAAAAAAAAAAAAAAAAAAAAAAATATACATATACACTTTGATAGCATCTTTGAAATGCTAGTTGAAACGTTTATTTCTAGATGAAATGATAACACATGAGGACTGAAAAACAAATTTCCCGTAATTACATTATTTTTTCCATACTAAAGCTCACGATAATTGGTATTTTTGGTTAATATTAAAAAGGAAACAACTGTACAGTTAAAACTAGTAACATAACACAAAGCGAGAACCTGCTTGCAGAACTGATAAAGTTTTTAATATTTAGTTAAGTTCTCCTGCTCTGAATCAAATAGCCAACATCCATGAAAGTGTTTACATAAATAATGGTTAGTAAATCAAAAACAAAAGAAAAAGAGGTGTAAGAGGATTATCCAAATCCCTCAACTGACTATCACCCAATAATAACAAGGCTTAGCGAACCCAAGGGGCGACCTGTGGTCTAGTGGTTACCATAACAAACTACTAAGCCAAGATCGCGGATTTGTAGCCCCGGACAGGTGCCCTAGGATTTTTTATATTTTTTTAAAAGGGAGTAAAAAATGCTTAGTTATGCCGTCCTTCGGAAGGGACATTAAACGTGGCTACTGAGCCTATATGATGTCAGTTACTCCTTAAAAATGACTATCCTAACTAAACTTGGATAGGCAAAGTTTAGAGCTCCCAATGTACCATCGTCCGATTAGCCATAACATCATAAAATGATGTTAAATGAACAAAAATAACCCGATACCACAAGTCTTTGCTTACAAACTTGCATGCACAGATCACTACCCAAACTCATAAACCACCATTTCTCTTAATGCAATGCTCCTACCTACACCTCAGATACTTCCCATTTATTTGTTACTAAGCCCAAGTTTACAAGCCCATCGTAATCTGCGTGAAGCTACAACTTCAATAATATTAACTGGGTGTGATTATCACCCAAATAAACAATAATTCTTAAAAAGATTTAATTCAGCTTATATATATATTTGATACTCACTGCTTTTTAGTAACTTCATAGGCCCTGTCATGACAAAGCTCAAATCCAAGTGTGTAACCTTCATCAAATCCACTTTGGTAATTCTTATCTCTTCCTAGTTCAAAACCTTTCCTGAATCCATCCTATAATAATGATAAAATAAAATATTGATATATAATAAATAATCAATAATCAAACATATTTCATATAAATAATGGAAAATACTTTTTCTACAGCTTCCATAGTTTTGACCCATGTTTTTCGGCTTAAAGTGATCTCTTCCGAATCACTCATAATTCCTAGTTAATTAAGTTTAAAAGATATTTAACTGAAATCACTGAACACCACAAATACACGATAAACAATTCAAATAACTGTTTACCAAGTGGAAAGTAACTGTGGGACCCAAATAACGTGTATTTATAAAATAACGTGCTATTGGAATTTAACAGTCACTGTGGTAACGAGTTACCGAAAAGAGCAGTTATTGGAACAACTCCTTCACTTGTTCATTCTCCACTTGACAGATTGAAATTCAATTATGATGGAACGCATTCAATAACAAGTGGAAAGCACGTTATCGTCAGTAATCCTTTAGTCGTTCTTGGATGACAATCTTGTGGAAGTTAAATTAAAACATCGTTATCGTGATTGAAATCTCTTAGTCCACTGAACACTTTTAGTTTAAATTGTGAGAAAATAGTGATGTTAAGAAATTTAGAAAAAAAATGTTTATTGTGTTAATAATTACTGGCATCAGTTCCGCAGGTTGTCGCTTGGAGTTAAGTCACAAGTTTTAGCTTATTCTTTTCCTTTTATAATATTCTCGAAAATAAATCCATAAATACATGAGCTTTAATATGGAAAAGAAGATGTAATTATGGGAAATGTGTATATTTCGGTAATCGTTTCATTAAGAAATGAATGTTTCAACGGACATATATCACCTTCTTCTTTAAGAGCTTAGTAGGGGCGACTTGTGGTCTAGTGGTTAGCGTAACAACCTACTAAGCCCAAGATCGCGGGTTCGTAGTCCGGCAGGTGGCCCTAGGATATTTTAAAGGGAGTAAAATCCTTAGTTACGCAGTCCATCGGAAGAGACGTTAAAAGGGGGTCCCTGTACGATGTCAGGTTCTCGTTAAAAATCCCTATCCTAATTGAACTTGGATAGGCAAAATTTAGAGCTCCTAATTTAGCATCGTCCGATTAGCCATAGCAGCATAAAGTGACGTTAAATGAACAAACAAACAATTAAGAGATAGGTCATTTACTGAATATTGGCTATTATCCAGGGTAATTATTCCGCCGGTTATTTCTATGAATTGGGTCACAAATTTTAACTTTTCATTTGTTATCGTGAGCTTTAGTTATTGTGATCTTTAGTATGGAAAAGAGAATGTCATTTTGGGAAATGTGTATACTTCAGTAATCATTTCATCTAGAAATTAAGGTTTCAACAAATATATCTCATCTATACTACGAAATGTTAGTTGAAACTATTATTTCCTGATGAAATGAATACCGAAAAATACTCATTACCCATAATTACATTTTCTTGTCGATACTAAAGCTAATGATAACTTGTATTTTTGGAAAATATTAAAAGGGGAAGGAATGAAAAGTTTATACTCGTGAATCAACTGGAAGCAACAACCTACGGAACAGATACCCTATTCTGGCATATTCATTGCAATTTTGAACAGTTCTGAAAAGTGCATGAGCATTTTGGTTTGTTCGTTCTCTTATGTTATTCTCGTAGAACTTGTAACTCAACTCGAAGTGACGACCTGTGTAACTCATACTAACAATAATTAACACAACAAACAAAAGATATTCATACAAGTTCAAACATTTTTAAGACCTAATTCGATCTAATCCCTTATCGGATTTGGGCACTAGTTGCCAACGAAGTTGAGATATTTTATTTTTCATCAAAAATTTTTTGTACCTATTATTTAATGAAGAATATAGATTGTCTAGGTGATGGCTTTAAAATAGATGTTATGAAATAGGGTGGAGGTAAAAAATAATTATAATTTGTAAATTATTTATTAAAAAACAATATTGATTTTTGGAGTTAACTCCTTAAGAAACGATTATCATATTTAGCCCGGTTATGAAAATTTTATGAGGAGTAACATCAAGTTTTAAATAAAAGTGGCGCGTAACGCTCCCTTCTCGATAAGATTGTATTATTGGTTTTATATAATAGATAGAAGTTAAAAGTTAAATTCCGGGACTAATCGGGAAGAGATACGTGCGGTATCTACGGTAAACGGTGTATTCTATTGCTTTATTCTCGAAGTGTTGAAATGCGACAATTTTTTATATAGGAGCCTTTTTAAAGTCACCTATCCAAACAAACACAATTACTACTCTTATTTAGATTCCGGCTTAGCCTGTTGGGGTCCATTCTAGTGATGTGCCGGATCCTTAACGAAGTATATCCTCGGATACGGATCCGGATACGGATATTTGGTGCCAAGATCCGCGGATACTTAACTTTTTTACTCAATCGATGTCCGTGCGCGTGACCTTGATAGTTGTCACCACTTGACACTGCCTGACAGAAAGGAGAGTAGGTTAGGAACATGTTCCGAGTTTTCGACTTGCACTTGGTGGCATAGATAACGTTTGTGGTTGGTAGTGAGTTATAAAATTCTCAACAAAGAAGTTTTTCTTTAAACCTTGAAAGGATTGTCTGAGTCAAATGTTAAATGTC
This sequence comes from Troilus luridus, assembly GCA_964056705.1. NCBI lineage: Eukaryota > Metazoa > Arthropoda > Insecta > Hemiptera > Pentatomidae > Troilus > Troilus luridus. Next base: position 793,266 of record OZ057415.1, read on the forward strand.
AATAGTTTTTCATTGCTACCGAATAACCTTTATTCAGGGTTATTTTAAATTTACTGAAAACGACTTAGGTACGTGTTAGTAACACTATAAACAGCAACTTTTGTTCTGGAAAAACATCGAAAACGGAAAAAAAATTGCGTTTTTCCATACAAACCAAGATCAGCTGATCGGTCATTTGAATGGAGGACTGATTTTTTTTTTGGTTTCGACGTGGGCCAGAACAAAAGTTGCTGTTTATAGGGTCACTAACACGTACCTAAGAGTTTTGCAGTGAATATAAAACACCCATACATACAATTTCATTTATATATTGAAAATTAATAAGGTAAAAGATCCGCCAAAAAAGTCACGGATACGGATACGAATCTTCATTTTTCCTCGGATATCCGACACATCACTAGTCCATTCTATCACTTGGATACGACCTCAACAGACGACAGGGCAGCGTTTCTCTGATAAAAGTAGGAAATTGACTAGCTATCTAACAAGGGTGTGCAGTGTGTAGTGTGTTGTCCTGCTAGGACAGGAGATTTGTGCATTAGGAAGTGGACAGACATTGGTCATGCTGGGCTTAAATACACCTCTACCGATCTGAAGATGAGGCCCCCTTCAAAAAAGTAAAGACAGGGAAGAAATCGGTTGTCATTTTGGTACCTTGTAGAAAAGATGCGTATTCTACACCAGGGCGAACTGTCATAGTTTGGGTATGTTTTGGTTAGTACTGATCTGCTTAGATCTCTTTTCTTTCATCCTTTTAGTCACTATTTCTTCTAATTTTTTTCTATTGCGGCATTTTGGACGTGCGCAATTCGAGCATTTTGTTTGAGTTCACCTAGTCGCGGACATTCAGAAATTTTATATGACCCGCTGCATCTTACACATTTTACAGTGTGGTTGCAGTAGTTTTTTGTGTGCCCAAATTGCTGACATTTATAGCACTGGAGCGGTAGGATATCCTTTCTTGGGATGTATTTCACAACCGTGAGTTCAGTTGACAGTTTTAGTGTTGTAAGAAGTCACCACGCCCACTATTTGCTCTGAAGGTGGCCCTTAACGTAAGGCACAATTAATAAAAAATATATATTTATAATTTTAATTAAAATTGTTCAAATTAATTTAAAATAATTTACAAATTAAAAGAAAATAATACACGATGATAAGTATCAGTAGAGAGCGATTAATTGCTAAGAACACATTTAAAATTCATTAGAAACGGAAAGGGGTAAACTCCAGTCGCGTGTCGGATCTGACACACATACCTTTTTTATTTCATCAAAAATAGTTTGTACCTATTATTTAATGAAGAATATAGATTGTCTAGGTGATGGCTATGAAATAGGGTGGAGGTAAAAAAGTAATTATAATTTGTATATTATTTGTTAAAAAACAATATTGATTTTTTTATCTCTGATTGAAGAAACGGACCCCTCTGAGTCGGTTTCTTCTCCATATTAATACAGTAAAATAAAATTATTCAAAATTTTAAAATAGTATAAAACATTACATGTCTTCTTCAGGGTTGTGTTGAAACTATTATATGAGTATTAACAAGTAAACAAACAAACAATACAAATTATTAAATAAATAAAATTTAAATTTCTTTATGGCCAAAAATTAAATTAAAAGTCACAATAGGCTTTAAAATCTCTTACAGATTCTTTTCTTTATTCCTTGTCTTTGAGGTAGATCATTTATTTTTTATTTTTAAAAGGTAGTAAGTTCTAACGTGTTCTTGGGTGAACGATTAGAGACAAATAAGCTAGAAGTGGTGAGACAACTAATAACTAACAAGTTACTTTAGTAACTTGTTATTGGAACACGCTATTATATTATCATATAGTTATCGAGATTTCACTGTTTATCTCAGCACTCAACAAGTGGAAGGTTACTTACAGGTTCAATTTCAAATGTCAAAAGTTCGATATTAGCTATCGATTCATAAAATTGAATATAATATGATATTCATAATTTCATATTTTTTAACTGCTTGATAAGATGCTGTACAGAAAATAGAAAAAATACTGGTTTAAAAATTTTTTCGTTTTTTGTAGCATAGCTGTAAACATCTTTCCCATTATTAAATTTCTACATAGATTATAACTGTTTTATAAATCGATTTAAATATTGGAAGGTTCTGTTAGTTAATACTAACCTGATTTACTTGTTAGTGGAATTGAGTGCATTTCCTCTTATTTTACAGCATTGTTTTTTACTCTCGTATCAAATAAAAAATATCGCCTTATCGAACTGAATATGAACAATTGATCACTTTTATTACACAGAATCAAAAATGGATGGTTTGATGTCAGCATTTGACTGCAAGCAGTATTCTTCCAGATTAGAAACTAAACCGCTTCCAAGATTAACAAGATATCTAAGATCTTTTACGCGGCTAGAACCAAGAAAGGATCTTATTGACAATACTTCTGTCAAGCCTTTGGAAAGACACAAGTAAATTATCATTTATAGATACCTTAATATTTCTGTTTACAAATGTTTGTTTAGTCTGGTGAATTGAAAATTAATATGAATTTTAATGTACTGTTAGTAGAATGAAAGATTAATTGGCCAGTCCTAAAGAGAAACCTTATGTCATCTCTTAGGTTTTCTTCCTTTAGAGATTCCTTTGTTCATTTTTCCATATTCATTTCATATATTTACAGAAAAGTATCATTTGATGCTCTTAACATTCATGACTTTTCCACAAATCATTCAACTTGTATGCTCATTGTTTTTTACAGATATAAATTGAAATAAAAAAAAAAAAAAATATATATACATTTATGAGGGTGCAGTCAAATAAAACACTAAATAAGTGGGTACTTATTTAATTATGTGCCGACGTTTCGACCCACTCTGTGGGTCATCTTCAGGGCTATTGGAAGCTGAAGGTAGACTCGAAGTCACTTATGTCATCTCTTAGGTTTTCTTCCTTTAGAGATTCCTTTGTTCATTTTTCCATATTCATTTCATATATTTACAGGAAAGTATCATTTGATGTTCTTAACATTCACGACTTTTCCATAAATAGTACAACATGTATGCTCATTGTTTTTTACAGATATAAATTGAAATAAAAAAAAAATATATATATATACATTTATGGGGGTGCAGTCAAATAAAACACTAAATAAGTACCCACTTATTTAGTGTTTTATTTGACTGCACCCCCAACTATTTTCTTCCTTACTCTATTTTCCAGTCAACCATCCCCTCGCTTCTCATTTATATATACATTTATACATCTTTAGTTGGCTCATATGCAGAATATTTCCTCACTCTTAAACTAAATTTAATACTTATATTTTATCTTGTGCTTGTGTTGTTAGTTGTAAATTTTAAACAGTACAGCTAGCACCTATAGTTTAGTTCTGAAGTTTTTAAAAAAATCCTGTTTGTTTAATTTGTTTCTATTTGTTATTTTTATAACGTATATGTTCGTTTAATTATGGAATATTAGGAGATATTCATGTGAATTGTATAATTTTTACTCATTTTACCTAAGAGGCAGATAGTTAAATGAAAACTGGCTTGGTTGTTCTATTGACAGAAAATTAGTGGGCTTTATCATAGTGGGAAGCGATGTTCACCAGAGCTTGAGTGAAATTAGGCATGTAAATAGAATTTTACTTTTGGGAGTATTAATAATTTTTGGTTTTGTTATGATTAAAATAAAAATTTGATTATTTATGTATATAGTTACTCGTATATAACTGCCTCTCATAAAGTTTTAAGTAATATTTTAATCATAATTTCATGTAAATATTACATGAAAAACTGGAAAATGCATATACCCATTTTCCCCATATTATGATATATGGGATGATATGCATAATATGCATATGCTCATATTACCCACCGGTTGCTTTTTCCCAGACATACATATGTCTATTGCTTATATTGGCAGTTGAAAAATCTGGTACCTTTTCCCCTTCCTAATTTCTATACCATTCACGCTCTGTTTAGGACTTATTTAGTTACCTATTTTCTATAACGAAAGTAGATAGTTAAAAAAAATTATTTTGCTTTATATCCGATCACTGATATTTGTCCTTTTGAAAACAATTTTTCAGTAAATTTTCATGGGCTGATCTAAAGAAGATAATTGAAGGTCATTCATGTATGTCATCGCAAGGGACTAAGAACCTTTCTCAATTACAAGAACTGGCAAAAGCAATCAGTGGTATGTAAAAATTTTATTAATTTGAAAAATTGTTAAAAACAAATAAACCAATTCGTTTTAAGTCTTGAATTTAATAAAGTAATTTAGTGTAAATCATAATATAATAGAATCTCTAAATAACGAAATTTAAAGTTCTAAAGATAGAAATTTTGTTTATGTTGTTAGGCCTACTTTTATGAATTCTATTTCTAGTCTTTTATGAATGCATGTTGTATTGTTTACAAGATGAATAAAACAAAAAAAAATGTTTGGTTTATAAGTGGGATGTATAATAATCCACTAATACATTAACCCGAGAGAACTAATTCTTGCATTTGTGATATTTACTTTTTATCATTAGCATTTTATTACTTTTATATTTATTAAAAACTTTAGGTATTAAGTACAATTTAATTTTAATTATCAAATAATGTAATAAATTTTTCTACAATTATATTTTATCTATTTATTTCCCACAGATGGGGAGCAAAAAATAGTTGATGAAACTGCAGTATTTCTTTTTCGCCTTTTTATGGATAAGAAAAAAGCTCTTAATAAACATTGCACTCTGATAAAACAATTATATGGCAATGTTAGCTTTACAACTGTCAACCAGATTTGTTCGGTAAATATTTATTTCTGATTTTTTTTTTTGTAAATTTTCTATTTATTGATGGAAATAAACTTCTGTTTCATAAGTACTTCTTATGAATCTGGCTGATTTTTTAATTTATTTGCATATTTTACATATATTTTTCCATTATACCTATCGGAAACAAGTTGAAATGGTTGTAAAATATACAGTAGTTCAAACATATAGATTTACAACTATCCACAAGTTTTGCTACCTTGATTCTACTCCCCTGTAAAACTTATGAAAGATAAATTCTGACAAGATTTATTAAATTATTATACCTATACTTTATTTAGAAGAATGGTATCTAAATATTTTTACTTCTATTTATATTTCTTCAGAACTGAGCAAGTTTCTGACCATGAAAAGAAGCACAAGCAAGATATAAACTGGCGTAGCTTTGACACTAGCCAATCGGTACGAAAGATATTTGTCTTTTTGATATCAGTTTCACAGGTTGTCCCTTCGAGTCATGTCACTACAAGTTCTAACTTTTCATTTGTTACCTTTTTAATATTCTTCAAAAATACAAACTATCGTGAGCTTTAGTAAGGAAAAAAAATAATGTAATTATGGTCAATGTGTATTATATTTTGGCTATAATTTCATCAGGAAATGAACTTTCAGCAAGCATATATCATCTATACTTCAAAATGTTAATTGAAACGATTATTTCTTGATGAATCTTTACCAAAATTTAAAAATTTACCATAATTAAATTCTTTTTTCTATACTAAAGCTCATGGTAAATTGTATTTTTGGATAATATTAAAAAGGAAAGTAATGAAAAGCTAGAACTTGTTGTGACTTAACTCGAAGGTACAACCTGTGGAACTAACACCGTTTTTAATATTTGTTTACCTTAAGTTGGAGCGGAGTAGCTCAGTGGCAGAGCACTGAGTAGCCATGGCGGAAATCCTGGTACAAATCCCGCTGCAGGCAGTTCTTTTTATTTAGTCTGTATGTGGCGGGAGATGGATCATATAGGATCTAGGACCCTCCTGGCGCTCACCCAGCCTACATAAAATATTATAAAAATAGGGTACCCAAAATAAGGGGGAAAAACCTGGCGGTTGAGCGTGACCTAGGACAAGTCACCTCCTTGCAGAACCGTTGTCCATGAAACAGTAAAACCATGTACTGAACCCCAGACTCGTCAATGGTTCGTAGTGGTTACAGGTTTTTACCTTAAGTTCTCGAGCTCTGAATCAAATAGCCAGCTTGCATGAAAATGTTTATAGACTTAATCACCAGTAAATCAGGAACAAAAAATTAGAGATGTTACTGAAATATTGTTGTGTCGCTGGGTTAGATATCCATAATATTAAAAGCATAATGTGGTACAATATCGGTTTATTGTAAATTATAGAATAGATTTTATGTACACTTGATCACAACTCGTACTTGACTGACGTGACATCGACTGACTCATCTCATGCGTGCGCAACTGTTGGGGATATAACAATTATCCAAAACTCAATTGATTATCAGCCAAATAGAAAAAAATATAATTTATTTTATTTTTTATAATGATTATAATTATTAAATATTTTTATTTTGAAGAGAAGAGATTTGTTCAGGACCGGGATCCGAACCCGGGTCTCCCATGCATCCGTCATGGTACTCTGCCACTTGATCTATCCTGGCACGTACCTCGGTCAGACAAATCCTTTCTCTTCACCGATCCCATATCCCCGTGTTATCGCAATAGCGATGTATAAAAGGGGAAGAATGTTCATTTAACATTACTTTAATTAGGATCTTGTTGACTTACATCATTATATTATTTATAATTTATTTTATTTTTTTTATAATTATTATAATTTTTAAATATTTTTATTTTGAAGAGAAAAAAATTGTTCAGGACTGGGATCTGGAGTAATCTTTTCTCTTCAAAATAAAAATATAGTTCTGATAGTGAATAAATTCAGCTTATACTTCTATGTTACTCACATCTTTTTACTAGATTCATAGGCCCTCTCATGACAAAGTTCAAATTCGAATTTTGTAACGATGTACATAACAACTGTTACTGACTGTATGTAGATTAAACAGCTGACTTTGGCTTACGGAGGTTTAGGTTTAGGTTTAGGTTTAGGTTTAGGTTATATTTGTGATTTGTTGAAAGAAACAAAACAAAACAGAATCTATAAAAGAGTGGGGGATTCTGTCTGGTGGAGAGTGGACTTTACTCCTCTGTAGTACACTGGCTTCCATGTTCCATTTGGAGTGATAGTCAATTGTAATTTATTTTTCTGATTTACGATTGGGAACAGCATATGCTGCACAGAACTGTCCAGTTTTAACTTATATTTGTTTCAATTCTAATTTCAATTTTTTTTTTCAGGTAGTAAATCAAGTTGTAGATGAACTTACTGATGAGTGCATTGATAAAATTAAAAGAGGATTCGAAAACAAAAGTGATGATGAGCGGCAGAATGAGAAGTCGTTATGGGGAGGGCATATTATATTTAATCCGCCTACGAAATGGATCCCCTCCGATACGAGTTTTCTCACCGATCTTAATCAACAAAAAAATATAATAGAAAACTTTTCGATGGTGTATAATAAACCTGTCGAAAAAGAGGTTACAGAAGAAAAAGAATTAGTATGTTTATTTCTTATGGAAACTAGTTTAAAAAATATGATAAGTTATAAATAGTTGATTAACTCAGTACTTTTCCTTTTTTTAAACCTTTATTTTAGTACACGAAGAATTGGATAATTAAGGAAGTGCAGAAGTGTTTTCCGAGTGGGAATCCTATTGGGGTTTCTAACGAAGAGTTCTGCGATTCCATCATCGAGATGCTTAACTGTTCTAAATCTACTGATGAGCTGCAAAATGATGTATGGTTTATTTTATATTGTTATTCCAATTTATATGGTTTTGTTAAAAAATTTTGAGCTTCTTTATTTATGAGTTTCTTTAGCGATCGTGACTATTAATTTTTTATGTATGTATGCATTATTACATTTTGTATTCTTTAAGTACAAATTTAATAATGCGTGATCCAATTCGTGCAGATTTTAAATTTTAATTTGGTTCAGTAAAGACGTTTCGACAGTTGATGTCATTTTCAATCATTCCAATAAGTATCCTACATCAATTAACATCATATACAACTTAAAAAGTTATAAGTAAAAATCTGTTAAAAACAAACATTTACAATAACAATAATGCCCAAGGAGGATCTTCAGCATTCTCGACGTAACTCGACGCTCTACCCACGGAGCAATGAGGGAAAAACCTGACGGTTGAGCTTGATCTCGGACAAATCATCTTCCTGCACAAGTGTTTTAGAAACTAGAACCCAAATCCATTAATGAGATTTTATTATTTTATTTTTTTAAATAATGCATAATATACGACAATTGTTCCCATGACAATGTTATGAATTGTTGACTATTTTTTATTAATTATGAAATTAATCCCCTTTATGTGTTTGCCTTTCGGTTTGGCAAGAGACTTTCATATTTTGGCTAACATTTGAATGTAACTTAAATCTGCTTTATTGATTATAAATTATTATTATTTATTGATCATTTATATCTATTTCAGCTTTTCGATTTCTTGGGCTATGATAACTTTGAGTTAACCTTGATGCTCTTAGAACACAGAAAAGATATCGTTATGATAAGTAAGCTGGAAAATGAGAAGAAGATGTTGCTGAAGCCTTTGGGTAAGGATTAATATTCTTTTTATATATGTATATATTTATGGTTTCTTCTTCTTCCACTAAACTTGTGTGCCGCTAAACGTGGAATTGCCTTCTCAGGTCACCTAGCGTCTTCCTTCTCATTCTCCAGACATGCGCAAACCATTTCAATTGCCGCTCTTCCAGGAAGTCCTGGACTGATCTTACTCCTAAATCCTGGGGAATCCTGTCATTTCTTATACAGTCCCTCCTGGTCCTGCCAACTTTACTTAGGAGGAATCTCATTACATGCGCTGCCATTCCTGTTTGCATGTTTATCGAGGCTTGTCGAACTTTCAGATCTATACAAAAGCACTGGAAGGAAAACCGATTTAAATTTTGGCATCTCTGCTTACTTCATGTTTTCCGATGATAGTTTTGGATATTGGTAGTACAGTCCGTTGGCCTTCATCACCTGATTTAGAACCTCCTGGTCTAGATTTATGGTTTCATAACATTTATTTCAATTTCACTCTTAAAATAAAAACGACGCGAAAGCTTGGTTTTTAGCACCAACATTGCACGGTCCATCCCGGAAGTAGAATATAAGAAGAATATATTGACCGAGGAAGCCTACGTGAACATAACAGATTAGTAATTTGTTCACTACTAAGTGAGACAAGCTTGTTTTTTATCATGTTCCCTGAACAATGAAAACCTTATACTAATTAGTGCTGAAAGTTTTGGGTTCAATTCCTGCTATGGCAAGTTAATTATTTTATACATTAAAAGCCACAGATGCACCATATGGTATCTATACGTTAACAGCCAGGGATGGACCCTGTGGTATCTACATGTTAACAGGCAGGGATGCACCCTATGGTATCTACAGAACCCCCTGGTGCTCACTCAGCCTTTCTAAAGTGGGTACTCCAACTATGGCAAAAACAAATGAGGATAAACCTGGAGGTTGAGCCTGATCCCAGACAAATTATCTCCCTGCAAAGACGTTGGCCTAAAAACAGTACAGTTTCTACCATGTACTGGGTCCAAAACCCTTCATGGGTTGTAGTAACAATATTTTTTTTATCCTAATAATGTTCCTAAATGATTTATATGCATTCATAATTTGTTTACATATAACAAATTAAGAGGAGTTGTTTTTTATTACTTGCTTATTAGGAACTTAATAAAAGAGTCTGGCATTTGTTAAATATAATATGTTATTACTTTATGAACATAGCTGAAAATGATGGCGTTAATCTAATGATAATATTTCAATCTCAGGTAGTTTATTTTGACAAAACGGTCTTTAAGATTCCTAATTTTATACAGTTATTATGGATTTGTAAGGAATATGAATTCAAATTGGTTCAAAATTCTCCATTATCTAATACTTTTAATGATTAATTAAATTTTGAAAATAATGTTACTGGTAAATGTTCACGGATGGATTGAGGAGTAGGTGGAAGGATTCCATTATTACTGATCTAACAGAACTTGTTTGGGTTTTGGTAGTAGTGCGTGGATGGAAGTTTGTTACGAGAGATTGGTGGTATTGATATCAAACGTTTGCGTTCACTAAAAATTATTATTATTATTAGAATAGAATAGAAAAATAATTTTATTCTGGGACCAGGCCCCTTAAGAATAACAGAAATGCAAAAAATCAAATAAATATTTATCTGGCGAAAGGACTACATTATTAGAATAAACCAATATTTACATAGTATCTTGAAAGTAAATAACTAACAGGTTTGTTTTGGTAGAGAATTAGAAAATTTATTACAACAATAAAATAAGAAAAACAGACAAATTTACAATACAAAGAAATAGGCTTATGGAAAACTATTATTATTATTTGTGAATAATTGTATTGTATATATTTTTTTATTTCAGGCAATATTAATGAAAGGAAACGTGAAGCATATTTAACTCAAGTTACCGTCAAATCTCAGGAAGAAAAGATGATTGAAAAACTGAGCAGAAAAGAAGAAAAAAAACTTTCGAAACATGCAGTGATGAAAGAAAGTCCGCAAGAAGAAGACAAGTTTGACCCCTTAGAACTGAGGAACAAGAGGTATTTGTAATTTACTATGCTTATTAGATTATTTACTACTCTTTTTTATTATAATTATGTTGAATTAAAAAATAGTTATAAGGAATCATAGTGTGTAAGAACGGTGTTTTACCAATCTGCGGTGGATTAATTATTTATTTTGTTATCAGTTGTGGGACTTTAAGATCCTACTGCGGTTCATCCATTCTTTATGAGTAACCCTTAATTAAGGGAAAAACTTTGGGGTTGAGTCTTTTATCAACTACATCACCTAGTTTTATATTTCAAAAATAATATTTTGTTCAATCATTATTGTAAATTTTAATTATACTGTAGGTGCCTTCGACAAAACACCCTTTAGTACCATAAGTGGAGCCTTGAGGGGCAAGGATATTGAACCAGTTGTGTGTAGGTGGATTAATTCCATGCTGGAGCAAAGATCTCTCATCTCGGAACTGGGCGGCACCAAACTGTGGATAAAGCCCAATGGAGGCTGCCCGCAGGGAGGTGTCCTATCACCCCTGCTCTGGTGCTTGGTGGCAGATTCTCTTCTGTCAACAATCAATGGAGCGGGTTTCTATGCACAGGGATATGCGGATGATGTGGCTATACTCGTTAGCGGCAAACATCACTGTGTAATCTCTGATTTGCTTAAGACAGTAACGAACATACTGTCGCGGTGGTGCTTGGCTAGGGGTGTGGGCATCAACCCGAGTAAGATAAACGTTCTGGCTTTTACAAGAAAGCGGAGGGTGGTCATAAGACTACCAACGCTCAATGGAATTCAGTTACAGTGGAATACCGCAGTTAAGTACTTGGGACTGACACTGGACGATAAACTGAACTCGAAACAACACGTGGTTAACACGACTAATAAAGCCATCAGATGCCTGTGGGCCTGTAAAAGGGCCATGGGGAGGTCTTGGGGCTTGAGACCGGGAATGGTCTGTTGGCTGTATGGGACGGCCATCAGACCCATTGTCACTTATGCAGCCCTTGTGTGGTGGCAAGGCGCAGGAAAAAGTGGAACCAGGCTTAAGCTGGAGAAGCTACAGAGATTGGCCTGTCTAATGTTGACGGGTGCTATGAGGACGACTCCTACTGCTACAATGGAGATGGTGCTGGGGCTCAGGCCATTGACATTGGAACTTGAGTACCAGGCCATGGTCTCTACGTACAGGCTATCAAAACAGAACATAATCTCCTTGGATATGGGTTGTGAGAACTCGAGGGAACTGTTCTCTAAAATTGAGGCAGACTGCATTTTGGCAATGCGATCTGATCTTCAGATTCGGGGCTTAATGTCACCAAGCTACAGTGTTAAAATCGACACAACGAAAAGGCACAGGCCCTGCAACGGCATCAATTGTTATACTGATGGGTCCCTTATGGCTTCTGGTGCGGGTGCAGGGTTCTGGAGGATGGACAAACCTGGGGAAGGAATTTGGATCTCCCTTGGAAGGCATTCCTCAGTATTTCAATCTGAAGTACTTGCCATTAATCACTGTGCACAGACACTGCTGGATGAGCGAATGTCGCTTAGAAGGATTACCTTCTTTAGTGACAGTCAGGCTACCATAGAGGCACTTGGTGGACACTGCACTAATTCACGGATTGTGTGGGACTGCTATGTGGGTCTTAACAAATTGACTGAGAACAACAGGGTTAGCATTGAGTGGGTTCCTGGTCACCATGGCATCCCTCGCAATGAAGAAGCTGATAGACTGGCCAGGCTGGGTTCGGACAAAATTTCGTGCACCCCAGAACCAGTATGTGGTATTAGCCTCAGCTATGCTAAGCGTAGAATAAAATAAATCTACCTTAGAAAGATGAATCAACTTTGGTGCATGAAAAGTGGATTAAAACACTCTAAATTATTCATAGAAGGCTTCAATGAGAAGATGACCAAAGTCCTCCTGGAGCTGGATAGAGCGGATTTGAAAACAATTATAGCGGCAATTACGGGCCACTGCAGTCTCAATGCACATATGTTTAGGTTGGGACTGGTGGAGGATCCCACGTGTCGCTTTTGTCATACAGCGGACGAAACACCCTATCATATTATCTGCCAATGTGATGGGCTAGCCAGCTTAAGGTTTGCAACCTTTGGCATGGACAGTGTCACTAACCCCAGGCAGCACGACTTAATCAATCCGTTAAGCTTACTTAAATTTGCGGGTTCGGCTAAATTAAGATTATAATAATCGCGTCAATCAATGGGGTGCACAATAGATCAATTAATGGTCGCAGTGCAAAGTTCTTTATGCCCACTTAAAAAAAAAAAAATTATACTGTAAGTTGATCAAAAGTTATTATCTTAGCATAGCATAAAAGTTAGTGAATAGAAAGTTACTTTTCTATTGTATTCTATTCAATTCTAAAAACACTGTAGTTCATTTCTAAATTATTATAAGCTCTTTCTCCCGGAAACAATAAATATGTAAAATTTATATTAAAAAAAAAAAAAAAGGGTATACAAAACATATTAAAATGATTTTAATAATTCTTCATACGTTTCGACATTTCGTCATTAACTTTGTATAGTTATGTGCATTATAGGTTGATGCATAAAACCATAAATTTTAGTAATTGTTAACGACTAAATGTCGAAACGTATGAAGAATTATTAAAAGATGAAGAATAACTGGATAATGTTTTTTTTTTTCTTGCTTTATTATATTTAAAGTATTTAGTCCAGTGAAATATATCAAATTGAAATAAAATGATTTTTATATGCATTTCGACATCAATTATATATATATTTTTAGTATAATTTGGTCAAATACAAAAAGGGTTTTATTTAAAAAAGAGAAAGACAAAACCTTTGGCAAAAAAAAAAAAATAAATGTCATGATAAGATTGCAAAAGTGTAACTTCTCTCTTATTTTGATTCAAAATGATAAAATAGACATGAATATTTCATATTTATAGTTTACAAAAAATAGTTAAGTGCATTTAATTATATTGTTTTGACACTTTCTTTATTTTATAAATGAATTAATATTTTATTGATTTATTGATTACTTCCAGGATAGCTGCTCTAAGTAATCAGAATACTTGGGCTACGCAAGAGAAAAAAAAACCTCCGGAACCAAAAGATGTCTACCCTCATGTTTATGATTCGATGAAAACAGCCCAGTCACAGACAGGTATCGATATTCTTATATTTATTTTAATATAAGCATGTTATATTATAATATCTAAGGTATACGAGGGCGGGTCAATAAGTCCATGACTTTTTGAATGGAACATAGGTTTTTATATGAAAATTTATTTTATTTTTCAACATAGTCTCCTTTGAGTTCTGTACACTTAGGCCAACGTTTCTCCAATTTTTTTATCCCTTCCAAAAAATATGATTTGTCGAGGTCATCAAAATATGCATTTGTTTGTGAGATGACTTCGTCGTTGGAGTCAAATCTCTTTCCGCCGAGCCATTTCTTCAAGTTTGGGAACAAGTAATAGTCACTCGGGGCTAAATCTGGAGAATAGGGCGGATGAGGCAGCAATTTCTAGCCCAATTCGTGGATTTTTGCCATGGAAACTTGCAAATGCGGTCTTTTTTTTTTTTCAATTCCTCATTGAATCAACCCAATAAGTTGGGATAATATTCGCCATTGATTGTTTTCCCCTTTTGAAGGTTGTCAATGTGGATTATACCACGTGCATCCCAAAAAACGGTCGCCATGACTTTATTGGCTGACAAACCCACTTTTGCCTTCTTTGGTGCCGATTCACCTTGAGAAACCCACTGTTTTGACTGCTGTTTGGTCTCCAGTATGCTGTGGTGTATCCACATTTCATCCACGGTTATGAAAGGCGCAAAAACTCGTCCATATTGCAGTTGAACAACGCCGAACGTTCCTGTGAAATTGTCACATGGTTGCGTTTGTGGTCAATTGTGAGCAAACGTGGCACCCATCTTGCGGAAAGCTTTCTCATACCCAAGAGATCATTCAAAATGGAAACCACTGAGCCATGTGAGATGCCTATGGCTTCCACAATCTCTCTCACTTTCAATCTCCGATCGGCTAAAACCATATCGTGAATTTTTTCAATCGTTTCAGGTGTAGAGACCTCAACTGGGCGTCCAGAACGTTCGGCATCTTCCGTGCTTGTATGGCCATATCAAAATTCAGTAAACCACTTGTTTACCATGGAAATGGATGGTGTAGAGTCCCCATAATATTTATCAAGCTTAGCCTTGGTTTGAGTGATGGTTTTTTTCCGCAAACAATAATGTTTAATGAGCACACGAAATTCACTTATTTCCATTTTCTTCTCACAATGCACGGTAGTCTGCTATCAACGGCTGGCAAACACAAACTAAATGACGCAGCTTGTTCAAATTTAGACAGAAGTCAACTGACTGTCTACAGGCCTGTTGACAGGAGCAGTGTTGCCATTTCAATTAAGAGGCGAGAAATCCAAAAAGTCACGGACTTATTGACCCGCCCTCGTATTATTTAATATAAGAGGTTGCAAGTGTATCGATGTGCATGTGTTCGCCTGTTGACAACTAACCTCTTTTTTTTTTTGTTGATAATTATTTAAATAAAAGGGTACTTCTCTGTTAGAGGAGGGCCACACCTGATAACAGTAGAGGATATAACAATGTTGTAACCTTTTGGCGTTTGTTCTTGTTTGAGCATGTAGCGTGTTTACCGTCTTTTAGTATATTTTTTCTGTTTGCCGTTTCTTTTGTTTTTCATTCATTAAATTTATAATATAATTACTTAGTTTTTGCACATAAGTAATAGAATCGTTGAATATGTGAGGGAAGGTTTGCTAGTGTTTGTGTATGTTTTCTCTCAGCCATCTTTGTTGTTTTTCATTTATAAAATGTATAAAACATTTTGCACATAGAGTAATAAAATTGTTACCCGCGGGGGCAAAGGGCTGGGAGAGGATAGGGTATAATCGAGGACACATAAGGGAAAATGGATGAAGAAATAAACCCCAAAACATTTATCTAACAAAAATGAAGCGGCATTATATTGAAATAAAAATTACATACATCTATTCTAGATAAGGTATTAATAAATAACAATGACAGATTCAAACAGAAATTCTCAGTCAACTAGAAAACTAAAACTTTTAATTTAACATAAGATTCACCTTCAAGAATAGTACTAAATAATAACATGCGATCGGAACGAAATCATATCCCAGATTCTCCCTCAATAATCATAATAATTGCTAAAACCACTAATAAATTAATAATAAAACAATATCCTTAATCTATAACAATAATCTTATGCACTAACAATAATTTAATTATTCCCCATCAGTAATCATTACATCATAACCACTAATTAATCGAACTCGATCCCTCACATACAACCCTAATCATATACAATAATAAGGATTATGCTTAAATAAAAGATTCCCATTTGTTCTGTGGCCGAAACGCGCCGAATGGCAAAAATAATTAACTCGCTCTATCTTCAACTGAACTACAACCGAGCTTCACCCAGAATAAAAGCCTGACTACATTATAAAGCAGAGTTCCTACCTTCCATCTGGTTTCTTGCTCAGGTCCCTCGGCTTCTCACTGGTACCACTCTTCAACTCTGACTTTTGGGGGAAAACGGTCTCGTATTTGAAGGCTTATTCGAGCTAACGTCAACATTCTTATCCCGTAGTCTGTGCGGTGCTGCACCCTGGTGGTCATGGCTATCCCGAGAATCTCTTGAATTAAATTAACTTTTTAAATATTCGATCTGACTAGACTTGTAGCTGACGGGAATGCTGACGTAATTTCCGTATAAGAGTGATGATTCGGCATGGCCACAGGCAGACAATACCCTACTAACATTACTTAACATTTAATAAATTATAACTAACTTAAATTATCTGAGTCCGTTACAAAATCATTCAATATATGAGGTAAGATTTGTTAGGAATTGTGTATGTTTTCTGTTTGCCATCTTTGTCGCTTTTCTTTTTAGAAAATATTTTGTACATTTAGTTAATAAGATCGTTGACCACTCATCAAATTTTGTTAACCGAGACAACAGTGTACATGCTCAAACTATTGAAAGAATGTGGGGAAGTGCCTGATGGGGAAAAATAAGAAATAAAGAGGAACCGAGAGAGACTATAAAGAATCAGAACTAATTGAATTTATGTGTCAATTAGTAAAATGTACAAACAGAAGGACTTATTTAAGTAAATATGAGATATAATAGCGATAAATTGCCCTTTGGTTATAATATAAATATTTATATGTTATTATTATTAATAAAACATTATTATTATTAAAATGGAAATTTTATTTCAAAATATAAATGTAATATTTAAATAGGATGTAATTAGTTGGGGGTGCAGTCAAGAAAACACGCAAAAATAGGTGAAACTATTGTATTTTATGTGCCGACGTTTTGACCTACTGTGTAGGTCATCTTCAGGGCTATGAGAAAACAGACAAAAAACAGAATAGACTGTAAAAATACATAAAATAGAGATACAGAAAAAATAACAAAATGTAGAGATATAAAAAAATTGAGCGAGAAAAAAAGTGAAGGATATATAATGAAAGGATATATGAATAAAATTAGTTTCACCTATTTTTGCGTGTTTTCTTGACTGCACCCCCAACTAATTACATCCTATTATAGTACCTACAGTCAATTAATTTCTTTCTTACGTAATATTTAAATATTTTTATAAAAATAAAAATAAAATCTTCTCTTCAAAATAAAAATATTTAAAAATTATAATAATTAATAAAAAATAAATTATAAATGTAATAGGTTGGTGACATTTTATTACTTCAAAACTGCTAAACAGAGGTCCTACCGTCAAATGTAAGGTTCAGCAATGCTCTAACAGAGAATTACCAATAAAAGATATAAATTTATTATTTTCATTAATATAAATTTATCAATGTTTGATTCGCAGGTTGGTGTTCTGACAATTCCGAGCATTATAAATTCAATATTAGATACCTGGATTAGAACTGAATCCAAGTTGTTAATTCTGTTAATTGTATTCAAAATTTTGCTCATAAATACATATTTTGTTAGTTCAAAATTGTTCCCGTTCCAGTGATGTTACATAGGAAAAAATGTATCATTTTCCAAATAAATATAAATTTATCAAACAAAATTTATTCTTGCATTGTTATTGAACTTATAATTTAGCTTTATTTTGTAGTTAAAATATTCATAATTGATTATCCCTTGTTCTGTCACATCCCTTAAATAGGTTTAGCAGCGATCTGTTCTCCCTGATATCGTGTTTAATCGAGTGCTATCATTTTTTATGATATAAAATAGGCTAGGTTAGCAGTTCCCAACGTTTTTAAGTTGGACCACTAATTTTGAAAGGAAAACCACGAGGCCCAGTAACTAAATATAAATACAATATTTATCAAGCTAATATGTTTATTATGTGATTGTAGTGGAGAGGAACGCCAATCATGGCTTATTAGCTCATATTTAGGATCAAAGTTGCTGCCACGATCCACTCCTGGATTAAGCAATACAACCAGTAGTTACTTGCCACTGAGTGACTCAAATTGTTTTCACTATTTTTTTTTTAATATTCTCTGCACGGCCCGACAATTGGAGAACCACTGGGCTAAATTTTAAAAAAACATTTCTTAAAAACAAAGAATCCACTTTCATGTGTAGGCAACTGATTACCTTACTTAGTATTTTGTTTTTAATAAAGTCCATATTTACATACGATACATTCTCGATAATCAGAGTACTACGTCACATGCTTTCATGTCTTCTGATGCCTACAAGATCGGGAGACTATACAGAAACTGTAGTTTACTATAATATATACAACCAGTGTGTTGTAGGTTGTTGGTGACTAAAATGATTCGTATTTAATCTGGGGTTAGAAACAAACTTTACAACGAACTCTGTTGAACAGAATCCATAATCGAATCACCTAGCCGGATTTTCCCACAAGAACTTTGTTTTGATAACGTATTTTTGTGTACAAGAACAAAATGACAACAAACTACTTAATATTTTGTTCCTCTTCATAATTTCAAGATGATTTTGGATATGAAGAATTTATGGAAGGTTTCATGAGTGATTTTATGCAATAAATGACTTGGTGATAATGAAGAAAACTACGATTAAATAATTTGAATGAAATGAATAGAACCAATAGAATGAAAGGTTAGTGGTTGACAGTCGTTCCTTAATAACTGGAGTAATGTGGAGTCAGATACAGAACTTTTTGTTTACGGGCAGTTGGTTGTAATAAAAAATTAAATCCAAAAATTTGCGTTAATAATATTAGTAATAATAAAGCAAAGATGCTGATACGACCAATCTCTGGTTACAAACTTGGATCCATAGGCCACTACCCAAATCCAAATCCTCTAGATCACTCTTAAAGCAATCCTCCCACCTACGCCTCAGTTTATCCCTCAAATGCTCCCCAGTCAGTACAGCGCTTATTAACTTTTTAGGAATTGTTCGTTACTAAGCCCTGCAACTTTACAAGTCTATATTTCATCTTGCCTCATGTATCCCCTGACAGCCCCCACCTGGAGACCCGAAGGGGAGGGAATAGTTTGCCTCCGGATAACGGACATTTTACCAAAGAAATATCCATGACTGTTAGTATTATATTTTGAACTAAAAATGTAAGTAGGGCGTTCTAACCTAAGTCACATCCCTCCAGCATGCCTGCTCTAATTGTTGATCAGCGAGTCTATCAGACTTAGCCGGGAGGAACATCCAGAGAATTTCTACCAACTGTCCCCATATCCGCCACCCGTAGTACCCTCCTCTATGCAAGGATAAAATGTTTTAAGAAAAAAAATTAAGGTTTTCCTAAATAATAATAGAAAGGAAAATAGTTGACTGGAAGATCTAATGAAGGATGGAATTAGTTGGGGGGGGGTGCAGTCATTAAATAACACCAGTTCTACTTATTTGGTGTTATTTATGACCCCCCCCCCCCAACTAATTCCATCCTTCACAATAATTTTTAGTGAATCAATAATTTGTTTTTAAAAATTTATTTAAATACTAAATGCTATAAATGTAACTATTTAAAATTTTAAAGAAGAAATGGTTCAGAAAAAACATACTAGGCACTTATGGGAGATGATTTCCCAATTATTTTCTCTTCTGCCCTTTCTGTGCATAATCTTTCCCTCTTCTTCGAAGACTGTTTGGCTATATATGATCACAAATAAATGTTAGAAAGGCAATAAAATATATTTATGTTAATGTATAATTATAAATCTAGTTCAGTAAAATGTTAGCTACATATGAAAATTTCTAGCTATATACATTACATAACATTAGATATTGAAAGGATTAGAACAAAATATATTCTTGCAATTAATTAAAAAATATGGCTCTTATTAACTTATTAATTTATTTTATTTGTTTTAATGACAGTTTCTTTCAATATTTAAATACAAACATTGTTTGAAAAAAAATTTATTATAGTTTTTTTTAAATATGTACTGATTATAAGTTGATGGGTTGGCAACACTGAAAAGCCTGTTTAGTTGATGGGTTGGCAACACTGAAAACCCTGTTTAGTTGCTATTAGACTCTACATCCCTCTTTAAGTTCTATTTTGTTATTATATTGTAAATGTAATTGTTTTTTCACTCCTTCATTCTATCTATCTCTATCCTTTTTTCTCCAAATACAATTATAACAATTAATGTTTATTAATCTATATACAGTAGAACCTCGATTATCCGTCAGGTTATGGGACAAGTAGTGACGGATATGGGAAATAGCCGGATATGGGAGTGAGACATACATATGTTATATATATACTCATAAAAGAAAAAATGAAAATTGTTTATAATATGGAGTTCATTTATTGAATTTAATATTCACTCTCCGTTTAAACCCAGCGTAAGTTTCTATTTAAAATCAATGTGGACGAAGTCGCGGGCAAAAGCTAGTTTATTATATAGCTCTATCATAATTTCATATTCATTTTAATAGTAACCAATTTCAAACACATTTTGTTGTCCTTCACCGATAACATAAAATTCGTTATATTTTGTAATTAAATCATTTCCCTTGTAATTTTACTATGTATTATCATCTTCATAAATTTCATTCCACTCTTTTTACTTCTTAAAAATTATTTTATAATTTAACTTTTGTTCATTATATTTCTTTCTCCTCATTCCTAACATTTCTGTTTATAAATCCTGAGACATATATAAATATAATTATTATATTTATAATATAATATAATATAACCTGTTATATTTTTTTTGGTACTGCATTGTTTATATTGTTATTATTTGTTGTTTTATTCTCAGACCCGATGATTGCCTAAAAATTAGGCCAAAAAATTGATGCAAATAAGTTGTAGGTACTTATTTTGCATACTATTTATTGACTGCACCCCCCCCCCCCCAACCATTTTTACCATTTCTCAAGATATAACCAGTCAACCATTTCCACATCAATGTTAATATTATATTTTTAGTATTGTTATATATTAATATATTGATTATGTATTACATCATTGTATATCATGTTTTTTAGAGTCGTGGATTGAATTGGTCAGGGGCTGCAGGCAAAGATAACACAAAATATGCTTGACAGTTGACAAGTGTTAGTTTGACAAGTCACTGCCGAGGTACCACTATTTCCCCTGAGTATGGCCTATACTGTAGGCTGAAACTTAGGGACAATTAAAATTTAAGTTCTGCTTATTTAGTTGTTTGTTCATTTAACACTTTTTTATGCTGCCATGGCTAATCGGTCAATGCTATATTGGGAACTCTAAATTTTGCCTATCCAGGTTTAATTAGGATAGGGATTTTTAACGAGTACCTGACATCATACTCGTTATACCTGATATCATGCTCCTGTATACGTCCTGATATACGAGTACCTGATATCATGCTCCGTTTACCATCACTTCTGAAAAAATCTTAGGGCCACCTGCCGGGCTACGATTCCGCGATCTTGGTCTCTGCTTATTTTGTTTTATCTTTGACTGCAACTCCTGACCAATTCATTCCATCATTAGAATTATCCAGTCAACTATTCTCCACTCAAACATATTTTTTAGAGATATAATACCATAGATAAATACTCCTAGTACAGATTAGTTAGCAAGTTTACCCTAATATAGATATACATACCATCAAGAAATATAGTTTTATATAATCGAGAAGAGTTTTGTTATACTAACTAAAGGTGATGGGCCATATATCGAAAAATAGACAATCATTGTTTTTCTAGCTGATTGTTCCTGTAGTAAGTTTAGATATTATTATTCTGTGACATTTAAGTTTCTATTCTATTATGTTAACTTAATAATGTAAAAATAGAACATATTAGTTAAAAGTTGTTCCTTTTTTTAATGTAAACGTTTATTTTATAGAATGACTAATTACCATTTTAACAATTTTTAAAACACTGCTTTCATTTATTGTTTAGGTTATATCTCAGGTAGTAGGATATTGCTGCCGGAAGATGTAAAGAGAGTCGATAATAAACAATTTGAGGAAGTTGACATACCAGTATCTTCACCAGGGCCGTTGTCCGTGGGTAATACGTTGGTACCAATAGCTTCGCTGGATACTGTAAGTTTATCAAAAGTATTTCTGGTTATTGCTTTCAGTTGAGTCACATACAGTTTTTACTTTGCATTTGTTTCCCTTTCAATATTTTCCAAAAGTACAAGTTATCATGAGCTTTAATATTCAAAAGAAAATTAATTATGGGAAATCAGTATACTTCGGTAATTATTTCATTTAGAAATAAACTTTTCAACAAACATATATCATCTACACTTCAAAATGTTAGTTAAAACTTTTATTTCTTGACGAAATTATTATCAAAACCTACTCACTACCCACAATTACATTCCATTTTCTATATCATAGTTCGCCATAACTTGTTACATGAGATAAGGAGGTAGGTTTCATGCAGCCTGGCTAATACACAAGTACATTTTTATTATTTGATAATTAATCCTATTAATGCTTTCTGATGTTATTTTTTCTCTAGGCAATTATTGAAATATTTTTATAATACCTGCTATGTAGATATAAATAATATGTATAATATATGGAGACAGAAAAAACTGCAGTTGTGGAAAGGAAATAAATAAAGTTGTTGTATGATCACAAGTGGCCAATAGGAAATAGTATAAACTATGTGTGAAGTTAATTTTAATTTTCTACTTTTTTACAGTACGGAAAGCTTGCGTTCTCCGGTATAACCAATTTGAATAGGATACAGACTGTTGTGTTCCCTACGGCCTATAATACCAATGAGAACTTACTAATCTGTGCCCCGACCGGTGCTGGAAAAACTAATATAGCTCTTTTAACTGTTATGCATACCATCAGACAGAATATCGTCAATGATATAATAAAGAAAGATCAATTCAAGGTAATTATTCTCATACATATTGTAATTTATTAAGTACAAATAATAAAAGAAAAATTATGAGTATTTTAAAAGCCAGTAGTGTTAATAATGGCTATTTGAGAAGTTAAATATTTTTATTTTTAATACTCTTTTCTATTTGTTTAATTATTTTAACTTCCTTATTATGTGTAATTAGGGTAATCAATAAAAAAACTTGCATATACCTTATATTAATGTATTCCCCAATTAACTATGCAAAACATTCTTTTTTAAGTGTAAACACAGTGCGTTATAAAAAATATTGGGAACTACACAAAAAATAGTTAAAACCGGTATGTACATAAAAAACAAAGCATTTATTATTGTAGGATACCAATTTCTTTTATTTTATTGTTATTGTTATGTATATCTATATAAGTTATTAAGAATGTATAAAAAGCTTTTTTGTACATTTTCTTTCTTTCATTGTATACATGATTCTGTATTGATACATTTAAATTTATCCAATGTTTTTGAAGCTTGATACTGGTCTGTTTGTTACAGCATATTACTTTTGTGAATTGTAGCAAATTATAAAAGAAAGAAATATTTAACTAATATAAACCAAAAACCTTGTATTACATATTTACAAATCAAATGTAATTCTCACATTGTGATAACATTTTATTACAGATTATATACGTAGCACCGATGAAGGCCTTAGCTGCGGAAATGACTGCGAACTTCAACAAAAAATTAGGTTGCTTAGGCTTAACTGTTCGGGAATTGACTGGAGATATGCAGCTGACTAAGAATGAAATACTTCAAACTCAAATGATTGTAACAACACCGGAAAAATGGGATGTTGTTACGAGGAAGGGAACTGGTAAAATGGCCACCTGGTTACTTTATAATTAAAAAATAAAATACAATTTAATAACAATTTTAATTCCAGTTTTTGCAGTTAACTTTTTGTAAATTAATTTTAAGGTGATGTTGCTCTTACTCGGCTTGTAAAGCTTCTTATAATAGATGAAGTTCATCTTCTTCATGGCGATCGTGGACCTGTTGTCGAGGCCCTGGTTGCCAGAACATTACGTCAGGTATGAAATAAAAACATTAAAAAAATCATTTGGGGGGAAAAATTACCTTAAATTAAGAAAGATGATTAAAAATTAAAATTAGCTAGCATCTATTAGGAAAGTGAAAAGAGAGATTTAATTAAAGATAGAGAATGAGCATGACATATATTTGATGGAAGGGAATTCCAAAGGGTTTGAGAAATGGGCTGGAAAGTAGCATTCAAGTGTATAGGAAGGATGGTGGGGTAGATTTTTCTTAGCGTTAGGCATCTAAATATACAAATCTTTTCTTCCTGTTTAGAACACTCTTTGACCTGCTCCCAAGATCCGTGAGAGGCCACTGCAAGGCGTTCAGTCAGAGTTGAACTGGGGTATTATCAGGGAGGAATCTAAGAGTCTGTGTGTAATGATAGCTTTACTTGTTGTTGTTTATGCATGTAACATCACTTTATGCTACTATGGCTAAATGGATAATGCTACAGTGGAAGTCCCAGTGTCACATACACACACACACATATGTATATATAAAATTAAAAAAGGAATCCTTAATAAGTACATGACACCATACAGGCTCAGGACTCCCATTTAACGTCCCTTCCGAAGGACGGCACTACTGAGAGTATTATAAAAAAAACTAGAAGCACCTGAAGGGCTGTGAACCCTTGATCTTTAAAGGTTGTTATGCTAACCACTACACTACAGGTGATCCAAGCTTTATGGTTTATAATTTTTGTTTATTGTTCACTTGTTCAGAATTTTATTGTCCACTTGTTCAGAACTTTATTCAAATCGGATTAGGATTAAGTTCGATCAAGTTTTGCCTTGAGAGATGACTGGGTAGGTTAGTAAACAAAGAAATGTTTCAAAATCAAAAATTAACAATGTGAGAAATCGTTCAGGAATGCAAAAGTCAATAATATATATATAGGAAAAAAATCAATTCATAAATCAAAGAATGGTAAATAACCTAGCATTAAATGAGATGTCATTTTTGAGTCCATTTAGAAGTTGAATATTTATAAGTCCTATTAGATCTAAAAAGAATTGTTTATTGTTATAAATAATTTTATTGATTATTATTTCATAATAAAATTTAAATAGTGTTTAGTGTTAGAAATATCATTCTTTGCTAAGTGTTGAAAACATAACTTTTGCCCATATTTTTAAAGTAATCAAATGAAAAACCTTAAATTTCTCAATAAATGAAAAAATGGAATTATACCACTTTAAAAAATAATACCTCAAATAAGAATGCATATGTTTTTTCAAACCTTGTGCATTTTTTTTCTTTTAGTTCCACCCAACTTTAGGGTACTTGGAATCAATCATAAGTGCATATTCTTTGTGTGTGCGTGCCTTCCTCTCCGTGCAGTATCTCTTCATCCTTTCCGATCTCCTACTCAAGATTTTGATCATTGACTTCATTTCATTCTTGCCTCAAACCCCACCCTCTTGTCTCAGATCAATGTTAAGGCAGTTCCATCACTAAACCTATCCTCCGTAACACCAAGTTCTCTCTGATTCCTTAAACCAGTTCGGTTTAGTTCTTATCCATTTAATATATTGATTTTTTCAATTGTTTTATGTTTATTTATCTTGATCTTTGTATTCTTTTTGCTAATGTAGGTTGAATCTTCACAAACGATGATCAGGATTGTCGGTCTCTCTGCAACTTTGCCTAACTACATTGATGTGGCGAGATTCCTCCGCGTTAACCCTCATGTCGGTCTGTTTTATTTTGACAGTCGTTTTCGGCCAGTCCCCTTGCGCCAGACGTTTATTGGGGTGAAATCTACAAAAGCCCTTCAACAAATGGCTGATATGGACATGGTGTGCTATGATAAGGTGGTTGAAATGGTCCGCAAAGGTCACCAGGTAATTTTATTTTATCTTATGTTTTTATTAAAATTTAATATGCCTAAATATATTTTTTCAATTT
This sequence comes from Troilus luridus, assembly GCA_964056705.1. NCBI lineage: Eukaryota > Metazoa > Arthropoda > Insecta > Hemiptera > Pentatomidae > Troilus > Troilus luridus. Next base: position 819,100 of record OZ057415.1, read on the forward strand.
ATACGATTAAGCATTAATCCTTTTAAACAGTCCGTTTATCAGTTAATTGGCTCATATATTTTATATTATAGTCCATATTTTCTATTTTCTTATTTGTTTTATACACAATAATAAAATCCATAAATTGAATAACAGAAACAAATAATTAAATAAATAGCTTCATTGACAATCTAGCCATTCTTTCATCACATAAAAAGACATTAACATGGCCTCGAAAGCTCTCCATCGTTATTTGTTTGTTTAAGAAAAGTAATTCCTCAATTTAAAATAAATGGCACGAAATCAAGCCATGTTAACTTCTCCCTACGGAAAGCTTTATGTCCAGTAATCAAAATTGACGACTGTTTATTTTCAAACGAATGTCTAAGTTATCTTGGACTAACTTGGATAAAAAACTTAGATCGAACAATTATAAATTTAGAAATCTAAAAAAATATAAACATGCGAATAATGTAAACAGCAGTAATTTCAATTATTCCTTCTTATATAACATTCTTGTTCATTGACTTCCTCCTATGCCATTGCTAGCATCGAGGATTATATAACAATCAATATCCATAAATATTTCCCTTAGTTTAGTGGTTTACTTCTACTTCATGTTATTATATTAACTTGCCATATTAGAGAATATAAATATTTACAGTATCTACATAATTACCACTCGAGAATATACATATTTATATTACCTACCTATACGTAATTATGTAGGTAATGTAAATATTTATATTCTCTAGTGGTGAGGGCAATAATAACCATTTGTAGTTGTTTGCCCTTAAAATAAAACAACAACAACTTACCATAATATTTATAGAAATAAATAATGAGATTGTATCCATTTCAGGTTATGGTTTTTGTCCACGCCAGGAATGCCACAGTGAGGACTGCCAACGTATTATTAGAAATGGCTCGCCAAAAAGGTGATATAGGGTCTTTCACTCCTGAAAGCTCAGCCGCACTGACCGGCGGTATGCAGGCTTTCTCTAAGGCAAAATCTAAACAGTTGGCTGAACTATTTAATGCCGGGTTTTCTGTCCACCACGCAGGTCTATTTAGGCCAGACAGGTAAGCCTTGTTAACTAATAGTTTTATTGAATTATTTAATTTTAAAGGAATAAATCTTTTACATTATATATATACTTTAGTTTTTCTGCTCTGTTCTTTCATTTTTCAAATTTAAAACATTAGATTCCTTATAAATAAAATAGAGCCAAAACTCAAAACGAAACATTAAATTTTATTAGAATGCAAATGGAGAAAACCACAAGCAGAGCCTTATGTTTCAAATCTGGTGTAAAAAACAAACAATTACCAGTCGACGTTTCGCCCATTCAGGCATTATCAAGACACAAAAAAAGAGTAAGATCAATCACATCTCAAAGCAGAAGTGCAATACATCCCAACGAATAATCGCCCAAATAGGCTCATAACCTGAGACCGCACCTCCACCCCTAGACGTTCAACCCAAAAACGCTTTTGGGCGATTATTCGTTGGGATGTATTGCACTTCTGCTTTGAGATGTGATTGATCTTACTCTTTTTTTTTGTGTCTTGATAATGCCTGAATGGGCGAAACGTCGACTGGTAATTGTTTGTTTTTTACACCAGATTTGAAACATAAGGCTTTGCTTGTGGTTTTCTTCATTTGCATTCTAATAGATTCCTTATAGTTTCCATGGAAACATTAAATTTTCTTTAAATAATATTGTAGTGAAAGCAAGTAATGCTATTAGTTAAGGATCCAGAATACAACTTTAATCGGGAAATTAGTTCGAGTTACATAATGGCCTTTCTGGATTTAGATATTATATAAATATATTTTTTGCCTTATATTGTATTTCTTAATATTTTATTAAAAAATACTAAACTAAAATTAATAAACCATTATTTTATTTATTAGGTCGTTGGTTGAAAAATATTTTGGACTGGGAATGATTAAGGTGCTCGTATGTACATCAACGCTCGCTTGGGGCGTCAATCTTCCTGCTCATGCTGTTATTATTAGGGTATGTATTTATAGTGAGTTTTTGTTAGAATAATTATTTTTTATGAATTACAATAGAGCATCTGTTATACGAACATTCAATTATCCAAACTGCTCTCGTGGAAAAGATAGATGGAAGAATCGGCATTGGAATGCCTATAAAATGAATTTGAAGAGTTTCTCTCTAAAATTTGATTTTCCTAAAGTATTATTAACACTTACAGTTATATTTAAAATAATTAGATACTTAGCTGCCATGAAGAGTAAGTCAAAATTAGAACAAACTAATATTAAAAGCTACTGTGTATTACTACCACAAAGCTATCTGCTCACGTATTTTTACTAACATAACTTACTATTAATTTTTACTAACGTTTATTTTTTAACCTACTACAGACAAAAATAAAGATTTATTTTATACAAACTTGGTAATTGTTTTTTGTGATGATTGGCATTCCCCTTTAAAAGAATTATAGTTATCTGAACGATATCTGAAAACATTAGTTTGTATAATCTACGCTCTACTGTATATATATTTAGTTTGATGTTCCTAAATATAAATTTAAATTGATATTTATAGAAAATTATTGATACATGCATTTTATTACATTATTTCAAATGTTTACAACCTTTTTCAGTAAATACAAGCAATTATTATTTCTTAATAACAAAGCATATTTATAAAAATTAATCTAGGATAAATCACCTCCCTGCAGAACTGTTGTCCATGAAACAGTACAAGTCTCTACCATGTACTGAACCCCAGACCCACTTCGTTCGGTTGTAGTGGTACAGGTTATTTTTTTTATGTTAAACTGAAAATATTTATAGGAAAAGCAACAAGCTAAGGTTAAAGTAGTGTTATGGCAGTATATAACCAATTTATTCAAAATTTTATTAGTTGATAATTAAAAAAATAATTATATTTTACTTTATGTGTGTTTAGGGAACTGAAATTTATGATGCTAAACATGGTTCTTTTATCGATTTGGGAATATTGGATGTGCTACAAATTTTCGGACGAGCTGGAAGACCTCAGTTCGATACATCCGGTCACGGAATCATAATAACATCTCACAACAAACTGTCGCATTATTTATCTCTTCTCACTAACCAATTTCCGATTGAGAGTAATTTTATTAATTTCCTAGCTGACAACCTCAATGCTGAAGTAAGTGGTTTTTTTTTTTTTACATTTTACTTATATTGAAGTTTTAAGTCGCTATTCAATAGTTAAGTTGTACAAAGTGTTCAGATATTGGCTTCCCATAGCAAATATAACATTTGATCATTCTTTGAAGAAATTTCATGGTTAAGTTGTCGTTGGAGAATGATGATTTCATTCTCAGAAAAGTTGTGAGATCTATATTATTTAAATTCTCGCATAACTTGTGTTGTAAAATCTTAATATTTCATAGCTTATCCTTAAAAAAATCTCTCCTATTTATTTTAGAAGAACATAATTAATAATGTAATTGTATTTATTTTCATCTTCAACTGATGTAAAGTTCTTACAATTTGAAGTTACTATAAAATAATATATATAAAATAGTTTTTATATTTCTTACTTTCCATTTTTTGAAATCTCACTAATTTGACTAACTTTATGATCATCTGATTCAGATTATCAGAATGCCACTATAATAGTTTATTTCTCGATTTTCAAAAATGAATGGAAATATTTTAGATATCTCTTGGAACTATTTCAAATGTCAACGAGGCAGTCGAATGGCTGAGCTATACATACCTCTTTGTTAGAATGAGAATAAACCCATTGGTTTACGGCATGACTGTTCAAGATGTTATGGTAAGTAATATAAAAGATATAAATTTTATTAAGCAAATACAGTATTTTATGAGAATATTAAATACATTTTTTATTTAGGACGATCCAAGATTGGAGGAGAGGAGGAGAGACTTGATCACTGTGGCAGCCAAAGCTCTAGATAAAGCGAGAATGATAAGATTTAATCTTAGAACTGGCGATTTAGCCATTACAGGTTAGCTATTCAACGTCAATAATATTTCCGTATTCTGTTTGGTTGGCACTAACTGGTCATCCATTAAAAGTGTTTATTAATGTCCTGTTTGGTTGGAACTCACTGGTCATCCATCAACAGTGTTTATTAATGTTCTGTATGGTTGGCACTCACTGGTGATCCCGTTCTATCAGTTTTTATTAATGTTCTGTATTCTGTTTGGTTGGCACTCACTGGTCATCCATTACAGTTTATTTATAAAATGCTGGTATCAATATGTTCCTCATAAACATATCCTACCATTTCTTTTGTATAGAATATCCTGCATAAAACGTACAGTTTATCATTTAAATTTCTAGAATTTACCTATGAATTCATTTTTTTTTTTTTTTTTTGCCACAGTAAATGATCCAAAAATATTAATCTATAAATTGTAATGTTCAATTGATAAATAAATTTAGTAATTTGTCTGAATAATTTTTCCTGAATTAATTTTATGTCAGTACTGTGGATGAATAAGTCGGTACTATGGTATGAAAAATTTGATTATCATTCTCAATATTTTGAAGTCGTAGCAAAATTCTTTGTTTTTACAATAAATTCCTGTAATAATGATTGCAATAAAATGTTTAATTATAACATTAAAACGTTTTAATTAAAAAAAAGTAACAATTAGTACAGAATCAACCCTAATTGTTTTCAAAATAGGGAAATATTTCGTTCTTTTTTTTATTCTTTATTTAATTATCAAATTCATTTATAATTTATATTTATTACTTATAACAATGTGAGATGGTTAATATAATTCTGATAAAATACAAATGGCACTCCAAGTTTTAAGATATTATGAGTTCAAGCTACCAAGTCAACAAAGAAAATGAGTGTACGCTTTTTTTTTTAATAGATGATAAATATATATATATTTTTATTATATAATACAAATATTTTTATTTTATATATATATGTATATAATTTTCAGATTTGGGAAGAATTGCCAGTAATTTTTATATCAAATACGACACTGTGGAAGTTTTTAATGACATGATGAATAATGTCATGAGCGAATCAGAAATCCTAGCTATGGTTTCTCATGCACAGGAATTCCAACAATTAAAGGTCAGTTTTATTTTTTACTTTCATAATTTTCTAGGATTTAGTTTATATGAATCTGAATATTTAATTTTTAAGAATATTTTTATATTCTAATAAACTTTAAAAGTATTATAATATTAATTTCTTTTTATAGAATCTATATATATAGATTCTATAAAAAGAAAAGCCTTCTAAGAAAAGCATTTAAATAAAATAATTGATAATCAATTAAAGCAAAATGTTTTATTGAAATTTATCTAATATGTCAAAATAAAAGTTAATCAATTGTTATTAAAAAATAAAAGAATTGGTTACAATTGATAAGGATTTTAAAATGCAGTTGTAAATTTCAATAAATGAATTGAATACAAAAAAAATATTGATTTCTTTACTTTCAAGTATTTGAGTTCATTTTTGTTTTAAGAATTATTTTTGTGAATTTTTTTTGTTTTTAATTTTTTCGTCATGGCTTTTTCATTATTTATAACATTCTTTATCGCCCACTTTTTTTTATTCCTTAACATAAAATTAAATGAAGGAAAAGATTTTCTATGTATGGTACAAGTATAAACCTTCCACGCTCACCCTCATCAAATGAAATACCTCCCAAGCCTCCCTGCACAAAATTTGTATGGGCATTCGAAAAAAAACAACAACTATTACCTACTTTAAAAACAAAATATTTAGTTTTACTATCACAAGATACTACATTATAACTTTCAATTCAAGGAATAAATACTGGGAAGAGAAAATAACCATAACTAAGTGGTCTCTTGCCCCCCTAGCATGTCTTAATGCCCCCCAAGTTGGGTACCACTATGCTATGTAGTCAAGAAAAGTCTAGATCGTGTGAAGTTCTGGAAGCCAGTGGCTTTTTGTCTTGATCAAGTCGAGCTAGTGATGTTCTTCACTCATCCTCATAACTCGTTACTTCTTATTGGGCTTTATGCATTTTTAATCGCTTATTTTTAAAATTACAACATATTTTTCTATAAAAAATTTGTTTTACACTTACAGGTTAGAGATGATGAAATGGATGAATTGGAAAACCTTTGTGATATCTGCGAATACGAAGTCGCTGGCGGTAAAGAAAATCTTCATGGAAAAGTGAACATACTCATTCAATCATTCCTCGCGAGGCAAAGGGTCAATTCTTTTTCTTTGATGTCGGACCTCTCTTATATCACTCAGGTAATATTGTGCTTAAGTAATATTTATCATAGTGAATATCTTTGTTTCGCTAGTCGATAATCCGTTATCTGTTCCGAGTGTTCGCTTCGACTTGAGTTACAAGTTTTAACTGTTTATTCGTTTCGTTTTTAATACTTTCCAAATACAAGTTATCCTGAGCTTTAGTGTGGAAAAGAGAATGTAATTATGGGTAGATTTCGGTTATCATTTTATCTACAAATGATTCAACAGACATATATCATCTATTCTTCAAAATGTTAGTTGAAACTTTTATTTCTTGATAAAATGATTACTGAAATAGATATATCTCATAATTTCATTATTTTTTCTGTACTATGGCTCACGATAATTGATATTTTTGGAGGATATTATAAACAAAATGAATAAACAGCTAAAACTTGTTATAACTCTTCTCGAGGCGACAGCCTGGGTAACTGATACCATATTATATTTTAACTTAAAAAATATGAAAATCAAAATGTATAAATTCTCATCAAAATTGTGTTGAATATAATTGACTATTCTTTCTAACCAACAGCAACATCCTGATATCAAGGACCTAAAAAACAACTTTTTAAAAAAAATAAAACAAATATATTTCTATTCTACATATATTAAAAATACACGTCATAATTTATAATCATCAGGATGGTACAATTCGTTACATTACCCATAATCACATTCTCTTTTCCATACTAAAGCTCATGATAACTTACATTTTCGGAAAATATTAAAAGGGAAACGAATGAAAAGTTAAAATTTGTGACTCAACTCTAAGCGACAACCTGCAGAAAAATAACCAATAATCCATTTTTATTTCTTTCTCTAAGTTTTTTATTTTTAGTAAGTATTACTAAATTATTACTTATTACAGAATTTTACAAACTTTGTAAAAAATAATTGTTATGATATTTAAACACCTAGCAAAAAGGGATTTAGGGATGGTCAAAATGGACTTGTCCATTGAAATATGAAAAATGTTTGCTTTACAATACTTCATTTACTGCTTATAGGAAGTAATACTTGGTCTTCAATATTTATGAAATTTCCAATTCCTTATTATAAATGCTAAATTTTCTTCTTTGAGAGGTTTCCACAATTCCTTTTTCGGAACTGAAACTAAAAATATTAAGCTGGTACCATCACAAGCCATGAAGCCCAAATAATTTCCCTGCAACATGGTTGCCATAAAAACAGTGTTGTCCTTACTTCAAGAATCATTGATCTATATCTAAGATTTAGATCAAAGATTCTTGAAGTAAGACAACACTGTTTTTATGGCAACCATGTTGCAGGGAAATTATTTGGGCTAATTTATTAATGTTATACGTTATAAATAATGATTTATTAATGTTTATATTTCTTTATGATAAGTTTATTTTAAAAATAATCTATATTTAATATAAGTAAGGAAGAAAATAGTTGGGGGTCCAGTCAAATAAAAAGACTAAATAAGTGGTTACTTATTTAATTATGTGCCGACATTTCGACCCACTTTGTGGGTCATCTTCAGGGCTAAGAAAGAAAAACAGACAAAATAACAGAACTATAAAAAACATTGCAGACTAAGTATATGATAAATGAGAAATATGTATATGTAGAGAGGTAGAAATTTAGAACAAAAATGAGGGAAATATATGAATACAAAATTACAGAGAAAATGTACAGAACGGTGGTGATGCCAAAAAGATTTATTTTTATTTTTTACAAAGATAAAAGAAGGAAGTAAACAGAAAGTTATTTAAAAAAGTATAAACATCAGAGGTGAGAAGTAAAATTATGGAAAAGGTAGTAGAATATATATAAAAACTATAAAATATAAGATAATAGACTCCTGGGGAGTTTACATAAGTAAAATGAAAGAAGGTATAGCCAAAATGATGTTAAACAGTAAATAAAGGAAAAAAACAGTAGAAAGTCAAGATATAAATATAGAGTATAACAGTTATTTAAAATGCATACAGATAGTATGAAGTGGTATAAATAGATGACATAAATATACAAGGAACGTATAGAAATATAAGTAACAATATGGTATGAGCATGGAAATAGAATAAAATATGATGAAAAAGTGATGTTAAATGCTAATGAAATCTTAAATAATAATAACATATGATGGATGCCAAAAAGCTAATATGAGAAAAAAGGGGTGTGAAACGTCGGCACATAATTAAATAAGTAACCACTTATTTAGTCTTTTTATTTGACTGCACCCCCAACTATTTTCTTCCTTACGTCTATCTTCCAGTCAACCATCCCCTCGCTTCTTATTATTTAATATAAGTTTTTTTTTTTAATTTTTGATCAGAATGCTGTAAGGATAATGCGTGCTCTGTTCGAGATTAACCTGCGGAGTAACAATTCACTGCTTGCTGGTAAACTTCACCAAATGGCATTGATGTTGGAACATCAGCAGTGGCAATGGGAGTCTCCCCTGAGGCAGTTCACCATTCTCACTCACGACATCATCGAGAAAATAGAAAAGAGGGACCTTTCTGTCCATTCTATCAGGGAAATGGATTCCAGGGAGATAGGTAGGCCTTACATAAGAAAGAAAATTATATTTAATAATGTAATATTTATAAATTATACATATTAGAGGGGAGCGGAGTGGCTTAGTGGTAGAGCATTGAGATGCCATGTCGGAAATCCTTGTTCCCGCTGTGGGCAAGACTTTTATTTTTAGTCTGTTTGCAGCCAAAGATGGATTATAGAGGATCTAGGACCCTCCTGGGGCTCACCCAGCCTCTATAAAATATTATAAAAATAGAGGAAATATGTCCTTGCAGAACTAGAGGAAATATGTAAAGAATGGATTAAAAATATTTGCCATGGCAATTTAATAGAGCATTTAACTCAATGATTTGATGATTCAAAAATTTAATTATCTATTATAATTATTATTTATTTAGCTATGAAACAGTGACGGATTAACATCGAGCCCCCCGCCCCCTCCCTCGACAACCCTGAAGAAGACCTGCAATGTAGGTCGAAACATTGGCTATTTAATAAACATTTCTCCACATCTAAGGGAAATTTATTGACCACCACCCGGACCATTTTTTTCCACAAAAATTTATTTAGTTACTCTTTTCTTATATTGAAGTTTTTTGATTTCATTATCGCTCAAAGTATTTTATCCATTTGCAGGTATATTTTTGAGGAACAGTAAGATGGCGACAATAGTAAAAAAATGTGCATTTGAATTTCCTCTATTAGAGCTCTCAGCATCGCTTCATCCGATCACGAGGACTATTTTGAGAGTTCGGCTACAAATCACCCCTGATTTTAAGTATGTTTTAATTTATTTTTTCATGAACTGTCATTTAAAATAATTTTCATAATCAAATTCAATCGTAAACATTTTTAAATCGGTCTGAAAAAAGGTATGATTCATGCTTCTGGTTCATTAAAAAATATTTTTTTTTTTTTTTTTTTAAATTACTTTATTGAATTGTACAACTGTAATATATACATCTAGTACAAGGGCTGTATGAATAAATAAATGCATGAAAGGACGTGTAGAGGCACTACCCATTGGCAGCACTCTAAAAAAATATTTAAAATATTATATCAATACATCTGTAGTTTTCTAAGCCTGAATCTGATTAAAACTGTTTTCATTGAACCTTTTGTAAAACAGAAATAAAATAAATGAGTCGAAGAGCAGCGTAAAAAGGTTCTTGAGTTCTCTGCTCCAATTTATAAATGGATAAAATAAATTATTTTTCTTTTAAATATTTAAAAAAATGGTCATTAATTTTTTAAAAGTTTCTACAGCATCTTCTAATTAAGTTAGAAGGTTGAAAATTTGTGAATTGAATTGATATTAGAAGAGTTTTTTTTGGTGATTTCTCCATTTTGTTATTTTTAATTTTATATTTTAGTTACTATTCCATTTAGAGTTTTTATTTATTATTTACTATGCTATGGCTCATATTAATGTTTTTTAATTTTAAATTAAATATATTTCTTTGTGTTTAGATGGAATGATAAAGTACATGGCAAATCCTCGGAAGCCTATTGGGTATGGATAGAGGATCCGGTCGACACAAATATCTACCATTCGGAATACTTTTTACTCACTCGACGACAGGTACCAGAATTGTTACAATTTGACTATATAAAATTGTGTTAATACCAGTGTTAATATATATTAGTGATTATTTATGGTAAGATAATTTAAAATAAATGTGTAACACTCATTAAATCATAACATAAGAGCTGGTCTTTTTTAACAAAGCATAAATTCAAAGCCCTGAAGAATCTCAACTTAGGGAATTTGATGAGCGGAAGTATGACGAAATGGTAAATACATCAGTTCCAACCTTTCGATTAAGTTGAATCTTTCAACTTTGCTGTAAAACTATATCGATATATAATTGAAAATTAAAATTTATTTTTTAGTATGTGGAACTTCAGAATCTGTTGTTAAAAATAGTTTGTTATTTATATTTCTCTTTGACGGTTTTCTGGGTTTTAAGTTCTCGTTAGTTTATGCCTGTTAGTATTAAAATACTAACTTGCTCCTGCTGGCCCTGTATGATTAATAGAGATGTCGATATCTGGAAAAAAAATATTAATTATGTCATATCAGTATTTGTTAGTAATATACTATTATATGGTAATAGTAAAAATACAGAAATGATAAAAAAAATATTGGCCTCAATTTTTTCATTTTTTTTTTAGGACCAACCACTATTACTAACTATATCGACAATTTGTTCATGTTATAACAAAATATTAAAAAAATCTTTAACATATTTTTGACCTTTATGAGATGAGGAGTAAATGTTGACCTTTATAAGAGGAGAATTTAAAGTAGATTGAATTTAGAAATAGATTTAACCTTGAAATACCAATCTCTGGTTACATACTTCTTTCCACGGACCACTACCCAAACAAATCCGCCTGATCTCTCTTAACAGAATCCTCCCACCTACACCTTGGCCTACCTCTCAGAAGTTTATCAATCAGCACAACGCTTATTAAACTTAATAAATAAAGCCTATCTTAATCCTCATGGTGCTCTCACTACAATAATATTAACCGGGAGTAGGCTCCGCTATTCCGCGTTGTGTAATCTCCAGTGTTGCCATCCTTTTTTGTTCAAAAAATTCTATGGAACACCTTATTTTCGAATACTATTAGATGTTCATCTTTCAGAGTTAGCGGCTCTGTTTTACATCTGTAAAGAAGAGTTGGAAGGAAGATGGGTTTATAAATTCTGATTTTTAGATTTTGGATCAAAAGATCCGAGCTTAGTTATAACGAGACCGAATAATAAAAAGTGTTTCCTGCCTATACTACCAATAGTGCCTAAAAGCATTAAGATGGCTGCTCATTCAACTTCTTGATGATTTACTTATTATTGTGTATACACAAATGTATATGTAGCGATTATAATTAGCCATTTTATTGTAGCATTCATTATTTTATTATCTATTTTCAGGTCATTCATAAAGAAACTCAAGAACTCGTAATGACAATGCCATTAGTAGAACCAATGCCATCTCAATACATGATCAAAGTGACCAATGACCATTGGTTGGGATGTACGAATGTTCTACCAATAAATGTTCACAACCTTATTTTACCTGAAAGTCATCCTCCTCATACAGGTAGCTTTTGTCATTATATTATGGAGATTCATAATCTTCTCATTAAACTATATTATGCTATTGTGCTATTCCTCGACTCAACTTCAACCAGTTGAAGTGTGACTCTTCACCTCGCTGCCTTGAAGATGGCCTACATCTTAGGCCGAAACGTAGGCACAATAAAATAAGTCATTATTATTTTGTGTAATCAGTGAATGTACCCTCTGACCATTTCATACCACTCCTAAAAATATTTTTGTATAGAAAAATGTAAGCACTTCTCTAGATTTATTTTTATATAGAAATATCTGCTTCAATATTTATTCAATATCATGTATTTCAAAGTTTTTTTTTTACAATTTCCTTTTACAAGTTTTCAACTGGTGTTTGTATCTTTTAGAACTCTTGGACTTGCAACCATTACCAATTAAAGCTCTGGAAAACAAAGAGTTTGAAAGTCTGTACAAATTCACTCACTTTAATCCAATCCAGACACAGATCTTCCATTGCTTATATCATACAGATTCAAATGTTCTCGTCGGAGCTCCTACGGGATCAGGGAAGACCATAATGGCAGAGATCGCTATGTTTAGAGTGTTCAGAAAGTATCCGGGCTGTAAGGTTTGTTATTTATTTATAAAACAATTAAATATATACATATACTTTATTATCTAGTAGTAGAGATGTTGGATATTTTTTAAATAATATCTTTTACACTTTTAAATTATGCAGAGTAAATTGAAGGGGTATTTTATTGAATATTGTTTGATATGGTAATTTTGTTACTATTTAAATATGCATATACTCACAACATTTAATTTATTCCTCATAGTGAGGGTATTTTAGACTGAACAACAAAATGAAAACACCTTTAAATTATGCAGAATAAATTGAAGGTGTTTTTTAAAATGAATATTGTTTGATGTGCCAGATTTGTAACTATTTAAATATCCATATACTCACAGCAGTTAATTTATTCCTCTTAGTGAGTGTTAGGGCGCCGTAAGGGTAACAGGGATTGCACCCTTGTACAGCCTTCCCTATAGGAAACTAATCTCTGATAGGCTCCTGCCTTAATCTGACTCAGATAAATTTTCTTTACAGAAAATTACCTACCAAGTTAAATCTTGAATTGTAAAATCAAATATATACATGGACGTCAGATATAATACCAAATGCTAGTTTTTTTGAAACTTTAAATTGAAGAAATAAAACAAGCAAGAAATATACTAAAAAAACAAGACAAACCAGAAATACACAAAACAACAAAACAAGAAATACATTAAATTACTTACAAACAAGAAAACTGAAAATACATAAGAATTTGTTAAATACAATAAATCATTTGATACAAAAAAAAAAAATGAATTTATATAATAACTAGGTTTAATTGCGCAATTAAAAAAAATGTTTATAATACCCTGATCAGGCGGGTTTCTTGATAGACGTGCTGGTCAGGCGGGTTTCTTGATAGAAGTGATGACTGTTGTAGGGTAGGCTCACAAGATGCGCTAGCCGAGACAACCAAGATGACTGTTGTAGGGTAGGCTCACAAGATGCACTAGCCGAGACAACCAAGATGACTGTTGTAGGGTAGGCTCACAAGATGCGCTAGCCGAGACAACAAAGATGACTGTTGTAGGGTAGGCTCACAAGATGCACTAGCCGAGACAACAAAGATGACTCTTGTAGGGTAGGCTCACAAGATGCACTAGCCGAGACAACAATGATGACTGTTGTAGGGTAGGCTCACAAGATGCACTAGCCGAGACAACAATGATGGGAAAAAGCCTTTTTTTTCCAATAAAAAAACAAAGAAGGTCTCACAGCTGTTTTTTTTCGATTAAATCACTCTTAATTCAAACAAAATATTACGTTAAAGTATTTTTAGAGATGATTTATTTTAATTGAAATTAAATTAATACAAAATACAAATAATTGAAACTAAACAAAATTATCAAAATATGAACATGTTATTTTAAAACAACTGAGCGGCCTTAACAGTGAGGTTATTTTGGACAGAACAACAAAATGAAAAACATTACTTACAATATCAATTATTTATAATAATTGGTTAAAATTAGAACAATGAAATAAAATTAAATCATAATTCAATCAGAAGAATACTAATCTTATTTAGAAGAAAATGGTCCGGGTGGAGGTAAAAAAATTTCTCTTAAGAAGGGAGAAATGCTTATTAAAGAGCCAACATTTCGACCCACATTGCAGGTTTTCTTCAGGGCTGTCGAGGGAGGGGTGCAGTGGAAGGGGATGGGCCGCTGTAACTCCTTCACTAACTACTCATATCACTGTGATTAGTGGGTGATCAGTAATGTGAGTAGAGTTAGTGATGGAGTTACACCGTGCCCCCCTTGACAGCCTTAAGAAGACCTGGAATGTGGGTCGAAATGATGGCTTTTTAATAAACATTTCTCCCTACTTAAGAGAAATATTTTGACCTCTTCCCGGACCATTTTCTTCCACATATATATACGACAACTATTATAATACAATAAAAAAATAATTTTTTACTGTAGACTATGAAAAATTTTTCATATGGAAAATCACAATACATTTTTTTTTTTATTTTAGTAAAAGAAGGCTATAAATATAATTTTTTTTTTATAAGTAGTCAAATATTCTCCCATAGTTAGTTCTAAGCGCTGATGAAGAACTGCAGTGTGGATCGGACCACTTTCTCCTCAATAATTTTTTTATAGCTATTTATAAATTTAATTATTAATTAAATATAAATAAAATTATTATTTTATGGTATTTGTCGACACTTCCTCTTTAACAAACGACTGCTGAAAATTAGGCTAATTACAATAACCATTAGTTGTACCGCTGTCCTTCCTCAGGTTTTACAACTTTCCTCTTGTTTGAATACATAGTTATATATGTTTGTGTATGTATATATACTTTAAATTAAGAAAGTTCTGCCGGATCATTTTAAAGGTAGTCTACGTGGCTCCGTTGAAGGCTTTGGTGAGAGAACGAATTGAAGATTGGAAGGTTAGAGTTGAACAAAATCTGAAGAGGTCTGTCGTCGAATTGACCGGTGAGTAATAATAAAATCATTATTCATTATTATGTTAAAATATAAGATTTTGTGAGAGTAGGCTAGAAATTTCATTGATAACATTCCCTCCAGCTCGCACTGAAGCTGCCGACGATTGAGGCACCTTGAAGTATTACCCACTCAAGTATTAAATTCTGGGATGATGTTACTCAGAAATATATTTTTTTCCTATTACTACCTTTTTATATATGTTATTTTCTTTACAAATATTCTAAATTCCTTTTGATTAATGAAAATAAGAATATTCCTTGATAATTGACTTTTCCTGTAGGTGATGTCACCCCTGATGTTCAAGCTATCAACAAAGCAGACGTGATCGTAACAACTCCCGAAAAATGGGACGGTATCTCAAGAAGTTGGCAGACCCGGGGTTATGTGAAGGAAGTTGCTCTTATAGTTCTTGATGAGGTAAATTGTTGCTACATTGTGGTCATTAGCAGATAGCTAAAAAAGTTCTAGAAATCCATTGTTATATAATTTAGAAATCCATTTACACAAAAACACTTTAATAAATTAAGAATATATACAGACTGGATAATGTTTTTTCCCTATTTTTTAAAATAAAAATTGAAGATTTATAGTCCAGTATTTTACATCGTTTTTTTTTTTTTTAACAAAAACACGTTTTAAATGAGATCCATGAAACATTAAAACATTAAATAGCTGTATTAAATAATTTTAAAAAGTTTAAAATAATAAGGGGAGGTTGAAGTGGTGTAATTGGTAATTGCTCAATAAAAAAACATGAAAGAAACAAAAAAAAAAATGATATGGTACAGAGGCATATTATAAAAACCAGATTATAAATTTTTAAGAAGTGAACTGGTAATCAATAACGAGCTCCTGAATATTGTAATACAGTGGAATCCCGATATTTCGTATCCCGATTAATCGTATTTCCGGCTAATTCGTACAAATTTGCCGGTCCCCAGAGAAAATCTTGATAAATTGCATATATAAAATTAAAATCAATGTATTTCAGACCCCTCGATAATTCGTATTATTTGTATGCTCAAGGTCACTTACAACGTCATGTAATTCGTATTTCCAGCTTTAAAATCTCGTTACTTAGTACTGTTTTCGAAAGGGGGGGAGAGAACAGTGAAGCACATATGCCAGGGAGCATGAATGAGAATAAATGCTTTCCAGGAAATCACTCAATTTGTATTGTTTTTATACACAAGTATGTTTGTATTGTTTAGAGGCACAGTAGATACTATTGTTTTTTACGAGAGAGCGAGTGAGGGAGACATATTTTATGAGAAATCTCATAAGTAATTCGTACTGTTTTCACTCAAAGGAAATTAGGGGAGTAGAGAGGGGAATTTCTAGGAATTTTATTAAGCTTTTCTTACAATCACACTTTTATTTTCAATTCAGTCTCGTTTTTGTTACCGTTATGACACGTAATCATGCCTCCAAAATACGTTGGCCTCTCTATTGAAGAGAAACAACAAATCATAAACGCCGTGACCATTGGCTGTAAGCTAATTGACGTATCCAAGCATTCCATCATTCCTGGTTCCACGATCACATCAATCCTGAAGAACAAGGACAAAATCACTTTCCAGACTTGTAGCTAACTTAAATAAGTGGTTCGTACAAGCAAGGAATTCAAATGTACCAGTTGGAGGTAATATTTGAAGGGAAAAAGCCCGAGTTTTCACAGAAAAATGGGAATTGAAGACTTTCGTGTAAGCGATGGATGGTTCGATAGATTAAAAAAAAATTGCATTAATACGTTTTTTATTTTGTACTCCCGATAATTGGTATTCCCGATAATTCGTACCAAATCATCAGTCCCTTGACCATACGAATTATCGGGATTCTACTGTATAAACCTTATCAATCATAAGGAAGAAAATAGTTGGGGGTGCAGTCAATTAAAACACTAATTAAGTGGATACTTATTTTAATATATATATTTTTTTATTTTTTATTTTTCTACTGTTATTTTTCCTTTATTTACTCTTTAATTTCATTTTGGTTATATCTTCTTTCATTTTACTTATGTAAACTCCCTAGGAGTCTATTATCTTACCTTTTATAGTTTATATATATTCCACTACCTTTTCCATAATTTTACTTCTCACCTCTGATGTTTATACTTTTTCTTTCTTTTTTAAATATCTTTCTGTTTACTTCCGTCTTTTATCTTTGTAAAAAAAATTTTTTTTTGGCATCACCACCGTTCTGTACATTTTCTCTGTAATTTTTTGTATTCATATATATCCCTTACTTTTGTTCTAAATTTCTACCTCTCTACATATATATTTTTCTCATTTAGCATATACTTAGTCTTCAATGTATTTTTATTGTATTCATTGTATGTTGTCTGTTTTCTTTCTTAGCCCTGAAGATGACCCACAAAGTGGGTCGAAACGTCGGCACTTAATTAAAATAAGTATCCACTTATTTAGTGTTTTAATTGACTGCACCCCCAAGTATTTTCTTACTTACATCATCCAGTCAACGAACCCTCGCTTCTCACTTATCAATCATAAATCAAAACAATTTTTTTTGTACAAATTGATGGCAAAATTTACACATTAACTGTTCAAACAAATTAGTACATTAGAAAAATTGGTTAAGAAAAACTTTTAGTTGATCAGATATGATTAATTTGGGTGCAATTATTATTATTATTTTGGTTTAGGAAGAATTTTTTTCACTCTTAACTGAAGAACTTTCTTCCCTACTGAGTTCATTATCAAGGCTCTGGTATTTATTGTAAAATAAAGGAACTTTACATTTCCATTTTTATTTGTATTGATTGTTAATGATAAGAAAATATATTAAATGAAATTTTATTTAATTCTTTTCTTTAGGTTCATCTGCTTGGAGAAGACCGTGGACCGGTTTTGGAGGTGATCGTCTCTCGTACGAACTTCATTTCAGCCCATACCGAACGGTCTATACGAATAGTGGCTCTCTCGACTGCCCTAGCCAATGCCAGAGACCTCGCTAACTGGCTAGGCATCAAAGAGGTATTTTTTTATAGATATAGCGGTACGTATGTAAGGCATGTTTTTTTTTACCTGATATGTCGCTAGGATATATTCTGTTTAAGAATGAAACATTTAAATTATCTGTGAAAGAAATCATTTTTTTTAGAAAACTATTCATGTAATCATTTAAGAGAATTAATTTTGACTAATTAAGTAACTTTTTAGCTTTAATAGAATTTAAATCAATAACTTTGAGCTAATTTATCTTCTTTCGTTAACACTAAGAATTAGAGGAATTTAATTTATTTTGAGAAAAGTGTCACAAACAAAACTAACAGTGTTTTTATTAATCAAATGAAAATTCAAATAACAATAATTATCCAATATTTAACAACTAAAGACACCTCATTATCTTTTTAATAATTAAGTAATTTTATGAAACGCTATTTGTCCATCGTCTACCTCTTTCTTTGACTGTTTCCATAGTTACACATCACTTGTTAAGTTCACTCAAGTGAGCATAACTCAGACTCAAGCTATAACCCAAGTTTACCTGTATTGAACATTTATTGAACTCACACTTGCTATATGCCTCTTGTTTTGGATCAAGTTGCAATTTATCAGTTTATATCCCTCTGTATATGTTTACGTTATCCTCTTGAACTTATGCGCTGGAATATTCTCCAGTAATCTAGAAAGAACTTTCTTAAATTTAAACTGTTCACAAGATTAATTCAATTTTTATCATGTCTTTTATATTTTTTAAAAATCTATGCAAATATTTATTGGTATAATTTTAGTTTCTTTTTTTTTAGATGGGATTGTACAATTTCCGTCCATCTGTACGCCCCGTGCCCCTCGAAGTTCATATCCATGGCTTTCCCGGTAAACATTATTGTCCGAGGATGGCAACGATGAACAGGCCAGTATTTCAGTCAATCCTCACCCATTCCCCCAGTCAGCCGTCAATGGTTTTTGTGTCCTCGAGGAGGCAAACTCGACTCACTGCTCTCGATTTGATTGCCTATCTAGCAGGGGAAGACAATCCAAAAATGTGGATGCACACTTCTGAACAGGTTTGTATTTATATCTTAAATATTTTATTCTATTTGCATTCCTAATTTTAGATGTTCCATATACTAATTTTTTTTTAAATATTAATTTTGTTCTGTCTCTATTATGAAAACTTTGATTATATTGAACCAAGTTTTTATGAGTTATTAGCATCGTGAGGACTCACACCAAGAAAACCAACAAAGCTCTTTGTGAAACGTCTTGGAGCGAGGTCAGAGCAAGGTTGGAGCGAGGTTGGTGTCTCTATTTAGTGTGTCTGTTGATGTGAGATGTGCTTCACTTTGTCTTCTTTGTGAGATGATTTTTCTTTTGTTATGTGTCCTGATGATGCCTGATTCAGCAAAACGTTGACTGGTTGGTTTTCCAGTATTTAGAGAGTTCAGGCTTTGCTTTTTAGGATTTTTCCTGTTGCATTTTCTATTTTTCTTCATTGTATAAGATTCATTGAGGGTTCAGTGTAATTAGTTAAATAACAATTATTTTTTTTATATGAAACATCTAATGGCGCCTTCGGCGAGTGAGAGCAACTGTTGATGTCGTGATGCGAAATTTTCGAGCAGGCTCCTCGGTTCTCTTTGCCGCTTAGGTTCCGCCCACCGGCCGGCTTAGCTCTCTCGCCACTACGACGCTTCTCTCTCTAATCTATACCGCTTTGCTTTGCTCACCTAACCAAAAAATCAAAGATATCTCATTTTTACACCGTAGTTTACTTCCGTGGAGTATAAGTGGTTCAAGAATTTTAAACAAAAATTTAGAAATCATATAATTCACTAATGAGCAAAAACCTTTATTCCAGTCAGATAAATCTTGTTAAAACATTAACGAAGGATTAAAAAATACGTTTCGACAAATTCATTTGTCATTTTCAATTCTTGTTCTTCGTAACATCATTTAAAAATTCATAAGTAAAAACATCACTGCAAAAATTTATAAAGTACACTAATTTACAACCATTTTATTCATATTTTACTTATGAATTTTTAAATGATGTTACGAAGAACAAGAATTGAAAATGACAAATGAATTTGTCGAAACGTATTTTTTAATCCTTCGTTAATGTTTTAACAAGATTTATCTGACTGGAATAAAGGTTTTTGCTCATTAGTGAATTATATGATTTCAAAACATAGTCCAGTATATAAGAAAAAAGCTTATAAAGAAAACAAAAATTTAGATGAATTACTCATGATTTTAGCTCGAGGCTGGTTGTATATTAATAATAATCCAAGGGAATCTACAACAAGATATGGCACAACAATAGAAGGAGTATTTACAAGACACCTCCACGTTAAAAGTATCACTTTTGTTGCTTATTTTAGTTACTGTCGGCCTATTGTAACTTTGATACCATCAGAAACATCATCGAGTGTTAATATTACAGAAATAACTGATGATACTGAATTGTAATATTTTATTTGGACTACAATGATCATTTATGTATATTTTTTAATGAAACCAATATTATTTTTATCACATAAATCTAAAAAAAATTCTGTATTCCCTTCCATTACATCCTTTTCTTACACTTGAATAATTAATTCTTTCCCATTAACATCCAACTTCTATGTTTCACATCTACCAGGCATCGCGAATAAAATTGTATAACTATTCAAGTCTAATATTATTCATATTATTTTTTTAAAATTTAATACAATAATTAGTGAAAATTATCTTAAATTTTACAGTTCAAAACCTTGAAAGCTTTGAATTTTTCTATGGGCTTCTATCGCTGGACACCTGCCATATTTTTATAATATTTCTGTCGGTTTAATTTATTGATTCTATTTTTTTTCTTCTTTAATGCTTTTAAATGTATTAATCAATTAGCTGACTAATTTACTTTGTGAAGTAAATAATAATTATTTGTTATTAAGGAAATGGACCAAATAATAGCGACAATAAAAGACTCTAATCTAAGGCTGACATTGGCCTTCGGAATCGGGATCCACCATGCTGGTCTGCAGGAGAGGGATAGGAAGACCGTGGAGGAACTGTTTGTTAATCAAAAGATACAGGTAACTTTATTTTTATAATAACATGTAAAACGTTAAAAAAAAACAAAAAACATTAAATAATTCATATACCACAGCTGGGCATACAGATCCATAGCACAGTCCCTTTTTACACCAAGTCACACTGCCTCCAAATAAATCTAGACGAAGTAAAAATCTTAAAAAATTAAAAAGTTATACATTTTGTTTACTTCTTCTGTTATTTTGTCTACCTCTTGATGTTAAATTTCCTGTTTCTTTAAGTTTGAATATTTCTATATTTTAATTTTATATTTATGTAAAATACTATTTAAAATTATGTACACATTTTAACTCTTTTATCGAAAAATCCCATTTCTTGTTATACAATTATTGTTTCTGTAACAATGGCTTTTATTTTTTAACTCTTTATTGGTTAATTTGCACTGTCATACACATAATCTTTATTTATTATTTTCTCCGCTATTTTAGCCTAGGCGTACAGCTTAATCATAACATCTGTTTGTTTATAGCGTTTATTGGTGTACAAACAGATGTTATGATTAGGCTGTACACGTAGGCTAAAATAGCGGAGAAAAGTGCAGATTGACCAATAAAGGGTTAATAAAATTAGTTTCTCTTATTGGTAAATTATATTATTTTTGGAGGATGGAAATAGTTGGGGGGTGCAGTCAAAATAAACACCAAAGTAAATAAATACTTATTTTTTATCTGCAATAAGGCATTTAAAAAATATATAATAATATATATAAAAAATATTAAATAAAAAATGAGTATTCACTTATATGGATATAAAACTAAGTATATGCAGGTTGGAGGGCTAGGAAACCACGAGGGGTACTTTGAGGTCGGAGAGCATGAATTCCAGGTGGTCAACAGCTTTATCTACTTTGGAAGCGAAATAAACAACCAAAACGATATCACCCAAGAAATTAAGCATAGGATAATAACCACTAACAGGTGCTACTACAGCTTTTCAAGAAACTTCAGGAGCCGATATCTGTCAAGGAAGACAATAATCAAGATTTATAAAGCAATAGTCCGCCCAGTACTAACTTATGGCTTGGAGGCATGGGCTATTAAGAAGGCAGATGAAAAACGGCTCTTCTTGTTCGAAAAGGGGATACTGAGGAGGATATATGGACCCATCAAAGTAGGCGAGACATGGAGGAGACGAAAAAACCTGGAATTGTACAAACTCTTTGAAGATAATGAGATATCCAAAATCATAAGATCTGGAAGACTTCGATGGGCTGGTCATCTAGCCAAAATGAATGCTGGTGAGATTCCGAAGAAAGTGGCCACAGAAGAGGTCTTTGGAACGAGGAGAGTGGGACGACCGAGCGTGAGATGGATGGATAGTGTGACTGGGGGCGATAGGACTCTTCTCGGCGTGTGAGACTGGAGGACTGCTGCACAAGATAGAGCCAGCTGGCGGAGGCTACTTGAGGCGACCCGGACTCGGTGACTTCTTGTGTCGGTTATTGTATTGTATTGTATTCACTTATTTTGGTGTTTATTTTGACTGCACCCCTCAACTATTTCCATCCTCCATTAGATCTTCCAGTCAACTATTTTACTCTCTATATTATATTTGATAAGGTCATGAAATAATCTCATATCTTTGAAAATTGTGTATGAATGTGTAGGTTGGTTGTGACAAAAATTAGTTAGATCAAGCATTGTGTTTTAATTTGGTTAATTCACTTTACTTGTTGTAAAAATCAAAAAGAAATGTGGCAGGAAGAGATCACTATAGTCATACTACTAATGTAAATTTGCTATTTCCAATGCAAAGCAGACATAAAATGACTGATTGTATTTGAAATATACAAGAAACCTATTGAGTCTCTCATTAATTTTTAAAATTTAACTGCGATTTTGAAAATCTAAGATTTTCAATTTGGGTTTAAACTTACACACTTATTCATAATACTTATAGATATATTATGAAACATTACTAGCAAGTCATGAATCATTAAATTAGGCATAAGTGTTTATGATAACATTATATTTATTTTCCAGATGCACATTGTGTATTTTACTTATTATTGTAAAAGTTTAGTATAATTTTATTATTCCGAACAGACTAAACTTGATGAATTGATTTCTAGGTGTTAATCGCTACTGGGACCCTGGCTTGGGGAGTCAATTTGCCTGCGCATCTTGTCGTCGTCAAGGGAACAGAATATTACGATGGTAAGACCAAACGCTATGTCGACATGCCTATCACTGATGTACTTCAGATGATGGGTCGTGCTGGTAGACCTCAATACGATAATCAAGGAATATCTGTGATATTGGTGAGCTTTTATAAATTTTTTTATTACTATTGGGTTTGAAATTTTCTCTAATGTCTCCTATCCATACAATCTTCCTCTGTCAGACCTCTAGCTGCCATTTCTTCTTTCCATGGCTTCAGGGCTCTCCCATGTCTTCTTCTCTTCTCACGTCACTATTTAAGTGCTCGAAGGAGACATTGCGTCTCATCCATTCTCATGATGTGCTCACACACAGCGACGAAACCATTACGGATTCGTAATTATCAGTTTAATTTAATGAATTAAAATTTTGTTTTTATTAAGGTTCATGACGTCAAGAAGAATTTCTATAGACGGTTCTTGTATGAACCGTTTCCTGTCGAGTCACACCTTCTTCAGGTGCTTCCAGATCACTTGAGCGCTGAGATCGTTGCCGGAACCATCAAGACAAAACAAGAAGCATTAGATTATCTTACATGGACGTATTTCTTCAGGTATTTTTAAAAAAATATTTATTTTTTGGTGGTAAATTGTATCAGTTCTCATGGTATAGATCACTTTTTTAACGACAGTTTTTCTGTTTAAAATTTCTTTTCTATAAAATGAATAATGATATTTCATTTAACTATGTCTACATAGTATGTCTAATAATATATAATGTCTACATTATATATTTATATAAAATGCCATTTTGCAGGAGATTGCTGAAAAATCCAACTTTTTATGAACTAGAATCGTTAGAAGCCAAGGATGTTAATTCTTATCTTTCTCATCTTGTTGATAAGACTCTACTAACACTTTATTATGCAGGATGTGTAACATTGGAGGAGGTAATGAAAATTTATGTTAAGTAAGAAGTTTTAGTCGGTTTCACTGAATTTATATTTTTTTTATGGGATCTAAACTTGTCTATTAGAACTAAATGTGATTCCCAAGGAATCTATATTAAAACTTTTAAAATGTATTATAAGTGCAGTATAAGTGTAAGTGTTATGATGTGCCTGCCAGATTTTTTTCATAATAACTATTTCATTATCTTCATTCTTATGTCATGAAATTAATATTTAATATACAGTAAAAGTTAATGGAGTAAATTAAGCAAATAGTGAAAGGGGGTAATGAGTTGAGGAGTGAATTTCTGTGCTAAAGGTTATGGATTTAAATCCAGCTGTAGCAGATAAATTATTTAATCTGTTAACAACCTCTGAAGGACCCTGCAGACACTCCTGGGGCTCACCTAGCCTCCATAAAGTAGGTACCCTTAATAGGGGATCACCTCCCTACACAACCCTTGTCTCTGAATTATTAAATATTAGTTGTTATAAATATTATTTAATTGTTATTATTGATGTTTTTTTTATCATCCACAGGATGAAAGGAGCCTGAGCACAACATCTATGGGTCGTATAGCTGCGTATTACTACTTAGCCTATCAAACTATGACACAGTTACGAGAGAACCTAACGTTTAATTTAACGCTTGAAAAGTGCTTATTTGTCATGTGCCATGTCTATGAATATAGCCAGTTACCTGTTCGCCACAATGAGGAAAATCTTAATGGGTTTGTGTCCATTTTAATATTACTCTTTAATAATTAACAAAAAAAACAACAAACCTGTACCACTACAACCCATGAAGGGTCTGGGGTTCAGTACATGGTAGAGACTGTACTGTTTCATGGACAACGGTTCTGCAAGGAGGTGACTTGTCCTAGGTCACGCTCGACCGACAGATTTTTCCCCCTTATTTTGGGTACCCTGTTTTTATAATATTTTATAGAGGCTGGGTGGGCCCCAGGAGGGTCCTAGATCCTATATGATCCACCTCCCGCTGCAAACAGACTAAATAAAAATCATGGCCTGCAGCGGGAATGTTTGTAACATTTAAACTCAGTACTCTAAATTTTATTTCATTACAAATCATTCAGTTTTATTATAAACTTACCGAAGTTCCCGGGTTCAACTGGGGGCAGATCTCTTGGAATCTGGGACCCTCTTGGGGCTCACCCAGCCTACATAAAGTGGGTACACTAAATAGGGGGGGAAATCTTCTGGTTGAGCGTGATCTATAACAAAACACCTCCCTGTGCAACCGTTGTCCAAGAAGCAGTAAAGTTTCTATTACGTAAAGAAGCTGAGACCCTTCATGGGTTGTAGTGGTTCAGTTTTTTTTTTAAGGCTAAAAGTTTGGCCTTAACTTTTTATACTTATCTGTATATTTATGTATAAATGATGTTTGTTTACTTAACGTCAATTTATGCTGAGATGACTAATCAGATGATGCTACAGTGGAAGCTCTAAATATGGCCTATCCAGTTTTAGTTAGGATAGTGATTTTTAACGAGTCATGCAAACAGGTTCGGAATTCCTTTTTAGGGAAGGATTTTTTACTCCCTTTAAAAATCCTGGAGCCACCTGCCAGGCTACAAACCCACGATCTTGGACTTAGTAGGTTTTTATTGGTTGTTATGGCAACCACTAGACCACAGGTGACTCCTGTATTTAAATCTATTCTAAGACAATATACACTATACTATAGCTAATGTAATTGTAACAACTCTGGCAAATATTCTTATATAATTACATATTTTTTCTGTTAATAGTGAATTGGCAAAACAATGCCCGTGGCCGGTGGATCCTCTTCAGCTGGATTCTCCTCACATAAAGACATTCTTATTATTGCAGTCGCACTTCAGCAGGTTGGAGCTACCCTCTACTGATTACTACACCGATCTCAAGTCTGTCCTTGACCAGGCCATCAGGGTTCTACAGGTATTGAACCACACTTCTTTATAATCAGTATTGTCTATCTAAAGCTGACACCAGCCATAACTAACCTATTTTCTGAATAGGGAATGATCGACGTGTGTGGAGAATGCGGTTGGCTTGCCACGACCCTACGTTTGCAGCAGTTGATGCAGATGCTGATTCAAGGTCGCTGGCTGAGCGACTCTCCGCTTACTATTTTACCATGCGTAGAACCATACATGGCTCAATCGCTCCATTCCAAGCCCAAGGGGAATTTACCTGCTGCTGTCCATGCAGCAGTTAGTGGATATTCTAGCGTGGCTAGCATATTTTCTCCAGAATTAGATGAAGGACAAATAGATCAGGTAAAATTTTTTTATAGTTAAAAACCATTTCACAATATTACTATATAACCTTCCGAGTATTACTGTATAACCTTCTACTATTATAACTATATAACCATCTGAGTACACATTTCTAATTTTGGATATATTATTTGAATAAATTCTTTGAGTCTTCTTAGTCCCATCACCAAAGGTTCCAAGGGGGTATCTTCTTATAACCTTCTACTCATTGGACTATATAACCTTCTGAGTACAATTTGCCTGCGCACCTTGTCATCGTCAAGGGAACAGAATATTACGATGGCAAGACCAAACGGTATGTCGGAATTATTATTTGAATAAATCCTTTGACAGTTATCGGTTTCCTGAGGTTTCCTCAGGAGAATAAGTATACACATATCCCTCATACTTCAGTTAGGTTCCCTTCTTTGGAAAGTGACATCAGTCAAATCTTGCTCCACAAAAATAAATATATCCGTCCTTCAGAAGAACAATGTTATAGCTCAAAAAACTTATTTTCTCAACAAAAAAAAAAGGTATCTGAACATTCAATGTAAGTTTAGTGAAGTATTCCTATTGCTATGATGGTATTGAAAGTATTTTTTTAACCATAAGAAAACTTTTTTGATTTTAACTTATTTCACTATTTCCATAAAACTTCAATTTCAAACATGATACAAATTAAATATTCTTGAATTAAAAAGCTTCAACCAATACAATTGCTACTGACGGCTTAACTAAATAATTAGCATTTTTTTGGAAGTTATGCATAATGTAGTTGTTCTCTTGGAGGAGGAATATTCCAAGCCATATTTTATATAGCTTACCTATAGATTACTTATAAAGTCTTTTTGTGCAATGGATAAACATTCATTTTTCATAAACTATGTCTCTTAAAAATCGTAACAAAATTTAACCAGGCTAGAAGCGACTACAAAAATAACATTTCAAAATGCAAGTTAATTAAAATTATTAAGGGATTCTTTGAAACAATTAATAGAATTAGTTGATTGTTCTTCATGAGAAGATTATTTTTTACAAAAGCACTATTTGAATTTCCCTCTTTTTACACATTGAATATTTCTTTTTTCTTCTATAGGCTTTTATTTGCCTCGACTACTCCACACCAATCTTCTATATTATTTCCTTATATTGTATCACTCTTATTTTGTTATTGTATTCATTCAGGTATACAGAACTCTAAAATCCCTGCCAATATTACGAGTTGGGATGCGTGTGACTGGCGAAGGTATTGACGCTGGAAGTTCTCAAAGTAAGGAGGTTGTTCTGTCGCCGGAAGAAGAATATACCCTCAATATCAGCCTTGAGCGGCTCAACCCACCCGTGGAGAGGAGAGCATATGCGCCAAAGTAAATTATTAAAATTTAAATTAAGTTACTCTCTTTTTAACTTATGTATATATTAAAAGGAAATATGATACTTTTATAGTAATCATTCCTCCTTTTTATTATATGTTTTACTTACACTTTTTTTCTTTGTTTTATTAATTGTCTAATTCTATTTATCATTATTCATTAATTTAATATATTTACTTCAGCTATTGATAATCAATTGTCTTATTATCTGCTTAATATTTTATAGATATCATAAACCAAAAACTGAAGGTTGGTTCTTAACTCTTGGAAATGTTGAATCAGGAGAACTACTTGCTATGCGTAGGGTTACGTTTCAACAAAGAAAGACTAATGTACCATTACTCTTTTGTACTCCGTCTAGACCAGGTGCAGCCATTAGTATAATAGTTTAATCTCACATTAATTCTTTTTAAATAGGAGTTAATTATTAAATTTACTGAATGGTAACGATTTTATCTAATAACATTTAACACACGTCATTTTTTTTTTTCAGGTCCAGCTATTTTTACTTTATACATTTTATCTGATACTTACCTTGGCCTCGACCAGCAATACGATCTGCGGGTTTCTATTAAGGAATCAAGGTTATGTCGAGAAGTTCCTAATTATGATAATGAATTATCGCTTGATGAAAAATATTAATTGAACAATTATCAAAAAGATACATTTATAAATGTCGTCTACATTGGATTTTCCAATGAGGTTGATAACGGTTCATCTATTTGGAACAATGAAACAAAATAATATGATATGTTTCATGAAGGCTGTGAGAGATATGTAATAAGTTTTTTTTTATTTATTTCTTTTTTTTAAAAAAGGATGAATATTGAAAATCAATGTAAAAAATATATTGATGTGGAATGTAAAAAAATATATTGTTAACTCTGCTCCATAATAAATTATATAAAAATAAAACAAAGATTAATTATAGTTTAAAAAATATGATTGTCTTACAAAAATACATTATCCTTTTTTTATGAAGATGGTGCAATTGATTGTCAGTAAATTTCAATATTGATAAAAATTGATTGATGTTGGCATTTCCAGTCGAAAACCATTTCTGACCTACATCAAACCTTTTTTTCTTCTTCAGTTTGCAGTGTAATGAGAGTCTAAGGCTTTATTTTTTGTTACATTTGTGGTAACATTGGAATTCTGCTGTTCATGTCGCACCTATTGAACAATCTGATTTTCTAAATTGTAGGACTATTATAGGTTTATTTTAAACTAGATGACTTGGTGAACTGACTATCACCATCATATATTTGTGAAAAATATTGTCAAAACTTAATACAAAATTTGTATCTACCTTTAATGCAACACAGTTATACACTTAATCAATTTAAATATTTCTGTGTACTCTATTTTTTGCGGTGCATACATATGTAAAGCTGGTGGTTTGTCGAATCCCAAACACACAATGTATAATTGCCCATGTGCAAAAGAGGGAAACCTTAAGTTCATTCTGTAAATTTTCGACGACTGGCCTTGCGATTTATTTATGGTCATCGCAAATGCCAGCCGCACGGGAAATTGTAGACATTTAATATTGAATGGCAAATTCGTTGGAATCATCAGTATCGGGAACAAGACATCCTCTCCTTTTTATTTTTCCTTGATGATCTTGGCCTCGATGACTTGATGATTCATTAGATTTTTCACAGCCAGTCTCCTTCTATATCTCATTTGAGGTTTATTAATGTTACGCAGCATAATCAGAGCTGATCCTTGCGATTTATAATATTGCTCGTTCACTCAGCCAATTTTGATTTCTGAACTGTTGTTCTATGTTCGTAAAAACACGCTGAATAAGCCCTTCTGTTGAGTAGAGGTGACAAAAATCCGTGGGTAGTGTAATTAAAACAGTCCAGGTGTCAACTGCGACCTTACCATTACCAATATCTAATAACTGCTATGAAAACAATCACAGTTTGATCTTGTTGCAAAAACACTCGCATGAGTTGTTAATTGGAGTGTGTTCACATGCTGCCACAAATTAGATGATTTTAAGCATGCCTTTAGTTCGTCAGCAACAGCTGATCAGGGAATAATTGGAAAAGTCTAACGAAAATCAGATGACAACAGAATCATGGCTCCGCAAAAAATGTTTTGGTTGTCACGAAGATCTTTTAGCGTTCTGTCCAGTGACCTCTTGTGGGCCATCGTACATTCACCCCAAACGATCAATTTTCATCATATCAGTAGAATCTTCGCCATTGCGATGTTTCAAACTGGTGCTTCGTTGATAAGGACGTTCGTTAATGCTCTAACAATGTTGCAGCTATCCCAGATGAAGCCAGCGCTTGGGCTACTTCATATAGTAATCTGATCTTTGCCAACAGAAATGAATGTAGGAACGTTTTTCCTGTCCCACCTGGAGCATCAAGGAAGTAAATTCCACCAGATCCACTGTTCACAACTTCCATCAAAGTATCGTAGGCAATTCTTTGTTGTTCATTCAATTGCGGAACATTTGAACGAACTGTTTCGGCCAATACTTATTGAGTATTGTATTGTTATTCTCTTTGCAACACGTGGTTAAACGCATCGCGCATGGAACGATTGGATCCTGTCATGCCTAAACACAACAATACTTTATTTACATTAATAATCACAAATCTTCTATCATGATCAATGTTTCATTGTAAATTTCTGCAATAATTTGTAGTGTAGTTTGACAACGCACACGATGCATCACATCCATACACATGTTATCCCTATATTTCATCTACAAACTTCTGGATTTGAGGGGAAACATATCGATATTATAATCTCAAACGATGTGTGAATTTGATGTGACGGAATCCTTAAGCGTATTATCCCAATGTGAATCCTTCTCGAGCAACTGTAGTAGTTGACACGCCTCACGGTAAGTTGCCCACAAATATCCTTCAACTGTTCTCAGTTGTTGAAACGTTGTTGTACCACAAACATTCACCACAACAATCGAAGATAACATTCATCGTTATATGGATGCGCTGTATAGATGCGACCTAGAGCGTCTGAGGCGAATACATTTGGGTATCCTTCAACAGGTGTTCCTTGTTTCCGACGTTGAAATCATTTCGATGATGCGTTCCACGTGTAGTAGCGTGGCATATCAGCATACAGCAATGTGCGAGCAAAAACATGTGTTTGACA
The DNA here is from genome assembly GCA_964056705.1 of Troilus luridus. Lineage (NCBI taxonomy): Eukaryota > Metazoa > Arthropoda > Insecta > Hemiptera > Pentatomidae > Troilus > Troilus luridus. Next base: position 849,907 of record OZ057415.1, read on the forward strand.
AATTCAGAAGAAACTTGTTAATGTGGTGGTGAACGTGCCGTTCTATCCGCCGCGTTCTCTTTATTCGTTGTCCATTTTCTAGATGAACTGCCAAATGGACTATTGTAGGGTGTCTTTCGTGGATCGCAATTGAAAATATGCACCAAATTGCTTCGTTGCTGGTTATATGGCGACCCATCTGATACTGAGATATTTCATCATTTGAATTTGTTAAAGCAAAGATGGCCATGTCGCTACCTTTGTTAACATATTTACATATGTACTTTATCGATTTGACGGAGTTACAATATTCCACCTTAATGTGAGGTTCAAAAGCTTTGGACAATATTGGCGAGTACGGTAGAATCCAACGATTGGCTACTTCAAAATCTTTTCGAGTCATCTGTCACGGTAAGACAGAGGACCCGGGTTCGAATCCCGGCCGGAGGCACATCTTTTCTCTTCAAAATAAAAATATTTAAAATTAAAACAACTAACTAATAAATTATAAAAATATTATAAATAGTAATATGGCGTATGTCAACAACTTCCTAAAATTAAAGTAATGTTCAAAGAACATTCGTTCTCGTGTATACATCGCAAAACTTGCGAGAACACGGGGACATGGGATCAGATATGCGAAAAGATTTGTCCCCGGCTTGTATCGACTCCGGTAGCTTAGTTCGTAGAGTCCTGTCATGGTAAGACAGAGGAGCCGGGTTCGAATCCCGGCCGGGGGGCATATCTTTTCTCTTCAAAATAAAAATCTTTTCGTTATACCTTCACAACTACCGATCGCCCACGATATCGCCAACGTCCGCAACTGATAGCCGACGATACAATGAGAAACCGTCATTTCCCGTGATGGTTTCACCGTCATTCACCTGATGGTCTCTCGGGTATCGATTGGACCACTTGCCGTCGATCATATAGGGTGAGTTGTTGTTGAAAACTCCGCAATGTCCAGTTATCATGTGTTTAGTCACTACTGCATGCAATTATGGGACAACTGTTTCATCGAGAATCTGCTAAAATTATTGAATCGATTTCATTTGGCCTTATTTTGTCAACTAATCAAACTAATATATGCGCATTAGGCAGACCACGCTTTTGCCACTCAACAGTCTACATCCAACAACGAATTTGCCCATATTCAAGATGCTTTATAATGAAATTTATTTGAGATTTCAATTTTTGTTTAAAAACTCTGGATGTGATGTCGTGCCTATGAAGTAGTGTTTGGCTGTGTAGCAATTCCTTCGTGATTTCTATCCATTGTGGGTTACAGGTGAATAGGTCTGGGCGGCCATATTGTCTAACATTTGTATTTCTATAAACACTAAAGAAATCGTACGTTTCACACTTAGGAACATTTTATATTGGAAAATTAAATAGTCGTTTTTAGCATTTTCCGTTACTTATTATTTACATTTCTCACCGTTTAAACCTTCCCTGCGCTTTCTCAAATATTTCAAGATCAAAATTATCCAAATCGGTCCAGCAATTGATTTATATATATATTGGGTAACAAATTTATATTTTTTATTATTTACTGTTGGGAAGGTATATTTCTCCATATAATCCATGACCCTCCCGTTGCCCACAAATTATTGAATATAATAAGCTCCTAACATAAAAAAAACACAACAAAAGGTTAGCTTTATAATAATTTCTTGTAAACAAAAAATTAAATTTTGATTTCTTCATTAGTATGGATCAGATGAAAGTTCACAATCATGTGGGAAATAAAAAATTATTCATAGGAAATCTATGTTTTTCTATTTAAATATTGTTTTGATGAATTAGATATTCTAACGAAATTCCTCATATAATAAAGGAAATTAATACGTTGAAGTAAGTAAATTAGTCTTACATTCCATTTCGAAAAGTTTTTTTTTGGCGTGTGGTATTCTACTATACCTATCGATTTAATAACGTAAATAGATTGCATTGAGAGAATTACTAATCGATTGGTGAAGGAAAAAACATGGCGTTATGAGCCATTGCTTTATCTAATTAATTATGGTTTTAGTGATACTTTTTTATTATTAATGTACTATTATATACACAAGTACCAATATTTTTTTAATTATCGTGTTATAGTACCATTCTAATTACAAATATCTTAAATTAATTAAAACAACACTGGAGAAGATCGAAAAGAGGCTTTGAGTATAGAGTATATAAAGTTAGATTATAACTAAAAATAGTATGGATAGTTAGTACGTTGGAATTTTTATGAAAAAAATTGTAAGTGTAATTCTCAATTTAAATGCCTTCAATTTAAAAGGTAGAAAAAAACATTTTCACTTTGATTATTAGAGATAGAGAGTATTGAAACATCAGGCGATTCAGGTAAATTATTTAAATCATCAAACTTATTTAATCAGCATCAATGTTCTGAATTGATTCGATCCTCATACTAGACTGAAAAGACAAGAAACCGCTCGCCGTTTCAGGCTACTTCAACACTTACTAGACAAACGCTCTAAGCTCCCAATTAATTACAAAAGACTCATCTACATGACCATCATACGACCTATTTGGACTTACGGAGTAGAGCTTTGGGGCTCCACAAAGCCATCGAATTCCTCTCGTATCCAATCCCTACAATCCAACATCCTTCGTAAAATCCTCAACGCTCCTTATTTTGTTAAGAATAAAGTCATCCATAACGATCTTAATGTCCCATTTGTTGCTGATTTGGCCCGAACCCGCTATCTATCCTTTCATAACAAACTTCATCCCCACTCAAACCCTCTAGTTTCAAAACTAGCTTCCTCTTCAATTCCCGATAATCCTCCGAGGCGTCTGAAAAGAAGATGGCCACGTGACCTTCTTAGTTGAACTAGTGATTTGAGTACTACCAGTGGGTAGTTTCTCTACTTGCCATTAGCTCATGTCATTATGTATCACATAGCCTATTTACTTGATGTATTATTGTAATACAGTTGTAAATATCAATAAATAAATTTAAAAAAAAAATGAATTGATTCGATCGATCGATTATCGTAAAGCGGTTGAAGTTTCAGTTGTTCATTAAATAGTATTTATACAGTGTCAGCTTGTAAATGTTTTATATTACTAATCTTCGTGTTAGTAATACAATTTACTTTGGTTATTATTTATAACAACAAGTTTTAAACTTTGATGTCTCCGTTGACCGTTCCCTTTTTCTATATATATTTTGTGGAACTGGTTCTTTATAAATTCTTTTTTTTTCTTGCACTTTTACTTTCATTTTTTCATATAGTTTTTTGTCTTATGTTCTTGTGTTGTTTTTTACTATTATTTATTTTATTTTGTTTTCCTGTTGGGTTTTTTGAGGTTTGGTGAAAGCATATTGATAGTTCAAATTTGGTGTATTTATCAGCTGTTTTTATATAACCTTAGCCAGCTGGGAATCTAGTAACCTTCCCTATGATTCTGTACTTGCATTTGAGCCTTGGAGGTGGTGGGATGTGTGCATTACTCATCTTTTGGTTTGCTATTATTCTCTTTCTGCCCTGAGGATGCCTGAATAGGCGAAATATTGGACAGGTATTTTTAATTTCCTGTTTTAGTTTAGAGACTTAAGGTTTTTAGTTGGAATTTTTCCACTAATGTATTAACAAGTTTTAACTTTTCATTTGTTTCCCTTTCAATATTTTCCAAAAATACTAAATATCATCTTTAGTATGTAAAGAATGTAACTATATGAAATGTGTATACTTCGGTAATCATTTCATCTGCAAATGGACATTCCAACAAACATTAATATTATACATCGAAATGTTGACTTAATCTTGATGGAATGATTTCCGAAATCTACTCTTTACTCATAATTTCATTATATTTTCCATGATTGCATACTAAAGCTCACGATACATTTATTTTTGGAAAAAAACAACTAAAACTGAAGTGACATCCTCTGGAAAAAATGCCCTTACTTTTCCTGTTCTTAATTTATCTAAAATAATATTGTTTTCGATATTTTATAACGAAATACTTGTATCCTATTAAGTTGAAAACTATCCAAACTTCATACCCTCCTTGTCTAAGGTAAGTCTAGTTATCCTTCGGTTATACAACATAATCTTCAATATAACTTTTATATTATTTTTTCCTTAAGATCAATTTAGTTACATTAGTTTTAAATTATCTTTTTCAGAAAATGCCCGGAGCATTGTTCTGCAACGATGAAAATAACTTCATTAAGGATGCGATGAAAGGGATGAAAGCTGCACACCCAGGACTCCTCATATCCATAGATAAAAGAATTGTTTTAATTAATAGGGTAATGTAATCAGTTATTTTATGTTTTATAATGTTATTAGAGGATCAGTAGCCGGTAAATGTTGAGTTCTTTCCATTTAAAGTACTTTATCCAAACAACAGATATTACAAATAACACAGTCATGTGTTGTTACTATGATCGGTCGCTTAATAATGCGGCAATTTTGCAAACATACATTGCTTGCGGGATCACAGAAAGTCTGTAGGGGTCACCCAATATCACATTGCTACGAGCTCATGGTTCGTACCAATCATGATAGCAGCTCTATAACCGATCCGTTTGGGGCCAATGCCGCAGAATTCTTATCACAGATGTTCATCTAGAGTCGAGAGAATTGGCCAATTGGTTTATATCAATTAACCACCGAGGAAGTGTATGACTTTCTGAAACAAAAATATAAGCCTATCGTATTGCCGATGAAACTTTAAGGGGTTGAGTCATCACTTCCATGCCTCTTCGTATGAGTTTTTTATTGCAACCTGACGAGAAAGAAAGACCCAATGGATGGGGAGTTGCTTGAGAAATACCGATATCGAATTTCGAGCTCTCAACCTTTGGGTTTTGCAAGAGCGCAAATCCGCTTGGCCTCCACTGACTCTCTCAACTTTACATTATGTGAACAGATGCATTCTTCCATAAATTGCTTTGAACTAAGAATTGTAGTTAATATTATGATATTTTAATTCTTATCATAAACCGATTAAGCAGACTTGCATTTGTTATGTTGGCTTCACTGCCCAACCAATGAACTAAGGGAAAGTTAAGGTTAGTTTTTTTAATTACAAAATGGGATGCCAACCTTAAATTACATATTAAATAACATTAGATTTATTATGTGGTGATCAAGTTTACCAAGTTATTTATCTACTAAAAAAAAACGGAACCCTTTCGTCATAGATGAGTGCTTATATCTTCAGTGCCTGCTGTACTGCCTTATCTTCAGGTGGAGGTCCACTGGACCTTACGCTTTGTGCTCAGTGACCCTTAACAGATTTCTTTACACATTCCTAGCATACTAAATAGCGTCACATATAATGAATTGCATTGGTTGGGATCTTAGCATTGCTAATAATTTCAATATTGGTATTTAATGTTATTAATAACATTTTATTTGTTAACAAATGACTTTCTTTTGTTCAGGATCGTGGTGATCGTGTAGCGCTGCTGTCAGGAGGTGGTTTTGGACATGAGCCTTTTCCTATAGGTACGCTTTAATTGAAATAAAAAATATTAGGAATATAAATGTATGTCTTCATAAAACAAACAGTAAATGCAATAAAGAAACTTATTACAGTAGTCACTAAAATTTTCAGATACCGATGAATATCATTTTCGGCCATTGGTGAATCGATTTTATTTTGTTTCAAACCTACTTTTGTTTTGTTGTTACGATTTTCGCATTATCCAAAATGCTCATTCATATTTATCGAAAAATATTTTGCTATGTCTTTGGAAAGCTTCAACAAACAGTTTAAAGACAATCTGAAAAATGTGAGGCCATGAGTGAGGTGGGAAATTTATCGATCTACATTTTTGTAATTAACATTTTTACAAGTAGGTACCATATGCTCAAAATCCGCTATGAATTTAAGAATTATTTTACTTTTTCTTGCAACAAGTAGTGAGCCAGAACCCACTGTAGCATCGAGCGCTAGTTATCTCGGCACAACCCTGTTACTTCAAAGTTTCTTCCTCCTAAGATGGACGAGACATTGTTTTCTACTCCATCGGCTCTTAGCAGATTTTTGGCTCATCAACCATTGGATACACTCTGTGTGATTGTTCTTGTAGCGTAATAACCGCCTTTTTTATAGCCACCATAGAATTTCAGAATTGATCCGCGAAACCTTTATGAACCTATTTGATATAGTGTCCCTGATACGTACAACTGATTTTCTAACTCAACTCTATAACTAATTGAACATGGGGAAGGCAAGACTGTTAACTACTCCAAAGCCTTTGCTCGTTCCGAAATTTCTTTCAGTTGATTTCTTATTTAAACCGATTCACTAATTTTCTTTATTTTTCATTAGTTTATTATTAATCTGTTCGTTTACTAATTGCAACTCGAAGACTCACACCACCAAAATGATGAAAATATTTCCACAAAAGGAAATATCATCGCTAACTCTGTATATTATCATCACCTACTAAATAAATAAATGGTTATCATTATATTTATTGAATAATTTTCGTATATCACTCGTGATCTTTGTTCATCTCTATTAAGAAATAAAAAGAACAGTAGATACTTTGAACAGTATATTAAATTAATAATAATCATAACAGATGAACATAAACAATAAAAAACTAATAACAGCTGGAATATTCTAGCCAGGTGATTTCAGTGGTTGTCATGGATACATCCAGTGTGGACTGTGTATTTTATGAATATGACAGTCTCCCCTCCAAATAAGATATCACTCACAAGACACCCGGTATAGTACAGGATCCTCATAACATCCAATAGGTCTATGGGTGAGGACAGAACAATGTTGTAGTGGAAGGAAGGACTTGGAGTTTGAGCAGGAGTTTGAACAGGAGTTCCTCTGCTTGAGGAACTAGAGGTACACTATAGAGTTGTGGAGGTGTAGCAAGTGTCAATCTTCCAGCCAGGTGTTTTCAGTGGTTGTCATGGATAAATCCAGTGTGGACGGTATATGTTAGGAATAAATATGAGAATCTCCAAAAGGTTAAAAAAAAAAAAGCCATGTCTTTCCGAAGAAGTTCCATGGAATGTTTAGTGCTGACAAGGTTAGACATTGACAGGAGTTAGAAGTGAAGGTTAGAAACTCAGCTGAGTTGAGAAAAGAGGTCGTGTGAAATGGACTTGCTACTGCTTCAATAATTTCCAATTTATTAGTTCATTATTTTTCAGTTTTCTTTTATTTACATTTCAGTGTTAAATCCATTAGTAACCTCTAACCACCTGCTGTATTCCTTTGTGAGTGCAAGTTGTTCTTCCTATGTTTTATTTGTTGTCTTTTTTATTGATATATAATTGTTAATTGGCCTAGACCTTGTTATTGGCTAATATCATCCTTTCAACGATCTTTTAATAAATATTTTGACTGTGAAAGTTTATATGTTCCCAAGAAGCACCTTTAAAGGAGTAAAATTATGTCATCGCTACACTTTCCAAACTTAAATCCTTTTGATTAATTTAATATTGTATAGAATGATACTTACGAATATTTAGAAAGATTATTCGAGAATGTTTTTTATCTTGATCAGGATGCATCGGTGAAAATTTCCTGACAGGTTGTGTCCTCGGTCCAGTGTACCGGGCCCCGCCAGTGCCTCAGATATTGAACGCGATATTCAACCTAAGCAGGTGGAACGCCGGTAAATATCTAATCATCTTTAGGATCTTGATACATTCTTAATTGTATATTTATACATACATACATTCTATTATACATACATACGCAATGAATGTCGGTTCTAGGTGGTATTATGATCATCGCTATGAATTATATAACTGACTCCTTAAATTTTCGAATAGCTGCTATGAGAGCAATGGAAGCAGGCATAAAGGTACTATGTTATTCATCTTCTATCTTGTATTTTAATAATAAATATATATAAAAATAATAATAATAATCATAGTCTGGAGGCAGAAGGGGTTGACAAGGAACCTTCATTAATGTGGCTACATAGTGGACATTATTTCCTGAAAAGGAAGGTTTTGTTTTTGCCATTCAGGACCGGATGTTTGCTACGAAGACCTATAGGCGCCGTATATGTGGAGAGGCAATTTCTGATATGTGTCGACTGTGCAAAACAACAACAGAATCAATCCAGCATATTCCATCCGGGAGTCAGGTTCTTGCTGGCAAGGAGTATTTGCTGAGGCATAACAATGTGGCAAAAATTGTACATCATTAATTGGACATCAAATTCAACACTGTGGACAAGACCTACCCTAATGACAGGTAAAAGGCATAATTGATAAAAGGCAAGTCAAGGTTTATCGGGACCAGGCCATCATAGCTGATCACACAATTCCTCACAACAAGCATGATATTTTCCATACTTTTTATTTGTTAATGAAACCACAATGTTTTTATTTTTATGTAAGACAATTCAGTTACATGTTCTTACCCTATTACATACCATATTCTTCTATTTTGGTAAAAAACAAACAACTATCAAATGTTCCATTTATTTTTCCAATGTTCTACTGGTCGCTATTTTGCAAAATAATGACATCGGTAACGAATACCTAGAATCTCGCTACTATTGTCATGAAGAAAAGACGTTGATGAAGGAGTCAGACAAAATGTCTGGATTCTACTTAACTTGAAACATCTAAATTTTGATGGATTTTTTTAATTTCTCGGTCGATTTCTGTTGCGTTTTGAAAGAAATCATACATTTTATTCCACAAAAAATGTTTTGGTTGTCACGAAGATCTTTTAACGTTCTGTCCAGTGACCTCTTGTGGGCCATCGTACATTCATCCCAAACGATCAATTTTCATCATATCAGTAGAATCTTCGCCATTGCGATGTTTCAAACTGGTGCTTCGTTGATTAGGACGTTCGTTAATGCTCTAACAATGTTGCAGCTATCCCAGATGAAGCCAGCGCTAGGGCTACTTCATATAGCAATCTGATCTTTGCCAACAGAAATGAATGTAGGAACGTTTTTCCTGCCCCACCTGGAGCATCAAGGAAGTAAATTCCACCAGATCCACTGTTCACAGTTTCCATCAAAGTATCGTACGCAATTCTTTGTTGTTCATTCAATTGCGGAACATTTGAACGAACTGTTTCGGCCAATACTTGAGTATTGTATTGTTATTCTCATTGCAACTCGTGGTTAAACGCATCGCGCATGGAACGATTGGATCCTGTCATGCCTAAACACAACAATACTTTATTTACCATTAATAATCACAAATCTTCTATCATGATCAATGTTTCATTGTAAATTTCTGCAATAATTTGTAGTGTAGTTTGACAACGCACACGATGCATCACATCCATACACATGTTATCCCTATATTTCATCCACAAACTTCTGGATTTGAGGGGAAACATATCGATATTATAATCTCAAACGATGTGTGAATTTGATGTGACGGAATCCTTAAGCGTATTATCCCAATGTGAATCCTTCTCGAGCAACTGTAGTAGTTGACACGCCTCACGGTAAGTTGCCCACAAATATCCTTCAACTGTTCTCAGTTGTTGAAACGTTGTTGTACCACAAACATTCACCACAACAATCGAAGATAACATTCATCGTTATATGGATGCGCTGTATAGATGCGACCTAGAGCGTCTGAGGCGAATACATTTGGGTATCCTTCAACAGGTGTTCCTTGTTTCCGACGTTGAAATCATTTCGATGATGCGTTCCACGTGTAGTAGCGTGGCATATCAGCATACAGCAATGTGCGAGCAAAAACATGTGTTTGACAAATTCAGAAGAAACTTGTTAATGTGGTGGTGAACGTGCCGTTCTATCCGCCGCGTTCTCTTTATTCGTTGTCCATTTTCTAGATGAACTGCCAAATGGACTATTGTAGGGTGTCTTTCGTGGATCGCAATTGAAAATATGCACCAAATTGCTTCGTTGCTGGTTATATGGCGACCCATCTGATACTGAGATATTTCATCATTTGAATTTGTTAAAGCAAAGATGGCCATGTCGCTACCTTTGTTAACATATTTACATATGTACTTTATCGATTTGACGGAGTTACAATATTCCACCTTAATGTGAGGTTCAAAAGCTTTGGACAATATTGGCGAGTACGGTAGAATCCAACGATTGGCTACTTCAAAATCTTTTCGAGTCATCTGTCACGGTAAGACAGAGGACCCGGGTTCGAATCCCGGCCGGAGGCACATCTTTTCTCTTCAAAATAAAAATATTTAAAATTAAAACAACTAACTAATAAATTATAAAAATATTATAAATAGTAATATGGCGTATGTCAACAACTTCCTAAAATTAAAGTAATGTTCAAAGAACATTCGTTCTCGTGTATACATCGCAAAACTTGCGAGAACACGGGGACATGGGATCAGATATGCGAAAAGATTTGTCCCCGGCTTGTATCGACTCCGGTAGCTTAGTTCGTAGAGTCCTGTCATGGTAAGACAGAGGAGCCGGGTTCGAATCCCGGCCGGGGGGCATATCTTTTCTCTTCAAAATAAAAATCTTTTCGTTATACCTTCACAACTACCGATCGCCCACGATATCGCCAACGTCCGCAACTGATAGCCGACGATACAATGAGAAACCGTCATTTCCCGTGATGGTTTCACCGTCATTCACCTGATGGTCTCTCGGGTATCGATTGGACCACTTGCCGTCGATCATATAGGGTGAGTTGTTGTTGAAAACTCCGCAATGTCCAGTTATCATGTGTTTAGTCACTACTGCATGCAATTATGGGACAACTGTTTCATCGAGAATCTGCTAAAATTATTGAATCGATTTCATTTGGCCTTATTTTGTCAACTAATCAAACTAATATATGCGCATTAGGCAGACCACGCTTTTGCCACTCAACAGTCTACATCCAACAACGAATTTGCCCATATTCAAGATGCTTTATAATGAAATTTATTTGAGATTTCAATTTTTGTTTAAAAACTCTGGATGTGATGTCGTGCCTATGAAGTAGTGTTTGGCTGTGTAGCAATTCCTTCGTGATTTCTATCCATTGTGGGTTACAGGTGAATAGGTCTGGGCGGCCATATTGTCTAACATTTGTATTTCTATAAACACTAAAGAAATCGTACGTTTCACACTTAGGAACATTTTATATTGGAAAATTAAATAGTCGTTTTTAGCATTTTCCGTTACTTATTATATATTTCTCACCGTTTAAACGTTCCCTGCTCTTCCACAAATATTTCAAGATCAAAATTATCCAAATTGGTCCAGCAATTGATTTATATATATATTGGGTAACAAATTTATATTTTTTATTATTTACTGTTGGGAAGGTATATTTCTCCATATAATCCATGACCCTCCCGTTGCCCACAAATTATTGAATATAATAAGCTCCTAACATAAAAAAAACACAACAAAAGGTTAGCTTTATAATAATTTCTTGTAAACAAAAAATTAAATTTTGATTTCTTCATTAGTATGGATCAGATGAAAGTTCACAATCATGTGGGAAATAAAAAATTATTCATAGGAAATCTATGTTTTTCTATTTAAATATTGTTTTGATGAATTAGATATTCTAACGAAATTCCTCATATAATAAAGGAAATTAATACGTTGAAGTAAGTAAATTAGTCTTACATTCCATTTCGAAAAGTTTTTTTTTGGCGTGTGGTATTCTACTATACCTATCGATTTAATAACGTAAATAGATTGCATTGAGAGAATTACTAATCGATTGGTGAAGGAAAAAACATGGCGTTATGAGCCATTGCTTTATCTAATTAATTATGGTTTTAGTGATACTTTTTTATTATTAATGTACTATTATATACACAAGTACCAATATTTTTTTAATTATCGTGTTATAGTACCATTCTAATTACAAATATCTTAAATTAATTAAAACAACACTGGAGAAGATCGAAAAGAGGCTTTGAGTATAGAGTATATAAAGTTAGATTATAACTAAAAATAGTATGGATAGTTAGTACGTTGGAATTTTTATGAAAAAAATTGTAAGTGTAATTCTCAATTTAAATGCCTTCAATTTAAAAGGTAGAAAAAAACATTTTCACTTTGATTATTAGAGATAGACAGTATTGAAACATCAGGCGATTCAGGTAAATTATTTAAATCATCAAACTTATTTAATCAGCATCAATGTTCTGAATTGATTCGATCCTCATACTAGACTGAAAAGACAAGAAACCGCTCGCCGTTTCAGGCTACTTCAACACTTACTAGACAAACGCTCTAAGCTCCCAATTAATTACAAAAGACTCATCTACATGACCATCATACGACCTATTTGGACTTACGGAGTAGAGCTTTGGGGCTCCACAAAGCCATCGAATTCCTCTCGTATCCAATCCCTACAATCCAAAATCCTTCGTAAAATCCTCAACGCTCCTTATTTTGTTAAGAATAAAGTCATCCATAACGATCTTAATGTCCCATTTGTTGCTGATTTGGCCCGAACCCGCTATCTATCCTTTCATAACAAACTTCATCCCCACTCAAACCCTCTAGTTTCAAAACTAGCTTCCTCTTCAATTCCCGATAATCCTCCGAGGCGTCTGAAAAGAAGATGGCCACGTGACCTTCTTAGTTGAACTAGTGATTTGAGTACTACCAGTGGGTAGTTTCTCTACTTGCCATTAGCTCATGTCATTATGTATCACATAGCCTATTTACTTGATGTATTATTGTAATACAGTTGTAAATATCAATAAATAAATTTAAAAAAAAAATGAATTGATTCGATCGATCGATTATCGTAAAGCGGTTGAAGTTTCAGTTGTTCATTAAATAGTATTTATACAGTGTCAGCTTGTAAATGTTTTATATTACTAATCTTCGTGTTAGTAATACAATTTACTTTGGTTATTATTTATAACAACAAGTTTTAAACTTTGATGTCTCCGTTGACCGTTCCCTTTTTCTATATATATTTTGTGGAACTGGTTTTTTATAAATTCTTTTTTTTTCTTGCACTTTTACTTTCATTTTTTCATATAGTTTTTTGTCTTATGTTCTTGTGTTGTTTTTTACTATTATTTATTTTATTTTGTTTTCCTGTTGGGTTTTTTGAGGTTTGGTGAAAGCATATTGATAGTTCAAATTTGGTGTATTTATCAGCTGTTTTTATATAACCTTAGCCAGCTGGGAATCTAGTAACCTTCCCTATGATTCTGTACTTGCATTTGAGCCTTGGAGGTGGTGGGATGTGTGCATTACTCATCTTTTGGTTTGCTATTATTCTCTTTCTGCCCTGAGGATGCCTGAATAGGCGAAATATTGGACAGGTATTTTTAATTTCCTGTTTTAGTTTAGAGACTTAAGGTTTTTAGTTGGAATTTTTCCACTAATGTATTAACAAGTTTTAACTTTTCATTTGTTTCCCTTTCAATATTTTCCAAAAATACTAAATATCATCTTTAGTATGTAAAGAATGTAACTATATGAAATGTGTATACTTCGGTAATCATTTCATCTGCAAATGGACATTCCAACAAACATTAATATTATACATCGAAATGTTGACTTAATCTTGATGGAATGATTTCCGAAATCTACTCTTTACTCATAATTTCATTATATTTTCCATGATTGCATACTAAAGCTCACGATACATTTATTTTTGGAAAAAAACAACTAAAACTGAAGTGACATCCTCTGGAAAAAATGCCCTTACTTTTCCTGTTCTTAATTTATCTAAAATAATATTGTTTTCGATATTTTATAACGAAATACTTGTATCCTATTAAGTTGAAAACTATCCAAACTTCATACCCTCCTTGTCTAAGGTAAGTCTAGTTATCCTTCGGTTATACAACATAATCTTCAATATAACTTTTATATTATTTTTTCCTTAAGATCAATTTAGTTACATTAGTTTTAAATTATCTTTTTCAGAAAATGCCCGGAGCATTGTTCTGCAACGATGAAAATAACTTCATTAAGGATGCGATGAAAGGGATGAAAGCTGCACACCCAGGACTCCTCATATCCATAGATAAAAGAATTGTTTTAATTAATAGGGTAATGTAATCAGTTATTTTATGTTTTATAATGTTATTAGAGGATCAGTAGCCGGTAAATGTTGAGTTCTTTCCATTTAAAGTACTTTATCCAAACAACAGATATTACAAATAACACAGTCATGTGTTGTTACTATGATCGGTCGCTTAATAATGCGGCAATTTTGCAAACATACATTGCTTGCGGGATCACAGAAAGTCTGTAGGGGTCACCCAATATCACATTGCTACGAGCTCATGGTTCGTACCAATCATGATAGCAGCTCTATAACCGATCCGTTTGGGGCCAATGCCGCAGAATTCTTATCACAGATGTTCATCTAGAGTCGAGAGAATTGGCCAATTGGTTTATATCAATTAACCACCGAGGAAGTGTATGACTTTCTGAAACAAAAATATAAGCCTATCGTATTGCCGATGAAACTTTAAGGGGTTGAGTCATCACTTCCATGCCTCTTCGTATGAGTTTTTTATTGCAACCTGACGAGAAAGAAAGACCCAATGGATGGGGAGTTGCTTGAGAAATACCGATATCGAATTTCGAGCTCTCAACCTTTGGGTTTTGCAAGAGCGCAAATCCGCTTGGCCTCCACTGACTCTCTCAACTTTACATTATGTGAACAGATGCATTCTTCCATAAATTGCTTTGAACTAAGAATTGTAGTTAATATTATGATATTTTAATTCTTATCATAAACCGATTAAGCAGACTTGCATTTGTTATGTTGGCTTCACTGCCCAACCAATGAACTAAGGCAAAGTTAAGGTTAGTTTTTTTAATTACAAAATGGGATGCCAACCTTAAATTACATATTAAATAACATTAGATTTATTATGTGGTGATCAAGTTTACCAAGTTATTTATCTACTAAAAAAAAACGGAACCCTTTCGTCATAGATGAGTGCTTATATCTTCAGTGCCTGCTGTACTGCCTTATCTTCAGGTGGAGGTCCACTGGACCTTACGCTTTGTGCTCAGTGACCCTTAACAGATTTCTTTACACATTCCTAGCATACTAAATAGCGTCACATATAATGAATTGCATTGGTTGGGATCTTAGCATTGCTAATAATTTCAATATTGGTATTTAATGTTATTAATAACATTTTATTTGTTAACAAATGACTTTCTTTTGTTCAGGATCGTGGTGATCGTGTAGCGCTGCTGTCAGGAGGTGGTTTTGGACATGAGCCTTTTCCTATAGGTACGCTTTAATTGAAATAAAAAATATTAGGAATATAAATGTATGTCTTCATAAAACAAACAGTAAATGCAATAAAGAAACTTATTACAGTAGTCACTAAAATTTTCAGATACCGATGAATATCATTTTCGGCCATTGGTGAATCGATTTTATTTTGTTTCAAACCTACTTTTTTTTGTTGTTACGATTTTCGCATTATCCAAAAAGCTTATTCATATTTATCAAAACATATTTTGCTATGTCTTTGGAAAGCTTCAACAAACAGTTTAAAGACAATCTGAAAAATGTGAGGCCATGAGTGAGGTGGGAAATTTATCGATCTACATTTTTGTAATTAACATTTTTACAAGTAGGTACCATATGCTCAAAATCCGCTATGAATTTAAGAATTTTTTTACTTTTTCTTGCAACAAGTAGTGAGCCAGAACCCACTGTAGCATCGAGCGCTAGTTATCTCGGCACAACCCTGTTACTTCAAAGCTTCTTCCTCCTAAGATGGACGAGACATTGTTTGCTACTCCATCGGCTCTTAGCAGATTTTTGGCTCATCAACCATTGGATATACTCTGTGTGATTGTTCTTGTTGCGTAATAACCGCCTCTTTTATAGCCGCCATAGAGTTTCAGAATTGGTCCGCGAAACCTTTATGAACCTATTTGATATACTGATTTTTTAAATCAACTCTACAACTAATTGAACATGGGGAAGGCAAGACTGTTAACTACTCCAAGGCCTTTGTTCGTTCCGAAATTTCTTTCAGTTGATTTCTTATTTAAACCGATTCACTAATTTTCATTATTTTTCATTAGTTTATTATTAATCTGTTCGTTTACTAATTGCAACTAGAAGACTCTCACCACCAAAATGATGAAAATAATTCCACAAGAGGAAATACCATCACCTACTAAATAAATAAATGGTTATAATTATATTTATTGAATGATTTTCACATATCACTCGTGATCTTTGTTCATCTCTATTAAGAAATAAAAAGAACAGTAGATACTTTGAACAGTATATTAAATTGATAATAGTCATAACATATGAACATTAACAATAAAAAACTAATAACAGCTGGAATATTCTGGCAAGGTGTTTTCAGTGGTTGTCATGGATACATCCAGTGTGGACTGTATATTTTATGAATATGACAGTCTCCCCTCCTAATAAGATATCACTCACAAGACACCCGGTATAGTACAGGATCCTCGTAACATCCAATAGGTCTATGGGTGCGGACAGAACAATGTTGTAGTGGAAGGAAGGACTTGGAGTTTGAGCAGGAGTTTGAACAGGAGTTCCTCTGCTTGAGGAACTAGAGGTACACTATAGAGTTGTGGAGGTGTAGGAAGTTTCAATCTTCCAGCCAGGTGTTTTCAGTGGTTGTCATGGATACATCCAGTGTGGACTGTATTTGTTAGGAATAAATATGAGAATCTCCAAAAGGTTTAAAAAAAAAAAAAAAAATCATGTCTTTCCGAAGAAGTTCCATGGAATGTTTAGTGCTGACAAAGTTAGACAGTGACAGGAGTTAGAAGTGAAGGTTAGAAACTCAGGTGAGTTGAGAAAAGAGGTCGTGTGAAATGAACTTGCTACTGCTTCAATAATTTCCAATTTATTAGTTCATTATTTTTCAGTTTTCTTTTATTTACATTTCAGTGTTAAATCCATTGGTAACCTCTAACCACCTGCTGTGTTCCTTTATGAGTGCAAGGTGTTCTTCCTATGTTTTATTTGTTGTCTTTTTTATTGATATATAATTGTTAATTGGCCTAGACCTTGTTATTGGCTAATATCATCCTTTCAACGATCTTGTAATAAATATTTTGACAGTGAAAGTTTATATGTTCCCAAGAAGCACCTTTAAAGGAGTAAAATTCTGTCATCGCTACACTTTCCAAACTTAAATCCTTTTGATAAATTTAATAATATATAGAATGATATTTACGAATATTTAGAAAGATTATTCGAGAATGTTTTTTATCTTGATCAGGTTGCATCGGTGAAAATTTCCTGACAGGTTGTGTCCTCGGTCCAGTGTACCGGGCCCCGCCAGTGCCGCAGATATTGAACGCGATATTCAACCTAAGCAGGTGGAACGCCGGTAAATATCTAATCATCTTTAGGATCTTGATACATTCTTAATTGGATATTTATACATACATACATTCTATTATACATACATACGCAATGAATGTCGGTTCTAGGTGGTATTATGATCATCGCTATGAATTATATAACTGACTCCTTAAATTTCCGAATAGCTGCTATGAGAGCAATGGAAGCAGGCATAAAGGTACTATGTTATTCATCTTCTATCATGTAATTTAATAATAAATATATTTAAAAATAATAATAATAATCATAGTCTGGAGGCAGAAGGGGTTGACAAGGAACCTTCATTAATGTGGCTACATAGTGGACATTATTTCCTGAAAAGGAAGGTTTTGTTTTTGCCATTCAGGACCGGATGATTGCTACGAAGACATATAGGCGCCGTATATGTGGAGAGGCAATTTCTGATATGTGTCGACTGTGCAAAACAACAACAGAATCAATCCAGCATATTCCATCCGGGAGTCAAGTTCTTGGTGGCAAGGAGTATTTACTGAGGCATAACAATGTGGCAAAAATTGTACACCATTAATTGGACATCAAATTCAACACTGTGGACAAGACCTACCCTAATGACAGGTAAAAGGCATAATTGATAAAAGGCAAGTCAAGGTTTATTGGGACCAGGCCATCATAGCTGATCACACAATTCCTCACAACAAGCATGATATTTTCCATGCTTTTTATTTGTTAATGTTTTTATTTTTATGTAAGACAATTCAGTTACATGTTCTTACCCTATTACATACCATATTCTTCTATTTTGGTAAAAAACAAACAACTATCAAATGTTCCATTTATTTTTCCAATGTTCTACTGGTCGCTATTTTGCAAAATAATGACATCGGTAACGAATACCTAGAATCTCGCTACTATTGTCATGAAGAAAAGACGTTGATGAAGGAGTCAGACAAAATATCTGGATTCTACTTAACTTGAAACATCTAAATTTTGATGGATTTTTTTTTATTTCTCGGTCGATTTCTGTACATTTTATATTATTGAATAGTACATTGGATAACAATTTGATTAGCACAACTGTAACTACAAGCTAAGTATAAGCACTCCGAACAAAGGCACTCCATTCCAATGATGTGCATGTCAACAACTACCGAACAATGGCGCATGTCATCTGCGCAAGTGCAAACCAGTGGAGGGTTGTCAACAGACACAATTACGGTGGTTCAGTATTGAAAATAATATACTATAATATACTATAAATAATATGAAATGGGTCCCGGTTTTTGGAAAATCTTAATATTTATTTTTCAATTGAGAATTTCAATCGAGAATTATTATAAAAGCCAGTCTTAATTAGATAGCAATCAGAACATTAAATCGATATTTCTCGAGAATAAAGTGTTCCCCTGTTACTTTGAACAAACACTTATACCATATGTAAAAGTGGAAGGGATTCCCGAATTCGATACTGCCTTTGTAAGTAAGGAGAAGGTATCGATTTATTAAATTACTTGGTTAATATGGATGATTTCTATGTAGGTAGATGTATCCATCCATTAGCAGGAGCTGTTACTTTGTACCTGTTCATGTAAAGTTCAATCCTAACATCATTTCAGGTGAAAATGGTCGTGATGACGGATGACTGCGCCCTTGAGCGAAACGATTTTAAATATGTCCACGAAAATATGACGATGAAAAGAGGCCTTTGTGGAATTATTATTTGTTCTAAAGTGAGAATTATTTATTTAATATAATTTTAACATTTTCTGTTGTTTTTACTTCTGTCGTTAATCCTCATGACTATAGAATATCCTATTATCCTTAAAAGTAAATACAAATATTATGTTATTATGGTACTTGTTTAATAGCCGGTCTGCATGAAACCTACCTCTTTATCTCGTGTAACATTTTCCTATTATTCGCTTCGTTGGAATTATTAGTGTGTGCGTTATTAATTGTTTTCTGTATAGTTTTTTTGTATCAACCGCTAATACACAAGTACTGTCATTTATTTTTGTTTAAGATCCTCGGAGGAATGTCTACGGCAGGGTGCGGTTTGGATCAGATCTTCTATCACGGAACGATGCTGAACTTGCGAACAGCCACCATCTCCGCTTGCTACTCCTCCACCCAGCTGCCCATATCAAACCTACCGTTCTTGGAGATCAGCCATCGCGAGGTCATCATAGGAACTGGAGGTCATGGGGAAGAAGGTCTCAAGCGAGTCGCGGTTGTATATTCATGAATTAATTGAACATGAACCTCATTCTATCTTTAAAACAAAATAACGCCGATAGTAGTTTAGATGACCTATAAAGGAACCATAATGATTATTCAGTATTTGGAGAGATAGCTCTTTGGTAGAGATGATATATTAGGATAAGTTACATTCTCATGTACTTTCCTTTTCAATATTCTTCTTGATATTGGCTATTAGTTGTTTTAATTAAAGAATAAAACACTTGTCATTCTTTGAAATAATCTTTGTTCTTGACCTGATACCAATGGCTAAATTAGAGGCCTTGTTTACAAATAGTGTTAAAACACCACCTTAGCAAACTTGAGACCTCTGAGGCGTCAGTTCGAATACACAGTCTGCCTAGGTTAAAACTTATTTATGAATTTGGGTTTGAATTTCCCATTTTGGTTAGAATTGATTGGCAACTTTTAGAAAAGCTCGTCGTATTTGTCCTTAATTTGTGTAAAAAAAAAAGCTTTTTTTTTTATTTATTGAAATTTACAACTGTATAAAAAATACATCAAGTAAATAAAATGAGTGAATAAATTGACATGAAAAGACAAGTTGAGAAACTACCCAGTGGTAGCACTCAAATAAAAAGTTCACGAGGCCATCTTCTTTTCAGACCCCTCGAGGATTATCAGGAATCGAAGAGGTTGCGAGGTTTGAAACTAGTGGGTTTGAGTGGAAATGAAGTTTGTCATGAAAAGATTGATATCGGGTTCGGGCCAAATGAGCAATAAACGAGACGTCAAGGTCATTATGGATTACTTTGTTCGTAACAAAGTAAGGAGCATTGAGGATTTTCCGAAGGATTTTGAATTGTAAGGATTGGATACGAGAGGAATTCGATGGCTTAG
Organism: Troilus luridus; assembly: GCA_964056705.1. Taxonomy (NCBI): domain Eukaryota; kingdom Metazoa; phylum Arthropoda; class Insecta; order Hemiptera; family Pentatomidae; genus Troilus; species Troilus luridus. The sequence continues at coordinate 870,222 of OZ057415.1, forward strand.
TGGAGCTCTATTCCGTAAGTCCAGATGGGTCTAATGATTGTCATGTATATGAGTCTCTTGTAATTAATTTGGAGCTTAGAGCGTTTATCTAGTAAATGTTGAAGTAGCCTGAAATGGAGAGCAGTTTCTTGTCGTTTCAGTCTAGTATGAGGATTACAAGTTAAGCGTTTGTCAAGGTGTAGTCCTAAGTACCGGATCTGTTCTACAGGACTTAGAGGGTTGTTATTAAACGATACAGGTGGCAGGAAGTCGCTGGTTTACGACGGAGGGTAAAGGGGATTTGATGAGATTTGTGAGAATTTATTTTAATCCTCCAGTTTTGACACCAATTTTCAAAGTCAGTGATGTGGGATTGAAGAGTACGGGATGCTATAACTGGATTAGTGTTGACAGATAATAGATATGTGTCATCCGCATACGTGGTAAGGATAGTATTAGGATGAGTTGGGATGTCAGTTGTATAAACTATGTAGAGAATTGGGCCAAGGATACTGCCTTGAGGAACGCTGCCAGATTGGGTAAAATGTTAAAAAATATAAATAAAAAAAACTTAATTTAAAGAAAAATAATTTGATTTCTAAATTCACATAGTAGTTCTTGTAATTACAACTTTCACAACTCAAAGTTCCAAATTTGAACAGTTTGCATAAAATTATAATGATGATTTTTAATTTTCAAATCTTATCAGATGGGACCATTGAATTATATTGTGTCACTGATGATCGAGCAAATATTCAATGTCTTCTTGATTTCACATGGTGATAAGGTTCTGCTATTTCTGAACAACTGCGGGATCTGCACAGATTTGGAGATGTTCGTCTTGGCTAGAGAAGTGGAATTACAACTGGGTATGTACAAGTCACATTTATCTAAATCACATCTTGACTGCATTTTAAGGCGAATATATCGTCTGCCATGGCAATGCATCGAATGTGAAAAAAACAGTATTTTTTCTAATAATTGTTGTACTTAGAAAGAAAGCATACATTTTATATTATTGAATACTGTATTGGATAACATTTTGATAAGCACAAGGGTAACTACAAACTAAGTATAAGGACTCCGAACAAAGGCACTACCATTCCAATGGTGTCCATGTCAACAACTGCCGAACAATGGCGCATGTCATCTGCGCAAGTGCAAACCAGTGGAGAGTCTAGTGGACACAAAAATAATTTACTAAAATGAAGATCCTCCTTTCCAACTTATAGCAGTTGCTTTAGGATTGATAATTGATATAAAATTCATATTGAGGCATCTATCTGTCATAAAAATAATGTTAAACGAATGTCATTGGTTTGACTTCAGGCACTAATTTTTATTGAACCTTGAAACTTTTTTTTTTTTTAATTCTCCTAAAAAGTATCGATTTTCACATTCGATAGTTGGAAATGGCAGGGACGATATGAGTGTGTGTGTATTGATGTGAAAACGGCTGAACATAGATTGTTTATTCCATAAATACAAAAAGAAATTAAATATAAAACAAATAGGCTAATGATGATATTCGGCCTTGAGTGGCGTCAACGAATAGGGTGAGTCAAATGAGATAATAGTCGTACGTTAAACTTTAACTTACTCCAAAGAGGTTAGACCTCCCAAATTCTATGAGATTACGGTCACTAACTTCACCGGATACCATATCTAAGAAAATACATTACTTTTATTTTGTATGTACAGCTCAATTATTTTTGTTAATTCACATTGACTTTGTTCATTTTTACTGATCGTATATGCTGTTTTTTTTAAAAATAAACACACAGTGTTAAGATTCTTACAACCCGATATAAATCCTAACAAACCAAAAAGTATTACTTATTAAAATATATTTTCTTCGCTGTTTTCATTTGCAGCTCCGAAAGTGTTAGTGCTTAAGACGGTAGTGGGCAAGTTCTACACATCTTTGGATATGAAAGGGTTCCAGATCTGCCTCACCAACGTAACCTCCAACGAGCCTTGGCTTCGATACATGGAGCTTGGATCGACTGCTTTCGGTTGGCCCTCGTTGAAGCTCTCAGACACTCAAACGTACAGAGCTGAAAACGAACCTATCGTCCTCGACGTTTACAAATTTGCTAGAGTAAATCTTCTTCTTTTTTTTTTTACTACAATAGTATTACGTTATATTGAACATTTATGTCAAAAATTTTATATAGAGACGAATATATTTTAAAATAAAATTCAGTTACTATTGTCACAATTAGAGTAGTTAAAAAATGTAATGGGGGGATAGAAAGAACGGTATTGGAGGCGATCAACTGTGAAGATGGTTATAAATTAAGCAAATTATGGCTCCCAAACTCACCAGTTACCAAGACGAAACCAAAAATCCTGAAAGAAAATACATACCAAACAGAAGTCATCCAGAAAGGAAGACAATCAGATTACTGGAAGTAATAGGCCCCGCCCCCTGATCTGGAAAGCTATAAATACCGAAGTATTGAAGACAATTTTCAGCGCAAGTTAAGCTTTGTATGGCGGTACTGAATACGGAACGTCGGCAAAGAAAGACGGTCGAAATCAGAAGAAATACGTGACGAATGGATGCGTAGATCGAAAATGTTTGAAGGTTTTGGTAGGTACATAAAATAAATGAATGATGATTTAGTGTTGCACCCATAATTTAAAAAAATAAAACAAAAAAAAAACCTGTGCTCATCACACATATTGCGGAAAATAATTTTTACGTACCCTGACCACTATGTGTTAATATCATTTTTCTAAAACAATTAAGTATAGAATTAATCTTAATATGTTTGTTTACTAACATGATCTTGTATCTGATAGCGCGACGGGTGGAAACTGAATTATGGACAAGCACAAATTTTCGGCGATTGTATTCATGCCACTTGCAGCACTCTCAAAAAACACGAAAATCAAATCAATCAAATGGATGCTGTATTTCGTACTGGGGATGTTGGAACGAAAATTAAAGTATTTGCTGAGAGTAAGTTATCTAATTGGGTATCAGTTCCGCAAGTTGTCGGTTCGAATTAAAGCCCATAGTAGCAACGTATATGTTACTTGATTTATATTTGTTATATTATCAAAAATGAAAATAATCGTGAGATTTGCTTCGAAATGTTTGTCGAAACGTTCATTTCTTCGTTCATTTGTTCGAAACGTTCATGGAATGATAACGGAACTATACACATTTTCCATTATTAAAATATTTTTCATTTTAAAGCTCACGATTATTTTTTCACGGTCTTGGACAAATCACCGCTCGGCACAATCGGTGTCTAAGAACAGCACAATCTGTACCATGGGCTCAACCCAAATTCCTTCATGGGTTGTAATGGTAAATGTGGTCTTTTTACTATCCATGCCAATCGTCAAGTAAAATTTTCCATTTATTTCTATTAGGTGGAAAAGTTGTGTTTGCAGTTAACAAAACTGGGTAGTGGATTACACACTTTTTCCGTATTGCCCTTTACGATTTTTGTTTGTTTCTTTTTTCAGGGGTGTTGAAAGACATAAAAGGAGCTCCTCTCCTTATGGATATGTCGAAGACATTCACCCTGCTAGCACAGATCGCGGAGGATGAGATAGACACCATCTTGGGAGAAGTTCTTGCTGTTCTGTTCACCGGAGCTTCACAAGGGACTCTCAATTGGGAAAATGTTTGGAAGATAGCGTTGGACACGTTATCTATGTATACAACGGCAAGAGTCGGGCATCGGACTTTGGTAATCACATATTTAAAATACCACTATGGAATATAGTTTTCCGTTCCGGAGGTTGTCGCATCGAGTTGAGTCGCAACAGGTTTCAACTTATTCATCCGTTTTCCTTTTGATATTTTCAAAAAATACAAGTTATTGTGAGCTTTAGTATGGAAAAGAGAATGTAATTTTGGGAAATTAGTATACTTTGGCAATAATTTCATCTAGAAGTGAACGTTTCAACAAACATTTATCATTTTCCAGTCAACCATCTCCTCACTTCTCATATATCATCTATAATTCAAAATGTTAGCTGAAACTTTTATTTCTTGATGAAATTATTAGATAAATGTACTCATTACCCATTATTACCATTCTGTATTTTCCATAAAATACAGAATATCCTATAGCTCACGATAAATTTTATTTAAGGAAAATATTAAAAATGAAACGGGAGAGGAATAAACCAACAACTAGAAGAAAGTGGACTCCAGAAGAGAAAGAACTACACTCTCGAAGGATGAAGGAAATTTGGAAGCAAAGGAAATCGAACACAATGAAAAGTAACTAAAGTTGATTCATCGTACCCTCTAAATGGGTTATTCAAAAAGAAAAAAAAAATTAAAGAAAAAAACAGATAAAACTGGTTGTAACTCAACTCGAAGCGACATCTTGCTGAACAATTATCATTTTATTTTTTAAAACAATAAAAAAGCAACACTGATTTACAAATCTAATCATTGAAATCAGACTGTAATATGATGATGATAAAATCCTTTGGATAGCCATTGGGTTTGAAAAATCCGACAAGTTATCGAATAACATTAGTAAAAGGATGAAAGATAAATAAAAATTATAAAATTATGACAGAAAGAGAAGAAGTAAACTCGAATAAACTGGAGATAAGAAAAGACTAAATTAAGATGGCGGTTAAATGGAGTGATTACGAAATGGCAGTAGCTAATCCTCGCATCTCCATAGCAACGATTTTCCTTCAGCGCAGAATCACCCAATTCTCTCTCTCTCTCTCTCTTTCTCTCTCTCTCTCTATATCTCTCTCTCTCTCTCTCTCTCTCTCTCTCTCTCTCTCTCTCTCTCTCTCTCAGGGTAGTATAGGTAATAAATAGGTAGTAAGTAATAGCCTGTTTCAGTATACCGTCCTTCGGTCTTAACAGTAGTAGTAATTATGTAACTTTAAACAACAAATAAAAACCTGGGTTATTCTTACTAAACCAACCCCTTGAAAAAGTATAATTTTGATTATCAATGAAAAAAATATCACACTTAAAAAGACGATTGATAAATATGGAAAAAAAAATTTAAGTTAGCGAAATCCTATAAACTAATTCTCTTTCAAAAATTCTTTTCTTATTCAACACTGTATCTAATATAGCAACTATTTTATATTATCTCTATCAGCAACACCCATATCAATAAACAAAATGGCACATAATGCAACGGTATTAATCTAAACGTTCTTTATAAGACGTTTTTCAAATACAAAAGGGCGTACGTAATAACATTAATGATGTAGTTTCTTTTGTTTCATAAGTAACACACACAAAACCTTTTGTTATTTTACAGTTGGATTCTCTGGTTCCAGCATATAAGGCGTTTAAGGAAGTTATAGCTGAAAGTGGACAACGCGCATGGGTAAAAGCATTGAAGAGCGCTAGAGAAGCTGCTAAAGAAGGCTGTGAAAAAACCAAAGACATGGCACCTGGGTATAGTGACAGAAATATTTAAAATAACATCCCATACAGACCGTTTGTATAATATTATATACTATATCTGTAGTTGTGGAAGTGGAATGGCTCAGCGATGGAGCGCTGAATTACTATGGAGAAGGTCCTGGGTTGAAATACCGTTCGATGTTTGACTTTTATTTAATCTGTTAGCGGCCGGAGGTGAATCACATGGGATCTAGCACCCTTCTGGGGCTCATTCAGCCTTTACAAATCGGGTAACTAAAATAAGAGGGAAAATCCGGCGGTTGAGCGCGATCCATGGCAAATCACTTCGCTGCAAAATCCCCCAAGAAACAATACAGTCTCTACCACGTACTGAATCACAAACCTTCAACGATTGTAATAGTTTTTTTTCTTATGCCGGGGTCGTTGGTCGTTCAACCATCCGATATCTTGGAGCCCAATATAAATTAGATTTTTTCAAATGCTCATTGGCAAATGGCTCAGTTCCTAAGTCTGTCGGAGCAGGACACGTGTCTAGGTGGTCTCCATCCATCCTCCCTTGGTTGTATAGTACACATGTAGGATCCTGAGCCCAAACATGTCTTGTGGAGATGAGTCTGTAGATAATCGTGGCCAGTTGTCAGGCGGAAGCAGGCTACTGCATCTCTTCTTAGGAGGTCACCTGGGATCGGGTTTTCTATTAAACATTTGTATCTTTTCCCTTCCACCCTGTCTATGTGTGTTTTTATTGTTTTCTCCTTAACTATGATTCTTATCAAAAGCCGTATTGAGACATAGGATTTTGGATGGACTGGCTGTGGGAATTCTTCTCCTCGCTTGGCAGAGTTATCAGCTTCTTCATTTCCTGAAATCCCGCAATGGCTTGGTATCCACTGTAGGACCACATTAGTGCCTCGAAGTGTCAGGTCGTAGAGGAGCGATTTGCATTCCAGTATTGTAGTAACAGCAAGGATAGCTGCTTGAGAGTCGATAAAGAGAACAACATTTCGCTCTTGCCTTCTAGACAATGTTCTTAAAGCGATGAGGATAGCGGCCATTTCACCGTCGAAGTTTGAACCTTCCTTCCCTACTGCAGTGCTGAATTGTAAATCCCTTGAGTAAATCCCTGATCCAGCATTTTTAACAGCTGATCCATCGGTATAGATGTGAAGCCAATCCCGAGGCGGGTATTTTTGAGATATCGTTTCTATGGCTATTGATTTTACCTCATAGCCAGGTGTTGTTTTCTTATTGTACGATTGTAATTATACAGTTTTTTTTTTATCTGTAGTTGTCAAATATCATGTTAAAAAAAAACTGTAACCATCATTCCTCATGGAGTATCGAAATTAAATTACTTTTAAGGTCTAACTTGGTCTTGTGGTTATAATTCCCAAACAAAGGGATCGGCAACCTTTTGAGTCGCAACAGTCAAAATTTTGAAGTTTTTAAAGAGCCACCATTTTTTTTTTGCCAACAATAAATAGTATTCGCATAAATAAACTTTTTTGATAACAAAAAACTAGTCTATTTATTCATAAGAAAAAATATCTATTTATTCATATATCAGTAGTGTTTTTCACAACAAATTAGATAATATATTAGATAATTACATATTTTTTAAGTAAAAATATAAAACAATTAAACATTTATTATGCTACCTACCTTTACTTCGGTTTTTTTATTATTATTATATATATCTACATACATAACTTTGAGAAGGTAATTCGCTTCTAACTCTTTTACTTGAAAGAACGAACTATACGTCACAGCCAAAGCACTAGTGAAGACGCCAAATTGTTTCGTGTCGAAAGCGGATTAAAACCTACATAGAAACATCCGACAACGGCGTCATTCGAGAGCTTCCAAAGGACTGGCAACAGTGACGATGCGTATACCGGGTAGGGGTGCTATGAAAAGCAAGTACAAGTGGCTGAGAGATAGAATCGGTGCCTAATCCTCGCTAATGGATTCAGAACGATTTTAAATGTTTATTCAATTTTTTTTAAAATAAAATAAATAATATTTGCATAGGGAACGAAAGATCCGCAGATTGGCGACCCCTGTTCCAACACAACCTATGGTCAAATCAAACATTGGTCAACCAATTATTTATATATGAATTGGTTGTGTCGTTAGTTTTATGCACGTAAGTGCATTAAGAAGAATGGGTTTATCGTTAGTAACGCCTTGTTTTTATCTTTATAATCGCAACAGGCGCGATATTCAGACAGAATGTACCATAAAATGTCATGATGTAGCTGGTATTTCCAAAAGGTAACAATTAAATTCAACTGATTTTGAGGCATTTCTTGATGTAGCACATATAACACATGAGAGTTTACCATTCCGTCCGTTTATACCCTTAGTTCCCAAAGTGACCCCCAGGGGTCCACGGGAGACTCGACGGGGGTCTTCTTTGGCGTGACAAAAAATGGGGGTTCGCAATTCGTAAGGAGGATTCACGAAAATTCATCTGCTTTCGATAGTGAAGAACTAAAATGTTGGGATGACTTCACCTATCAATGTAGGCAGATAATATTTTAAGAAGCTCAGCGACTGTTACTTGTAAAAACTTGCATATTTCATATTCAGTAAAACGTGTCGATACTTGCAAAGCGCCGCCGACGCCGTCCGCAACGCTTGTTCAGACGTGCAAAGGGACGAAATACGACCAGTGGTGTTTATGCTTGCAATCTTGCATGAACTTGTTTGATTCTTCGCCAATATAAATACGAATGGCAAAGATAAACGTTACTCATTTGTTTCCGGATTTTCGAAAAGAAAAGTAAAGTGAATGGATGTTAGTGTTTGCCAGTGTCGGAAAAAGTATTTACCTCCCTATTTGTTATATATATATATATATATATATATATATATATATATATATATATAGATACTTTTATTTTATGTTATAATAAGTAAGTATATTTGTGATGTTTGCGTGCGGTAGGTACATAGAGCACAATAAATTCTCACTTTTTTTTCATTAATTCATGGTTGGAACTCTGCCGCAACGCATATTTCCATAGTTAGATCCAATCTTCACATTTTTTGTAGAGTTTGGGAATATGGTAGAAATGTAGCTGCAGGGGGGCCACCGGGACCAGCTTAATTTTGAAAGTGGTCTGTGAGAAAAATATTCTGGGAACCTGTGGTTTATTCACTCCGTTGCGTTCTGAACCGTTATCGATTTATTGTTCTTTCCCTTCAACATACCACAGAAAACATAGGGACTACAGTACATAGTGAAATCGACTCATGTTGATATCTTGTAATTTATTTTCTTTTAAACTTACTTAATATAAAAATATTATTCCATAGAACTTGGTTAGAAAGACACGGTGAGCCGAAAATGGAAGCTATACATGCTCTGCCTGATGCTGGGGCCTTCATGGTTACACTTTGGCTAGAAGCAGTTACCTATGAAACGAAGAAAAAACGAAAATTCGTGGGAGTTAAAAAGAATATTGTTATATCAAGAAAAAAGAAATAAAATTTATTATTTCAAATGGAGGTTGTTGATTATTTATGGGATCTTAAGTTTAGAGTCACCTCTTTGTCAACTATGCTGTAATATGCTTCTTACAGGCTCTTTTTCTTTGTTATATGTTACTTTTTAAAAATGATCAAAAACGCACTGATTGGTGATGACAGATAGAAACCCGCTATAGTAACAACCTTCAGGTTGTTGCCACAAAATCATGGTATTTAAACTTTTTATAATTTTTTGTTAATTGTTTTAATTTTTAAATATTTTTATTTTGAAGAGAAAAGATTTGCTGGGGCAAATCTTTTCTCTTCTAAATAAAAATGGTATTTAAACCATGACTGTTTGGGTGGATATAACTTCATTAATATCCATTATGTTCTTTATGTTTTTGAAACCAAATTCTTCTTCAAGTGCCATCTCCAAAGTGAAGTTTGACAGTTTACGTTCAATTGCTATTTTCACTTTACGAATCACTCTCAGGTTTTCTTTGGGATTCTTCTTCAGCTTATAGTGCGCTGTCACAGGAACGCCCAAAACCTCTGATGTTAAATAAACTTTTGCTAGAACTGTCCCTCAATAGTGCTAAGAAATAATTTTCCCCTTTGATCCAATATTATTTAATTTTGATTCTGTTACTTCCGTGTGACTTTGACTCACATATTCGGCTCTAATATCAACGCAAATCATTGGCAGTATAATTTCATCTATGGAATCGGTATCAAGATTAGAGAAGCCCTATTATTTTAATTGTTTTAAGTTGTAACCAAATGACAATGGGACGATTTATGATACTTTTCATCACCATTTCTTAGGGAAAAACTATAACACGAAACATGATGTACATCGCTCTGCTAAATTACAGATGCATGTTAATTGAAATATAGATGATAAATTGAATAAAATGATAGGTATCAGTTCCTTAGGTTGTCGCTTCGAGTTAAATCACAACAAGTTTTAATTTTCATTCGTTTCCTTTTTAATATTCTCGAAAATAATCCTGAGTTTTAGTGCGAAAATTAGAGAATAATTACGGGAAATGTGTATATTTTGGTAGACATATCATCAAGAAATGAAAGTTTCAATAAACATTTCGAAGTTAAGATGATGGTATTACCTAAATAGTATATTTAAACTTCAAAAGTTTCTTCACATCGATTCTTCGACCTCTTTGGGATTCAATAATATTTAGTAATGTATCAATTGTAACCAAGTTCACTTTAAATTCCGAGTGTTTTAGTTGTTTTTATCTTTAATTAATTATTTTATAATGGCGGAAATAGGTATGAATTGCGATATTTTCCATATTTAGCATCTTAAATTTATGAAAAAGTTTTCCTTATAACCTTATATTTTGTGAAATAATTTGCAGTTAAGTGTAGAATTATGATTTTAACTTAACTTAGCAATATTCGTCCACTGGATGAGAGTTGTCATACTTTAGGAATTTAAATAACCTCAATCGTTTATTTTATTTCACCTTTATTTGTTTTATAAAATTAAATAGATTTTTCTTCAATTTATTCAGTTGTATATTGTAGTTATGCCTGAGATGAGAATTATTGTAGTTGTAAAATTATAATCATACCTCTCACTTTGAGTATTATTTTATTGTTAAGTTTGCTTGATAACTTTAGTCTTTAAACTGTCCCCAATTAGTATTAATTTCGTATTTTTTTCAATATTTGTCTTATAGCTGGTGGATTATATTAAATAATATGATTACTATTATTGGAAAAATTACTTGACTCTTGTACTTTGAAATAAAATATTAACTTTAAGAATCTTTCCATACTTATTCAGGAATATAGTTATCTAAATCATTGTATTTATTAATTGTATCAAGTATGATCTTCTGGTATCTTAATAATAACTGCAACCTTTATTATACCTCTATCCCTTGCACATAATAAAATCGTGACATCATCATCATAGTCGTTCCTCTCTACCGCTCTGCAGTGTGAGGTTTCTTTCTGTATAGCCCGGACCACACCGTACAATCTTCTACTATTTCTCTCCTTCTATTCCATTGCAGACTTCTCTTTGCGAAGCTTTCCTTAATACCATCTTCCCAGGTACGTCGGGGTCTTCCTCTGGACCTTCTTCCTTCAACCTTAGCCTCGTATGTCATCTTGGCCAGCCTGTTATTTTCCATTTTTAAAAATATGTTTAAACCATCTTAGACTGTTTTCTTCAATGACTTTTTCCGCAGGGTCCACTCCGAGGCTTGATCTAATGATCGAGTTGCGAATTCGGTCTCGTCTTGTTTTCCCCTCTTATCTTCTTTAGGAATCTCATTTCTGAAGCCTGGATCCTACTTTTATGTTTGGTGGTCAACGCCCAAGATTCCGAGGCGTATGTTAATATGGGGAGAAAAGTAGATTTATATACCCTCAACTTTGTGTCCTTGGATACTTCTCTTTTATTCAGAAATCTTTTATTTAGTGCATGGAACAATTTACCAGCTGAGCTGACCCTCTCCCGGATTTCATTGTGCATGACTCCATTCTCATCAAGGTGTGCTCCCAGATATTTAAAGATTCTCAGCTGTTCGATGGGCTTGTCCTTGATTCTTATGACCCTCATTTTTCAGTGAGGCAAATCGTGACATATTATAAATTATATCATTTACTTGAAAGTAGAAACAATCCTTAAAAAAAAAATAAAAAATACACAAACGTTTTCTGTTACATTTAAAATATTTCTTGGCAATTATTAGCTTCATGTTTTTTTTGTTTTTCATTTGTTTTCAACAAATTTTTCATTTGTTTCATTTTTAATATTTTCCATAAATACAAGTTATCATGAGTTTTAGTATGGAATACAGAATTTTCAGTAATGTGTATAGTTTGGTTATCTTTTCATCTAGAAATGAAAGTTTCAAAAACATATATCATCTATACCTCGAAATGTTAGTTGAAAATTTAATATCTTGATGATATGACTACCGATACTCATTACCTATAATTACATTCTCCTTTTCATATTAAAGGCCACAAAGACTTGTATTTTTGAAAAATATAAAAAAATGAGACGAATATACAGTTAAAACTTATTGTAACTCAACTCGAAGCAACAATCTGCAGAACAGAAACCTTATTTTTTAATTAATTTCTTAAAAAAAGAATTTGGTAATTAAACTTATGTTGGGTTTACCAGATAATTATAAAAGATGAGGAAAATTGATAGATTGTTTATTACTTATAAGAAGTAATATTTGATAGTCTGTTCTAAAAATAATATCTAATAAGTGCGATCATGATATTTTCAATATTATTTATTTGTATTTCATCTTTTAGTATTGGGAGCTGATACAGTAATCCCTTGCAATGTGATTATAAAAGAAGAGAACAGTGATGGTGAAGGTATGCAGTTTTAATGTTTATAATTATCCGTTAATTATTATAAAATGGTCATAGGAAAATATTGTGTGAGCTATTTCTGTTTTATATATTTCATTACTCTGGATATATTTAAATAAATATTTTTAAATCTCAGATTTACTACAGTTTGGCCTAGAGGTTAATTGCAATGAAAAGTTTCCTACGTGAGGTTGACACATCGATCCTTCAAAAGAACAACAATTTAACTCAAAAAATGGCATTAGCAATTGAATCGGTTGACTTTTTAATTCAGGAACGACATATGTATCTGTTATTCCATTTCCAAACATTTTTTAGTATTTTTTTTAATAAAGTCCTATTTATATATTATGCTTGAACTTGAATTTTCATAGGAATACTGAATTATCTTAATTTTAAATTTTAATCAAAAAAGTTTCAAGGTTTTAAAAATTTTCTAATGCTTGGTAAATGAATTGAAATACCATCATTACGACATGAGTTCTTTGCTTAAAAAAACCTAATTTTTTTTTTTAATCTTCATGGAACTTTAAAATAGCTCTATTGAAAAATTAGGTTATTTGAGTTATGAAATTGTTCTTTTGATGGAGGGACATATCATAGGGAAAAAAATATTTTATGTGCATGCAAAAAATCTAAGTCAACATTATAAGAATAGATTTTTACAGTCTAAATCAATTTGAAATAATAAAATTGAGAATGAACTGAGACATATTTATTATTAACCCTTAAAGTGCTATGGACGCATATATGTGTCTGATGAAAGCAATCGGTAAGGCCTATGAGCCCATATATATGTTTCTGTTGAAAGTCAGCAACAAGGTCGCCTATATATATATATAGGTATTATGGATATATTTAGATATGTTTATATATAGATGTGTTTGTAATCATCCGAGACCCTAAATAGCTGCATAGGCAAAAATACCATAATAGTTCCTTAATCTCGCCTTGGACTTAATCAACCGGTGGGACCTGTGGTCTAGTGGTTAGCGCAACAAAATATTAAGCCCATGATGGCGGGTTCGTAGCCCACCAGGTGGCCCTAGGATTTTTTAAAGGGAGTAAAAAATCCTTAGTTACGCCGTCCTTCGGAAGGGACGTTAAAAGGGAGGTCCACGAGCCTGTACGATCTCAGGTACTCGTTAAAAATCCCTATCCTAATTAAACCTGGATAGGAAAAATTTAGAGCTCCTCCTGTAGCATCGTCCGATTAACCATAACAGCATAAAGTGACGTTAAATGAACAAACAACAACTTAATCAAGCAATAGAGCTGCCATGAGTCTACAGCAATGCTAAGCACTGAGATCATGCAGTCTCTCTGAACTGCATCGCCTGAGAGTCGCTCGCACTTTTGTATATTTCATTAACTAATCTAATCTCTAATTTAGGGTTAAGAAAAAAACTGTCGCTATAACCCATGATAAAGGGTGTTAAGTTTTGTGCAGGGTAACTGTTTCTGAGCCAATGATAGTGTAAATGATATGATATCAAGTGAAAATGATATCAAAGAGTAAATAAAAGAAAAAGAACAGTAGAAAGTCAAGATATAAATCTAGAGTATAACAGGTGAAAAATAAACTGAACATGGAAAGTAGAAAATATAAGTAAGGGGAGTTTTAAAATGTATACAAATAGAATGAAGTGGTATAAATAAAAAATTATGACGTAAATATACAAGGAACGTATAGAAATATAAGTAACAATATGGTATGAGAATAGAGATAGAATATAATATGATGAAATAGTGATGTTAAATGATAATGAAATCTTAAATAAAAACATATGAGGGATGTCAAAAAAGCTAATATGAGAAAAAGGGTGTGCAGAATGGAGAAGGAAAGGGGTGAGGAGAAGATATGAAAATTAAAAATGTACTAACCTAATAGAAGCTGAAGCTAGACTAGAAGCGGTCTAACTGACAAAAATATAAGTTATGAAGGTGCTGCCAGCGATATCTGACGGCCAAAAAAATGACTAATTTTTATTTTTTATATATATTTTTTAATTGTATTTTAATAGTAATTTTTTATTGACACTTTTTTAGAAATATTGACTATTTTATTATATTTAAATGTGTATCATGACTATTTTATAGAGGGCCACGAAAATTAATGGCTAAATTAATGGGAAAAGGTAGGGTGATAAAATAGTAGGATTTTATGTCAAGAGGTCAAAATGAGTATTATAGGAAAGAGAATATAGTAGTAACAGAATGACAATGGGAAGGAATAACAAGGTAAACTAATTTAAGGTTTTTTTAGTAAGTTGAAAATTTGTGAGTAGAAAGAGAATAAGTTGTTTGAATCGATCTTGAGGTTAACAGTGGAGGAATCTAAATTTATGTGGATAGATTCAGAGAGTATGCGTTTATCATGGTTGGGAACAGAAGCTAGGATAGACGTATTTTCAAAGTCAAAATTGTGGTTTCTGTAAATTTACTCTGTAATATTTTTATTCATATATATCCCTCACATTTTGTTCTAAATTTCTATTACTCTACATATATATTTTTTCTATTTTATCATATACTTGGTACTGCAATGTATTTTTATAGTTTTGTTATTTTGTCTGTTTTTCTTTCTTAGCCCTGAAGATGACCCACAAAGTGGGTCGAAACGTCGGCACATAATTAAATAAGTACCCACTTATTTAGTGTTTTATTTGACTGCACCCCCAACTATTTTCTTCCTTACTCTATCTTCCAGTCAACCATCCCCTCGTTTCTTATTATCATAATAATGTAAAAAAATAATTTTTTTTGAAAGGTGTGATTTCCTTAAGCACATTTAAATGAAAGACTTCACTCTGATTCTTAGACTTTTCATTTGTTTTTTCCTCTGCATTTTAAAGTTAAGCTTTCTCAGAAAAAAAAAATTGTTTTCAGGTGCTGATAGTGAAGATGGCGCCGATAAGGATGAAGTAAAAAATGAATATGATTGCCTTATGCTGTCGCCAGGTAATTAGATTTAATTTTTAATAACTTTATTATTTCATTGTTATGTTTTTAATTTTGGTACTTCTCTGTTAGAGCGGAAAGGATTGCTGAACCTTACATTCCGATGCTAGTGACTCTGTTTAGGAGTTTTGACGTAACAAAATATATAATAAACATAAACATTTTTATTAATAATAATAAGATTTTAAAATGATTTATATATCTTTGAAATAAATAATTATAACATATTACTAATAATAATTATAATAATCATAACATAATAATTTAATAGTAATCAAAATAATAAGGGAGAGGAGTGGCTCAGTATTGTATAGAGTAGTCGGAAATCCTGTTCAATTCCCGCTGCAGGCCATGATTTTTATTTAGTCTGTTTGCAGCGAGAGATGGATCATATAGGATCTAGGACCCTCCTGGGGCACACCCAGCCTCTATAAAATATTATAAAAATAGGGTACCCAAAATAAGGGGGAAAAATCTGGCGGTTGAGCGTGACCTAGGACAAGTCACCTCCTTGCAGAACCGTTGTCCATGAAACAGTACAGTCTCTGCCATGTACTGAACCCCAGACCCTTCATGGGTTGTAGTGGTACAGGCTAATCAAAATAATAATGTTTTATTAATAATAATAATAACTAGTATTTACACATCTACAGGCCAATTGATCGTTATTCTTTCTTATTCAGACATCCCTTCTACCTTGAACTGTAGAGATTTTGGACAAGGAGCGCCACCTGTCTCTGTCAAGGACTGCTCTTCTGGCTTCCGCCCATCCAAGCCCTTTTTCTTTAAGGATATTTAATATTTAAGGATAATGTTATATGTAATATTTCATTAAATAAATCCTTGTGTTTGTACCTTTCTTGGGACGTGAATTCAATTAGATATGATTCCGAATAGTCTCTTTTCATTCCTCTTTGTTTTTTGTTACACTATTTTGCACATCCCTAAATTATTTCGATAGTTTGTGTTTTGAGGTATAATCAAATTATAGGAATGGTTAACCGAATAACGATCATAACCTCTTTAATTCTTCATTTTTGTATGTCTTATTCAAATATTTAATTATTCAATGTCTGGAACGATCTGTCTGATACTTCCACAAAAAACATTCCCGTCTTTCATGGCAAATACCTCTCAGAGCCCACTGTGGTAGCGATACATGACCAACATTTTGTTTTCATTTTGAATATAAGGTTTCATCCTCCTCAACTATCATATTTTTTCTTCCTACTTTTACATCTCCATTTTCTTTCAGTGCAATTGCACACAATACCCTCAATCATATTTTCCTATCTATCAACGCTGCTCCGGACATTTTAAGTCCTTATTAGCAAAAATTTAACTCATGTCATTTTCTTACAAGAGATAGCCTTGTAGATCTGCCCAAGATTCGTGTTCTTATACTTCACTTCCTTCTGCAGCTTAACTAACATCTCCAAATCATATCATTTTTACTTTATTTCGTATTGTATACAGTGGAATCCCGATATTTCGTATCCCGATTATTCGTATTTCCGGCTAATTCGTACAAATTTGCCGGTCCCCTGAGAAAATCCCGATAAATGGTATAAAATCAATGCATTTCAGACCCCTCGGTAATTCGTATTATTTTTATGTTCGAGGTCACTTATAACGTCATATAATTCGTATTTCCAGCTTTAAAATCTTGTTACTTAGTACTGTTTTCGAAAGGGGGGGAGAGAACAGTGAGCAGATATGCCAAGGAGCTGAATGAGAATAAATCCTTTCTAGGAAATCACTTAATTTTTATTGTTTTTATACACAAGTATGTTTGTATTGCTTGGAGGCCCAGTAGATCATATTGTTTTTTAAGGGAGAGCGAGTGACAGAGACAAGTTTTCTAAGA
Source organism: Troilus luridus (assembly GCA_964056705.1). Lineage (NCBI taxonomy): Eukaryota > Metazoa > Arthropoda > Insecta > Hemiptera > Pentatomidae > Troilus > Troilus luridus. Next base: position 887,258 of record OZ057415.1, read on the forward strand.
AATCCATAAGTAATTCGTACTGTTTTCACTCAAAGGAAATGAGGGGATAGAGAGGGGGAGTTCTAGGAATTTTATTAAGCTTTTCTTACAATCACACTTTTATTTACAATTCAGTCTCTTTTTTGTTACCGTTGTGACACGTAATCATGCCTCCAAAATACGTTAGCCTCTCTATTGAAGAGAAACAAAAAATCATAAACGCCGTGCCAAGTGGCTGTAAGCTAATTGACGTATCCAAGCATTTCATCGTTCCTGGTTCCACGATCACATCAATTTTGAAGAACAAGGACAAAATCACTTCCCAGACTTGTAGAGAACTTAAAAAAGTGGTTCGTACAAACAAGGAATTCAAATGTACTAGTTGGGGGTAATATTTGAAGGGAAAAAGCCCTTTTCACAGAAAAATGGGAATTGAAGAGTTTCGTGCAAGTGATGGATGGTTCGATAGATTCAAAAAATTGCATTAATACGTTTTTTATTTCTTTTATTTTGTACTCCCGATAATTGGTATTCCCGATAATTCGTACCAAATCTTCAGTCCCTTGACCATACGAATTATCGGGATTCTACTGTAATACAATATTCTTCCGAGGGAATGTCTTTTTTTTCTTTCTTTTTTTTTTTTTTTAAATTTATTTATTGATATTTACAACTGTATTACAATAATACATCAAGTAAATGGGCTATGTGATACATAATGACATGAGTTAATGGCAAGTAGAGAAACTACCCATTGGTAGTACTCAAATCACTAGTTCAACTAAGAAGGTCACGTGGCCATCTTCTTTTCAGACGCCTCGGAGGATTATTGGGAATCGAAGAGGAAGCTAGGTTTGAAACTAGAGGGTTTGAGTGGGAATGAAGTTTGTTATGAAAGGACAGATACTGGGTTCGGGCCAAATCAGCATCAAATGGGACATTAAGGTCGTTATGGATGATTTTATTCTTAACAAAATAAGGAGCATTAAGGATTTTGGATTGTAGGGATTGGATACAAGAGGAATTCGATGGCTTAGAAAAGCCCCAAAGCTCTACTCCGTAAGTCCAAATAGGTTGTTTGATGGTCATGTAGATGAGTCATTTGTAGTTAATTGGGAGGTTAGAGTGTTTGTCTAGTAAGTGTTGAAGTAACCTGAAACGTCGAGCGGTTTCTTGTCTTTTCAGTCTAGTATGAGGATTCCAGGTTAATCGTTTGTCGAGATGCAACCCTAAGTATCGGATCTGTTCTACAGGCACCAGTCGGATATTATTAAAGGATACTGAAGGGCAGGAAGTCATTGGTTTACGACGTAAGGTAAAAGTGATTTGATGCGATTTTTGAGAATTTATTTTAATTCTCCAGTTTTGACACCATTCTTCAAGATAAGTGATATGGGATTGGAGGCTTTGGGATGCAATAACTGGATTGGTGTTGACTGATAATACACATGTATCATCAGCATACGTGGTAAGGATAGAATTAGGATGAGTTGGGATGTCAGCTGTATAAACTGTATAAAGGATTGGGCCAAGGATACTACCTTGAGGAACACCAGCAGATTGGGAGAAGAGGGATGAAAGGACATTATTATGGTTTACCTGGAAAGTTTTTTTTCTTTTAAAAATCAAAATGCTTCAACCTCTGTTTTCGGAAAGTCTCACATTTGTATCTTTATTTTAAAATTTACAACAAAAAAAGATGGTAAACACACTACATACACAAACAATAACAATCATCTAAAGGTTAAAAATTGTCATCAGTAGTGTTGTCGCTCTAACAGAGAATTACCTTAATTTATACTATCTTTACGAAAATGTGCCAGTGCATAACCAATCAGTGTTTAAAAATCCTGGTTTAAATATATTTACATTTGATAGAAAGATAACAATAAAATAAATTCACTTGATATAAAGATAACAATAAAATAAATTCACTTTATATAAAGAAACATTAAATAAATAAGGGTTCTAAATTCTGTTGGTGGCTTTTTGTTTGAAATTATTCCATTAATGGCTTATTAGTGTGTTTTTGTTTATTTATATTGCTTTCAATTGGGACACTTGTTTTCAAAATCGGTTGCATCAATTTTCAAAAATTTGTCTGTATCAATCAAAAAAGATTTAATAAAAATAAAAAAAATCAATTTTTATTATTATTTTACGGTGCTACAACTCAGTGACATGAGTCCTTTTCAATTTTACAAATGTTTAAAAATTATTTTTCTTTATTCTGCTAACATTTCATTTCAAACAAAACTACAATTTTTTATTATCTCTTTTTTATTTTTTTTATTTTAGCCATATATATAAAAATACGTTCGATATATCCTAATCAGAAAATATCAGTATCTGCTTAGTTTGTGGTGGTTGATAAAAAATAAATTTTTAAAAACAACTCACTTTTAAATACTTTAAATTATTTTAGTATTTTAACTTTAATATTTACCATATGTAATTTAAATTGTCTGTATTTTGCTCAATTAGCCCTGAAGAAGACCTGCAATATGGGTCAAAATGTTGGCTCAATAAACAATTCTCCCTACTTAAGATCAATTTTTTTTACCCCTACCCGGACCATATTTTCCCTCATATATATATATCTAAGGTCAACTATTATTAATCAGGATAAAGAAAAAAAATATATAAAAAATGTTTCATACATCAAAAATTTTAATTTAATGTAGTGGATATAACTACTTTTGATGGGAAATGGAATCATTTGGTATTTTGGTTTCTGAAGGATTTAGAGGGTTTTGAAACAGGCACATCTAATACATCATTTCCGACAATAAGAACTTAAAAATGAAAAAATATTTAAAACAAAAAATGGATGCACCTGATTTTCAAACCAAACGCCTCATACATATACATTTTTGAATTAAAGTTTAATATTACATCTTTGCAATTTATAATTTTCAGGTAGTCAGCCTTTGGAAGTTTTGCTAGAAGAAGAAAGCGATGAAAAATGTATGTTTAATCCACCTTTTGTTTTATCCATCTTATCGCTTTGCAACAAAAAGTTGTTTTTTATTGATATTAATACTTAAGCTTTTTGTTTTTTCTCTAGCTAATGTACAGTTATTTAAAAATGAGGAGAACGAAGGAATTGACGGTGGCAGTTGCCTCGTAGCTGACAGTAAGTTATAATTTTTTTGAAAAATGCTTTTGGTCTTGCTAAAATTCCTTTTTGTTATTATTATTATTTGTTTAAGATGATATGGAGTATGATTATAACAAAGAGACGGAAGATGAAAACAATGAAGAATACTTTTCGTCTAATGGTAACTTTTTTTTTTCTTTCACTTCTTTTCATACCCCTTTTCTTCTTCCTTCTTTTTTCCCACCTTTTCCTCATTCTTTCCTCGGTCGACCCTGTTCCTTTTCTCGCATCCCTCTTTCCTACAAGGACCTTAATTTCTTTTAGTCTTTTCCCATAGTTATCCCTATTGAAACAGTCTTGGTCTGTTATTTTCAATCTCTTAGTTTCTTCCTTTATCTGTTTGATGTACCCCCCAGCACTCTTGTATCCTCTCATATGTCCGTAGAAGCTTAATCTTCTTATTCTTATCTGCGTTTCCTAATCATTCACTTCTTTGTAGATTTCCTTATTTGATCTCAACCTATAGCCTTCCTGTGTCTTCTTTGGGCCGTAAATTCTTCATAGTATTCTTCTTTCTATCTCTAACATTTTCCTTAGGCTGGGGAGGGAAATGGTTTCCATTCCGTGCAGTATCACCGGTTTGGCGAACGTATTGTAGTTTCTTATCTTCGTGTTTGTTGACAGGCTCCTTTTATTATATAAATTACTCATCGCGAAGCTTAGTTTTCCCATTTAGTTATTTTCTCATTTATGCTTTCCTTCTCCGAACCATTGCTATATATAATTATATTTGTTTATATATGATAAAAATAACAGTTGACTTCCGTTATGTATGTACTGCCACTACTTAATTTCAATCGATTCATTTTAAATATTTTTTTCAACTGAATAACATTGATATTAGTCTGCTATTTTTCATGATTTGGTAAAGTAACATAAAGTTCAATAAAATTTTTCAGCCAATTTTTGTATGTTTATTTTTAAAGTCTTTCTGAATACTTTGCTGAATAAATGAAGCACAGTTATGGAGAATGAATGTGTATTAAGTGCTTTGCATACATATAGTAATTTAATATTTTAGGATTCAAAATACAATTATGATAAAAAGTTAAAAATTTTAGGTTTTATCAAAATATTTTAATTTTTTAATGTATTTTCCCTAAATTATTATCATTTGGGAATCTTATTTTCAAAAATTTTATTTTCTCATCCCATCATGTTTCTCTACTAAATTTCTATGTACGTATATAACTAATTTCTGGAAAAATATTAAAATAAAGGAATGTTTAAGATGAATTTAGAATGTAAAGGTTTAAAGGAATGAAAATGGGTCCAGGTGGAGATAAAAAAATTATTCCTAAAATGCTTATTAGGAACCAACATTTTGACCCATATTGCAGGTCTTCATTCTTCACTCCTGAATAAACAAGATACAAAGATATTTAAAACTGAAATGATTGGAATGACCGACAAAATAATATTTAAAAATTAAACTGTTGTAATTAATAAGGCACAAAAACAGAAATAATTTGGACTCACTCACTTTTGGACGGTACAGTCCTTGCAGTACCTGGACCTCTGCCACTGTTCTTCTCCATTCCTCTTGGTCTTCAGCGAGGATACTCCAATTACTTACCCCTATCCTTCACAAATCATCCATCCACCGACGCCCAGGTCTTTTTCTTTTTGCACCATTCAATGTCATTTTAGGCAGCCTGCAGGGCTCCATTCTTTCCATGTTCCCTAACCATCTTAGCCTGCTCTTCTTAATAACATAAAGGATATCAGTGTCACCATACAGTTCCATAAATTCACCATTGCTTCTGATTTTCCACCTGTGCTCTTCTTTGAAATTTTCACAGATTTGAAATGTAATATAAAATAAAAGTTTTAATAATAAAAAGCCCTGAAGAAGACCTGGAATGTATGTTGAAAAGTCGATTTATATTAAATTGTTTATCACTATTTGAGGAATTTTTTTATAACCTCCACTCGGACCATATTCTTCTCTATATCTAAATTAACTGATAATTATTCAAGTTAAAGTTTTATAAAGTTCATTTTGTTTTTATTTCAGATGCCCAATGTAGTATGGGATTCACATGTTCCTATTGTGGTGCAATGTTCGAAAATTATAGAGCATTAGAATTACATATTAAATTAACACATTTACATAGGTTATCAGAAACTGAAGTTCAGTGCCGCTTCTGTGACTATATATCAGACAGCACGATTAACCTGAAAAAACATATGCGGAATGCTCATAAGAAAGAAAAGCCTTACCACTGTACGGTGTGTGATTATAAATCGTCCAATAGCAACGATTTGAAGAAGCACATCATGGCTCATTACCCCGATCAGAAACCATACCAATGCCCATACTGCGACTACAAGGCGGTGCACCCGACAAATCTCAAGACACATATTCAAACTGACCACAAAAATGAAAAACCCTATGTTTGTAATATGTGCGACTTCAAAACTGCTTACCCACATGAATTGAAAACACATACGATGGCTCGCCATACTAATCAAAAACCTCACAAATGCTCTGCTTGCGATTATAGTACTGCATATTCCAGTAATTTGAGGAAGCATACCATGTCCCACCATACAGGGGAGAGGCCTTATCAGTGTACTCTTTGCCCATATAAAACTACAAACTCCAATCATTTAAAGACTCACACAATGGTTAAGCATACTAATGATAAACCTCACCAGTGTACACTGTGCGATTATAGAAGTGTGTTTGCTAGTGCTCTGAAACGCCATATGTTGGTTCATCATACGGATCAAAGACCATACGAATGTAGTGAGTGCGATTTCAAAACACCCAATGCCTGTCATCTTAAAAAGCACATGATCACCAATCATCCCGACGTGAAACCAAATCTGTGAATTTTTTTTTTGATTATTTAAGATTTCTCAGCTTTGAAATTTGATAAGACATATCAGTGAGAAACATTAAAAACTTACAAGATCCCCTAGCAATTAATCATCACTTGAAAGTAATGATGATTAAACTACGTGATTCTCTCTGCGTCATTGGCACAGTGACCGATACTATTCCTTATTAACCCATAAAAATGAAATTTCTATGTTTGATAGTAGAATATTAAGAAGGTGTTCCTTTATGATAGCTGAATGCTGGCGATATCAATGATACATATGTTGAGAAACAATTATGTTTTCTAGTAAATGATTTCCTACCTTTTCTTTTAGATGAAATACTCATCAAGTTTTTTTTAAGCCATCAGTATTATTTACTATTTAGATATTAATATTATTTAATATTTGTGTATCTTTATTTATATTGTCATTTTAATTTTTCCCTTGAATGCAAGGGATATCGTGGAAAAATTAAATTAGTTTTATAAAATTGTGTTTTGGTTTCCTCCCTCATTTTAAATTAAATATTTTAAAAACTTTAAGAAGAGGTCAAACTTTTACTAGACAGCATGAAAGATGATCATAGAGCTGAGAAATACTAACAATTCGCCTTTCAATAATCCATTTCTTGCCTTACAGGGTTTTATTAATCACAGAAATAAATAATTTGAAGTTTAAGTTTATTTAAAAGACAAAACAATCTTGTAAGAAAAAACTTTTAAATATAATGAATAGTCACTACTTCCATATGATGACCACTTTTAGAAACACCTAACCCTGCTCACATAGTCTTCAGATGCTCAGAGAGTCATCTTTCATACATTCTCTCTACAACTTAACATACCACAAAAAAAAACAACTGTACCACTACAACCCGTGGAGGGTCTGGGGTTCAGTACAGTTCAGTGAGTTTTCATTTAATAAATATTAAAAATAATGGACTGTCCTTGAAAATTAAATGTCAAAAATCTTACAAATCTTATTTCCTTTTTGAAATTAATTTTTTTTTCCAGCTTTTATACTTATTTATTTTTAAAAAACCTGTACCACTACAACCCGTGAAAAGGGTCTAGGCCTCAGTGCATGGTAGAGACTGTACTGTTTCTTGGACAACGGTTGTGCAGCGAGGTGATTTGTCCTAGATCACGCTCAACCGCCAGATTTTTCCCCCTTATTTTGAGTACCCACTTTATAGAGGCTGGGTTAGCCCCAGGAGATTCCTGTATCCTGTAGGATTCACCTCTGGTTACTAATAGATTAAATAAAAGTCTTGCCAGCAGCGGAATTCGAACCAGGATTTTCGTCATGGCAACTCAGTATTATTTATTTTCTTATATAACTACTCATATCAATGTACCTTTAAGTTTAATTCTGATAATTTTCTATGAGGTTAAATAAAATAAAAGCGATAAAGTTACTTCAAAAATGAATAAACTTTTTATTAAATGGGAAATTTCAAATGTTTTGTAAAGATTCATAAATTGCCTCGAGCCAAACTGTGACAGCAAAAGCTCCTGCATCGGCGTTTTTTAACATGATTGCTGATGCATATGAAGCACGCCCAACTCTAAAACAATTATAAGATAAAATGTTTTAAAAAAATTAAAACGTATTCATAAAATAAGTTTGAATTTTTTAAGGTAATGGCTGTTTATGATTTATAAGAATTTTTTCTTCTGATCATCTACCAGACATAACTATTGAGAATATTTCATCTCAATGCGAGTTTTTTTTTGTTTTTTTTAAAGTTATGGTAAATTTATGGATCAACTAAGGGCAGGGATCCTATCACTTTATGGAATGTATGAAACCGTTAAAGCAAGAACTAAAGAATAGAATGAGAACATTTTGGTTTATTAAGATAGTTGTAGAGGATCTAAGAATTATAGTTAAGTACCAAATCATCTTTAAATAAACTTGGAAAAATCTACAGTTATCTGTTACCATTTAAAATTTTTAAATGGTAGATATTCTATTTTTGTTTGGATGTTACAATGCCAAGATAGTTTAACTGGCTCTCTTCTACAGATATCTGTTATTAATCAGCATTTAATTCTTAATGCCTAATTGATTCATAAACCATTCGATAAGCTCATTGCCCGAGCTTTAAACATATTTGATAAAAATTATTGTGTCCTTTTACGAGATAAAAAGAAATATGGGTGTCTGTTCCGCAGGTTGTTGCTTCAAGTTGAGTTACAAGTTTTAACTGATTATTCGTTTCATTTCTAAATTTTCCAAAAAGACATTTTATCTTGAGGTTTAGTACGGAAAAGAGAATGCAATTATGGGTAATGAGTAGATATCGGTTATCATTTAATAAAAGTTTCAAATAACATTTCAAAGTATAGATGATGTATGTTTATTGAAACGTTCATTTCTAAATGAAATGATTATCAACTTTATACATTTCCCATAAATTACATTCTCTTTTCTATACTAAAGCTCATGATAACTTGTATTTTTTAAAGAAAATATTTAAAGGTAAATGAAAATAAAGTTAAAACTTGTTGTGACTCAACTCAAAGTGACAACCTGTGGAATAATTACCGAAATATGTCCTGATAAGGGAATATCCTTGAAACTTGTCATTGAAATAAAAAAGTGTTTCTTTAACTTTTAAATATTACCGCAAACATGAATGGTTTTTTGAATGAGGCTGCAGTTGTGATCTAATTGAAGTAATAATTGGTATTTATTGAAAGACCACAGAAGTGGAGGGAGATAGGACCTTAGGCCAAGCTTCTAGTTTAGTTCTAGAACAGATTTAAGACAACAATGATAATGCAAAGTTGAAAATAGTATATATAATGAAGTTTCACCCTTGGTGGAAATAGAGACTGAAATGCGGTTCTGAAAATACAACAGTTTATTTATAATTCGTATTTACAATTTTAAACAAATTTACAAGACATTCATCTCACCTGAAAATACAACAGAAACGACATTAAAAGTCCTTATATCGGTATTTCAGGTTCTTTTTGAAAATTAAATTAAAATAAAAACTTCGATCGTTTAAACAAATGATTATATCCTTCCATGTGGTTAACCGTTAATTTAATTTCTTCGCTATCACAGCCGTCCGACCTGACATCTGGTGTCTATAGTTAGATGCTCAGCGGCGGCAAATATAAACTTAAGAAAAGCATGTGTTTTCTTTACATATACATATAAAAAAGATAGTATGTATATATTAGTAATTGTTAGTAGTCACGAAGGCAACGTTGATTTAGTTTTAACACCTTTAGGTTACAGTGTATAGTACAGTTCTATTGTTTCTTGTAACTTAGTGTTTTGTTTTTAGTGAAAAAAGTACAGTTGCTATTGTTTCTTTTTGTATATAGTACTGTGCAGTTTTATTGCTTGTATTTAGTGGAAAACAGTTGGTTTTGTTTTTGTGTTAAGTATAAAATTTGAATTTGGAGGAGTATGAACTAGTTGAACCCATCTGAATTCCAGATCAAAAATAAAAATCCGTCATTCGTGGAAAGAGATCTGATTGAAATTAAAAAGAAACTTACTTCGCATGCATTGTAGAAGTATTGTGACAGCCTGTTTTCGCTGCTGTAACAGCTTCCTTCAAACAAAGTTTCCAATCTTTACTTCCCTTAGTTAAGCAGGAACAGTACGCTTCGCATGCTGGAGCCAGAGAATCTATCTATTATAAATTATATATTAACTTGGGTGCTATTATATATTATTATAATAGGATAGTATTTTATTATTATGATAGGATAAGATGGATGGCCAGTTTGATCTGCCTTGTCACCTCTCTTCTTCCCAGGAGACCCTGTCGGACCACTGGCGGATCTAGGAGAATATGCAGGGGTCGATGGGAATTTGTTATCAATGTATACGATCCATATATGATTGAAGATACATAAAATATCATTTTTTAATTCAAGACAACTGAGGCCAGAAAAAACAACATGGATGCAACGAACAAACGAAAATACGATTCTCAAATTCTAATAAATAATAAACTCTGAAAAATCGAACATAAAGCATTAGCTATCGATAGGTGAATGAAAATCATAAAATGGTTCGGAATCGCCGATTTGGATGCACCCATTGAGAAAACTTTCGATACAATGATTAATTTTGGTCTGTAAAACGTGTTTTTTTCTTTTTGAAAACCAACTAAAATTCAAGTCAATATCAACTAATGAGAACTCTTGGAGGGGGGGGGGGGCTTGGCCCCTATGGGCTCCCCTCGGATCCGCCAATGTGTCGGACCATAATAAACATCTTTCCTGCTGCTCCGATACTTTGGATCACTTCTATTTCAATGTAGATGATCACCTAGATATTTAAACCTCTCAACCTGGTCTGATCTGATATACAACTTTAATTATTATAATATTATATATATAATCCGAAAAACTAGTTTGAAAAATAACTCACTAGGGTTCTGTGGCCAACCCTCGCTGGCGAGTGACTGTAGAGTGTCTGCAGGGCCAATACCCAGCTCTGTTCCCAAGACCTGGTGATACCTGTCGCTGCTCCAGCCAACAGCAAGGAATAAACTGCTCCCGTGGTACCGCCCATCTCAGACTCAGCAATCTTCGACAGCTGCAGCAAGCAACTGCCCACCCAATTCCAAGGCAGATCCTCTTCTTGAGCCAGGATCCCTGGTTCAGAAGAGATTAGTCAAATAATTGAAAGTTTGGTAATGATTGTAGTATTTCTGAGCCAATGGTTGTTCAGGAAGGTAACAAATTTCTCAAAATTTCATATTTGCCTATCAAAATTGTTCACATTAAATTAAAAATAAAGTAATTCAACAGAGGATGGATATGGGCACATCTGTAAATTAAAGGTTCAAGGCACGCTGCCTAACATGGTACGGTCATGTGAAGAGAATCTTGTCCTAAGTGAGTCCTTGATTGAGTTTAACAGGGAGGAGATGACATGGATGGCCCAGAAGCACATGGACAGGAGTCCAAGAGGAGATGGGTGGATATATCGGACCATTGTATTGAATTACGAGGACTATTCTGGAAGACGCGGCTTATCTATGCGCAGGCGAACCAGAAGTGACTTCAGCGCAAGTTGTTTTCTTAATTGTTAGACTACATGTCCCTTTTAGAATAATCAACAGTAACAGAAAAATAAACATAACTTAGACCTGACCAGAGGGTACATACAGACAATATAATAAGGTATTTACAAAATTGCCAATTAAGTAAACCTCGTAACAAAACTCGAAGAGACCAAAGAAGATAAATAGCAATTAACAGAAACATGGAATGTGACGAAGTTACATGAAATAAACTCAATAAAAAATAAAATCCATTATTTACTACTGATCTATTTAAGCACATAACTAAACTTGCTAAGATGTTGGATAACCAAGATTTTAAACGAGGATTGAAAAGAAGAATGGCGGATTCTAGGAAGGATTGAGTCCCAGATGGTTGTGGGAGGAGTGAAGAAGGTGATAAAGATCGGAAAGGGGATGTCTTGTTTCTTCGTCCTGGACTGAGGATTCTATCTGGAGGATAATGTAGACTTATGAAGTGTGTTTCTTCGTGCTGGACTGAGGATTCTAATTGAAGGATAATGTAGACTTATGAAGTGTGTTAAGAGGTAATGTATTGATATAAGAATGGACCGAGGAAATATTGTCTACGAATAAGATGGAAAAGGCACTTTAACTCGCCTTCAGAAGTCTGACGCATGAGACCTCCTCGGGGTACCGAAAACAAATCTTATGTGGTTTTCATAAAGATATTATCAAGGAAACATTTTCTCAATTTTAAAAAACTAGTTTTTGCCAACGGCTTCGCTCGCGTAGAACTCGGTCTTCCACATAAAGTTTCATGACAGATCATTTTAATAAATAATTAAATTTCCTTTTAATGTAAGTTACTCGTAGATCCGAAATTTCAGATGTCTAACTCCAAAACTGATGGATTCCATACAATCTTTGAACCCCTATTATATTAAGAGGGAAACCCTTGGGAGTGGAATTATCTAAATTCCTTTCTTAGCGCTCATTTCAACTATACAAGGAACCCATCTGCGAATTTCAAGATGCTAAGCTCAGTGGTTTCTGCCGTGCGTTGATCGCTGGGTGTTTTAGTCAATCAGGTTACAGTTTTAAATAAACTTCGCCTGTGTGGGGTGTTGATAAAAAGTAGCTTATGTCCTTCTCCAGGCTTGGGATTATCTATATCCAATTTCATTACAGACGGATCAGCATAGACGTGAAACATACATTGACACTGATTAACAAACGAGACGGACTGAAGTTTATTGTTGTTGGTGTGAAGGATTAGTATGTAATGTTATTGAATTTATTGAGAAGGATTACTTAGTATAACGGTATCACTTGCCGTACGGCAGCAGCGAGAAGTATGTGAACTATGTCACTTGATTTGTTTCGTTCAGCGGAAATATGCAGATTTTGCGAGTAATAAACACGTGAGCAAGCATACAAACTTTGCCCCCCTTTTTTCACCCCCTTAGGGGTAGAATTTCGGAAAATCCTTTCTTATCGGATGCCTACGTCATACAAAGAACACACCCTCCAAAAAGAACACACCCTCCAAGTTTCAGGTCTCTACGATCAGTGGTTTAGGATGTGCGTTGATCCCTCATTCATTCAGGACAAAGCATATTATGTGTATAGATTATGACCAAATTACACAAATTCATTATAAATTATAGTCTATGTGTTATTCTAATGCATAATCTATATTACTGTAAAGTTCATCCAAATCCGTTCAGTAGTTTTTGGGTGAAAGAATAACACACATACATCCATCCTCACAAACTTTCGCTTTTATATCCTGTAAATATATTACGTTACTTGATTTGTTTCGTTCAGCGAAAATATGTAGATTTTGCGAGTAAGAAACACGTGAGCAAGCTACTACGTTAATTACTTCGCTTATAACTCGAGAACCGATTTAGATTTTTGCCACTCTCTTATATATATATATATATATATATATATATATATATATATTCACCGGGGCTGTAGAAGTAGTAATTAGTATATTTGTGATCTTTGGAAAACCTCCCGTAAAGGATGCACATGGAAGCATGGATGAAGACTCGTCTTTCTTCTCTATGTAGTAGATCCCAGCTCCAGAGACCTTTCTGTCTGCTTATCAAATGCTTAAGTAAGAAATGTTTGTACCAGTAAGTTTAGGTGCCTAGCTAGTGAAGTTATGATTTTTTTTTGTAGTTTTTCTTGAACGTGTCAGTCACGAGTGTCATGTTCAGGTCTCCATCAGTTATGTAAAAGGGATATTGAGTAATATAAGGAAAGATTTTTGACTGAAAGATTTGAATGGTCTGTAAGTGATATTTTTTGTATGACTCTCAAACCTGGGTGATATCTCCATATCGTTTAAGTTCCACGTTGTTTGCTTGTTCATTTTACATCACTTTATGGTCCTATGGCTAATCGGGCGATGCTACATTGGGAGCTCTACATTATTCCTTCCGGGTTTAATTAGGATAGGGATTTTTAACGAATATCTGACATCTTATATGCTCTGGACCCTCGTTTATCGTCCCTTCTGAAGGACAGCATAACCATGGATTTTTACTCATTTTAAAAAATCCTAGAGCCACCTGCTGGGGTACGAACCCGCGACCTTGGGATTATTAGTTTGTTGTGTTAATCACTAGACCACAGGTCGCCCCAGTTGCATGTTGTATATAGTAATTTTATTTGTTAGTTAATACATTAGTGGAAAAATTCCAACTAAAAACCTTAAGTCTCTAAACTACAACATGAAATTTAAAATACCTGTCTAGTTTGAGTAGTGCTTGTTTACTAGTTGAGCAGTTGCATTTGAGCCTTGGGGGGGGTGGTGGGATGTGTGTTTTTTGGGTGCATTATTCATGTTTTGCTTTGGTATTATTCTCTTTCTGCCCTGAGGATGCCTGAATAGGCGAAATATTGGACAGGTATTTTTAATTCCCTGTTGTAGTTTAGAGACTTAAGGTTTTTAGTTGGAATTTTTCCACTAATGTATTAACATTTATTTGATGTCTCTGTTGACGTTTCCCTTTTTAAATTTATTTGTTAGTGATTATTTGGTAATGGTGAAGTAGTCGGGATAGGTCTGAGAGTCAGTGTTTCAACCTTTTCTTCAAGTTGGTCACATTTGATTTCCATGTGAGTCTAGTGTCCAAGTATTTTGTCTGGATTTGTTCGGGCATTCGGCAAGGTGTATCTTAAAGTGCCAGTGGGGGCAGCCTGAACGTGTAAGTGCAAATGTTACTTGATTTGATTTATTTATATATAAAAATCTTAATAGTTAATAAGAGCAGTAGAATTATAATTATAAAATGTTTACCATCAGCAAAATATTCCAAGGTGGTACCACAATCGCCATCACCACACCCGCTGTCCAATTCATTAATTTTCTCAACGTTTTCTTTAATCGCATGGCAAGCTGCGACAACAGCTGTCCTGAAGGTATCACTGTCTTTTACGCTTATTTTCGGCCCTTCCATCTAAAATTGACAAGTTTAAAAGTGTTATAAATACTTTCCATTACTTCTGTAACTCATTTACTTAAATAAAGTTGAAATACACACACACACACACACACACACACACACGCGCTAACGTGGATATCCCGCAAACATGGAGAGGTAGATTATTATCTCACCCAACTGCTCACAGGGCATGGTTGCTTTAGGGCCTACTTGGCTCGCTTCGGAATAGAAGACCGAAAATCTTGTCCTACTTATGATCCCGTGGATGAAACAATGGAACATTCGTTCTTCTGTTGTTCAGGTTTTTCTCAAGAAAAGGAAGAGCTTGACATAAAATTCGGAAATAAGTCATCGCCGTAAAATATTGTCACTTTGATGATGGCTAGGCAGGAGCATTGGAGTGCTGCAGCAGACTATGCAGCGCAGATCGGAAGAAGGCTCAGAATACAGGAGCGAGAAAGGAGAGGCCAAGCTGTGGCTAATCCGACATAAGTTGTCCAAAGCAGAAATAGGCACATAGCCCTTCTGCCACCCCACGAAGTAATGCTTGACGGCTGTTCCGTGGGATGGTAAAAGGAGAATTGGGAGGTGGTTTTTTAGTGAGTAGGAATCTCACCCTGTTGTGTTATTACACTTCGTCATATGAAAGATTTTTCCCCTACCCAGAAAAAAAAAAAAAAAAAAAAAAAAAAAAAAAAAAAAAAAAAAACAACACACACGCACACGCAGACACACACATATATATATTGTTTATGGTTCTTGAGTTTCAGTCAGTTATTTCAACTTCTTAGGCGACGTTTTGAGACTAGGTTAGTCTCATATTCATGCCCTGACAGTGAAAAAATGAGCTTTTAGTACAAACATTAAATAGCACACTTAAATAAATATAAAATGACATGTGTAAGTTGTAATAGGATAGGGTGTACTTACAAGTTCCAAAGAATTGATCAATTTATCATCAATCACTTACTTCGCAATATATCATAAAATGTTTATATTGCATTAGCTATGATCAAAAAAATCAATTATCAGGAACAGCAGTTTTATTTAATTGTTGAATCATATTAGACTATTTATTATTATCATCATCATCATCATCACATGGCGCTATGGTCCATGGAGGACCTTGGCCTCCTCAACAATTCTCCTCCACCTTGACCGATCTCTCGCTGCTCTTCTCCATGTTCTTACCCCCAGGAGCTTAAGGTCTGCTTCCACATCGTCCAGCCATCGCATTCTAGGCCTTCCTCTTATTTATTATTATATCACCAAGAATTAATTAAATTAGCTTAACACTATCTTAGACCTTGAACATCCGATTTTTTGTTTACAGCGCGATTTTTATATTTCTCTATAGCTATCATTTCTTTTATATTCCGTTTGAAGCTATTTTTTTCTTGGTGTATTACCTTAGGTTTATTAAATTTAAATGTATGTTGAGTATTTCTAAAATGTGTAGTGAGAGCTGTTTGATCTGGTTTATTAGGGTTTTTTTATTATTGAATCACAACTGTATTTGTGTTGGTACACTCTTCGTTTTAAGTATTGTTCCGATGTTCCGAAACAGGATTTTTTCACTGTCAGGGCATGAATATGAGACTTACCTAGTCTCGAAACGTCACCTAAGAAGTTGAAATAACTGACTGAAACTCAAGAACCATAAACAATATATTTCCACAACAATCAAGATAAGTAGAAACCAATATATATATATTTAACTTAAGAGCTTAAGAGCTTCCGGACACAGAATGTAAATAAAAAGAAGAAGTTGGGCTAGAAATAACTCTCACGAAGGCTGTTTAAACACTGACTTTATTCGTCTATTAATCCTCTATATATACTATTTACAATGTGTGTTTACAATGGTTTGGTATTAGTGGATATACAGGTATTAGTCTCATCTTAACTCCCCCCTGCCAGTTAACGAACATCTTCATAAACTCAAAAAATAAAATAAAAAATAAACAAAATATTTTTCTTACAACCACATAGTATAAGCTAAACTGAATCTACAAAACAAAAACAAAAATTTGTTCACTTACAAAACCAACTTAATACTATCTTAATCTATAACATCACTGGATATACACAATATAAGTCTTATACCTAAACTTTATTTACACTGACAACAAAACGAAACCAAACATAAAACAAAACCAAAAATTATACTTCTACATATCGATATATATATAAAAAAGGAGTATCCAATAACAAAATGAAATACATACAATTTCAAGATCGGGCCTCCCCCGCCGGAACCTTCAGTTGCTCGATATGAACAGTTCTCCTCTTCCTGGGCTCAACCAGACTCTGAATAGTGACCAGATTGTGCTCCCTAATCGTAATCACTTTGAATGGACCCTCGTACCTATGGACCTCCTTCGCGCGATTCGACACGATCTTCCTATAAACAATCGTTCCTATTATGATCGTCCCCATGATATCCTTCACCCCCGCATTCTCACGCGCTACTCTCCTACTCTTTTCCGCGGTCATTCGTCCATGCGCTTTACCCCAACGTCTTTCGAGCTCTAATCTGTTTATATTTAGTTGTTCGGCCATGCCCTCGTCCACAACCGTATCTCCCTCGTTTCTCCTTCGTGCGCGTAACCCAAAAAGAGCTTCAAAAGGGGAAAACCCAGTCGCCATGTGGATGGAGTGGTTGTATGCCACTATTGCTCGAGGCATCGCGTCATCCGCTTCCAACCCTTTATCTACATGGAATACTCGGAGATGTTCCCCCAGCGTATTATGGAGACGTTCGACCCCTCCCCTACTTTTTGGATGGCCGGGCGTGTTCCAGTGCCACTCTATTCCCAACCGTTTCGTCTCCTGTCGCAGGAGCGCGTTATCAAACTCCCTGCCCCCGTCCGAGGAGATCGTGTTCGGCACTCCATAAAACTGGAACCATGTCTATAGGGCGCCATTCACCGCCGCTGCCGACTTCTCTTTTACTGGATGGGCCATGGCCGTCTTGCTGAAGGTGTCTAATATCGTAACCCATTTATACCCTCTCCACGTAAAGGTATCTATCTGGAGGTCTGTCAGCGGTACCGTCGGTGTTCGCGTCTCGGTCTGTAAACCTACGGGAGGGTGGCGGTCATATTTAGCCGTATGGCAAATGTGGCAGTCCTTCATTACCTCTTCCACCGTCTTCCGCATCCCCACCCAGTAGTACTTTCTTTTTAGAGCCGCCAACGTCTCATTAATACCTCTGTTGTTGGTCTTCCCTTGGTGATATGCTGTCGTTACCTCCTTTTGGTGGTCTTGATCACGAATAGTCTCCACCATCAATCGGCATCGGATAAACATCCGATCTATACCTATCTTCTCAAGTCGCCACAAGTTGCGAATTTTCTCCCACACCGTCGCATTGCCAACATACAGGTACTGGGTCGCTCCCGCTTTAGAGGCATCCTTCAGCGCGCGACATATTTGCTCTTCCTGAACTCCAGGTTGTGACCAAATAGTGATTATGGAGTGCTTGTCGTATTTGGAAAACTCCATTTTTACGAGCCCTGTCGTCCTTGTTTTCCAAATGACCTGCCGGGATTTGTTGTTTACTATGTCATCGACTTCCTCCATCTCAGCCGGTCTCTCGTCTCCTGACTCGTCATCCGAGGTTTCCTCATTGCCTTGGAGGTCGTCCACACGTCCTCCTTCTCCATCTGGTGTCCATTCCCTCACGAACCGTTGCAGCTCCCCCAACGCTTCGCCACCCTCCGTCTCTATCACATTAACCTGTAAGGCACGAGAGAGCCAGTCAGCCACAGCATTGTCCTTTCCCGGTTTGTACACCACTTCCAGGTTGTACTGGCTCAGGATCTCCTTCCATCTTGTGACTCGAGCCGAAGACTCTTTCAGATTTCCCACCCACAGCAACGGACGATGATCGGTATGTGTTTTAAACTTCGTTTAAACCGAATACCTATGGTCGAAAATGTTGCACTGCCCATACGATTCCTAATAGTTCCCGTTCTAGTGCACTGTAGCGAGATTCCGCGTCTGTGAGTCTCCTACTCGCGAATGCCACGGGTCGGTCCCCCTTTTCGCTATCCTGCGATAAAACCGCCCCCAGTGCATATTTGCTGGCGTCTGTGGTGATCGCGAACGGCTTAGTAAAGTCTGGGAATGCAAGGATTGGCTCGGTTTGCAACTGTAGTATGCACCTTCTGACCTTCTCTTCGATTTCTGGCGTGATCTTAACTGTGCGCCCCTTTCGCAACAGTTCGTTCAAAGGCACCAAGTTCTCAGCCATCTACGGTACAAAACGTCGGTAATAGTTGAGAGTTCCTAAGAGCCGTCTGATTCCTTTAATGTTGCTTGGAACCGCCATTTTGCCGATTGCCTCGACTTTCTTACTATCCGGCCGCACACCTTCCTCTGATATCGTGTGTCCTAGAAAGTTGATCTTTCTTTGCCCCAAAATCGACTTCTCTCTCGAAAGTTTTAACCCGGACTGTTGAATTCGATTAAAAACCCGTCTCAGGTCCTCGACATGCTGTGCTTCAGTTCTACTAAAAACCAGTAGGTCGTCCATGTACACTTGGCACATATTCTCGTCTATTCCGCGTAAGAACTCATCCATTAGTTTCTGGAACGTTATGGGCGCGTTTTTAAGACCAAAAGGCATGCGCGTAAATTCGTAGTGTCCCCTTTCGAACGTAAAGGCTGTCTTGCACTGGTCTCTAGGGTGCATACGTATTTGATGGTACCCAGATTTCAGGTCCAACGTGCTAAAAATCGCCGCCCCACCTAACCTATCCAGGATATCCTCTAATCGCGGGATGGGGTACTTTTCGTCAAGCGTATTGTCGTTCAGTTGTCGATAGTCGATCACTACCCTATAGCGTCCCTCAGTCTCGCCCTCCATGGTCTTCTTCTTCACAGCCCATAAGGGGCTATTAAAGGGCGATTTACTATCGACAATTATACCCTGTCTCTTCAACTCCTCCAGCTCCTCCCGGATGTGTGTTCTCAATGCCTGCGGGTATCTTCTTTCCTTTACGTACGTAACCTTCTCTGACTTGCGGTTGATTTCATGCAGTGTTTCTCCTGTCACGCTCAGAGACTCCCCTTCGCGAAAAAAGATGTTCGCATATTCCTCCATAACCCTCGTCATCCACTCCCTGTCCTGGGTAAGCGCCCCTACACACCTCACATCACTCCTCACGTCCTCCACGGTTTTATATTTCTTTTTCCCGATTTTTATTAACCATTCACCCCCTGAATTACGCAATTTTGCCCCTAGTTTTCTGAGTATGTCACACCCCAGAATCCCCCCGTACTCCCGCGCCATGTTCTCTACCACATGCAAGGTTACTACCTCCCCCTTCTTTCCCCATTTATCCAATGCCCATTCTATTTCTCCCTCCACTGTACAGGGACCACTCAAAGTGATTAGTTTGTACAGGCACTTCCTAAACTCTGGTTCACCCTTCCCTTTAAATATCGTTCTTAAACTACCCCTACTTACTAAACTACACGAACTTCCCGTGTCCACCAGACATCTCCAACCCTTACAAAGTTCTATTATAGGCAACCGCTCACACTTTTTCACAATAGTATTTACACTTAAAAGGTTGCCCCTCCGTTCACACCATCCTCATTCTCTCCTTACCTCCTCGGTTCTCCTCGCTGCACTCCGCTGCCTGCTTTTTCCTCCGGGGTTTGCTCTGCCGCCAGGGTCGCTGCCTTCCGTCTCGGATCCTGAAGCCTCGGAAGATCCAGATGATTCGGATGGCCCTCTGTTCCTCCTCCATATCCTTTGCATATTAACTTCCATCGGTTCTCCTCGATCATGTTCCCTCCGCCTTATGTATGGGCATTGCCGTGCCATATGCCCTTCCGTGTTACACTCGTAGCAGCGCGTGCGTGGGCACTGGGCCATCAGATGCCCTGTCTTACCACATTCGTGACATCTTCTATCATTTTTTTTCACATTCCTTCTATCTATGAACTGTCTCTTCTCTCTCGGTGCCCTTTCTCTCCTGCCAAAATCTCTGTCTCTTCTTCTCTCCGGGTCTGGTCTGGTTCGATTCCTTCCAACCTCGTTTCTACGATACGACACCCTGCTCCACCCTGGTTCAAACACTTCTCTTTCCTCCTCGTCTCGGGCACTTACGTCCATCATCTCCTGAGCTTGTCCTGTCCCTGGGAAGACCATCCTTTTTCCCCGTATCCCTGGCCAATTGTACTTTGAGGACTGTGGTCATGAACACCATCCAGCCCTCAACTGCGCTGGTTTCCATTATTTCCCGCAGTTTATCGTTAATTTTATTTAACTTTGCCAGGAGTCCTGCGGCGTACTGGCCGTTCGACTGGTTCGTTCTCTTTACTTCACGAAACATCTGAAGCATATCCTCTTCGGGAGCCCATCGCCCTCCTCCATAGGTCTTCTTTAACCTCTCCTTGATCACCGGCCATGACGTCTCTTCATCAGCCTGGATTAAGTTCAGGACGCTCCTCCTGACCCGACGTGCCAGGGCCACTCGCAATCTTCTAGCGTCCGTTTCTTCTAAAAGATCCACGGCTACCTGGGATTGGATACTGTTCATTATTCCGTCCCCGCCTTTAATGAAGTGGTTCAGTTCTCCGATATCACCATTAAACTTGTCCAGATCGGAGATCTCTCTTCTGATGTCCTGCGCGTTCGCCTTCTTTAGCTTCATCTTTTCTAGTTCATTTGTTTCTTGAGCAATCCTGTTTGCCTCTTGTGCGGCTATGTCCGCTCGCGCCATCGCTAAAGTAGTCGATGGATAAGGCGGGAACTCAGGGTTCGTCTGTTCCGTTTGCGCTGGCTCCAATGTCAACGTTGCCGGTCTGAGGATACTCTGTCCCTGTTCATTCATATTGGTGGCTAATTTGGATTTTCTTTAAAAAAGAAGAAGAAAAAAAAACTCTAACCGTTTTTTCGTGAAGAACAGAGAGAAAGAAAAAGAAAAAAAAATATTCTTACTGTACTGCTAAACCGTTCCCGGGTTTCGGCACCACTTAAGAGCTTCCGGACACAGAATGTAAAAAAAAAGAAGAAGTTGGGCTAGAAATAACTCTCACGAAGGCTGTCTAAACACTAACTTTATTCGTCTATTAATCCTCTATATATACTATTTACAATGTGTGTTTACAATGGTTTGGCATTAGTGGATATACAGGTATTAGTCTCATCTTAACTTATATATATATATATATATATATATATATATATATATATATATATATATATATATATATATAAGTAAATATATGTATATTTATTTATTTACAACTACTTCTAACTCATGAATTATTTTGCGATCAGCATATGGTAGGGACCGTACTCTTTCTAAGCCAATGGTTGTACAACGAGAGGATTTGACTGAGTTAACACTCCACCTACGGGTTTTTCTCCAAATTAAGGGCATCCAATTGGTTGGAAGCTGAGTGAGACCTCGGAGGGTCTCCAGTTGTCGCAGAGTCGATTCGCGGCTGTTACCTACTTTTTTCCTGCCCTAGTAGCATAGAATTAGGAACCTAAAGGTCAGCAACCAATAACCCTACTCCGATTACTAAGGTAATCCAGTCCCTATTATTAACATATATAAATATATATATCCCCCCACTTTGACTACTGTTGTGTGGTATACGGGGGCCTCTCGAAATTGCTGGAGTGTCGCTTAAAAAGAATAATGAACTGCGCTTTAAGATTTGTCCTTGGTACTCCGAGGCGTTCCCGGGTGTCACATCATTATGATGAGTTAAAGTCCCACCCATTCGTAGACATTATTTCCTTAGTGTTTTTCTATACCGATCCATTAACTCGCAACAACCTTCATATATCTATAGTCTCCTCCAATTCAAATCCTCTGTCCAACACCATAAAATAAGATCCTGCCTTTCCGATCTCAACATTCCATCCCACAGAACTAAGGCATTCGAGCGTTCCTTCCTCGCCCGCTCCACCACTGTGTGGAACTCAATCCCTCCTTTCATCCGCCATTCTTCTTCACTGGCTTCATTTAAATCACTGCTTTTCCTTCATCTCTTGGCATCCCAAAAAGACGCTCTCCAGGCAGGTCAATCTTCCGCTTGAATTAATTTGTATCGAATACTCGATCTCGTTACCTACGTGTTTTGTTTATTTTTCCAACAATAAAGAAGATACAGACTTTGTAAATACTTTATCGCATGCTATGCCATTCATTTGCTTTATTTAGCAATTCCGTTATTAACTATTATATTAATGTTATTTATTATTATTTTGTTAATATCTAACCGTTATATATATTTTTTTTTCGACTACTAGTTAAAATCCTGTAAAGTCTCTTACTTTTTAATCAGTTATTTATTTTTTTCTATTTCTATTATGTTTTGTCACTCATGATTACTTCATGATTTGTATCATTATGTAGCCTCCTGGCCAGATGAATATTATGTTTATTTTACTTGTTCTTTATTGTTATTCTAAAGGGACTTGGTCCCAGAATAAAGTTTGTTTTCTATTCTAAAATATAATTACACTTATATGACTTCTTCAAAAGAACAACGTCATCACTTAAAAAACACATAGAGATATTTGAAAGCTCCACGTGGGTTAAAAAAATAAAAATTTGGACATTGGTAAAGCGATGTATTCCTATTATAATGATTCTTTACGAAATTCTTTTATTAATCATTACGTAAATAATCTTTTATAACGTAGAATGGAGTCAGTATTTGGAAAGCTATTTAGGCCAACACAGAATTAATCCTTATCAACTTAAATACTTTAGCTACCATAACCATTATTAAAAATTATTATAATTTTTGCACAATATGATTTCAATGAGTATATTAAGAGTTATCGCGAAAAATTATAGTCCAGGATCCATGGTCCATTTTTGGACTTGATTACTATCAAGCTGAATCTTCGATGAGACGCCCAACAATTTCCTGTACGAAAATTCTCGATTGTGGTAGCTAACAGAGGTAGCAAGGATCAAATATGTCGATTTGATGATTCTCAAAAATTTATTACTAACTGGGTTGTTTTTTGTTAAATCTCAGGATAATTATCTAAGTTATTTGTAAAAATTATTTGCTTTACAAAATGTATGGTTTGATCAAAGAGTCCCCTCCTTCCAACATGTATCGATAACGAAGTCAAAAAAGATGAACCATTTTTGATGACGTCGTTATCGATACATATTGGAAGGAGGGGACTCTTTGATCAAACTGTACATTTTGTAGGACAAATATTTTTTCAAATAATTTAGATGACTATCTTGAGATTTAACAAAAAAAAAAACCCAGTTAGTGATAAATTTTTGAGAATTATCAAGTCGACATATTTTATCCTTGCTACCTCTTTTAGCTACCACAATCGAAAATTTTGGCACAGGAAATTGTTGGGCGTCTTATCGAAACGAAGCTATTTACGAAGATTCAGCTTGTTACTAATCAAGTGCAAAAATGGACCATGGATCCTGGACTATTAATGTGCGTGAAAATGAATTCATTTATTATAATATCTATGTAATACTTCATATTTAATTCTAATCCAGAAATTCTCGCGCGAAGCCGGGGAGGGTCGCTCGTTATGTTTCATAAACATTAAAATTACCTGGCCATCTGAAGTATCTTCAGGTGGTAATGATTCCATTGCAGGCTTTTGTAACGAGTACGAATATGTGGTTCCAGGCCAGCCAAAAGCACACGTAGGAATGTCCAGGAAACGGAGCCAATTCTCTTTTTGGTTCACGTTCAATATCGAAATTTGGAATCCCTTCATGTCCAGGGAAGGCATCACAGTTCCCACGTACATCCTTTCTGTCTTTATCTTCTTTTTCTCTAAAACAATAAATTTTATTATCTATTTTTATTGAATATGGGGTGAAAGACTATTTCATTAGTTTGATTAACCTGGAATCCTCATACAAGACTGAAAAGACAAGAAACCGCTCGACGTTTCAGGCTACTTCAACACTTACTAGACAAACACTCTAACCTCCCAATTAACTACAAAAGACTCATCTACATGACCATCATACGACCTATCTGGACTTACGGAGTAGAGCTTTGGGGCTCCACTAAGCCATCGAATTCCTCTCGTATCCAATCCCTACAATCCGAAATCCTTCGTAAAATCCTCAACGCTCCTTATTTTGTTAAGAATAAAGTCATCCATAACGACCTTAATGTCCCATTTGTTGCTGATTTGGCCCGAACCCGCTATCTATCCTTTCATAACAAACTTCATTCCCACTCAAACCCTCTAGTTTCAAACCTAGCTTCCTCTTCGATTCCCGATAATCCTCCGAGGCGTCTGAAAAGAAGATGGCCACGTGACCTTCTTAGTTGAACTAGTGGTTTGAGTACTACCAGTGGGTAGTTTCTCTACTTGCCATTAGCTCATGTCATTATGAATCACATAGCCTATTTACTGGATGTATTATTGTAATACAGTTGTAAATATCAATAAATACATTTTTTCGGCCTTGAACAGGATTCCTCAGGGTGTCATAATCACTGGATTTAATGATATGATAGAAGTTAAATATTAAAAAAAAAAAAACTGACCTACTGTAATCTCTGATGCTTCTTGGGTTCAGTACATGGAAAAGCAGTAGTGGAGGGATGTGATTAGTTTCTGAGACCAAGCTCAACCGCCAGGTTTTCCCAATCAAGGGTAGCCACTTTGAGGAGGCCAAAATCGTACCCTTTATCTACAGCACACTGAGATACCCCAGGACCAATCAAATTACGTCATTCCCTGTCTATGCTCCCAATTTGCTATGTAAGAGCTACATCACAAAAACGAGTACCAATACTGACACAAGATGCGTATGTAGTTGTAACGAAGAAAATTAATATTTAGATTAAGATAAGATGTACTATTAAGAAAAAAAATATCGTCATTGGTCGAGGCTTTGTAACTAGTGATGTGCCGGATATTTAACGAAGTATATCCGCGGATACGGATATTTGTTGTCAAGATACTCGGATACGAATATGGATACGGATCTTAACTTGTTTACTCAATCGATGTCCGAGCGCGTGACCTTGGTAGTTGACGCATTGTGTGACAGACAGGACGGTAGGTTAGGTACATGTTTCGAGTTTTCGACTTGTCAACATAGAAGTTTTTCTTTAAACCATGAAAGGATTGCCTGAGTCAAATATCAATAGTTTTTCACTGCTGCCTAATAACCTTTATTCAGGGTTTTTTTAAATCTACTGAAAACCACTTAGGTTCGTGTTAGTGACACAGCAATTTTTGTTCTGGACAAACGTTGAACACGAAAAAAACATTGGTTTTTTTTCCATACAAGCTGTTGGGTTGTCACACATAAAATGACCGTTTTTAGAACAAGGAAGAAAATAAAAATTTGAGATCAAATCTAACATAATTTTATTAAAAGTATTTACCATCATTTTCGATACACTTCTGCCAACGGCTCACCAAATTTTCTACCCCAGACTTGAAAAACGTCGAGTCACGTGATGAAAGGAATTCAAAAATGTATTTTTAATGTCTAAACCATTGGTAAACAATAATCCTCGCAAAATGTTGTCCAAACTCTGAAAAAAGTGGTAGTCTGCAGGGAATATGGGCGGAGTGGTAAGAATTCATAGCCCAACTTCTTTAATTTATTCACTGTCTGTCTTGAAACATTATTGCGTTATCATTAAGGAGAATAAGTCCTTTCCTGTTTACCAGAACCGGATGTTGGTTGATCAAATTTTGATGCAGTTGGCAGTGGATGGAGATTCTGTTTTGGCATGTACCCAGAAGGCTAATCGGCATCTAACCATTGACCAAATCGGCGTCGATAGTCATACATGATCCACTTTTCGTCACAAGTTATTAAGTGGCCGAAAAATGGTTCGTTTCTTTGAGGAGCAACCAAAGAAAATCAAGTCTCTAGACGTTTCAACTGCTGAGGTTCGTTGAGCTCGTGTGGGACCCAGGAATTGAGCATTTTTGCCTTTCCGTTCAATTTGAAATGCCTGGAAACAGTTCTATGACTTGTGCCTAGCTCTGACGCATATTCCCTTACTGTTTTATGAGGGTCTTCTTCCACAGCATTCTTAACATCTTCGTCCTCTATTGATGTTTGAGGTCGTACATGGGGCAGATTTTCTAATGTCGTATCTCCTGAGGAAAATTTTGTAAACCGACGACGGATGGTTCTTTCGTTAGCACTTCCTTCACCAAACACATGATTAATATTTCTTGCTGCCTGGGCAGCGGAATGACCGAGTTTGTACTCATAAAAAAAAATCGTTCGGAAATCGCGTGTTTCCATGGCCACGGTTAAAATTATACTAAAATCTGTTTGCCTACTTGGGAAAAAAACAAACAATTTGCGAATTGCGGATAGAGGACAAACAAGTGCTCATTATATATAGTAAATATTTTGCTAGGAATCAACAGGCAACGCTTTAATCCTCTATAAAGATTTAAAAAATCGGACATTTCATGTGTGACAACCCAACAAGATCAGCTGTTAGGTCATTTGAACGAAGGACTGATTTTTTTTCATTCAGTGTTACTAACACGTACCTATGAGTTTTGCAGTGAATATAAAATACCCATATCTAAAATTTCATCTATGTTTTGAAAATGAATAAGGTAAAAGATCCGCCAAAAATGTCACGAATAGGGATCTTTCTTTTTCCTCGGATATCCGCGGATACGGATACGGATATCCGACACATCACACTTGTAAACTAACGTATGAAGATGCCTTCAGGAATCACCCTCGCATCCCTGTGGGCTTCTGTTCATCCGCAAACGAGTGTCCTTTTCAGGAGGGAAATCGCCCACTCTCTTGTCAAT
The DNA here is from genome assembly GCA_964056705.1 of Troilus luridus. Taxonomy (NCBI): domain Eukaryota; kingdom Metazoa; phylum Arthropoda; class Insecta; order Hemiptera; family Pentatomidae; genus Troilus; species Troilus luridus. The sequence goes on from OZ057415.1 coordinate 914,488, forward strand.
GAATCGAATTTTAAAATAATGCATGAATATATGAAAAATATACTTACCTAGCTGATTTTGTACTTCTTTGGCAACAACAAAGCATTCAACTTGAGCCAGGGAACCAAGATTTCCGATAAGGACGCAGACTTTGTCTCCAGAGCTTACCGAACCCGAGTCAATGATCTTATTCATAATTGTTGCCACGACGTCTTCTACATCACTCATCTGCAACAAATTGTAATCGAAATGAGCATCGGGTATACAGTAGAATCCCGATAATTCGTATGGTCAAGGGACTGAAGATTTGGTACGAATTATCGGGAATACCAATTATCGGGAGTACAAAATTAAAAAACGTATTAATGCAATTTTTTGAATCTATCGAACCATCCATCACTTGCACGAAAGTCTTCAATTCTCCCATTTTTCTGTGAAAACTCGGGCTTTTTCCCTTCAAATATTACCTCCAACTGGTACATTTGAATTCCTTGCTTGTACGAACTACTTTTTTAAGTTCTCTACAAGTCTGGGAAGTGATTTTGTCCTTGTTCTTCAAAATTTATGTTATCGTGGAACCAGGGACGATGAAATGCTTGGATACGTCAATTAGCATACAGCCAATGATCACGGCGTTTATGATTTGTGGTTTCTCTTCAATAGAGAGGCTAACGTGTTTTGGAGGCATGATTACGTGTCACAACGGTAACAAAAACGAGACTGGATTGTAAAAAAAAGTGTGATTGTAAGAAAAGCTAAATAAAATTCCTAGAACTCCCCCTCTCTACTTCCCTAATTTCCTTTGAGTGAAAACATTACGAATTACTTATGAGATTTCTTAGAAAACTTGTATCTCTCACTCGCTCTCCCGTAATAAACAATCTACTGTACCTCTAAACAATACAAACATACTTATGTATAAAAACAATACAAATTGAGTGATTTCCTAGAAAGCATTTATTCTCATTCTGCTCCCTGGCATATCTGCTTCACTGTTCTCTCCCACACTTTCGAAAACAGTACTAAGTAACGAGATTTTAAAGCTGGAAATACGAATTATATGACGTTATAAGTGACCTCTAGCATAAAAATAATACGAATTACCGAGGGGTCTGAAATGCATTGATTTTATACCATTTATCAGGATTTTCTCTGGGGACCGGCAAATTTGTACGAATTAGCCGGAAATACGAAATATCGGGATTCCACTGTATTAGTGAACTACAATCACTTTGTTGGAATAACACCATTTAGGTCATTTCATTACAAACATTATTTTTTAATTATTAATATTTTTCCTAGTATGTTATAGTAGCAGCTAATAGATTTTGAAAAAGTCCGAAATAACCTAAAATTTCAGATTTCTTTCTCAAATGATTTACTCCTTATTTCGAGATGGTAGTTTATCCTGGACGATTTTCACGACAAAGGGGGGGGGGGGTGGATTACAACCATCAATGGGAACCGCGAGTAGTCAGGCAAATGCATAGTTAATGTTTAAAACAACACCTTGTAATACGATTACCCAAGAATATGCTTGGAATAAAGCTTAGGATATGTTCGAACCATGAGATGTCCACATGGGAAATATTCATTTTACTCTAGGATTCTATAAGAAATGGAGTTCGGTAGCTCAACTCCTGTAGAAAGCTGAATTGCTGAACTTAAGTTTGACCTTGGGTTCTAATCCGTCTATGATGGGTATAATCGTCGCCATGGCAGGGTCACATAAAACCAAACATCCAGAAAAGAGTCCGAAAAAAAATGTGGTCCAAGGTTAACCGGGTGAAACGCGGTACAACAAAAATAACACTAAGAGAATTCAAAGGTAGTTAGTAAGAGCAATCTAGGTCCCGATGAGGAAAAGGGAGAGTGAAGCGAACTAGGTAGTGGGGGAGAGGGCTTGGATTCCCCACTGCAAGGACACCCCGGGACTGACTTGGACGCAGGTTGTTTTCTAAATTAAATAACAATGCCCATCCTTGGTTTTAGAGATACTAGTTTTTATTCTAAACATACATGCCTCGGAATAAATAAACAAATAAATATTATTAATTTAGAAGCAAACTTCATTAGATATTATGCGAAAATTGTTTACCTTAATTGTATACAATCCAGGCTCTCCATGGATTCCGCAGCCAACCGAAACTTCATCTTCTTTTAACTCGAAGAGGAAATCCTTGCTGTTAGGTAGCCGGCAGGGAACCATGCACACTCCCATTGAGGCAACACGCTTGCTTATATCTTTGTAGACATTAATCAACTCCTGAAGTGATTTTTCCTCTTCAGCCATAGCACCAAGGAGCTAAAATTCCAAACAACTCATTATTATTACAAAACTATATTTATGAATTTCTTTTTTTTCCCATTTAAATTGAAAGTTAGTCTATTCCTTCCGGAAATGAAAAGTAGAAGTTTGACATTCCATTCAGAAGATTGTGTATTCATAAAATATTTAAAAAATGGCTAAACTCTTAATTTCATTATCTAAGATTTCTTTCATGTTGCTATAGCGACGGTTGTAACAATTCAAGCTTTCATATCACCGACGTTGAAAACGTCGATCGTCTCATGTTATTTGTTTTTTGGTGTTTACAGGGGTTAAACCTTAGGCCTATGGTTTGTTCGATATAATTTTGTTTTATATTGTAGATAAATAACCCACACAAACTCATCCACGAAAACCCACATTCAAACTGAACGATGGAAAAAATTTAGATATAATTTGAGATAATGCTATAATTTATACAGTAGCTTTCAAAAACTGAAATACGTGATGGTGGAGGCTGGACACCAAGGTGATGATGGTGGCTGGTCACCAAGTTGATGATGGTGGCTGGTCACCAAGGTGATGATGGTGGCTGGTCACTAAGTACCTTCGATAAATTTAACCCTAGTTCTCTTTTATTGTTGTAAGGTAATAATTATATTCTTCAAAAATTTGTTTAACTTTAAAAATGTAGTTACAATATTGACCGCTTTTAATAATATGTAATGGAGTGAGCCGAGTCTGGCCTAGTCTCAAGCGGGCCAGGGGAACCTCTTCTGTACGGCTACTGTGGTAGGATGTAGACCAACCTCTTACTGTTCTTTAAAACATTTTTTATTTACTTTTTTTATTTTATTTAATTTATTGATATTTACAACTATAATATGATTATAACAAGTAAATCTGCTGATATGTACATTATGACATGAAAAACACTTGTGGAGAAACTACCCATCGGCAGCACTCCAATTTATTTACTTAAATGGCATTACTCGCACTTGGGTTACCATCTCTCTGAAGATTCCATTTTAAAAGGCTTACTAAGTTCTGATGGAGTGTTGACCATGGCTAGGTGATGGCCGTGGTGGATAAGCCAGATAGAGTATGAGCCTCTCCGCCTGCCTGATCTTAATGCCAATGAGTCCAAATATCCAAATAATATATATGGACTTAAACGTTTACAATTACATTCTAAATACTAAAGACATGTTACATGCGTATTCAGTGCTGATGATTCGAGTATCAATTTCACGATTTCGATTAAAGTTGTCCAGCGAGATTTGGCATAACCTTAATTTAACACTGGGTAAACAAACTAAAAATACTGTTACAGAATCTAGGAGCAAAGGAAAAAAGAAAATGGAGGGGAGAGGAATATCTTTCTCTGTTTACATCTCGAATATGTTTGGTATCCGTTTAAAAAATTTTATATAAAATTCTCAAATCACGAGTTTGGATTCCGAGCATCCCACTCCACTATTCACCAATGTCATCTTGTGGTGGATGTAGTCTCCTCTGCATTAGAACGTGGATCATATTGTTCGGGCGTCTTTCTTGATGTGGAACAGGCTTTTGATCGAGTCTGGCATCCGGGCTTGCTCTACAAACTCCGTAAATTCATACTTTCTCATCCTTCAATCCTATCTCACAAATAGAACTTTCCAGGTAAACCATAATAATGTCCTTTCATCCCTCTACTCCCAATCTGCTGGTGTTTCATCCCAACTCATCCTAATACTATTCTTACCACGTATGCTGATGATACATGTGTATTACCAGTCAACACCAATCCGGTTATTGCATCCCAAAGTCTCCAATCCAAAATCGCTGATCTTGAAGAATGGTGTCAAAACTGGAGAATTAAAATAAATTCTCAAAAATCGCATCAAATCACTTTTACCTTACGTCGTAAACCAATGACTACCTGCCCTTCAGTATCCTTTAATAATATCCCACTGGTGCCTGTAGAACAGATCCGATACTTAGGGTTGCATCTCGACAAACGATTAACAAGGAATCCTCATAGTAGACTGAAAAGACAAGAAACCGCTCGACGTTTCAGGCTACTTCAACACTTACTAGACAAACGCTCTAACCTCCCAATTAGCTACAAAAGACTCATCTACATGACCATCGTACGACCTATTTGGACTTACGGAGTAGAGCTTTGGGGCTCCACTAAGCCATAGAATTCCTCTCGTATCCAATCCCTACAATCCGAAATCCTTCGTAAAATCCTCAACGCTCCTTATTTTGTTAAGAATAAAGTCATCCATAACGACGATTAATGTCCCATTTGTTGCTGATTTGGCCCGAACCCGCTATCTATCCTTTCATAAGAACCCTTCATTCCCGCTCAAACCCTCTAGTTTCAAACCTAGCTTCCTCTTCGATTTCCGATAATCCTCCGAGCCGTCTGAAAAGAAGATGGCCACGTGACCTTCTTAGTTGAACTAGTGATTTGAGTACTACCAGTGGGTAGTTTCTCTACTTGCCATTAACTCATGTCATTATGTATCACATAGTCTATTTACTTGATGTATTATTGTAATACAATTGTAAATATCAATAAATAAACTTTTAAAAAAATTCTCAAAGATATAACGTATTCTATAGATATCCTGGAATGTCGGAGAAGACAAAGTGCTATGGCGCATTCTACGTAAGAAACCTGGAAAAACTAAGGATAAGAAAAACATTGAGGTTCCAAAATCATTTCCTATACACATAATCATATCTACCTGAGTACCTTTGTCTCCTGCTGAACCCTACCGGTTTCTGCTTTCTTCCGGTCGTCGCTATGGCACTCTATTCCAACCTGCTTTAATATATTCCATACAGCATGCCTCCTCATCTCTGATATTCACGTCTATCATATTCTGCGCATTTCAAAAAGACCGTATCTCTTGGCAACCCTTCTTGGTGTCTCTGGGACTTTAGAAGCGTCTACAAGAATGCAACCCTGTCTTCTACTTCGGTAAAAAAAAGTGGATAGTAATGTTAGAGAAGGAATCATTGAAGAAACTAGGAACAAAATGGAGAGCGGAGAGAAAAACGGTACATGGACGTCAGATGTTTTTGGCTGTTTATTTTATAAATATACGACAAATGCTGTACAAAAGATAAATTCGTCACCTGTTGTTTTTTTTAATACCTTGAGCAGTCTGCTGGTGTTCCTCAAGGTAGCATCCTCGGTCCTATCCTCTACACAGTATATACAGCTGACATCCCAACGCATCCTAACACCTTCATCTCCACCTATGCTGACGACACATGTGTGTTATCAGTTAATAACGACCCATATATTGCATCCCAATCCCTTCAATCACATTTATCAAGAATGGTGTCGGAATTGGAGAATTAAAATCAATGCCAAAAAGTCCCATCAAATTACCTTTACCCTTCGCCGAAAACCCATGACTTCCTGTCCTACTGTATCCTTTAATAGTACTCCACTTATCCCTGTTGAACAGATTCGCAACCTAGGACTCAACTTAGACAAACGTCTTACTTGGAACCCTCACACAAGACTGAAAAGACAAGAAACAGCTAGACGCTTCCGACTACTTGAACACATACTAGACAAACGCTCAAAGCTTCAGATCAATTACAAAAGACTTATTTATGTGACTGTTATAAAGCCTATATGGGCTTACGGAATTGAACTACGGGGCTCCACCAAACCATCAAATTCCTCTCGTATTCAATCCTTGCAATCCAAAATCCTTCGCAAAATCCTAAACGCTCCTTATTTTGTCACAAATAAAACCATCCATAAAAGCCTGAACGTTCCATATGTTACCGATTTAGACCATTCCAGATACCTATCATTCCATAATAAACTCCAGGCCCATCCAAACCCACTAGTTTCCATCCTTGCATCCAATTCCATCGTGGACAATCCTCCTAGGCGTCTGAAGAGAAGATGGCCTCGAGACCTCCTATGATAGAAATATAATTAGAGTGCTGCCAATGGGTAGTGCCTCTACACGTCCTTTCATGTATTTATTTATTCATACAGCCCTTGTACTAGATGTATATATTACAGTTGTACAATTCAATAAAATAATAAAAAAAAAAAAAAAAATACCTTGATAATAAATGCACATCCACAAATTCCTCTATTTCCGGTAATTTCAGCGTGGTGTGTACCTAATAACGCTACATCATCACTGACTGATATTTTCCCTACCTGAAACAAAATATATATTCTCATATTTATTTATATATCATTGATGAATAAATTAAGTTGTCTATAAGAAAATGATTACTTGCCTCAGTTCCACCATTTCTCGCCCTTTCCATTGCCAGTCCGAAATTTAATTGGTCTCCGGTGTAGTTCAATACGACAATGAGAACACCGCCTTTACGAGTAGGTTATTAAAATTGTTATATTTATAAGCATATAAAATATATATATTTTTTTAAACATATTACCTTTATTCAATTTACTGAGGATATTAATCGCGGTTAAAATATTTGGAGTAGATGGTGATGTAAATATAGGACCAGATACAGCCCCAGTAAGCATATTGTCTGCGATGAACCCTGTTCGAAAAGAGGAATGGTAAGAAATAATTATATACATATATTATTTCGTACACTTCCTAACATCTCTCTACACAACCGTTTTCTCAAAATTTGTTCAATCCTTACCAAGAGCTTTTATTTTGAATTTATTTATTTATTTTGAAATAAAAATATTTAAAAATTAATAAAATCAATAACTAATACAATAAAATAAATTATAATAATTATAATTACGTATGTCAACAAGATCCAAATTAAATAAATGTTCAAAGAACATCCTTCCCCTCGTATAAATCGCAAACTTGCGAGAACGCGGGGACGTCGGATCAGTGAAAAGAAAGGATATGACCTTGACCGTGGAACGAGCCTGATGTAGCCAGGATAGCTCAATTGGTAGAGTCCCAGACTAGTGATCTGGACGACCCGGGTTCGAGTCCCGGTCCTGGACACGTCTTTTCTTTTCAAATAAAAATATTTATTCAGCAGCCAACGATTGTAGGTCCTTCTTCAGGGCTAAATATGCAAAATACAGACAATTGAAAATTAAAAAATTGTTAAGCAAAGAAAAAGCAAGGATAATAAAAGCATGGTAAATGTAGGAAATGAACATTAAAAAATTTGAGTGTATAGTATTAATAACCAAGTGACAGGAAGGTAGTGAAATACATAATAGAGATTAAAGTAATAATAAAACAGAACAGGACATGTTGAAATTAAAGAATAATTAGGTATAAAGAATAACTTAATAAAGATTTTTTATTTTTTTAAAATTTATTTATTGAAATTTACAACTGTATATAAAATACATCTAGCAAATATAATGAGTGAATGCATTGACATGAGAAGACAAGTAGAGAAACTACCCAGTGGTAGTACTCAAATAAAAAGTTCAGCTTAGAAGGTCACGAGGCCATCTTCTTTTCAGACGTCTCGGAGGATTATCAGGAATTGAAGAGGTTGCAAGGTTTGAAACTAGTGGGTTTGAGTGGAAATAAAGTTTGTCATGAAAAGATTGATATCGGATTCGGGCCAAATCAACAATAAACGGGACGTTAAGGTCATTATGGATTACTTTGTTCGTAACAAAGTAAGGAGCATTAAGGATTTTCCGAAGGATTTTGGATTGTAAGGATTGAATACGAGAGGAATTCGATGGCTTAGTGGAGCCCCAAAGCTCTATTCCGTAAGTCCAGATGGGTCTAATGATTGTCATGTAAATGAGCTTCTTGTAGTTAATCGGGAGCTTAGAACGTTTATCTAGTAAATGCTGAAGTAGCCTGAAACGGCGAGCTGTTTCTTGTCGTTTCAGTCTAGTATGAGGATTACAAGTTAAGAGTTTGTTAAGGTGTAGTCCTAAGTACCGGATCTGTTCTACAGGACTTAGAGGGTTGTTATTAAACGATACAGGGGGGGCAGGAAGTCGCTGGTTTACGACGGAGGGTAAAGGGGATTTGATGAGATTTGTGAGAATTTATTTTAATCCTCCAGTTTTGACACCAATTTTCAAGGTCAGCCAATAATAATTTAATAGTAATCAAAAGTGATATGGGATTGGAGGCTTTGGGATGCTATAACTGGATTAGTGTTGACAGATAATAGATATGTGTCATCCGCATACGTGGTGAGGATTACAAGTTAAGAGTTTGTTAAGGTGTAGTCCTAAGTACCGGATCTGTTCTACAGGATTTAAAGGGATGTTATTAAACGATACAGGGGGGCAGGAAGTCGCAGGTTTACGACGGAGGGGATAAAGATAAATACTAAAATAAAATGGGTAAATATTAAAGTTAAAATACAAGTATTGAAATAACAAGTACTGATTGGTGGACAATAAAGATGGGGAGGGAGAGAACAAGAGATATATATTAATACAGAGCAAAGAGGATCATGTGGGGCATTAATAACCATAACAATGAGAAATAAACACTATAAGATAAAATTATGTATGATAAATAATAAATAAAATATATGTAGGCAATAAGATTAGGTAAAAGTTAAAAGAAAAATATCATAAATAAATATATGTTTTTGGGTTGAACGTCTTGGGGTGGAGGTGCGGTCCCGGATTATGAGCCTTTTTGAGCGATTATTCGTTGGGATGTATTGCACTTCTGTTTTGAGATGTGAGTGAACTTACTTTTTATTGTGTCTTGATAATGCCTGAATGGGCGAAACGTCGACTGTTTGTATAAGTGTTTGTATTTTATACCAGATTTGAAACATAAGGCTCTGCTTGTGGTTTTTTCCATTTGCATTATAATAAATAAATATAAAGATACAGAGGTAATGGAAATGAATAATAGCGTAAGTAATAACATAGTTGATATTAAATAAACATGTCAAATTGTATAAAAAGGGAGATAAGTAAGTTACAGTAGATGGGTTGATATTATATAAAAATAGTCAGTTAAGATGAAAACAGATGAATGCCGTGAAAAAATTATTTTTTTTTACTCTTTTGTTTGGAAAGGCGAATATTACCAAGTATCTTTGGAGGAGTGTGCGGAAATTGCAAATGGAAGCAGCGCAGCAACGCAGAATTATATTAACTGCATGCCGAAGATGAAATTATTAAGTTTATTAGAAATGGACGTCGGAATAGGCTGGGAATATCGCCAGGATGAGGCCGAAGAAATTCCCTGGAAGCGCGAGACTGCGTCGGAACGATGGTGCAGCAGCTGAAGCGGGTTTTATTTTAGGCATAAGAGAAAGGTATAGTTGCCCAGCCAAGACGAAACAAGCGGACGAAGTTGCAGGCGGCCTAACTCCTTATAGTCCAAGAGCTAGCTACATAAAACAGGGTCGATAAGGTGCGTGCAGTTTTAGTCTATAAACTGGGGGGCCCAACTTAGTACGTCACCAAACGCCACTTCTTAAGGTCAGCACAGGTCGGATATGAAAATGCCAGCCGGTTTTCCCGGACGAAAAAATTGAGTGAAAAACCTCATAACGTGCGCGCGTGAAACTTCTTGTAACGTGATGTTCGATCCTCAAATAAGAGCGGTGTAATAGTGTAAGAAGTTTTGCAGGCCGGAAAACCCTCGTAAGAAGTGATCGAAAGTGCCGGAAAACTCAGCTGAAAAACCTCATAACGTGCGCGCGTGGAACCTTTTGTAAAGTCAAGTTCGAACCTCAAATAAGAGCGGTGTAATAGTGTAAGAAGTTTTGCAGGCCGGAAAACCCTCGTAAGAAGTGATCGAAAGTGCCGGAAAACCCAGCTGAAAAACCTCATAGCGTGCGCGCGTAAAAAATTTTTTATTTGATTTTTGGGTTCTCAACTAAGAACGCTGTAATAGTGTAAGAAGTTTTGCAGGCCGGAAAACCTTCGAAAAAAATTAAAGAAAATCGGCGTATATTAGAAATGAAAATTTTTCGCATTCGGCTTAATGGAAAATTAGTTTTGATGATTCCATTCAAAATATCTCTTCGTGCTATCCAAAATTAAAAAAAAAATCGTCAGGATACGATGGAAACTCGCTAAAATATAATAATTTTTTTTAGTTGAGAACCCAAAAATCAAATAAAAAAATTTTTACGCGCGCACGCTATGAGGTTTTTCAGCTGGGTTTTCCGGCACTTTCGATCACTTCTTACGAGGGTTTTCCGGCCTGCAAAACTTCTTACACTATTACACCGCTCTTATTTGAGGTTCGAACTTGACTTTACAAAAGGTTCCACGCGCGCACGTTATGAGGTTTTTCAGCTGAGTTTTCCGGCACTTTCGATCACTTCTTACGAGGGTTTTCCGGCCTGCAAAACTTCTTACACTATTACACCGCTCTTATTTGAGGATCGAACATCACGTTACAAGAAGTTTCACGCGCGCACGTTATGAGGTTTTTCACTCAATTTTTTCGTCCGGGAAAACCGGCTGGCATTTTCATATCCGACCTGTGCTGACCTTAAGAAGTGGCGTTTGGTGACGTACTAAGTTGGGCCCCCCAGTTTATAGACTAAAACTGCACGCACCTTATCGACCCTGTTTTATGTAGCTAGCTCCCCGTCTATTAAGAGTTGTAGCGTCCGGTGTGTCTGTGCGTCATTGGCTACACCTACATTGGATCCGATTGGTGCGACGTGATTCTATCACATACGATGCTGGGGTGTATACATTATACATATTTTACTATACATTATAGTAAAATATAAATGTATTAAAAATAATTAATAAAGAATCTTAATTTTATAAATTTAAAGAACCAAATGTTATAACTCTCGATATATTTCAGTCATTTGGTTTGCTAGCGACGTCTCATCGTATCACACCGGATCCAATGTAGGTGTAGCCTTATACAATAAATTATTTTTACGTTTTGTAAAGAACATTTAACTCAGTGATCTTGTTACGATCTTATAGTTTATTCCGGTGCTTTTTGAAAGATTATTGGACCATAAGGTGGTGCACCGACTCCTCCGTATAAAAAAGTCGCACCCTGATAATTAATTTTGAAGTCAAAGGTACTCTAAGTTAAGGCAGAGGGCGCGAAGTCCGGTCTTAAAAATAAGTTGAGGTTTAACTTCTAATTTGAGTTAAATTTGCTCCCATGATCATTTGATTATTCACGTCACGAAATCTTATGTTGCTCCGGAGAAATTGTATAATATGATTTTTCTATATTAGGCCTAATCAAGTCACAATCACACTTAAGCTACAACTCACTATATGCCTAAGTATCTACATACAGAAATTATACAAAGTTGTATCATTAATATTACTGCAAAAAACGGTTGATGGTTATTATAATTTCACAGGATATATTCACCTCCATATGATCTGAAGTTTTATAGTAGCTAATACAAATATATAGTATTTATAATTACTAAATTAATTATTATATTTCACTAAGAAAGGAAACAGTTAGGGGTGCAGTCATATTAAACAATAAAAAAGAGAGTACTTATTTTATTTTGTGACGACGTTTCGACCCACTTTGTGGGTCATCTTCAGGGCTAAGAAAGCAAACACACAAAACAACAGTACTATAAAAATACATTACAGTACCAAGAATATAATAATATAAAAATATATGTAGAGTAATAGAAAAATAGAACAAAAAAGTGAGGGATATATATGAATAAAAATATTACAGAGTAAATGTACAGAAAGGTGGTGATGTAAAAATTACAAAGATAAAAGAAGGAAGTAAACAGAAAGTTGTCAAAAACAAAAAGTATAAACATCAGGGGTGAGATGTAAAATCATGGAAAAGCTAGTAGAATATAGATAAAATATAAAATGTATGATAATAGACTCATCCTTGGGAGTTTACATAAGTAAAATGAAAGAAAATGTAACAAAAATGATGTCAAAGAGTAAATACCGGAAAAATAAAAGTGGAAAGTAAAGATAGAAATCTAGAGTATAACAGGTAGAAAAGTAAAATGAACATAGAAATTAGAATATATATATGTGTAAATATGTTTTATATATAAATATAAATTATTTATGTAATAGAATGAGCCATATAGATAATATAGAAATATGATTCTATGTTCATTCATAAATTTAAAACGTGGGCACAAAATAAAAAAAGTACTCACTTATTTAGTATTTAATTTGACTCCACCCCCAACTCTTTCCTTTCTTATTCAGATCTTCCAGTCAACTATCTTCTCGCATACTATATTTTACATATAATAATTACGTATCATACGATAAGAAAATATTACCTATTGGGAAAGGTTCATGGCCAGATCCTCCGCCAGAAAGAATGGCTACTTTGTTCCCTCTATGCTGTAAAAATTGAAAATTATATATAAGTGAAAGAATATTTTAGTGAAAGATACAAGGAGACTAATAGAGCTCCTTGAAGCGGCGATGTGGAAACTGCTGTGTTTATAAATTAAAGGTGGACCTATTCCACCCTTATTAAGAACGTACTGAAGATTATCATGACCTGAAACGGTAGCCACCGAGCAAATTGTTTAATAAAATTGTTTTGTAATAAGGAAGTAGAAGCTTCCTTTATATGCATATTTACCAGTTCTTAGGTATAGAATAGTTTAGAGGGAGAGAAATAATTGAGAGTAGAAAGGAGATGATATGTTTAGACTGTAGGATGAAACGAGAGTAGTCACTAGATCTGTTCTAGGGTAGTCACTAAGTTAAGTAGTCACTAGATTAGTTCTAGGGTAGTCACTAAGTTAAGTAGTCACCAGATCAGTTCTAGGGTAGTCACTAAGTTAAGTAGTCACTAGATCAGTTCTAGGGTAGTCACTAAGTTAAGTAGTCACTAGATCAGTTCTAGGGTAGTCACTAAGTTAAGTAGTCACTAGATCAGGTCTAGGGTAGTCACTAAGTTAAGTAGTCACTAGATCAGGTCTAGGGTAGTCACTAAGTTAAGTAGTCACTATGTTTCCCATAGTTGATAAGTCTACACATTTAGTTATATAATGAATATAATGGCATCCAAGTTCAAAGGCATGGGGGGGGGTGATACGAGGGAATGAATGAAATAAAAATATATTATGTCTTGTTGGCCTCAAAAGCAGAGGTTATAAACATAAAACTCAAAGTTTGTTAGAAAAACAAGTATACAATTATGTTACCTCCTTCACTCTCTCTTCACTGCTGCCAACCTACACTGAATAAACATTATCTGAATGAACTTACTGAGAAGCCTCATACCTTATTGAGGAATGTTATCCCTTTTTCTGGATAGGCGGTGATACCTGGATATGTATCAACTATCCCTTCAATCATGTCACGGACATATTCCCTCGTGTTGCTCAAGAAAGATTTCTTTGACATGTTGGATCGACGATTTAACTACAAATAAAATAAATAATCTAAACGATTGCAACAGCGATGAGTCGAAGCAATTAATAGTAATGAACGTTTCAAGGTCGAACTTCTCACTCAATGCGTGCTAAATCGCAACAGGAAGTTACTTACAGTGCTTTTATAATAATTACATTCTAAATTTTATTATCTAACCTAATTTTTTTTAATTCAATTAATTGTAGGGTATATATAAAAATAACCATATGATAACACGAACATTCTCACTAAATATTATTACGGTTGTGTTGATTATTTTTCCGAAATTAAAGAGCAATGGATTTATTTGGATTGGATGAAGAGAGAGGTTTTATTAAGACTGGGGATTTTCACTGAGAAATGACGAATTTCATTTAAATTCTTACAAGAGCTTAAATAAAAGTGTCGATGTTTCATTATAAAATCCGTAAATATGAAAAAAAAATGACGTCAATCTTAAATGTTAAGATTTCTTTAGGAATGTATCGGGTGTTGTGTCTTGAAGTCCTATATTTAAAGAACGATATATTTTCGCAAAGGCCCTATAACCTCTTCCGTACGTGTCGTTACCATGGCAACACATTATTATATTACATGGTGTCACATCATTATGATGAGTTAAAGCGGCTCTTTCCACCCATTCGTAGACATTATTTCCTTAGTGTTTTTCAATACCAATCCATTAACTCGCAACACCCTTCATATATCTATAGTCTCCTTCAATTCAAATCCTCTGTCCAACACCATAAAACAAAATCCCGCCTTTCCGATCTCTACATTCCATCCCACAGAACTAAGGCATTCGAGCGTTCCTTTCTCACCCGCTCCACCACTGTGTGGAACTCAATCCCTCCTTTCATCCGCCATTCATCTTCACTGGCCTCATTTAAATCCCTGCTTTTCCACCATCTCTTGGCATCCCAAAAGATGCTCTCCAGGCAGGGCAATCTTCCGCTTGAATTAATTTGTATCGAATACTCGATCTCGTTACCTACGTGTTTTGTTTATTTTTCCAACAATAAAGAAGATACAGACTTTGTAAATACTTTATCGCATGCTATGCCATTCATTTGCTTTATTTAGCAATTCCGTTATTAACTATTATATTAATGTTATTTATTATTATTTTGTTAATATCTAACCTTTATATATATATATTTTTTTCGACAATTAGTTAAAATCCTGTAAAGTCTCGTACTTTTTAATCATTTATTTTTTTTCTATTTCTATCATGTTTTGTCGCTCATGATTACTTCATGATTTGTATCATTATGTAGCCTTCTGGCCAGATGAATATTATGTTTATTTTATTTGTTCTTTATTGTTATTCTAAAGGGACTTGGTCCCAGAATAAAGTTTGTTTTCTATTATATTTCTATTCTATATCATATTTGTAACTGCGTTGCATCACATCTAGCAAATAGGATATTAATAAGGCTTCAGGGTTATTGTCTTTTTAATCTCCTTGAAGGTAGGCAGGCATTTTGTTTATGTTTAAAGTTGTGCAGTATGCCTTTGTAGCTCAATTTGTACAATAGTTGTTTATTTCTAGGGCTAGCGTAGGCATGTGATAGTTGTTTCTTCGTCTTGTCCATTCTTGTATTTTGCTTTAATTGTATATTACGAGATATATACGTACTTTTTTGAGAAGATACAATGGAGTCAATGTTGATGCCTGGAGATGAAACTTTCCGAGGGACAAGCTACCCTAATGTTAGAAGTCATGAAGGCAGTGTGTATTGTTTTGTTTGAGACACCCTAAGGAGGGAGGTTACAGTGCAGTGTTGCAAGCTTCGTTGTTATCAGTTAGTGTTTTGTTGTTGGTTAAAAGAGTACAGTTGCTATTGTTTCTAGTGTGTTTTAGTTGTGACAACCTATGGAGGAGGATCCCAACATATAAAGTTTTATTCTTTATATAGGATGTAAATAGTTGGGGGTGCAGCCAAAAAAACACAGCAAATAAGTTGAAACTTATTATATTATATATGTGCCGACGTTTCGACCTACTGTGTAGGTCATCTTCAGGGCTATGAGAAAACAGGCAAAAACAGAATAGACTATAAAAATACATAAGATAGAGATACAGAAAACATAACATAATATAGAGATATAGAAAAAATGAGCGAAAAAAGTGAAGGATATATTATGAAAGGATATATGAATAAAGATGATTACATAATAGATGTATAGAAAGGTGATAATGCAAAACAAAATACAAAGAGAGAAATGAAGCTAAACAGAAAAAATAAAGTGAAAAAGATATAAATATAATGAGTATGGAAAACTTAGTATAATAAAGATAGAATTGTATTGTAGAGAAAAAAAATTGTATGAAAATAGACTCCTGGGGAGTTACAAAAGTAAAATGAAAGAAAATGAATTGAAAAATATGATAGCCAAGAATAAATAGAGAAGAATATTGTAGAAAGTAAAGAATGGGAATCTCGTGTATGACAGGCAGAGAAGTAAAATATAAATATAAAATTTAAAATATACGTATCAGATGTTATATAAAGGTATACAATAGAAATGAAGTTATATTATATAAATTAAGATGTAAGTATAAAAGAAACTATAGATGAGAGATATAAAATATCAGTTTGAGAATGGAGATATATTATAAATAATTATAATGTTCTATGAACATGAACTCTTTGATTAAAACTATGATGGATGCTAAAGTGATGATGGGAGAAATAGGTGTGAAGGAAGGAGATGGAGAAAGATGAAGAGAAGATATAAATAATATGAAACTGTACGAACCCAATAGGAGTGGCTGCTCGGTGCAGAAGGTAACTGACAAGAAAAATTGTATGCTTTATATTTATTAGAAATTAGTTAGCTTGAGTGGAAAATATAAAATTGAATTTGGAGCAGTATAAATTAGTTTAATTTATCAGAATTCCAACACCTGGGTTGTTTGCTTTCTTTTTGACGTTCCGTTTTTTCGAACCATTTATCTAAGTTTGGAGGGTTTAGAAACGATGGATGCAACTTTAGTGGAAGAAAGAATGACTATGGTCAGGTGCTGTGCAAGCGTGTTCAGAAATGTCAGGGGTATTCATTAAAAAAACAAAAACAGTTTTAGAACAGTTTTATTCATAAATAATGAAAACTGTTTGGTTCCTTATCCGTTTTAAGGACTTCATGGATTTGAAATCAAGTCTTTTTTGATTGAGAAGTAAACTTACATTGATATCATAACCCTACAAAATCTCTATGGAGCTCTGCTCTTCTTCACATTCCTCGTCGTCCAGAAAATCGCAATTTGACAAGTCATATGGCAGGTTCAATAGTTTCTCTTTGAGTGGGCTCGACGGCTGTGGCGGCCTCAGCGTAAGGAGCAAGTATTGAAGCCTGTTTCGCCAATCTTCTGTCTCAGAAGGAACAAATTCGTCAAAAGGGAGGAGTATTTTCAGCATGTTGTTTACGGCTCGCATCCAAACAACAACAGAATAAGCTCCCGCGTCCATGTTCTTTCTGGCAATATCCTTGGAAATGCCAACGCTGTGAATAAAAAAAAATCATTGCCAAATTAAATAAAACGTATTATTTCCTGACGAAGAGGGGCAGCTTAGTATTAGAAACCTGGGTTGTCATGTTGTTTTAAATGAAGGTTTAAATCTTACTGTGGCAGATAATCTATTAAAAGATTATCATCTGTTAAAAGATTCCTGAACCCTTTGTAGTTGTACAGGTAATGGCCAATGGTACGGGTAATGTGGTTAAGTTCTAAAACTAACATTACTAAGGAAATAGTGTTTCCTACGCGGTGACTGTGGATCTTGCCAACGTATTTAATTTTTATATGGGAAAGAGTGGAGGAGGAAGAGGGCCCCCTTCTATTGGAAAGAAAGTCCTTAGAAACCTGATTCTAAAATACAATTACAATAACTGTTCTAAAAAATAACTAAGCTACTCCAAGCGAATGTAAAGGTATTACAGTAAACTAACCATGATGATTGCAAAGGTTGAATAGAGCGAGGTAGGTAGTATTGGGGGGAAACGGTGTAGCTTCCCTATACGCAGCCTTCTGCGCAGGTTGTTTACTAAATTGCCAGACTATGGTAGCGTGGGCGATCTGCTTTAATATGTATACGGGCAGTTAGATATTATTACTATAATACACAATATTATTATTGTAATTACTTAGGTTTCATATTCAATGTTTCGACGCAAGATTTCTCCGCTTTGTCGACCGCTAGTTGCAAGGCAGCTCGCCAAAACTCTTCGCCAAGTTGGTTGTAGTTTTCTACGAACTCTTCGCAAGCAGGATCAATTACGTCGAACTGTTAACAAAGTAATATTTAAATGTTTCCATGTTTTACTTCTTTTGTTTTCTTTTTTGATCATGCCTACTTGGAATTATTTTTATAAAAAATATCTTTGTTTTATTGTTTAAAAATTATCTTTTGTTGTTCCAAACTATGGAAATATTAAAAAAAAAAAATTGAATTTTTTATGAAAATCACAATAATAATAAAGTATGATTCTGCCAGGTCTCCTTCCTTCTAAAATCGTAAATAAAAAAAAGTCATTCCTGACTTAAAAGATATAAGTACAATTAAAAAAAAATCATCCACGATAGTTATATTCTTTTTATCGTTACAAATACGTCACCTGGTATTTGTACTACCAAATACAAGGTACAAATACCAGGTGACTTCGTGAGATTTGTGGATTTAAACATTCTTTAAGAGTGTCAAGAGTAGTACGACGATGATTACGAATATTCTGTCCATCCTGCGCAAGCTCTTCTGAAGTTTCAGACGGTCTCCCACTCCTTTCTTCGTCATGAGTATCGTCAGTATGGCCTTCTTTAAATACCTTCTTAGTAACATGTCGACGTGTCATTATCTCAAGAAGCTGGTGAAATATACCGGCCGTGGATTTGTTAGGTTAAATAAGGAATCGAATAATCGCAAATATGTAATATTGTATGTTGTACGTACTAAAGTTCTGTAGCCTCGTACAATCGGGAAATAGGTGCCTAGGAACTTGACTGCTCCGTGGAAACACTCTGGCCAACTAGTGGTGCTGCAGCTAGCTCCGTAGAGGAGGGCCGCGTATACAGATCCAATTGACCCTTCCATCGTCTCTTCGGCGCATCTCTCCATTATTTGGAACACCATCGAGACGTCTCCGTATGATTCAATTTGTTTATTCATCCGCTGCATTACAGCTACAACAGCGTAAGTATTGTCAAGTAGTGATATTTAGTAGCAAGAGTAGTAATGGTGGGTCGTCGTGGAAGTCAAAGTGCTAATAGATATTTAAAACCTACCGCAAGCAAAGTGCTTCAGATTCGTCCCGCAGTCACCGTTGCTGTGGTAAGCGTTCAACTGGTTCAGTACCAACTCAGCATCAATCATGGCTTTGCAAGCTGATTCAACAACCTTCCGGAAGATTCTGCTTTCCGGTTTGTCGAGGTGCATTCCTCCTCGGGACTACAACGTACCAATATATTAAATCCTTCTTTAAATAAAGAAAATAAAAATTAAGTCCATGATAAAAACTATAAACCAACATAATGTATTTATGCATTGGCGAACCGTGCAAATCTCGGCTCAAGGATTGAAACTATTTTGATTTTATAATTTTGTACATGCGTTTAACACTAGAATAGAGTACCGATTTCTCCAGAAAAAATGGGAATATGCGTCCGAAGAGAAAACGCATTTTTAAAGATATTTCGCAAATAGGAACTTGTACCAGCGATTTGTAAAGTTCATATAGGTACACATTTGTGGATCTTACCAAGTACCAGTTTCGGGATCCGTCATTATTAGTGAAATAAAAAATATTAGTTTAAACCGAAATACAATATAGCCGGAAAAATACAATTTTCGCCAAGTTTCTTCATAAGCATTTCGTTATTTCACCTACCAATTATAGCCCGCTTGCCGTTATGCTATGTTAGGGACTTGGTGAACGAGTAAATGTTTTTTTTTAAATTTACTTATTGAAATTTGCAACTGTATTATAACAATAAAACAAGTAAATAAATACAAAACTTCGTAAAGCATTGAAATTAGTAATGGTAATATAAAGACTTCATTAAAATACTAAAAATGAATTTTTTTTTAAATATATATTTATTGAAATTTACAACTGTATACAGAATACATCCAGTAAATATTATGATTGAATAAATTGACATGAAAAGACAAGTAGAGAAACTACCCAGTGGTAGTACTCAAATAAAAAGTTTAGCTTAGAAGGTCACGAGGCCATCTTCTTTTCAGACACCTCGGAGGATTATCACGAATTGAAGAGGTTGCGAGGTTTGAAACTAGTGGGTTTGGGTGGAAATGAATTTTGTCATGAAAAGATTGATATCGGATTCGGGCCAAATCAGCAATAAACGGGACGTTTAGGTCATTATGGATTACTTTGTTCGTAACAAAGTAAGGAGCGTTGAGGATTTTCCGAAGGATTTTGGATTGTAAAGAAAAAATAAATTAGTGGAAGAAAATGGTCCAGGAAGAAGTCAATAAATTTCTCTGAATATAAAGAAATATTTATTCAGTAGCCAACGTTTCGACCAACTCTGCAGTATATTGACCTCTTCCCGGACCATCTTCTTCCACATATTCCATCAAGGTCAACCAGTTTTATTCTAAATAAAAATAAATAATTCTGTCATATTCCTACATATACAACTGTAATACTCCTACATGTACATTATAAATATACATTCCACAGTAGATGTATCGGCTACGTCGTCGTCCAAAATAATTTTGATTATTTCAGCAAACGCACCTTTACTAAATTTACAATTTTAATCTTTTGTTAACTCCCGTGGAAATATTCTATCTTCTCTCACATCCTCAAAGAGTTACTCAATCCTTGCCCCAAAAAATCCTACCTATTGGCCTACATCCCTCAAAAAACGTCTCGACATCCTTGACATATTTGTTACATCCCAGATTTCCCCCGCACAAGCCAATATTGAATCCTTGCACGACCTGTCATCAGATCATAGTCCAGTCGTCCTTTTCTTGCACTCAAGTTTCACTCCCAAGCCTTTCCCTCCCACATTGATTACAGGACGTGTCTACTGGGACGATTTTTGTTATGACTTGGAGGACAAACTGGACTTAAAAATTTCAGTTAAGACAAAGCAAGACATTGATACAGCCATAGAAAAACTTACAACTTCAATCAGAAGCAGTTTACATGATAACATCACAAATCATACAATTAATAACTATCAACAGACTGATTTGCCACAGCATATTCGAATGTTATTAAGAGAAAAACGCAGAGCAAGATCGAAGTGGGATAGAACTCGATATCCAGCAGATACAACTATCTATATAAAATTAACTAACAAACTAAAAGCAGAAATCAAGAAGTTCAAAATTCAAAATTTAATTACCTGGACAGAAAATCTTACAACAACCGACTAATGAACTCCTAAAGTTCAAAGAATTTAATCATCCACTCCTTAATGAATCAAATAACCGGACAAGATCTGACGGAGAAAAATCACATCCACATCCTGATATCATTAAACTAACTCACATTGAATGTATAAAAGAAGCGTTAGATGTCCCCCTCCAAATGTCCCTTCCACCCAAAGCATTCCATCCTACAGAAATATTCAACATTATTCACAGATCACCTTCCCGCAAAACTCCTGGGCCCGATCTCATCACAATTCATGTCTCAAAACATCTTCCTAGAAAAGCCATTCTATTCCTTACCTATATATATAATGCTGTACTCCGCTCCACATATTTTCCTGACCTCTGGAAATTATCCATTGTAAAAATGATACCCAAACCTAAAACAAAAACCCAGAATACCCTTCCTCTTACCGTCCTATCTCTCTACTACCTTTCATGGGTAAAATCCTAGAAAAACTCATCCTCAAACGATTGTACCCCATCCTTGATGCAAATCAAATAATACCAGATCACCAGTTTGGATTCCGAGCATTCCACTCCACTATTCAGCAATGTCATCGTGTAGTGGATGTAGTCTCCTCTGCACTAGAACGTGGATCATATTGCTCGGGCGTCTATCTTCACGTGGAACAGGCTTTTGACCGAGAAAATTTTTTTTTGGAAAAAACTTTAGGTACAAAATAAGTTATAATCAGCCGGACCAAAAATGGATACAAAAAAAGTGAAAAAAAAAATGGAAGTGGCAGAGAGCCAAAACATCGTAGAGCCACTGTAGCCGAGAGACTTCAACGGTGACATAGATGAGGAGAGGCCCCTCCATGGAAGCCAGGAGACCTTAATGGTGGGGCAAGCCCGAGAAAGATCTCAGAGGGCCTCAGAAGAGATGGCCTGTATGAAATTGACGTCGGCGTCTGATACAGCAGACACAGACGCAGAAGAGAAGAAAGGGTCCGGGCGGGAAAGTAAGAGGCTGAGAGAGGAGAGACACTCCCCGCCTGGGATCGAAGAGGGCCTACCAAAAGGGGCGATAAGGTAGCTGACCAAATAAGGAGCTATTTGATCAGGAAGAAGATCACCCAGGGGACCCAGGCCTACTTAAACGGACCAATGAATATAATAGTGGGACTCGAGGCCCAGGGGAGAATGGTCCCCACGATCGTGGAGGAGGTCGTGAAGGAGGCCTTGAGTGGGGACACCTTGCATAGGTTAATTGCAAGCAAGGTGTCCGAGATTATCGCCCCCATGGTGGTGTCATCGGTTAGTGGTGCCGTGGGGGTAGAGTATGACCAAAAGATGAAGGAGTGGGTTTCCCCCACCTTGAACAGTTCAAGGGATCATTGGGGACCTGCAGCTCGGGGAACAGGAGGCCGGTATCCTCAGGCATGCCTGTTTCGACACCAATTCGTGAAGACGCCAGAGGAAGAGTGGTGGATGAGACCGTGGCGAGGTGCCAACTCATTGTGATTTCAGTATGGCAGAGGAGGAAGACGAAGTCCTTCGTGACCCGTACGGCGAACTGGGGAGCATTCTCCGGCGAACTGGAGGGAATACTGGTTGATAGAGAATGGGAAGAGATGGCGCCGATGGAGGGTGAGTCAGTGATAGACCTCAGAGTTGCGGAGCTGACGGGCGCTATCACAGACGCGGCCAGTATGAACCTCCAGCGCCACAGAGCGAGAGGGCGTCCGGTCCCATGGTGGACGCCTGCCCTGATGCTTCTCAAGAGGGAGTACTACAGGGCTAGGCGCAGGTACCAGGAGTGCAGGGACGAGGAGAGGAGACCTGCAATCCGAGACGAATCGAAACGGAGGTATAGGGCATACTGAAACGGTGTGCGTCACCAGAAGTAGGAATCCTTGGACGAGTTCATCGTCAAGGAGTCCGAGAAGAATCCCTGGAGTATCCCGTACAGGGTGGCACAGGGCAAGTTGAAGCCGCTAACCATGATGGCGGCTATCAGAGTTGGAGATGCCCAGGCAACCACCCTGGAGGAGACTGCAGCGATGTATATAGACTATACATACCCCAGGGATGATCCGTCCCAGGATACAGAAGAAGATAAAATGGTTAGACGCACATCGGTGTGCCCTCCCGGTACCGAGTTTTGCGCACCATGGGATATATGGGACCTACGTCTTGCCGTGAAGAGGCAGAGGATCGGCAGAGCCCCAGGGACGCGGGGCAGGGACGCGGAAGAAAGGGAGGAGAAGTACGTCATGCTCGTATTGTTTTACGTATCCTCCGCCTTCGACAGTGTATGGTGGCCCTGCGTACTCCAGCGGCTGCAAGAGTTCAACACCCCCAGCAATCTGTACCCCCTCGTTAGTACCTACCTCAGTGACAGGAGCGTCTGGGTTAGGGTGTAGCTACTACGCGGTGGAGAGAAGAATTAAGAGAGGTTGCCCACAAGGGTCGGTCCTCGAGCCGGCCCTGTGGAAGCTTGTGTTCGACCAGTTGCTGCGGGAGCTAGAAGATGAAAGGTTCCTTGCCACGGCCTACGTCGACGACCTGGCAGTCCTAGTGGCCGAGAACAGCAGAGCCAGATTGAAGACTAAAGCGGAGAGGTGAGCCAGTCTAATGGCGGAATGGTGTGTGAGGAGAAAGTTGAATATGGCCGCAGCCAAGACCCAGGCCATACTCCTGAGAGGCTCCACTGACAGGGCTCACCCTGTCATACTGGATATCCAGGGAGAGAGAGTGAGACTGGGTGAGGAGGTGACGTACCAGGGTGTTAAGTTCAGGAGAAGCTTCGACGCCACCCCTCACTTAGCATACCTGAAAGATAGGGTGACCCTGTCACTTGTCATGGCATCAATGTCACCCTGTCAAATACATAAAACGAATTACTTCAACAGATTCCACTTAAGTAGGTTTTTATATCGTTTGTTATTATCTAATAAACTAGGTAACTATCTAATGAATCCGCCAACTAGATGTAGAAACCTAATTATATATCTAAATACCTGTTAAATAATTACAAAATTACAATATGAGATTGTATATTACTCGAGGAATTAAAAAAAAACATGCCTTAGGTCCAGGTCCGAAATCGTCCACTAATTTGTTTTCCTTACAATCAGGGTCGATCGAGGACATCTTTGTATTTGGCCAACCGTAGGCTTCCGTTTCCATTTCTAACAGTTGGAGCCATTCGACGCCTTTGCTTGTAACGTTGAGCAACGAGATGTGGGCGCCTTTTGCGTCGTAGGATGACATGAACTGGCCCACCAGGAGCCGCCATATGCTCACTTTCCTCTTTGCTAAAACAGGAATGATCCACTCACGAATTTCAAAAAATATATTAAATTGTATTTGTGTATTAGCCTGTATGCAGGGACTGTTATCCGCCATTGTTTATATCCTGAATAATAATAATTCAGATACTGATAACACCTACATCCTTATTCACATTAATGGAATTTGAAGAATACAGAATGTAATACTAATTCTAGACCCCTCGAGCCACATTCCTCTCCTTATACGAGGGCTATTCAGAAACTAAGGCACGTTTTGGAATTTAAAAAAATACTAATTACAAGAAAAACATTTTATTATATCCATATGAAAGAGGGACTAAAATATTACTTTTCAACATCATCACCATTCAAAACTTAGTGACGCGTACCTGAAGCTCCTCATCGTCGTCAAAACGCTGTGTTGTCCTTCGTTTTCGGGAAAAAGTTAAAATCACTTGGAGCAAGTTTTGGACTGTAGGGAGGATGAGGAAAAACTTCCCAGCTGAACGAGCGAGGAGTTCATGCGCACGTTTTGCCGTGTTAAGTCGGGCATTGTCATGCAAAAGCAAAATTTTGGATGACGATTTTCCTCACCGCTTGTTTTGGACAGCTGTCCTAAGGTTTTTGGCAGTACCGCTCAGAGTTTATTATTGCACCACGCTCGAGAAAATCTTAATTGATATTAATATCGATTTTCTCGAGCGTGGTGCAATAATAAACTCTGAGCAGTACTGCCAAAAACCTTAGGACAGTTGTCCAAAACAAGCGGTGAGGAAAATCGTCATCCCCGGCTGCCCAAGAACACTATTACCATGATCTTCCTTGCCGACAAAGTTTGGTGAAATTTCTTTGGTTTTTTAGAGGAACTTATGTACCCCCACTCCATGGACTGTAATTGTGTCTCAAATTCACATGCTTCGTCTCCAGTTACGATTCGATCAAGCAGTGCATCACTGATGGACTGTGGTAGGCCTCCAAGAACGTCAAAGCTGCCCCTCTTCGTTGATATTTATGGTGAACTGTAAGTATTTTTGGCATCCATCTTGCACAAAATTGGTAGTATCCTAGCTTCTGTGAAACAATTTCAAAAAATAAAGTCCATGAAACTAGTTGTAAACATAGAGAAACTCAGTTATTGTGAAACGGCGGTTTTCACGAATCCTTTCAACTTGAGCGACCAGATCATCAGTCACAATGCTCGAACGTCCAATCTTCTCTTCGCCATGAACGTTTGTTAGGCCATTTTTAAACTGAATGCACCACTTCCTGACAGAACTCCCACTCACTACGTTGTTCCCATATACTTCACATAGTTCCCGATGAATTTCTAATGGTTTTAAGTTTTTTGCCAGCAAACAACGAATCACAGCTACCGGGATTTAGGATTGCAGCACACATTTCAAGTTTGAATATAAAAAAAGGGGTAGCGCGGAGATGTTCCCGTTGTAACAGCTGGACGCTGAGTGAGGAGCCGAGCACGAGCACACCAATGTAAATGCTAATAGCGCGCGCCTGGCGGCATCAGGTGGAAGCGTTCCTTACTCTCTGATTAGCCATGGTATAAATCTTTTTTCCCAACACTTTACACGAAAACATTTCTATCCTTATCAAAATCCATTTCACAAAATTTCAACTTTGGTATTATTCCGAACTTAAGGAAATATTTCGCAGCTTCTACTTTTAAAGACGGCTATTCCTAAATTGTTATCCTTTTTAGTTTAAATGGGCAATAACATAAGGGATACGACCAAATTATATTTAATAAACAATACATCAATTTAAATATACAATAAACAAAATTAAGAAGACAAAAACAATACAGAAAACATTATTTTTTAACATTTTTCAAATTTTTATTTTGGCACTACGGTGCTACAAGAACCCGAGCCTCCACTACCACACCCAACCAATTTCTGCTATCCTGTGCTACCCTCCTCCAGTTTTGTACACCCAGGAGTTTCAAGTCCTCTTCGACATCGTCCAGGCATCTGATCCGATGGTGTCCTCTGCTTCGTTTCCCATCTAGTTTCTCATTGAGCATTATCTTTGGTACCCTGTGGTCTGACATTCTTTCCACATGTCCCATCCATCTTCTGGTATTCTTTTTCAACGCCACCAACAATTTAACATTGCACACACAAAAATAACTCAAATGAGATGAGTGATAAGAAGCGGTTACGCGAGATATGAGGTAATTAAATTTAAGTTTAATTTAACCTCTAATTTAAATTAAATGAAATTATAGGATTCATGCAGATCGGCTAATAAACAAGTACCATTAGTTCTTTGATTAAATGTTATAATTATGGCATACCTCGATGCAAAAATAAATGGGCCGAAAGATAAAAAATTGAGGCCGTTAACACAAAGTAGCTCTTATCAGTGTTCAGATAATAAACAATGTTCGATAATAGTCCGCAGACCGGCTAATACACAAGCGCCGGTTACTGTTGTGGGACGCGCCCTAAAAGGTTCTATATTGTGGTTTTATATATACATATCTATTTTTTTTTAATGCATTGTAATAATCGTGCTATAATGAAAATTAAAATGATTATCGATATGTCATTACCTAAATATAGATAGACCTCCTTGGCTATGATGTAAGCTTCGCTGACAGTCATAGAACTAAACCTGTTGACCATCACGAACACCCTGGACTTGCTGCTGATCTTGCCTTCGTCCACGATCACTCCCAGTACAGCTCGCACTACATCTCGAGCAGAAGTCAGCTGTTGGTTATAAAACATATGTATGATTATAATAAAATTCAGGTGATGAAATGAAACAATGCCTGGAATCAATAATTGTATATAATGTATAATACTTGCATCATTGACAACTTTTTATTTTTATTTCTCACCTTGAGGTTGGGATGTGCCATTTTTATTCATTTACCGTTGCATGGGGTAACTTTTATACCGGTATATTTAGGTTAGTGTTGATTCCGTGATGGCTAAATTTTTATCTTTTATGTAGGGCAGTGGTCAGGTGTTTGAAGGTCGCAAATAATTGTGTAAATCCAAGTTTGCGACCGAAAAAACGGATGGGAATCTTTTGGTGACCGAAAAACCTCGAAATTTTCGGATTTATTTCAGCCTGTATCTCCTAATCGGTGCGTTTTTCATAAAAAACATGGATGACCATTTTTAATGCACATTAAATTTGCTAGATTATATTATATTTCAGTTATTATTGTTATTAGTGCTATTATGGTTATTATTAGTATTGATAGTTGTTGGGTGTTTCTTTTGTTTGAATAAAGTATGTATTTTAAAGATTTGATGATTTTTTTGGGTTTGTTTGTTTACACAGTTTTTCTACGTGGCCTTGACCGTACCTTGTTCCACACCCAGTCCTTTCCAGGTGTCGATGAGGTCTAAGAAAGGATCCGCGGGTAACAGAAGTGTGTTCATGAATTATAGAAAACTAGCAAATAAATTTATAGAGTACCTCTAGACTCTTAATGCCTTGTTCGCCGTTGATACCCATTCCGATGACAACTTCGTTGGGCTGGAGGGTGTAGGCTGGTTTTCGCGCTCCTGGTAAACAAAATGGTTCTGTGACAAAACCCAGAGTCGTTAATCGGAAGTTGATGTTCCTCGCTTCACTCACGATGTGACATATCGAAGCACCAGCAGAGCTCAAGGCACCGAGGATCTGGAACGGAATCATCATATCAGCCATTGACAACATCATTTATTTACTTATGCAGAAAGTTAATTTTAGAAAACTAAATTACAATAATCAATAAATGTAAAATTTATTATCTATTAATTATATAATCGTTGTGTACAAGACTCTTGACTTATCCTGTGAGGACATGTATGTCTGGAGGAAGGCAGTAATAAAGGGAGTGGATGTAAAGTAAGTCTTATATATTTTTATTTGAATTTGAATCTGGAAGACCGGGGTTCAAGTCCCGGTCCTGGACATATCTTTTCTTTTCAAATAAAAATATTTAAAAATTAGTAACAAATAAAATAAAATAAATTATAATAATTATAATGACGTAAGTCAACTAGATCCAAATTAAAATAATGTTCAAAGAACATTCTTCCCCTCGTATACTTCAGAAAAATGCGGGGACTTAGGATCAGTGAAAAGAAAAGATATGAACACGACCGAGAAGCGTGCTTCATTAGGGCCCAGGATAGCTCAAATGGTAGAGTGCCAGACTAGTGATCTGGAAGACCCGGGTTCGAGTCCCGGTCATGGACATATCTTTTCTTTTCAAATAAAAATATTTAAAAATTAGTAACAAATAAAATAAAATATTTACATATGTTAGAATTATGACAACATAAGTAACATGCACTTTAATATAGCCATCCAATCTATGTAAGGCCATTTTAAGCGCTTGAAGTAAATCTTACTCACCTTGAATGCGAAAACACTTCCGGCAGCGCCTTTTTTATATGCCAGGTTTGTGACCTGCTCTTCCCTCATTTGTTTCCACCTGGAGCAATCGTCAACCAAGACAACAGCATCCACCTGAAATAATGGACCTTGTCAGCCTTATACATTTCTTTTCATTACATCGATGTATTAAAATATATTTATTAATTTACTTAATTGATCGATTTATTACAGAAACAAATATATTACCTTCATTCCTAGGCACCTGGCTCGCTCTATGGCTAATCCGAAATTTAATACATCACGCGCATGGCTTAAAATCAAAATCAGAATACCACCTAAAATAGAAAACACAATTATTTTCCGATTCTTACTCAATAAGGATTTAATGTCACTTAATCAGGCATGGCTAGTGGGACGATGCTACAGTGGGAGCTCTAAATTTTGCCTACACAGCAACTGTAACTGTAACACACAGTAACTGTAACGAGACCTGACCTGAGCCTGTCCGTGATTTCCGTTTTGCAGCCCTTCTGAAAGACAGCATAAACAGGGACTTTTGCCACCTTTTAAATCATCCTAGGGCTACCTGCCGGACTGGGAAACCGCCATCTTGGGCATTGTAGGTTGTTCTGCTAACCACTAGGCCACAAGTCCCCCTACATTGCAGTTCTTCATCAGGGTTGGGCTAACAAGAAACAAATTTCAAAATGAAATTCATATTACAATGTTGTATCAAACCAGAGTTGACTAAACCAAATTGTATAACTCATACACAGACCACTAGGCGTCGCCGATCTCGCTATATACCTCACAAGCACGTCGCTCATGTCGATAACGCGAACTGACTTTCTTATGTTTTCCTCTACCAACAGTTGCTAAACGCGGATAAAATATTAAAATAAATAATTATTAATATTATCAAATATATTGACCCTTGTTTAGTTCTGAGAGCCTGGCTAAAACCTTCAATATTACGGCCGCACGTGGTGCCTTCCCGAGTTTGCCCGAGATATATGCCGTGAGCATGCCTTCTCCAACATAACCTGAAAAAAAAATAAAAGAACGTATGAATCTATAATGAGAAAACGTAAATGTTTATCAGTTTTTATCCAGAATATAGCTTACCAGTTTATGTAATTTCTAAGTTAATGCATTACAGCTAAACCTTAAAATAATAAATAAAATATGTTAGTAGAATAGAGTCGGGGATTTCCCTGGAGATATCTAGTTATCTACATCCACTTGGCAGTCGAATCGAAAAAAAAAATCGTTTACATTCTAGGATTTGTAGCTTCCAATTGCTAATAATAATACTTCTTATCAGAATGTCATTAAAAATAAATAATTAAAAAGTATATTGCGTTGGATACCTGTCGCGTAGGGTTCATAACCTGCACCACACCCGCAGACCAAGGCCACTTTATCACCTCTATCCTTTAACAATATAGGAATAGGTTAAGTTTGCAATGTTATTAAATAAAAACTTTAAGTCGAATTTGATCGAGCTCACATAGAACTTTTTCAAGCTTATTTATAAGTTATTCCAACTTATTTAAAAGTTATTCCTGCTTACTTAGAAATTATTCGAGCATACTTAGAAGTTATAGGAACTTACTTCATGAAATTATGTCAATAAACTATCTTTTGGTGAGGTTTCGAGACTTTTGTTGCCCTCATATTCTTACTCTTACTGTGAAAAACCAAGCTTTTATTGACTTACAAGAAGGTTTCAAAAAATTTTATAAATTGGGCTGAAAAATAATGCAGGATTTTATGTTTTCTTTAAAATACGTCTCCAAATAGTAAAATGTGTTGGACTTTTGACCTTTTTTAAATGTAAACTCGGATTAATCCTTACATCTGTAACATTTGCCAGTTGAAAAAAAAACATCAGTTTGCTATGATGTTTTACGAGTTCAAAAACGCCGAAACACGGTAGTAAAAATATCGAAAAATTCTGGGGTGAAGGCAGTATAAGTGAGTGGACTGTTCAATCTTGGTTCCGGAGATTTCAGAAGAGAGACTTGAAGAAGCAGGTCGTGGAAGAAGTTTCTACGATGTCTAAGATGACGATGTTTTCCGATCTTTGGTAGAAGAAAATTCCAGAACACATGTCGCAACTGGCATGGAAACTGGAGTAAACAAATCAGCCATTGTTGACCATCTCAAGGAGATTGGGAAGGTGAAAAGGCTTAAAAGTTGACAGAACTCTTCCACGGCCTTCTTTGCCACCAAGGCTCAAGGCTCCTTCTCGAAATATCTGGAACCACCATTGAACAGTGCACTTATACTCCCTTCACTCCAGACTTCTTTGACATGCCTCGCCGTTCGGGCATCGTAAAGCGAAAAGCTGGCCCGGTTACTTACTAAATTGTCAGATTGTAGAGGATTAATTAGACTAGGATTATGTGGCTGTAGTTTTTATAACTAGTTTTAAATGCAACAATAAAATTTGCCTTATCCAACAGGATTATTCCTTCGTCTGGATGGATATGAAGGCCGGGATAAGTGTACCCTATCCCTTCCAACATCTCGCTCACGGCTGCTTTTGGACTGTTTATGACACTTTTCTGACACATGGTTTTCGTTTAATAGAGCTCTGGAACAAAATCATATTTTATTCATGAATGGGATATCTTCTACAGTATTCTACAATTCCTAATTCTAATTATTCTTTAGCAATTTATTTATAATACCAATTACATACGCTGAAATTAGATGCATGTTATGAAAATAAGTTCTCGCAGTACAAAAATGCCCAAGTCATTGGAAAGTACAACAGTAAAAACCTATATATATATACTTACTTACTTCCGTGGCACTACAACCCTGGCCCAGTTGCCACTGACGTTCGGCTCTCTTAGTGCGATACAGAACTTCACTGAAAACTTTCCTCGGTATCTTTGTTCCGCACATCGTTGAGACATGGTCCGCCCAACTCAGTCTTCCGTGCTTGATAGCCCTAACCACAGCGAATAAAGCATAGTGCTCCCGATTCGTCCTACTTCTCAACATTTCTTTATCTTTCACAGGGCCAAATATCCCTCCTAAGATCTTTCTCTCAAATATAAGCAAATCCCTCGCATCATTTCTCGTCATTGTCAAAGACTGTAAGGTGTAGGTAAGGAATGCCCTTATTAGGGTATACGGCCGCTGCAGAAATATCATTTGTAGTAGTGGCCTTTGCTCCGAGGTATGTGAACACCATATACATATATCTGCTCTTTTTTTTAATTTCTTTTAGAGAATTGGATAAGGTTATATTGAGACATAAAAACTAGTATGGTTTGATATCCATTGGTTGGATGTTGTGATATCCATTCCATTGTACGCAGTATTCCTAATCCTAGCCCTATTTCGTAGACTCATCCATAGTTCAGGCTTTCGATAGATCATCACCAATATCGATATTTCCATCGAAGTGTCAACATACCTAACCTTTATCAAATCATGATTTACAATATCATTTTACGTCTGTAGTCAATGACTTTGGCTGTATTTATTGTCTGTAAGCGATGAGAGTAACTGACGAACAAATAGAACAATTAGAGTAGCCAAGAACGTCA
Organism: Troilus luridus; assembly: GCA_964056705.1. Taxonomy (NCBI): domain Eukaryota; kingdom Metazoa; phylum Arthropoda; class Insecta; order Hemiptera; family Pentatomidae; genus Troilus; species Troilus luridus. The sequence goes on from OZ057415.1 coordinate 946,602, forward strand.
GCGAAGTATGTTGTGCGAGCTAAAGACCTAACTGAGACAAACTTTGCATTTATTCACACATAGATACATGCCCCTTTAACTGTCAAGAGAGTAAAAGTAAGAAAATTTTCCAAATAAATAATATTATTTTTATTGAAAACAAAAAGTTGAGAGGCAAGTTAATTTACGGTACTTACTTCTTTGGATTAACTCTCACACTAGAACTTCGATTACAAATTTGGATTGTAAAACAAAAGTAGTAAACTCTGATTTACTCGTAGGTTATAATATTTGATACAGCTGTGAACGAAAAGTAGAGACATGATGTCCTCAACATGTCGGTTTTGACAGAAACTTGTAAATTGTAAATTAGTATATACCAATAGGTAAAAATAAAACAATCCAATATTACCTGTTCCTCATTGTTGACATTTGCACCATAATCGAGCTGAGTCTTTGAGTTTTCTATGTGACGCCAAACATTCGGTTTCTGTGAAATTTGTTTTACAGTATAAACTCGCATTTCTGGATAACAGCAAATTGAACAATGTTTTCATCAGTTGATATTGGAACAACACGAATAGGTTTGACACTATTCAATCTGTTACTTTTAACGTTCGCTCCATGATCAAGGGTCTTCTTTAACACATTGAGATTCCTATTGCATTTCGCAACTATTGAAAATTAATTATCACTCCTCCAAATTCTCAACAAACATCGGCACTAAATAGTAAATATTTACTTTAATTTTATTGTAAGATTTATCACTAGAACAACTGTAGTTCCATTTCATTTTATTTATTGGTTAATTCGTTATATTCATTTGTATTATTTCATTTTGATCGTGAGCCTGAGTTTGATTAAATTTCTTGATATCCCTACCCACTAAAAAGGATCAAGATCCAAAATATTAGAGTTCACTTGTTGGAAGTCTTTTATAATTCAGTTTGAGAACTTAAATCATACTATGATGAAATAAAAAATATAGGTATCCATCCTGTTTCTTACTGCTGACATTGACACCAAATTCTAGCTGGGTCTTTATATCCTTGATGTTTGTAAACGACACCTAACATTCGGCTGGTGTGAAATTTGTTTTACAATATAAACTCGCATTTCTAGATAACAGCAAATTGAACAATGCTTCATCATTCAGCTGATACACAACATGAAAAGGTTTGACACTATTCAATCTGTTATTTTTAACATTCGCTCCATGATCAAGGGTCTTCTTAAACACGTTGAGATTCCTATTATAAAAAGAAAGTGTAAAAGGAATGTCAAGCAAGATGGCTTCTATGTTTATAATTTTATTTCACCACTAGAGAAAATTCTTGAATATGCATACCGTTTCTGTGAAATTTGTGTTACATGTACGTAGTCACATTTCAGGATAATGGCAAGAAGGAAAATGCTTCATCATTTGGCTGAGGAACAACATGTTAAGGGTTTGACACTATTCAATCTCTTTTTTTTTATCGCTTGTTCCAAGATCAAGGATCTTCTTAAGTCACATTGATATTCCTATTTCATATTGAAAGTGCCAAAGGAATGTCGAGCAAGATGGCTTCCATGTTTAGATTTGTATTTCGACCCTATTAGGGAGTGAGTTGCAGTGCCAAAGGTCCTAGGTTCAAATCCTCCTGCTGATAGCCTTTTATTTAATTTTATTGTTAGAAGCTAGAGATGGATCCTATGGGATCTAGGACCCTGCTGAGATTCACCCAGCCTCTATAAAGTGGGTACCCAAAATAGGGTAAAAATCTGGCGGTTGAGCGTGATCCATGACAAATAACTTCCCTGCACACGATAGTTGTCCATGAAATTTTACAGTTTCTACCACGTACTGAAGATCATTCTTGGGTTGTAGTGGTAAAGGTTTATACACTAGAGAAAATTCATAATCTCTTCACTATTATTTCCTATAATTTGCATCACACATCCATGGTGAAATTGTAAAAATCTGTTGTGTTTTTATACATTTAAATATTTATGTTTACACTTAACACCTGATATAATAATATTTGGCAATTATAATAGTTTGTTATTATAGATATGCTATAAAACAATCTTATTAAGATAAAGCTTCTCCACCTAGTGGAGGTAATAGAGCATCCTATTTCGACGAACTTCTACTTCTAATTCTTTTTAAGAAATTGTGGAGGCTGTTTCCATATGACACCATGTATGGAGTTACTGTGAAATTCGTTTTAAAATTTAAACTAGCATTTCTGGATAACAGCAAATTGAATAATGCTTCATCATTCCACTGAGGAACAATATGATAAGATTCGACACTGTTCAATCTATTACTTTTGACGTTCGCTCCAAGGGTGTTCTTAAACATATTGAGATTCCTATTTTATATTGAAAGTGCTTTTATAATCTTGGTCCAGGGTTCAAAATTGGCTTCGAAACAAATCCCTACAATTCACTCAAATAATGACTCTTTATGGATTACAGTAATTACAGGCTTTGTTTCAACTAGAATTGTCAATCAAAATTACTTCTGTCTTTAGAATTGCATTTCTCCATTGAAATTAATTAATAAATTCTGCTTCAGCAGTTATCTTCATATCCATTCTGTCAAATTCGTAAGAAAATTGAAATTCTTTTTGATTATGATGAACTTTTACAACCGGAAAATCTTTAATCAACAAGCCAATTTATTCTTACTTGGCTTAAAAATTGTGGAAGTTTTTAAATATTTTTAGATTATGTAGAAATATATAATAAGTTTGCATTGTAAATAATGCTTTGATATCCAAAATAAAGCAACCTTGATTATTAGTTACACTGCTTTGTAGAATATTTTAACAGGAATCCTTACATTTATGCTGTTATAGCTTCACTAAAATCTCTTAATACTTGTCCTCTATTGCACTGCCAAATTGATACAAGCTTGATAATGTCACAGAAACAATGAATTCTTTGAAATTCTGGTACTTGTTATTAGTTATTATAGTATGAACCCAAAGTTGCAAAATACTGTTTAAGAAATTACTGTACAATTATAAATTATAGGAAGTAAGTGGTGATGAAAGGGTTTAATGAAATTAAAATACTAATATAATAATAAGCTTGAATTAGATAATTAAATACAAAAAGGATGAACAATTACTACAAATTTTTATTAATAACATAGCATAAATAATTTTAGTTTTAGCAAACTAAGCCAATAATGTTTTGTTAGTTCAATAACGGTCTGATAACGTAGATAGAGCCACTTGAATAACGTTCAAGGCTGTTTTTTTTATTAGTTTTTTTATAATATTTTCTTCAATGAAATAAAACGTTACTCAAATAACGTGTTACTGGACACGTTATTACATGGTAGCAGTTATGCCATAACGAGTTATCAAGATTTCACTGTTTACCCCATCACTACTTGAAAGCATAAAGCTTTCAAAGCCTTCAACTTTCAAGCCGGGATTTTTTTTCACTGAGGTGGATTAGCCGTTTTAAAATTATTTATTCTTGATTTGGTAAGTATCTTATTAACATTAATATCCATAAGTATTATTAACATTTGAATAACTTCATTTAGTAAGTATATATGTATCTTTAAGGTTTTAAATCAGAATGAAATGTTGTAAAGCACTGAATATTTAGAACAGAATTACTCAATAAAATTTACTCAATCAGAATATACTCAATGGTTGATTTTTCATAATCTTTGGATCATTCATTTTCTCCAAAATAATTTTCACAATTCTCTAGAATTGCAAAGTTAGTTAAAAGTATAACTAAGAACCAATAACTTAATCAAATATTGTAAGCATATTGCGTTTCTTTGCTGGTATTCATTTGTTAAAAACAAATCAGGAATTTTTAAAACTAAAAACTGTCTCTTGATATGGTAAGTTAAAAAATATATTTATATTTTAAGTTCTAGTTTCGCTTTAAGTTTTCGCTTCGAGTTGAGTTACAAGTTTTATTCATTTCCTTTTTAATATTCACCAAAAGTAAAAATTATCTTGAGCTTCAGTATGGAACAAAATAATATAATTATTGGAAATGTGTAGGTTTCGGTAAATAAACAAGAAATAAACATCAAGAAACAAACTTTTCAACTAACATTTTAAAGTATAAATAATATATTTTTGTTGAAACCATCATTTCAATATGAAATGATTACAGAAATTTACACATTTCCCATTATAACATTCTATTTTCCATACTAAAGTTCACGATAATTTATATTTTTGGAGAATATCAAAAAAGAAAACAAATGAATCGTTAAAACTTGTAACTCAAGATGAAGAGACAACCTGCGGAATCATTACCTAACACATGAATATGGTGCTGGACATTGATAATTTCTCCTGTAACTCAGAATAAATAAGGTGAATCGAGACTGGTATCTCATCATATTTAAATCTACATATATCAAAGTTCGAAGCTTTAAAAATTGAATACATAATGATAAGAATTGAATAACTGAAATGAGAGGAGTGATAAGAAGAGGTTAAAGGAAATAAGGAGGTAGGTTTCATGTAGACCAGCTAATACACAAATAACTTTTTCGAATATAGAATCTCTTTAAAAACAATGTGCATTATTAAATTTTACTGAATTTTTATTTGAATATATTCGATTATTCTCTTCTGTAACAATTTCTGTCTTTATTACACCTTATTCCTGTGTTCTTTTTTTTTTGCCACAATGTATTCTTCTTGTATTGCTATATCTTAATTTAGTAATACCTACAATTCATTAACATTTCTTTGAGAATTTAGAAGTTCAAGTAAAGTTTTCTGCAGAAATTTCGATTTGGAGTTCTTTTAAAATGTACAAAGGGTTTCACTTTATTTCTAATCTAATTTAACTATTAGAACTAAAGTTAAACAATATATTAAGATAAAATAAAGTATTCTACAATTAAAATAAGGTAATCAACCAATTTTTACAATTGCAAATCAGAAATAAGTTACTTTTAATATAGTTAAATAAATAGAATAGTAGTTAAATTAACCATCGATTAAGTTAGGTAAATTTACCTTGATGAAATGGTTTTTATAACATTGATAATGCAATAAAAGAATATATAAAGTTAATAATTATTCCATCCCCTCTACTCCGTGAACATTGAACCTGTACTTCGTACCTTTTAGTCTGCTCCGGGCTCCCTAACTGCTCACATCGCTGCAGTTTATAATTTAACTAGTAGAACTAAAGTTAAACAATATATTAAGATAAAATAAAGTATTCTACATGAAAAAGAAGGTAATGAACAAATTTTTACCAACACAAATCAGAAATAAGGTTCTTTTAATATAGTTTAATAAATCGAATATCTGTTATCTAAACCATCGATTAAGTTAGGTAAATTTACCTTGATGAAATTGTTTTTATAACATTGATTATGCAATAAAAGAATATATAAAGTTAATAATTATTCCATCCCCTCTACTCCGTGAACATTGAACCTGTACTTCGTACCTTTTAGTCTGCTCCGGGCTCCCTAACTGCTCACATCGCTGCAGTTTATAATTTAACTATTAGAACTAAAGTTAAACAATATATTAAGATAAAATGAAGTATTCTACAAGAAAAAGAAGGTAATGAACAAATTTTTACCAACACAAATCAGAAATAAGGTTCTTTTAATATAGTTTAATAAATCGAATATCTGTTATCTAAACCATCGATTAAGTTAGGTAAATTTACCTTGATGAAATGGTTTTTATAACATTGATTATGCAATAAAAGAATATATAAAGTTAATAATTATTCCATCCCCTCTACTCCGTGAACATTGAACCTGTACTTCGTACCTTTTAGTTAGCTCCCGGCTCCCTAACTGCACACATCGCTGCAGTTTATAATTTAACTATTAGAACTAAAGTTAAACAATATATTAAGATAAAATGAAGTATTCTACAAGAAAAAGAAGGTAATGAACAAATTTTTACCAACACAAATCAGAAATAAGGTTCTTTTAATATAGTTTAATAAATCGAATATCTGTTATCTAAACCATCGATTAAGTTAGGTAAATTTACCTTGATGAAATGGTTTTCATAACATTGATAATGCAATAAAAGAATATATAAAGTTAATAATTATTCCATCCCCTCTACTCCGTGAACATTGAACCTGTACTTCGTACCTTTTAGTTAGCTCCCGGCTCCCTAACTGCCTACATCGCTGCAGTTTATAATTTAACTATTAGAACTAAAGTTAAACAATATATTAAGATAAAATGAAGTATTCTACAAGAAAAAGAAGGTAATGAACAAATTTTTACCAACACAAATCAGAAATAAGGTTCTTTTAATATAGTTTAATAAATCGAATATCTGTTATCTAAACCATCGATTAAGTTAGGTAAATTTACCTTGATGAAATGGTTTTTATAACATTGATAATGCAATAAAAGAATATATAAAGTTAATAATTATTCCATCCCCTCTACTCCGTGAACATTGAACCTGTACTTCGTACCTTTTAGTTAGCTCCCGGCTCCCTAACTGCCTACATCGCTGCAGTTTATAATTTAACTATTAGAACTAAAGTTATAAAATATATTCAGATAAAATAAAGTATTCTACATGAAAAATAAGGTAATGAACCAATTTTTACCATTGAAAATCAGAAATAAGGTACTTTTAATGTAGTTTAATAAATAGAATATTAGTTAAATTAACCATCGATTAAGTTAGGTAAATTTACCTTGATGAAATGGTTTTTATAACTTTGATTATGCAATAAAAGAATATATAAAGGTAATAATTATTCCATCCCCTCTACTCCGTGAACATTGAACCTGTACTTCGTACCTTTTAGTCTGCTCCGGGCTCCCTAACTGCGTGCATCGCTGCAGTTTATAATTTAACTATTACAACTAAAGTTAAACAATATATTAAGATAAAATAAAGTATTCTACATGAAAAAGAAGGTAATGAAACAATTTTTACCATTGCAAATCAGAAATAAGTTACTTTTAATATAGTTTAATAAATCAAATATCTGTAATTTAACCATCGATTAAGTTAGGTAAATTTACCTTGATGAAATGGTTTTTATAACATTGATAATGCAATAAAAGAATATATAAAGGTAATAATTATTCCATCCCCTCTACTCCGCGAATATTGAACCTGTACTTTGTACCTTTTAGTCTGCTCTGGGCTCCCTAACTGCACACATCGCTGCAGTTTATAATTTAACTATTAGAACTAAAGTTAAACAATATCTACAGATAAAATAAAGTAATCTACAATTAAAATAAGGTAATGAACCAATTTTTACAATTTCAAATCAGAAATAAGTTACTTTTAATATAGTTAAATAAATCGAATGCCTGTTAAATTAACCATCCATTAGGTTAGGTAAATTTACCTTGATGAAATAGTTTTTATAACGTTGATTATGCAATAAAAGAATATATAAAGTTAATAATTATTCCATCCCCTCTACTCCGTGAACATTGGACCTGTACTTCGTACCTTTTAGTTAGCTCCCGGGTCCCTAGCTGCCTACATCGCTGCAGTTTATAATTTAACTATTAGAACTAAAGTTAAACAATATATACAGATAAAATAGAGTATTCTACAATTAAAATAAGGTAATGAACCAATTTTTACCATTGCAAATCAGAAATAAGTTACTTTTAATATAGTTTAATAAATAGAATATTAGTTAAATTAACCACCGATTAAGTAAGGTAAATTTACCTTGATGAAATGGTTTTTATAACTTTGATTATGCAATAAAAGAATATATAAAGGTAATAATTATTCCATCCCCTCTACTCCGTGAACATTGAACCTGTACTTTGTACCTTTTAGTCTGCTCCGAGCTCCCTAACTGCCTACATCGCTGCATTTTATAATTTAACTATTAGAACTAAAGTTAAACAATATATACAGATAAAATAAAGTATTCTACAATTAAAAAAAGGTAATGAACAAATTTTTACCAACACAAATCAGAAATAAATGCTTTTAATATAGTTTAATAAATGGAATGTCTGTTAAATTAACCTGATTTAATCGATTAAGTTAGGTAAATTTACCTTGATGAAATGGTTTTTATAGCGTTGATAACGCAATAAAAGAATATATAAAGTTAATAATTATTCCATCCCCTCTACTCCGCGAATATTGAACCTGTACTTTGTACCTTTTAGTCTGCTCTGGGCTCCCTAACTGCACACATCGCTGCAGTTTATAATTTAACTATTAGAACTAAAGTTAAACAATATATTAAGATAAAATGAAGTATTCTACAAGAAAAAGAAGGTAATGAACAAATTTTTACCAACACAAATCAGAAATAAGGTACTGTTAATATAGCTTAATAAATCGAATGTCTGTTAAATTAACCATCGATTAAGTTAGGTAAATTTACCTTGATGAAATGGTTTTTATAACGTTTATAATGTGATAAAAGAATATATAAAGTTAATAATTATTCCATCCCCTCTACTCCGTGAACATTGAACCTGTACTTCGTACCTTTTAGTCTGCTCCGGGCTCCCTAACTGCGTGCATCGCTGCAGTTTATAATTTAACTATTACAACTAAAGTTAAACAATATATTAAGATAAAATAAAGTATTCTACATGAAAAAGAAGGTAATGAAACAATTTTTACCATTGCAAATAAGAAATAAGTTACTTTTAATATAGTTTAATAAATCAAATATCTGTAATTTAACCATCGTTTAAGTTAGGTAAATTTACCTTGATGAAATGGTTTTTATAACATTGATAATGCAATAAAAGAATATATAAAGTTAATAATTATTCCATCCCCTCTACTCCGTGAACATTGAACCTGTACTTCGTACCTTTTAGTTAGCTCCCGGCTCCCTAACTGCACACATCGCTGCAGTTTATAATTTAACTATTAGAACTAAAGTTAAACAATATCTACAGATAAAATAAAGTAATCTACAATTAAAATAAGGTAATGAACCAATTTTTACAATTTCAAATCAGAAATAAGTTACTTTTAATATAGTTAAATAAATCGAATGCCTGTTAAATTAACCATCCATTAGGTTAGGTAAATTTACCTTGATGAAATAGTTTTTATAACGTTGATTATGCAATAAAAGAATATATAAAGTTAATAATTATTCCATCCCCTCTACTCCGTGAACATTGGACCTGTACTTCGTACCTTTTAGTTAGCTCCCGGGTCCCTAGCTGCCTACATCGCTGCAGTTTATAATTTAACTATTAGAACTAAAGTTAAACAATATATACAGATAAAATAGAGTATTCTACAATTAAAATAAGGTAATGAACCAATTTTTACCATTGCAAATCAGAAATAAGTTACTTTTAATATAGTTTAATAAATAGAATATTAGTTAAATTAACCACCGATTAAGTAAGGTAAATTTACCTTGATGAAATGGTTTTTATAACTTTGATTATGCAATAAAAGAATATATAAAGGTAATAATTATTCCATCCCCTCTACTCCGTGAACATTGAACCTGTACTTTGTACCTTTTAGTCTGCTCCGAGCTCCCTAACTGCCTACATCGCTGCATTTTATAATTTAACTATTAGAACTAAAGTTAAACAATATATACAGATAAAATAGAGTATTCTACAATTAAAAAAAGGTAATGAACAAATTTTTACCAACACAAATCAGAAATAAATGCTTTTAATATAGTTTAATAAATGGAATGTCTGTTAAATTAACCTGATTTAATCGATTAAGTTAGGTAAATTTACCTTGATGAAATGGTTTTTATAGCGTTGATAACGCAATAAAAGAATATATAAAGTTAATAATTATTCCATCCCCTCTACTCCGCGAATATTGAACCTGTACTTTGTACCTTTTAGTCTGCTCTGGGCTCCCTAACTGCACACATCGCTGCAGTTTATAATTTAACTATTAGAACTAAAGTTAAACAATATATTAAGATAAAATGAAGTATTCTACAAGAAAAAGAAGGTAATGAACAAATTTTTACCAACACAAATCAGAAATAAGGTACTGTTAATATAGCTTAATAAATCGAATGTCTGTTAAATTAACCATCGATTAAGTTAGGTAAATTTACCTTGATGAAATGGTTTTTATAACGTTTATAGTGTGATAAAAGAATATATAAAGTTAATAATTATTCCATCCCCTCTACTCCGTGAACATTGAACCTGTACTTCGTACCTTTTAGTCTGCTCCGGGCTCCCTAACTGCTCACATCGCTGCAGTTTATAATTTAACTATTAGAACTAAAGTTATAAAATATATTCAGATAAAATAAAGTATTCTACATGAAAAATAAGGTAATGAACCAATTTTTACCATTGAAAATCAGAAATAAGGTACTTTTAATGTAGTTTAATAAATAGAATATTAGTTAAATTAACCATCGATTAAGTTAGGTAAATTTACCTTGATGAAATGGTTTTTATAACATTGATAATGCAATAAAAGAATATATAAAGTTAATAATTATTCCATCCCCTCTACTCCGTGAACATTGAACCTGTACTTCGTACCTTTTAGTCTGCTCCGGGCTCCCTAACTGCGTGCATCGCTGCAGTTTATAATTTAACTATTACAACTAAAGTTAAACAATATATTAAGATAAAATAAAGTATTCTACATGAAAAAGAAGGTAATGAAACAATTTTTACCATTGCAAATCAGAAATAAGTTACTTTTAATATAGTTTAATAAATCAAATATCTGTAATTTAACCATCGATTAAGTTAGGTAAATTTACCTTGATGAAATGGTTTTTATAACATTGATAATGCAATAAAAGAATATATAAAGTTAATAATTATTCCATCCCCTCTACTCCGTGAACATTGAACCTGTACTTCGTACCTTTTAGTTAGCTCCCGGCTCCCTAACTGCACACATCGCTGCAGTTTATAATTTAACTATTAGAACTAAAGTTAAACAATATCTACAGATAAAATAAAGTAATCTACAATTAAAATAAGGTAATGAACCAATTTTTACAATTTCAAATCAGAAATAAGTTACTTTTAATATAGTTAAATAAATCGAATGCCTGTTAAATTAACCATCCATTAGGTTAGGTAAATTTACCTTGATGAAATAGTTTTTATAACGTTGATTATGCAATAAAAGAATATATAAAGTTAATAATTATTCCATCCCCTCTACTCCGTGAACATTGGACCTGTACTTCGTACCTTTTAGTTAGCTCCCGGGTCCCTAGCTGCCTACATCGCTGCAGTTTATAATTTAACTATTAGAACTAAAGTTAAACAATATATACAGATAAAATAGAGTATTCTACAATTAAAATAAGGTAATGAACCAATTTTTACCATTGCAAATCAGAAATAAGTTACTTTTAATATAGTTTAATAAAAAGAATATTAGTTAAATTAACCACCGATTAAGTAAGGTAAATTTACCTTGATGAAATGGTTTTTATAACTTTGATTATGCAATAAAAGAATATATAAAGGTAATAATTATTCCATCCCCTCTACTCCGTGAACATTGAACCTGTACTTTGTACCTTTTAGTCTGCTCCGAGCTCCCTAACTGCCTACATCGCTGCATTTTATAATTTAACTATTAGAACTAAAGTTAAACAATATATACAGATAAAATAAAGTATTCTACAATTAAAAAAAGGTAATGAACAAATTTTTACCAACACAAATCAGAAATAAATGCTTTTAATATAGTTTAATAAATGGAATGTCTGTTAAATTAACCTGATTTAATCGATTAAGTTAGGTAAATTTACCTTGATGAAATGGTTTTTATAGCGTTGATAACGCAATAAAAGAATATATAAAGTTAATAATTATTCCATCCCCTCTACTCCGCGAATATTGAACCTGTACTTTGTACCTTTTAGTCTGCTCTGGGCTCCCTAACTGCACACATCGCTGCAGTTTATAATTTAACTATTAGAACTAAAGTTAAACAATATATTAAGATAAAATGAAGTATTCTACAAGAAAAAGAAGGTAATGAACAAATTTTTACCAACACAAATCAGAAATAAGGTACTGTTAATATAGCTTAATAAATCGAATGTCTGTTAAATTAACCATCGATTAAGTTAGGTAAATTTACCTTGATGAAATGGTTTTTATAACTTTGATTATGCAATAAAAGAATATATAAAGGTAATAATTATTCCATCCCCTCTACTCCGCGAATATTGAACCTGTACTTTGTACCTTTTAGTCTGCTCTGGGCTCCCTAACTGCACACATCGCTGCAGTTTATAATTTAACTATTAGAACTAAAGTTAAACAATATCTACAGATAAAATAAAGTAATCTACAATTAAAATAAGGTAATGAACCAATTTTTACAATTTCAAATCAGAAATAAGTTACTTTTAATATAGTTAAATAAATCGAATGCCTGTTAAATTAACCATCCATTAGGTTAGGTAAATTTACCTTGATGAAATAGTTTTTATAACGTTGATTATGCAATAAAAGAATATATAAAGTTAATAATTATTCCATCCCCTCTACTCCGTGAACATTGGACCTGTACTTCGTACCTTTTAGTTAGCTCCCGGGTCCCTAGCTGCCTACATCGCTGCAGTTTATAATTTAACTATTAGAACTAAAGTTAAACAATATATACAGATAAAATAGAGTATTCTACAATTAAAATAAGGTAATGAACCAATTTTTACCATTGCAAATCAGAAATAAGTTACTTTTAATATAGTTTAATAAATAGAATATTAGTTAAATTAACCACCGATTAAGTAAGGTAAATTTACCTTGATGAAATGGTTTTTATAACTTTGATTATGCAATAAAAGAATATATAAAGGTAATAATTATTCCATCCCCTCTACTCCGTGAACATTGAACCTGTACTTTGTACCTTTTAGTCTGCTCCGAGCTCCCTAACTGCCTACATCGCTGCATTTTATAATTTAACTATTAGAACTAAAGTTAAACAATATATACAGATAAAATAGAGTATTCTACAATTAAAAAAAGGTAATGAACAAATTTTTACCAACACAAATCAGAAATAAATGCTTTTAATATAGTTTAATAAATGGAATGTCTGTTAAATTAACCTGATTTAATCGATTAAGTTAGGTAAATTTACCTTGATGAAATGGTTTTTATAGCGTTGATAACGCAATAAAAGAATATATAAAGTTAATAATTATTCCATCCCCTCTACTCCGCGAATATTGAACCTGTACTTTGTACCTTTTAGTCTGCTCTGGGCTCCCTAACTGCACACATCGCTGCAGTTTATAATTTAACTATTAGAACTAAAGTTAAACAATATATTAAGATAAAATGAAGTATTCTACAAGAAAAAGAAGGTAATGAACAAATTTTTACCAACACAAATCAGAAATAAGGTACTGTTAATATAGCTTAATAAATCGAATGTCTGTTAAATTAACCATCGATTAAGTTAGGTAAATTTACCTTGATGAAATGGTTTTTATAACGTTTATAATGTGATAAAAGAATATATAAAGTTAATAATTATTCCATCCCCTCTACTCCGTGAACATTGAACCTGTACTTCGTACCTTTTAGTCTGCTCCGGGCTCCCTAACTGCTCACATCGCTGCAGTTTATAATTTAACTATTAGAACTAAAGTTATAAAATATATTCAGATAAAATAAAGTATTCTACATGAAAAATAAGGTAATGAACCAATTTTTACCATTGAAAATCAGAAATAAGGTACTTTTAATGTAGTTTAATAAATAGAATATTAGTTAAATTAACCATCGATTAAGTTAGGTAAATTTACCTTGATGAAATGGTTTTTATAACATTGATAATGCAATAAAAGAATATATAAAGTTAATAATTATTCCATCCCCTCTACTCCGTGAACATTGAACCTGTACTTCGTACCTTTTAGTCTGCTCCGGGCTCCCTAACTGCGTGCATCGCTGCAGTTTATAATTTAACTATTACAACTAAAGTTAAACAATATATTAAGATAAAATAAAGTATTCTACATGAAAAAGAAGGTAATGAAACAATTTTTACCATTGCAAATCAGAAATAAGTTACTTTTAATATAGTTTAATAAATCAAATATCTGTAATTTAACCATCGATTAAGTTAGGTAAATTTACCTTGATGAAATGGTTTTTATAACATTGATAATGCAATAAAAGAATATATAAAGTTAATAATTATTCCATCCCCTCTACTCCGTGAACATTGAACCTGTACTTCGTACCTTTTAGTTAGCTCCCGGCTCCCTAACTGCACACATCGCTGCAGTTTATAATTTAACTATTAGAACTAAAGTTAAACAATATCTACAGATAAAATAAAGTAATCTACAATTAAAATAAGGTAATGAACCAATTTTTACAATTTCAAATCAGAAATAAGTTACTTTTAATATAGTTAAATAAATCGAATGCCTGTTAAATTAACCATCCATTAGGTTAGGTAAATTTACCTTGATGAAATAGTTTTTATAACGTTGATTATGCAATAAAAGAATATATAAAGTTAATAATTATTCCATCCCCTCTACTCCGTGAACATTGGACCTGTACTTCGTACCTTTTAGTTAGCTCCCGGGTCCCTAGCTGCCTACATCGCTGCAGTTTATAATTTAACTATTAGAACTAAAGTTAAACAATATATACAGATAAAATAGAGTATTCTACAATTAAAATAAGGTAATGAACCAATTTTTACCATTGCAAATCAGAAATAAGTTACTTTTAATATAGTTTAATAAATAGAATATTAGTTAAATTAACCACCGATTAAGTAAGGTAAATTTACCTTGATGAAATGGTTTTTATAACTTTGATTATGCAATAAAAGAATATATAAAGGTAATAATTATTCCATCCCCTCTACTCCGTGAACATTGAACCTGTACTTTGTACCTTTTAGTCTGCTCCGAGCTCCCTAACTGCCTACATCGCTGCATTTTATAATTTAACTATTAGAACTAAAGTTAAACAATATATACAGATAAAATAAAGTATTCTACAATTAAAAAAAGGTAATGAACAAATTTTTACCAACACAAATCAGAAATAAATGCTTTTAATATAGTTTAATAAATGGAATGTCTGTTAAATTAACCTGATTTAATCGATTAAGTTAGGTAAATTTACCTTGATGAAATGGTTTTTATAGCGTTGATAACGCAATAAAAGAATATATAAAGTTAATAATTATTCCATCCCCTCTACTCCGCGAATATTGAACCTGTACTTTGTACCTTTTAGTCTGCTCTGGGCTCCCTAACTGCACACATCGCTGCAGTTTATAATTTAACTATTAGAACTAAAGTTAAACAATATATTAAGATAAAATGAAGTATTCTACAAGAAAAAGAAGGTAATGAACAAATTTTTACCAACACAAATCAGAAATAAGGTACTGTTAATATAGCTTAATAAATCGAATGTCTGTTAAATTAACCATCGATTAAGTTAGGTAAATTTACCTTGATGAAATGGTTTTTATAACTTTGATTATGCAATAAAAGAATATATAAAGGTAATAATTATTCCATCCCCTCTACTCCGTGAACATTGAACCTGTACTTCGTACCTTTTAGTCTGCTCCGGGCTCCCTAACTGCTCACATCGCTGCAGTTTATAATTTAACTATTAGAACTAAAGTTAAACAATATATACAGATAAAATAAAGTATTCTACAATTAAAATGAGGTAATGGACCAATTTTTACCATTGCAAATCAGAAATAAGTTACTTTCAATATAGTTTAATAAATCGAATGTCTGTTAAATTAACCATCGATTAAGTAAGGTAAATTTACTTTGATGAAATGGTTTTTATAACGTTGATGATGCAATAAAAGAATATATAAAGTTAATAATTATTCCATCCCCTCTACTCCGTGAACATCGAACCTGAACTTCGTACCCTAGCCTCCAGTCATGTGCCAGCTCCATAAATCTTCAGTTATCATAATTTTTATAGATTTTCATTATTCTCCAGGTTAAGGAGGAAGATATTGTTTTTTTAATTTATTTTTGTTTTAGATAAGTAGCGATGTCCGCAGCTATAACTGTTCTCGTAATAGAGATGTCAAATGCGCCTATCAATTTTTTTGTTTGCTTTCCTTGCAATAGTAATTCTATGTGAAATACTTAATTTGGTACTTGTGCACAAAATCCACCACCTTAAAAGGCCAATGTTGTACATACGCGCAAGCAGTTACAATTTATAACAGTTATATTTCTAACAGTAACTGTTATATTGTTTACAGATTCATTGGTCTTTGTTTCTTCATGTGTTCTAGAGTTGTTGTTGTATCCTCATTTTTGTTTGTTGCTGATTTGTTGTTTATTTTGGTGGTTAGGGTTGGTTATGGGTGGTTTATATTTTAAATTGTTGATGATATATTCTATTATTATTATATTTATTTATATTATATATTTCATTATGTTGTTAAATATGTTATATATCCAATTATATTATTATTTCTTCTATTTATTCGTTTTCATTATGTTTTGCATGTTATGTTTTGCAAATTCTAACCCCAATAAAAATATTTAAAAAGGTTATCTAAGATAACTGTTAGAAATATAACTATTATAAAACGTAACTGGTTGCGCATTGGCCTTTACAAATGGTGGGTTTAATACACAAGTATCCATAATTTATTTAATATATACATTAAATGAATTATATACATGATTATTATCTTTATATTTCAATTACATCCAATTGAATATAATTTTTATTTTAACTACTGTTATTATATTTATTTTGTTTTAATTATAATTATGGCAATTTATTTTTCAGGCTCAAAATCTGAAGAATCTACTGCGGAGGTACTTGAATGAAGCTCAATGCTGGTGAAATAAGACATGCAGTAGCTATAAGAATTGGATTGACGTTTCACATTACTATGCTAAGAAGAAGAAGAGGATGATGATGATGACCAAGTCAAGTAAGTGAATATACGTTTTACTTATAAATATACGTTATAAAGTGGATAATTATAAGATTCTAATTATATATATTTTTAAATAAGGTCAATATAGATAATAGATAAGATAGATAATAATGATTAAGTAGCTCATATTATTTAACTTAAAAAAATAAAATAACTACTATGTATGTATGTAAAATTGGTGAGAGTGATGTGATCACTTAACGCGATTATATTACCTTTAGTAAAATTTATAAAAAATATTTATTCAATTCAATAAAAATGTATTTATATTTCATTTTAAATTGTGTAATTATTATGTTTTATTTTACTATTTTTTTACAGAAAGCCCGCTTGCTATTCCGGAAGACAAAAGTCAATTTCAGAAGCTTATCTTTGGAATCTAGAAGACTGCAGCTAACTTGTACTGCAGAGGGTTTGGTATTCTGCAGAAGAACTGCGAAGTGAATCTACGATTCACTCGATGACGGAAGACTCCTCCTAGGAGGCGGAACGATTCACTCTCTCGAGGACCCGGCACGCCACCTTCTGAAACTCGGCTCTTTCCCTGGCGAGCTAGTGAGGCGTTCTTGGTCTTGCAGGGCAGTCGAAAGGATGCGAGCCCAGAACTTCTGTGTTCGGCTCAGCTCGGAACAGTTCCATGGCCATCGGGATCCTCCAAGTCCTCAACTTCGAGCTGACTCTTCCCCCTGGCTCTTTTCTTCTTTTTCCAGATTTTCTTGTCTTCTAGCCGAACCTATCTGTCGAGGTTACTTCTACTCGTTGAGATGTTGCGTTATAACGGAAGATTCGAAGGAAGGGGAGATGGAAGTATTCCACGGTTCGTCGTGTTTGAGAACTCGAATCGCGTCATCGAAGCGATGTCGCAACTGAGCAGTCTTCGTGCCACAGTCGCACAGGAAGAAGAGCATCGCACAACTTGCCGATGTTAGTAACAGGAATAACTAGTTTGGTGGTTGAATTTTTGTATACTATTATTTTAGGAAGATATAATTGTTGACCTAATTATATTTCAGATAGCCCTGTCTGGGTCTAAATGTAACCTGTATGCCCCCAGTATTTTGACATTTTTAACATAAAAATTCTCACCAACCACCATTTTAAATTCAGTCTAAATTTAGTTGCATCTGCCCGGTTTTTAGTTAATATATATATAAATTAGCAGATGCTTTTATATAATCAATATTGTGGAAAACAATTAATACATATTTTTTACCCCCAAAATTTTAGAGCTGTTCGAAGCTCTGTACCCAGCCCAACATTGGCTTTTATTAGTTGCGGTTCAACGCCTCATTTTTTGAGGAGCTAAAGGAAATCAAACCAAGTTAGATATAGTAGAGAGATATTAAATTTGAGGGATAATTTGGTTTGATTTTTGCTGGCACCTGAGGATGGGGTTTTGTCCTATATACTAATAGATAAAAAGCCAATGATTCTGATCACTTACATAAATAATTATGTAAGTAAACTTTAATTTTTAACTTTTATTGGCTATAGGTTTTTAGTCACTAAATTTTAAAATCGCGACCACTCGGTAAAATAAAAATAAAAATCTAAATCGGAATTCTTTTAATCAAGAATTTTCTGATTCCATTTTTAAATAAGTTCCGAAATTTGCAGAAAACTTTATTTAGATTCTTTAATTTCTGTTCCAACTTTAGGCAGTTGTGGGATGTTCTTCTTCTTGGGCTACCATGACACGAAAATCGCTCAGCTAGTGACATCACATCGATAGCGCGGTTCGGATTCCCTACCCGGCGAATCGTTGAATACCTCAATCCATTCTTCTTTCGACTCTTCCGTTACAACGCATTATCTTTTTGAGTTGGATTGGCTTCGAGAGAAAGGGCCGGTTCGGGGGGAAGAAAATTCGGGAAAGGGGGAGAGGCGCAGGTCGGAGAGATCCGCGGAGGTTGTGGACTCGAAGGACGCCGGTGACGGTGGATCCGTTCCCTGCACGGGCCGAGCACCGGAGGGTTGGGTTCGAGTCCCTTCAACCACCCCGGAGGATCGAGGGCCTCTTGCTGCTCACGAGGGATGAGACGGGCTTCAGGAGGTGGCTCGTCATGTCCTCAAGCAGTGCGGATCGTTTCGTCTCCAGAGAGGAGTCTTCTGTCGCCGAGCGAATCGTGGAATCTCTTCGAGTAACCTCCACAGAGCATCAGGTCCTTTGTAGTACAATGAACAGGGTGGAAACTACACATTGAGTAGAAGAAGGCACTCGTCACGATGAAAACCAATGGAGCCTTCATGCTGAGCAAACACCCACGAAGACCTATGCTGCACAAATAAGGTAAGATATTCACTACACAATTATAACACATTTAATCATTTTTAAATATTTTTTATATGATGCAGTAAACTTTTGATGGTTTCTTTACTAAGCATTAAATCCTAAACAAATTATTTTATTATTAGCTTAGCCTGTTGATACAAAAGAGGCACATGATATATAGAAGAATACTCTGTATTGATGCTATCGAATGGATATGAAGTATTGGTATCAATATTAAAATCAGTTCCGCTGGTTGTCACTTCGAGGTACAAGTTTTAACTGTCATTCATCTCTTTTTAAATATTCTTCAAAAATACAAATTATCTTGAACTTTTAGTATGGGAAAAATAATATAACTATAGAAAATTTGTTTGTAGTCATTTTATCAAGAAATAAATGTTTCAACGATCATTTCGAAGTATATACGATAAATTTTGGTTGAAACTTTCATTTCCTGATGAAATAGTTACGAAAATATAAAACAAAATCTTATAATTACTTTTCCATGCTAAAGCTCACTATAATTTGTATTTTTGGAGAATATAAAAAAAGGAAACGAATGAACAGTTAAAACTTGTGATTTACGTCGAAGTGACAACCTGGGGAATTGATACCAAAATAAAATAGTGATACTCCACTATTTTATTTTGGTATCAATTCAGTTCAAAACTTTCAGATGAAGAAGCTCGATATCAGTTTCGCTTCGAGTTGAGTTACGAGTTGAGTTACGGGTTTTAATTGTTCATCCGTTTCCTTTTTAGTATTCTCCAAAAAATACAAACTAACATGAGCACTTTAGTTTGGAAAACAGAGAATAACTATGGGAAATCCTTTTAAATCGGTAATCATTACACCGGGAAATGAACCTTTTAACTAACATTTATCATTTACACATCGAAATGTTTATTTCTTGATGGAATGGTTATCGAAATATATAGATACATACATACATGTATATTTATATATATATACATATACATATACATATACAAGGTGTCCCATTTCATGTGGATCAAACGTTTTTAACTTTTAAACGAAACAAAATTCAGAAAAACGATTCAGGTAAAAGTTGTAATTATTCAATCCTAGTTTGAAGAAATAAAAAAACATTTTTTTGGTTTTTCACTTTAAATGGTCAATTTCGACCTTCAAACAGTGTAGTTTCCTTTTGACCCCCATTTATTTTTATTTTTCTGAAATTTACAATACAAAACATGGAAAAAATGTAACATTTTTTTCTATCTTTCATAGGTTAAGTAGAAAAAAAATTCAAAGTTCACTACATTGTATACCTCCTTTACGAAGAAACGTAATGTAGCATTAAGTTATTTTATTCAAGAGTTTTTAGTCGTAATAACTTACTAATAAAAGTATTTCGAATCTTTCAGAAAATGTCTGGACATTTAAAAACCTTAATTTTAATTTTCTATAAATACGTCAAAACAGATTTTTATTAAAATTAAGGTTTTTAAATTGATTATAAGTTGATTAGTAAGTTATTACGACTAAAAACATAGAAAAAAATGTTACATACATTTTTTCCATATTTTGTATTGTACATTTCAGAAAAATAAAAATAAATGAGGGTCAAGAGGAAACTACGTTGTTTGAAGGTCGATGTTGACCAATTAAAGTGAAAAACCAAAAAAATGTTTTTTTATTTCTTCAAACTAGGCCTGAATAACTACAACTTTTACCTGAATCGTTTTTCTGAATTTTGTTTCGTTTAAAAGTTAAAAACGTATGATCCACTTGAAATGGGATATATAAATTTCTCATGACATTTTTTTTTCATACTAAAACTCTAAATTATTTTTATTTTCGAAAATATTAAAAAGGAAACGAATTACCAGCTAAAACTTGTGACTTAATTCGAAGTGGAACAGATACCAGAAGCGCTTGAGATCAAGATATTTTTGTTCTATTAATAAAAATCCTTATTTGTATAATTACTTAAATTGTTCCACAATTTGAAAGTTGTCACTTAGGGCTATTTTGAATCTTCAGATTGTCCTATTTTGAATATCATTTGGTGTAAATCTGGTCAGTTTTAGATCTTTTTCTTTTTCTATTTCTCCGATTCATTTCATTGCGCTTGTTTTGGATTTATTCCAAAACAAGTGGATAACTGATTACAAAATAAAGTTATATGTACAATTACTCAAACATTTTCTCTCGTTCATTATAATCAAAACCAATTAAAAACTAAAGAATTAAACATGACTAAAGAAAAAAAAGTAATGAAACTAATTTATTTAAATTTGATAATAACGATATATAGTGTATATATATATATATAGAGAGAGAGAGAGACAGAGAGAGAGAGAGAGAGAAAAGAATGAATTAAACCAGTTTAATGAGCGTTAACAGTAGTAACAGTCAAGATAACACGAAATTAGCAAAATTAATTTTTTGCTATCTTTGACTGCACCCCTTGACCAATTCAAACCATTATTAGAACTAAACTTAATTTCCTCTGTTTTAAGGTGAAATTCTCCCGAAGTATATATTTCCATACCAACTATGATAATTTTAAATTTAATAAATATATAGAAATAAATTGGGGTGCAATAAATGAAATTATATACTAATAGGTACTTATTATTTACTGTTATAAAGTTTCGGTCTAAGTTTTAAGACATCATCAGGGCCTAGAAAAAAAAAATAACATGACCTAAATTTTTTTTTGCCGTTATGATGGTCAACATTTCAGTATAAAAAATTGGCCCATAATAAAAAAATCGTTATATTTATTTTAATTACATATACTTCTTCCCATAGCAATTTCTGCATAATATTTATTTTTATGTTCAACTTTTTCGTTATATTTAAAATTTGATATTTATAGGGACCCGGAATGCTACAAAAGCATGTACAGAATTATAAAGATCTTCTAGAAGCTTCTGTCGTCTACCAAGATCATCAGCTTACTCAGAAGATCTTCCAGACGTTAATAATGGCTTCGCAAGTCGGGCTTGGTCATCAGATCGACGCAGGCCATCTGGTTCGACGTAGGTCATCCGATTCCACGCAGATCTTCGTGTCAGGAGAAGGCGGTCAACAGCGAGGTAAGAATTTGTTTATATTCTTTTTTTTTTTTTTTTTTTTTAATTCAATGATATTTACAACTATAATGGTATTATATCAAGTAAATGTGCAAAAATGTAGAATATGACATGAAAACACTTGTGGAGAAACTACCCATCGATAGCACTCCAATAAAGTTCTATAGTAGATGATCTCGAGGCCATCTTCTTTTCAGACGCCTCGGAGGGTTATCAGGAATAGTATGGGAAGCAAGCTGAGAGACTAGCGGATTCAAGTGCGTATGGAGCTTGTTATGGAAGGATAGGTATCTAGTTTGGGCCAAATCAGTAACATATGGGATATTAAGATCATGATGGATGAGTTTGTTTGTGACATAATAAGGAGCATTGAGGATTTTACGAAGGATTTTCGATTGCAAGGATTGGATACGAGATGAATTGGATGGTTTAGTAGAGCCCCAAAGCTCAACTCCGTATGCCCAAATAGGTCTGATGACTGTCATGTAAATAAGTCTTTTGTAATTAATTGGTAGCTTAGAGCGTTTGTCCAGTAAGTGTTGAAGTAGGCGAAAACGTCGAGCAGTTTCTTGTCTTTTCAGTCTTGTATGAGGATTCCAAGTGAGACGTTTATCCAGATGGAGTCCTAGGTAACATATCTGTTCGACAGGGTTCAGTGGTGTATTATTAAACGATACAGTAGGACAGGAATTCGTAGGTTTACGACGAAGGGTGAAGGTAATTTGATGGGATTTGTTAGGATTTATTTTAATCCTCCAATTTTGACACCATTCTTGTAGGTGTGAGATATGGGATTGAAGAGATTGGGATGCAACAAATGGATCCTTATTAACTGATAACACACATGTGTCATCAGCGTAAGTAGTGAGGACAGTGCTTGGATGGGTTGGGATGTCAGCTGTATATATCGTGTATAGGATGGGCCCCAGGATACTGCCTTGAGGAACACCGGCAGACTGGGTGAAGAGGGAAGAGTAGGAACAATTATGGTTTACTTTAAAGGTTCTATTACTGAGGTAGGAACTGATAATAAGGAAGTAAGTTGAAGGTAAGAATTTACGGAGTTTGTACAGCAGTCCTGGATGCCAGACTCGATCAAAAGCCTTGTTTATATTCAACTATGTTTTTTATGATTTTAATTGTTTGTTAACAATACTTGTTATGTTTTGATTTTCAAAGTTAACTAAATATTAAATAAATGGTCTGTTTGGTCATATTTTTTACGCGTCAAGGTCCATTATTGCATTCTATAGATCTCCTGAGATGTTTTCATTTACCAAAGCATTTCAAAACTCCTTGTGTGGATAGAAGTCGAATGGAGCCTTCAAGTCTAGAAAGGCTAACAAAATAAGGTTGTCCCGGTCCCACTATCTCTCCAATACTTAAGGACAAAAATGTTGTCCTGCGTTTGCCTGCAGTGTCTAAATCCTTTTTGTTCTTGTTTAAGCTATCCCTTCACAATTGCCCTTAGAGTACTTTCTAGAATACATATCTATATCTTGTATACCACATTACCACATAAAGTAGACTGATTGGCCTGTTGATTTTGGACTCGGTACTGGTGCCCTTTTTATTTAATATATATATAGGAACAATATATATTTCATGGTAGGACATATCACAGTGAAAAAGGGGCATCCAGCGCTCCTTGTAATAGAAATAATAAATCTACTTTGTATTAACCTGTAATAATACTTCCTATCTGAACTCGACAATATCAATAAAGATCTAGAAAAAAAAAATGGAAGTAACATTTCTCCTTTTTATGTTTAGTGACAATCATAATAATTAAATATAGTTTTATTTTATGACTTATTTATTGTTTTTCACAGCACTTGCTACTTATGCTACTACAGCATTTTTTAAAAATTGTCTTGGTAATATTTAATTTTTTCTTAAATTTAATAATAAATATCACTAAATAATAAAAAGAGTTGAAATAACATTATTATCACTTACAATAGTTTTTTATTATTATTATTTTGTTACTGTTCAATTATTGTTGTCCATTATGTAATTTCGGTGTTGATAAGTTTACAATGTTTATTATTGTTTGTTTTTAATTCTTGATTATATTAGTATAATAGCATAGTAAAGTTTTGCTAAAGTGTGGCTATAATAAAAAAGCATAATATCAGATCGATATAAATCTATCAGTGGTCGAGCACTGATTTGCTGTCATCATCATCATATTCTTTCATCTTGATCAGCCTATGAAGTGGAAGGAGGAATTCTATACAACCCACTCCAGCTATGGTGGTCTTCCATCAACTGTGCCTTATTTTCCACTGGAGTTCTCTTTTCTCAAAATCTTTCCTCATCTTTTCCTAGGTTGTCTTCTTCCTCGTTTTCACTTTAGCTCAGTAGGTCTCACTTACAATTCCGTTAGGTTCTATCTGTAGGAGTTCATCTCAGTCGTATTTTTTCTATCGCCTCGTTGGCTGGCTTAACATTTAGGTTCGACCTGATAGTGATGTTCCGAACCTAGCCTCTTTTTGTTTTGCCCTCAATCTTCCTTAGAAATGTCATTTCTGCTGCTTGTGTTCTGGATTGGTGCCTCTTTGTCAGTGTTCATGATTCAGAGTACGTGAAGATAGGGAGGAATGTTGACTTAAATACAGCCACTGTCATTTCCATTTCTACTCCTCTGCGGCATAGAAATCATATCTTAACCGCTTCAAACATCCTATCCACAGCTCCAATTCGCTCGGTCACTTTCAAATCGATCTGTCCATTTTCATTTAAGTGCGCTCCCAGGTGTTTTAAGTTCTCCACTTGTTCCAGGAGTTTATCTTTGACTTTAATGACCCTCATTATTCTCCTTCCCTTCTCTTCTAACCTCCTCACTTTTGTTTAAGTAGGGTTTTCATATTTATAGTCAGAAATTCTTCTTTGAACCTGCCAACATTGGTTCCTGTCATTCTCCGAAAAAACAACAATGTCCAATGTCTGTGCTCAGATTGGCATATCCTAGTTGAAATTTCCTCGTTTTTATCTTGGCCTTCCGAATAGCTAAATCCATGACCTAAATGAACAGTAGGGGGCTGTGAAACCCTGCTGGATTCGAAAGGTTTTAACTTCTTGAGAAGTTGTCATATTCCTAACACAGTCAACACTGGGAGTATCCATGGCAACCGCCCCTGGCGAGAAGATTCCAGCAGCTGTTTGACTAATGCACAAACTTATAACCTTTACTTAATGTTTATCAAGTGTAATTATTATAAATTTAATATAATGTTCAAATATCTACAGTACTTTTTTATTTCATAATAGAAGTGCAGTTGGAAAATCTTACTACACTTCTTCTTTTCTTATATCCACTTCCAACCGCAAGTACGAGTATCATATCTCGTATATGACCTTGATCCATCCTTTTTTCTCTTAAAGCCTGCAATATATCACTCCCCTTACACTGTCAAATGCTTTTGTGAGATAGACTAAGTACAAGAACATTTCCTTTTCCTTTTCTAAGAAAGGATTATAATTTGGGTACCCACTTTAAACAGAATGGGTGAGCCCCAGGAGGGTTCTAGATCCTTTAGGATCCATCTCTGGTCGCTAACAGATTAAAATAAATCAGCTAGCTGCGGGATTCGAAACCAGAACCTTCTGTACAGCAACTCAGCACTTTTAATTTAACATGTTAATATTTAATTTATTGTTACCTATTGTGTTTTTTATATATCTTTTTTTTCAGGACGAAGAAGATATGCAGCCGCCTTCGGAGATAGCAGCCTACACCTCGTAGATCTTCCAGACTCCGAAGCCATCACACCTCATAGGGTGCCAAGTCAGTGGAACAAGTTCTAAGCATGTACTGTGACCCGTCGAACAATATTAAATCATTAAAGAATCAATTAGAAAAATGAATTAATTATTTGATTCAAATTGTTTTATTTCGATTATTTTACATAAATTATAACTTGCTTATAAGTCTTACAAAATTTAAACTTTATAACTTAACTTTAAATTATTACAACTTTATTCTTATGAATTATCCATAATTTCTAAAATTATTTTTGATCTGGGTCAGTCCTGCCCACTTTGGATACTGCATGTGCGTGTTGCTTTTTTCATACATATACACTCCCAAGGAACATAACAACATATGACACAATATTATTTTTTTACTCAGTAATATCAATTTCAGTGAAATTATTCAAATATTCATTTATATAAATATTCATTTTTAAAATAAATTAAAAATTCTTGATTTCATTAAAGTTTTATAGTACAAAACTTTTAGATATATTTAAATTAAATTATTATTTGTTTTTTATTGATTATTAATTATTTTCATAATTTATTTAATTGATACTTTAAATGAGAAATTTACTATAGCATAATTATATTATTTAATATTCAAGATAGTAAACAAGTTAGGTAGGCTAGGTCACATCCTTAGTGGGCAGTATTTCTGCATGACGCATGAGCATGAGTGTGAAATATATTTGTTATATATCTACGGCAGCGACCTCCTCTCACATATTTTAAGATTCATATCATTAATTTTTTTATTTAGTGCTATTAAGTCAGTTGTTTAAATATTTGATGATTATTAAATTAAATTTTTTTTAATCTCATAAAAAGTGAATTTAAATTTTATATCAATCACTTTCATAAAATTATTAAATTCATTGTTCATTGTATGGATATTAAACTGGAATTATATACACCTTAACTTATTAAATTTAAAGCTTTCATTAATTTCTATTGAAGTAATAAAGTCATTTAAATTCAATTATTGTCATTAGTTATCAAATTTATTAATTTTTTTTTTTTTTTTTTTTTTTTTATTTAATTCAATGATATTTACAACTATAATGGTATTATATCAAGTAAATGTGCAAAAATGTAGAATATGACATGAAAACACTTGTGGAGAAACTACCCATCGATAGCACTCCAATAAATTTATTAATTTAATGTGAGAGTTGAGGATCTTCAGGACCTTCAAGACTGCAGCTGCGGACTCCTCTCTCATTACACATCTCAACACTTTTCCAACAATAGTAAATTTTTAATTAAATCTTAAATTTAGTATATAAATTTTAAAATATTTTAATTTTGAAAGTATTTGTAGATCGATAAAATTAGATTTTAAATATTATTTTTTTAATATTTGAAAATAGATTAAATTAAAATTAAAATTTCTTAATGAGTAGAGTAATATTATTACATAGCTATATTTAATTTGTATCCTTAAATATATAGTAAATGTTTACACTTTAGGTTTAGGTACACATGAGAGTTGAGAGCAAGAAGATCTTCGAAAAAGTGAGTACAACTCTTGCATGAAGTTTTATTATAATATTTATATGTGTGATATTTTATTATATCCTCAGACCACCTTCAAAGTTGAAGGAATGTCTGGGGCTTCTAATTTTCTTTTTAAACCTACTTAGATTTAATATTTTTTTTTTTTAAATACTTTTAGTATATAATAGAAATAATTTTATTAATCTTGCATCATCACATGTTGAATGAATTCCAAGCTGAGTTATCCCTCAAAATAATATCTCTCTGCTATATCTGACTTAAGCTTAGGATTCTGCAGACATTGTGATGTTTAAATATTTTTTTCAATATTTTTCGGGACATCACACCATCATTGCATGTTGAAGGCATGCCAATTTCGAGTTATCCCTCAAAAAAATATCTCTCTACTATATCTGACTCAAGATTGGTATTGAGTAGACATTGTGGTGTTGAAATGATTTTCCGAAAATTCTTTTAATTAGTTAAAAAATACCTTGAAACATCTTAGTAGGTTTAAAAAATATGTATTTCAGGTTAATTTATAATATGTATTTTAGGTTAATTTATAATAGGTAATTTAGGTTTATTCGTCGAATTTAGGTTTAGTCGTAAAATTAGGTCTACTCGTCGAATTTAGGTTTATTCGTCCCGTTTCCCAAATCTCCGTACGTCGAATACTACTAGATCTGAAATGATCTATAGTAGTTTTAACTTCTTCGAGATTTTATATCTTGAAGATTGTAGGGTAGGAATGTGGACTAGGCCTAATGGGGATACCACATTAAAAAAAACGCACCCCGGCACTCTACCCCTGTGGTGGTGAGGAAAGGAGTGCATTATTAATTTTGTATTCGTTAAATTTAGTTAATTATCAGTTTTTCAATATTTGATGAAATTTATAGGCTAGTTTATAAATATACTGTAGTAAATAATAATTATTATAGCGGTTGTTCCTTTTAAGAAAGTGATTAAACTTGAATGTTTTTCTTTTTTGCCTCTCATCTAAATATCTCTTCACCCTCTGATAAGAACCATAATTTTTGCTTTCATCCCTCTATTTTCTCCAGGTGTCTGTAATATTCTTAGCTCTAGCCTGATAATCTCTTTTTCGGCATTCGGTGAGATCTTCAAGATGTTCTATATTGAACTGTTATAAACTCCTGTGAACTTCCTGGTGTGAAAGGTACTGTTCAATCTAAGCTACCCCTTCTACTCATTTTGCCTAATCTACCTCTTTGTACCAGAGACAGTGCCCTCTGTGGATTTATTGGTCAACCACTGGGCACATAATGGCCACTCAGTACTGGAAAAGTAGTACACTGGGAAGGACTGAGAACAGTAGTGGAGGAGTAGAAGACAGGATCTGATCAACATCATGGAGTAAACATCACTCAGAGAACCATCTGGATGAGGAGGAACGACCCCCCAAGAAATAACCATTCACAGAGAAGATGTACAGTAATCACAGTAATCAAAATAATGTAAATTTTGTATTTACAATCATTATAATATGTATCAGTATAATGCCCTTTATTCCATTTGTAATAATAACATACAGTCCACTCTTAAACCATATCCCGTCTAGGAAACAACCTTTTCAAACTTAAACATGATGTACCCCTTCTAAATTAAACATGGTCATCCGGCCCGGAGGACCATGTTTAAGTTACAAGGGAATATTGTTCCCCTGACGGGAAATGATGCTTCTGGAGTTGTGGAGTGTATTTTATATAGAAATAATGGTAGTGGTGAATATTAATGAAAGGCATCTTAACTGCACATATTATAATGAGAAAGAAAATTACATAATTTACATTACTGATGTTGATTGTTATTGTCCGTCTCTGTAGCTGGCAAGTTGGGCCTCTAACTGGCTGCCGGACTCCACATACTCCCCGCTCTGTCGGCTCTCCTTTGTTGTCTACTCCATGTTGCCAGAACACATGTTAATCACATCTAAAGTCTAGATCCAACTCAGGCCCTTCTCAACCAGCAGTTGCCCTAGGGGGGGGGGGTGATAGAGGGCACTGCGTCTGTGGCAAGGAGGTAGAGGAGAGCAAGGGGCAAGGAGTCTCTGAACATTTAACAGGTACTGCAAGAAGTGTGAACACTGTTCAGGATGCATGGAACCTATTGTTTGATGAGCATATGTTGGCTATGACATGGAATATACCAATAAATATATTTTAAAAATTCAAAACACATTCTCTAGATCAAGGTAATGCACAGATATAGTCGAACTGAAAGCTTTTATGTGGCTGTGATCCATGTCTGTTTTCATGGTTTAACCTTTCGAGTCTTAGTTAAGTTATAATTAGAGTTTATTATAAGAATAAATATTAATACATGAAAAAAACAGAAGAGAGGTTACCAAGTAGAAAGCAAATTTATCATTCCTGTATTTTTTTTCTCTTGAATCGTAAATATACTTAATACAAAAGTGAGTTATTAATTTCGGTACTTTAGCCAGGCGCAAATGTCGCCAATTGCGAACCAAAGGAGAGCCAAGTCCCCAAGCAACGGAATCAAAGTCGAAAACGTTTGACTATAAACAAATATTAATGAATTTGTTTACTGAGTATTTGCACCACTGTCGGGATCAACAAAATTGTATCTGTTATTGACTTTGAAATGCTTTGGATCAGCTTCTTCCATTTTAGTTGTGCAGTAGCCCTTCCAGGAATTGGAATAGACGATTGACCCTTCTTGGTGTGATGTTTTATCGCATCTAACAAAAATATGGTTTCATTTCATAATTTTGCTGGCACCATTCTTTACCAATAATCCTTTCTCTAGTAAAAAGAAAGACTAGATCTTTTTCAGTTCTAGATAAATCCCAAATTTTCATCTTTTGTTTTACAAATATTAAGTGTGAAGAAAAAAAGGAAAACGTGTTTTAATTTTGATGAATTCTTAAAATAGAAACAAAACATTCCCTTTATGATTGTAAGAAATTTGGTGGATACTTCCATTAATATACTATATTAATTCGTGAGTTTTCGCTTGCTCCCGAGTAACGGAAAAGTACCTTATTTTCTAACTTCCAAACTTAGTTTCAGTATATAACCTCAAATTTCAACAATAATGCTTATTTAGATGTATACTTGATCGATGGATGAATTACTGTAAATATTCCTCACTCATCATCATATCATTTTTTATATTATAAGATCCTATTATTATTCCACTTATTTTTCCATAAGCCTATTTATTTTTATTGTAAATTTGTCGGTTTTTTATTTTATTTCTCTATTACATTTTCTGATTCTTTACCAAAACATACCTGTTGGTTCAAAAAACTTCAGTTGTTTCTTCTGGTTTAGACCGTGTCGGTGAATTTTCTGCCAACGGTTCGCCAGACATGCTGCTAACTTCCTCAAGGCTGAATTGAGACTAAAGATGGTCAGCTAACCCGCGGCGTTATATAGTAGCCACTCGTGATTCATCGGTTCCTTCCAGCCAATCACAGGCATGGAAGAGCAGACTCCGACCACGGACACGAAAAAAACCGGTCGACTAACGGAAGGAACCGATGAGTCACGAGTGGCTACTATAGTGTCCCCTCCCAGACCAGGGAGGTGGCAAGGCAGTGCCCCTTTGGTCGACGTGCTCTCATTGGCCTAGGGTAGGAGGGGTCTGGACGCTCTTGTCCAATCACCCACTTCCTTTTCCCTCTTCTTCATATCCCCTAACCTCGATAAGCGGTCTCTCGCCGACTTTGATTTATATTCAGCCAGCGGCCTTGTGCCGGTGTTAGAGAACACGCCTTCAGCGGTCTCAGAATATGTAAATTCTTAAAGTACCTATGGTAATAGAAGAAATGAATTATAAGTGTTATATATTTTATTCCTATATTGTATATATGTACTAGATGTAAATATTTGATCAATTAAAAAGATATTTGAAACAAAAGACCATCTTCAGTCTCAATTAAGGCTTGAGGAAGTCAGGAGCATGGCTGGCGAAACGTTGACATAAAATTCACCGACACGGTCTAAACCAGAAGAAACAACTGAAGTTTTTTTGTATAAATAGTTGCCGTGGAAACATGAAAGAGTATTTACCTGTTGGTTTACTTAGAGATATTTTGTAAATATTGTTTTATTATGACGTAGCCCTTTGCCAGATATACATTTATTTAAGTTTGTTCATCTCTGTTATTCTAAAAGGACTTGGTCCCAGAATAAAATAATTCTTCTATTCTATTCTATTTTTCTTAAAGTGATCTGTCAGATCGCAGCGACGGATCTGATGCTAGTGGTGTGGCCAAAATAACGGTTACTTTGATAACGTGTTACCAGAACGAGCCCGTCATTGAAATAACTCCATCATCGATAAAATCCCTTCGAATCCCCCAGCCGAGATTCGAAAGGAGCGACCCCGGTGGCTCAAATGGTTAGAGCGTTGCCACGGTGAGGCAGATATCCGGGTTCGAATCCCGGCTGGTGGAAAATCTTTTCTCTTCAAAATAAAAATATTTAAAAATTATAAATTTTAGTTTTAGCAAACTAAGTTTTTAGTTTTGTTAGTTCAATAACGGTCTGATAACGTAGATAGAGCCACTTGAACAGTTTTTTGGTTTTAAAACATTTTTAATTGTTTTTTTTTGGAATGAGCTTTTTTTATGAGCTACGCCTGTTTCAATTCTCATATAAATTTATTATTTTGTTCAATAAAATAATAGGTTACTCAAATAACGTGTTACTGGAACACGTTATTACATAGTAGCAGTTATGCCATAACGAGTTATTAAGATTTCACTGTTTAGCCCATCACAAGTAGGTTCTAACATTATCAGAATTGTCAATGTTCAGGTTATAAACAATGGTGGATAACAGTCCTTAAGTAACAACTAATGCATAAGTACTGAAATTCTACTCTGGTTATAACACTACTAAAAAAAATGAGTTTAGAGGGAAATGGCAGCATACTTCACCTTTAATTGTATCACTAAATTCACATAAAACAATTTATTCAAATTGTAGAAAATACAATTTTTTACTCTTTAACTTCTCTTATTATAATGCAAAGAAAAAAGTAATATAAAAAAAAATCTACAAATAATATAACTACATGGCTGTTGTCAGCAAACAAAAAAATTACATAAATCAATTTTTCGTTTCTAAAACAATCACACAAATATTTTATATCAGATTCTTATGTGATTGAACATCATGTATTTTTAAAAAAATTTAAATAAGAACTTTTATTAGAAACGTCAATCAAAAATATGTTTTAAAGTCTACTAACAAAAATTAGTAAATTCAAAAATATGACTAGTTACAGGGTGTATTCTATTTTTAAAAATAATATAAATTGAGCGCAAAGGTATCGCCGAAAAGTTATAAATAACATTAAAATTTAAAATTATCTGAGGAAGCCTGATAAGAATGATAAGGAACAAAATTCATTTCATATTGTATTATACTTATTCTTATATTTCAATCAGTGTGAATACAGTTGAGGAATCTTTACAACCACATTGAGGTTTTTGTGCTTTCTTAAAATTAAAAAAAAAAAATTAACTGGACATGAATGAAACTTATTAATACAATGATGAAAATTACTTAGTATGTTTTATGATTGAGAAATAAATTTCATTATTGTAATCAATGGCCAGGCAATATCTTTTCAATAATAAAAATGTTACACATATGAAATAATAATTATAAACAAGAAAACAGAGTAGGGTAGTAGGAGAAAAGTTATATAAGGCATGAAATCGCACCATGATTTTTTTCACCTCAAATTTACAGTTTATTTATATATACCTTTTTTGCTGTAGTAATTTGTTTTTATATTCTGTAGCCTTAAAATGTGGGCTTTAAATAATATTTATGTACTGTAACACCTTCCTATTATTTTGTTTTGCCTATACCTCATTACCTTTCTACAAACATCTGAGTATCAATCATCCAAGCATTATATAATGCTCAATTTGGCGTCATTACAATAAGAACTATTAGCAAATCATTATCAGTCAATCCATTTATAATATACTAATCCATGAGCACCAAATTATAATAACTTTTTAAAAAACTAATAATTGTAAAGCATTAGATTCATTCTACCGAAATAAAAAAGTGGACAATATCCTTTTGTTTAAGGGTAAATAAAAAACTAACTATTAAAAATATACTTACAAAATAGAATTTCTTTTCTATTCCTCTCGTAATTCGGAAAGCAAAATTGATAAAAAAGAATGTATGTGTTTTATATATATTTAAATACAATGGAATAAGTACTTTCAGTACTTAAGTAAATAAGTATCGATATTTCTTCTCGTATAAGTCATTCATCAAAATTTAAATAATTGATAAAGGATAACAAAAAGAAATAGGAATGATAGGCATTAAAAATAAACAATCATTTTTAAAGTGCAACGTTGTTAACAAAACGTTATTAAGACGAAAGTTACAAATGCATTGCCAGAAGAACCTGTAATGCCGATTATTATCAGTCATCTTTTTTTAACGCCTCCAACCTTTCGAGTATCGGAGGGTGAGAATGATTCCACGCAGAATATAGCCAATCGTACACGGGGAAGTTGAGGTTATCTTTGTGCAATTTAATCAACGCCTTCTTCAGATATTCGGCTTTTCCAAGGGACTTGGCGTAGAAATCTGCTTGGAACTCAAATTTCCTACTCAACATGGTCATAAAGAATGAGGTGATCTAAAAAAAAAAATTATAAAAACAATTAACATTGATAAAATAGTTACAATCAAATAAAGAAATACATTTAAATTTGTTCATCTCATTAAACCAAAATGGTTTAAACAATGATAGTTACCAGTGTAAGGTGAATTTGGGAAATAGATTTATAAAAGAAGGCGAAGTAACAAAATGGAAATATTTTGTTTGTGATAGCAAAAAGGATATTAAGCTGTTATAAATTCGTAAGTAATTAGATTTCTTTGACTTCTACATTAAAAAAAAATTGATATGTACCAAAATTGATTCTATATTATAAATTCAAGGTTAAAACAATAAAATATCCAAAGTAAACAACTTAATAATAATCTAGATCCATAAAATACTTATACTTACAGTATGATAAGGAGAGAAAACAAACTGCAAAATTATTATCAAACCAATGATGATAGGCTGCTCGTTATGGAAGTTGAACGCTTGATAGAGAACGGGATATTTGAACAAGAATCCAAAAGCGAAAAATTGAAAAAACAGATTCACCTGGTAGAAATAAAGAAACATTAAAAAATGTGTAACAAATAACAATTATTAATTCTTAAAATTAGAAGAAAAAAAAACTTGTACCACTACAAAGTCTGGGGTTCAGTACATCGTAGAGACTATTGTTTTTTTGACAAAGGTTGTTCAGGAAGGTTATTAGTCCTAGATCACGCTCGACCACAGATTAATCTGTCTTATTTTGGTTACCTTACTTCATAGAGGGTGGGTACCTAGATTCATGCCCGGGCGCTACCAGATTAAATAAAAGTTTCCCAATGAGCGGGAACCTATGAGCTTTGGCTGCAGTTGCCGTCAACTCACTCCCTACTAGTGTCGAAATGCAAATCTAAACATGGAAGCCATCTTGCTCGACATTCCTTTTACACTTTCAATATATTTAAGAAGACCGATGATGCTCGACCCCCAGATTTTCCTCTTTATTTTGGGTACACACTTTATAGAGGCTGGGTGAGTCCCATATTAAATAAACATTTCTCAACGAGCGGGATTTGAACCAAGGCAACTCAGCGCTCTACCACTGAGCCACTCTGCTCCCTATTTTTTATAATTAAAAAATAGAAAAAAATTATATCTGTTAAAAATTTGCAATTATAGTAAAGTATTATCGTTTATCTTGAAACATTTAACCCTCCAAGTACTGGCTTGTCCATACGATCACACCAAACCTACCCCCTCTCAAAACACCCTGCCCTCCCACCCTTTTTTTATTCACATTTTACTCGGCAGCCCTTCTCCAAGAGGTGCCAGTGTTGATTTGTGACCGGAACTGTGACGATTGAAGCATCTTTCATATCAGAAAAAATGTTCAAAATTTGTCAAATTTTGAATATGGATTTTCTCCCAAGGTAAGTGTTATAATTTTGTTAATAATTTTTTTTAACTGATAAGATAATAGAGTTAGACTCTACAGAGTTGTATCATGCTCCAGTGTGAGTTTCATTAGAAAAAAATAATCCTGAAGGTTTTTACATGGCCATCATTATGACTGTAATCATCTGATTATGCCAGTCTTTTCTCAAGACAAAATTTTTGTTGTTTATTGAAAATTTTTATATTTTATAAAAATATGCATTTATAATAATTTTTCTTCTTCTTCTTCCCATGGCTCTACAGTCCTTGCAGGGCCCTGGCCTCCGCAACAACGCCTCTCCAGTCCTCCCTGTCAGCAGCTCCACCTCTCCACTGTCTGATCTCCATCCTCTGCAGATCGTTCTCTACACCATCCAGCCATCGCAGCGTGGGCCTTCCTCTTCTTCTTTTGCCTCCTGGTTTGCCATATAATAGCTTCTTTGGGTACCTATCTTCTCCCATTCTTTCTACGTGCCCAAGCCATCTTATACGTGTAGATTTAATAAAGGTGACTAGGTCTGGTGCATTGTATAGGTCCTGAAGCTCTCTATTATTTCTAGACCTCCATTGGCCTTCATTACATACTGGCCCAAATATCTGCCGAAGCACCTTCCTCTGCCAGATCTGCAGCATCTTTTCGCATTCCTGTGTCAGGACCCACGTTTCACAAGCGTATGTAACAATCGGTCTTAGGATTGTTTTATAAATCAATAATAATATAATAATTTTTAACTGATTTTTTTTGATAAGTCATGAACTTAACCAATTAAAACCTTGTCCTGCTTTAAAATTATAATGTTCTCCCTAAATATTAATCATTATTAGCGAAATCTAAAGGTAGTTGGTATATTTTAAAGTTTATCTAATTTACTTATCATCCAAGTTTCTCAAATTTCACCCCATTCTCTTACATATCAACCCTTTACAGGTATCACTAGTATTGTCCTTTTACTGTTTGCTCCAAGGCAACGGCCCCAGTTGATTATCCCCTTTTACAATAATTTTGTCCCTATTGTTTCAAACAAAAATAATTATTTTTCACGCCTCACTTAATGTTTTTAACATAAATTTTAAATTTGGAAAAAAATGTATATCCCTATAGTACATCAGGGAATCCGATTACAAAAATCATATTTCGCCGAGAAATAGTTTTAACTTATCTGGCCAGGTACAAAACACTATTCAAGTCGAGAGCAGCATCGCAATCAAAGATGGGCCATAGTCAGCGAGTAATGGCATATATAAGGTATGATAGGATCCACAACTTTGTAGTTGAAGCAAATTTTCGTGCACCCAGTGTGAAAAGTGTGGTTTAGGTTTGTGTATCTCATGTTTTTCATAGAAAATAGTTATGAATTCTCTATAAAATAATTATTTTTTGTTTCTTTGCAAACTATATGAATTAAAATAAATAATAGATTATGTTAGAAAAATGTTTCTATTATGAAATTCCAAAATTTAAAACTTCCTTTTTCTATTGAACAAGTCATCTTGAGAAAGGCCTAGCATGATCATATGAACACGGCCAATTATGAGCAAACGGTGAGTCCATAAACAAAGAAAAATATAAAAAATCTTATTTTTATAGACATTTTTTTGGCTCGTCCTTGGAGGGTTAAAACAAAAATACAAAGTATCGAATGTGAAAAAAACATATTTTTCATTTTGGAACTAAAGCGATTGCTTAAGGATTGATAATTGATATAAATTTCATCTAGAGCCCTATATAAGGCACAAAACCACATATAATGACATAGGTATAATACGT
This sequence comes from Troilus luridus, assembly GCA_964056705.1. NCBI lineage: Eukaryota > Metazoa > Arthropoda > Insecta > Hemiptera > Pentatomidae > Troilus > Troilus luridus. The sequence continues at coordinate 983,901 of OZ057415.1, forward strand.
TTATGATAAGCACTAATTTTGAATGAACCTTAAATAGACTTTTCACACTCCTGTGAAAAAGTGGTGTTTTTCATTTTGGGTACTTTTGCATTTGTGTCAACGAAATGTACAAATAGAGAAAAATAGAGACAATAAAAAAGTTTAAAACATTAAACCTGTCCGAGACAGGAATGGGACATCAGCAGTAGACAGGACGTAAAACTGCCTCCTCCGGGATGTATAGTAGGAAAAATATATTAATTAAATTTTAATTAACTAACATCAGCTCGCCAGATGTGCCGTTTATTATGATCAGTATTCTTGAAAATGCATATAACAATTATGATTAAACTTGCCTAAAATCCCTTAATTAAACTCTCAATATAGGTTATGTGGAAAATGTAATCAGAAAAAGGAAATTTTATTTGCGAACAGGTTGTAACAAAAAAAAAGAAAATCTTATAAGAATACATCTTAACATTATCTAATAGAGAGAAATATTCAACAGATAACATATTCCTTATTTGTAGAAGCCACAGATTTCTTAAAGATAATTGTTCAGTCGCAAATCAATATTATAAATTTAAATTTCTGCGGGTCTCGTTCACAATTGATACCTTGGCGACAGATAAAAGGGACTTTGTTTCCCCCACTCCGTCATCTCGCACTTCACTTGACTTCCGATTCAGACTGGAAGCTACATATCTCTGCTCTCCATGACTAAACCTAACCTCGTCGTTGATATTCGCCCATAGCCCTAGATCGCCTAGCACCAGAAGACACAAGAAGTATACCCTTGTTGATATTACCAGATCGCCTGCTAACCAGAGGCAATCAGAGCTCAGGAATCGAATCCTTCACTTCAAGTGTAAGTTCACCTTTTCATTCAATTAGTGAGAGGGAGCTGTTCTGCGGCCATCATCAACCTCAAAGACAATAATTTTCATTCACCATACGAAATAAAGACTATACATTCCTGCAATATGGCCCTGTCGCCTACTGTTAATTTGTTCATGTTTTTTTCTCTTTCTTTGTAAAAAATGATAATTTCTGTATTTTCTTTATGCGTAAAGAATGCCTAACCTTGTAAATATATTTAGATTTAATAAACTCCACATGTTTCAGTATCTGCCCAAATTATTTAATTCCCCGACTCTATTCTACTAACATATTTTTTTTTTTAATCTTTATATTTCAGTCTAAGCACGCTTAAGCAATAATAATCATGAATAAAATCTTCAAACGGAAAAATATTTTTAAGCATTAAATTAATGAAAAATGAAATCACCTGAGTGATCAATATGTTTTTGGCTACATGGTTGTACTGCCAGTGGCCAAACTCATGCGACAGAACAGCAAGGATTTCATCATTTTCACAGCCCTTGTCATCATCCTTCGACTTATCCTTTAGTAATGTATCAAATAGAACAATCCGTTTGTTTTTGAAGAAACCGTAAAAATAAGCATTACTATGGACAGATCGTTTGGAACCTGAAACAATAATATTTATAATTAGTAGAGAAAACATAGAATCCAATATAGTATAAACATAGTATATCCTACAAGTTGTCAAAGGAAAAGAAATTTGGTGGCATGACTGATTGGGACTTCTTTTGTAAGGCAGCATAATTTATTTAGAAGATAAAACCCCAAGTTAGAAATGTTGAAAAATAGTCATTCAAATTAATCAGAATCTGCCGAATAACTCTTTATATCAAACAGAAAGTTGTAAATTTTTCTTGAATAATATAATTAACAATGGAAAATGAAAATAGAAGGGGGTGCAGTAAAAAAAAAAACACCAAATAAATGAAGACTTATTTATTATAACAATAATGGCACAAATAATAAATCTCTTCACTTATTTGGTGTTTATTTTGACTTCACCCCGTAACTATTTCCATCCTCGATTAGATCTTCCAGTCAACTATTTTCCTCTCTAATATAATTAATAATATATATTTTAGGTAAATATAAAAACGGAGGTAATAGTTATAGGCTATTGTTATATCAATAACTAAAAGGTTCCCCATTTTTATTTTATTTTATCACCCATATACTTTGATGAGTATATATATTCTTTACTATGTATCATTTTAACTCATATGTATATTGCATATTTAACCCTGAAGAAGACCTGCAATGTGGTGCAAAATGTATTTATAACTATTGTTCTCCTTATTAAAGATAATTTTTTTCTGATCTCAACCACTTTCTTCCTCTAATAAATTTTTCATTCACTATTATTTTTCACTTCAATTCTAAAAATCTCAATAAATTATAGTGAAATGGCTTATTATTTTCAAACACAATACCTCAGTTTAATACCCAGATAATTAGATTGTCATTAAAATTTGATAACCATATACTAGCATATAAATTGGAATATTTCAAGATCTGTGAATTTTGTAACAAATAAATAAAATAAAAAATTGATTCAGTAAGCTCAGAGAATAGTCACAAATAGCGGAGGGGTGAATTTATTTATTTATTCAAATATTTAGATGTTAAAATTTGTTTTTCCTCGTCCATTACAAAGATTCATTACAGAAAACAAAGAAAAAAAAATTGAGTTCACTAAGAGGACAGAAGTAGTTATGTAAAATCAGTTGAGGTCTTCTAACCAGGAAACAGGAAACAAGAAAGTTAGTATTTACTAAACTATTTTAGTTCCCATTACCCCTTAGGAATATCTTATTTATTGAAAACCTTTTTTTTTTTTTTTTAATTTATTTATTGAAATTTACAACTACAGTAGAATCCCGATAATTCGTATGGCTAAGGGACTAAAGATTTGGTACGAATTATCGGGGGTACAAAATTAAAAAAATTAAAAACGTATTAATACAATTTTTTGAATCTATCGAACCGTCCATCACTTGCACGAGTCTTCAATTCCCATATTTCTGTGAAAAGGGCTTTCTCCCTTTAAATATTACCTCAAACTGGTACATTTGAATTCCTTGCTTGTACGAACCACTTTTTCAAGTTCTCTACAAGTCTGGGAAGTGATTTTGTCCTTGTTCTTCAAAATTGATGTGATCGTGGAACCAGGGACGATGAAATGCTTGGATACGCCAATTAGCTAACAGCCACTGGTCACGGCGTTTATGATTCGTCGTTTCTCTTCAATAGAGAGGCTAACGTATTTTGGAGGCATGATTACGGGTCACAACGGTAGCAAAAACGAGACTGAATTGTAAATAAAAGTGTGATTGTAAGAAAAGCTTAATAAAATTCCTAGAACTCCCCCTCTCTACTCCCCTCATTTCCTTTGAGTGAAAACAGTAGGAATTACTTATGAGATTTCTTAGAAAACTTGTCTCTCTTACTTGCTCTGCCGTAAAAAACAATAGGATCTACTGTGCCTCTAAACAGTACAAACATACTTGTGAATAAAAACAATACAAATTGAATGATTTCTTCTCATTCTGCTTCCTGGCGTATCTGCTTCACTGTTCCTCCCTCCCTTTCGAAAACAGTACTAAGTAACGAGATTTTAAAGCTGGGAATATGAATTATATGACGTTATAAGTGACCTCGAGCATAAAAATAATACGAATTATCGAGGGGTCTGAAATGCATTGATTTTATACCATTTATCGGGATTTTCTCTCGGGATGTCAAATTTGTACGAATTAGCCGAAAATACGAAATATCGGGATTCCACTGTATATAATACATGGTATATATGATACATCAAGTAAATAGAACGAATGACGCATAATGACATGTGATAAATACTACCACAAGGGAAACTACTCACTGGTAACACACAAACAACGAATTCTCCTTAGAGGATTATGAGGCAATCTTCTTTTTAGGCGCCTCGTTGAATCATCGGGAATTGAAGTAACTAGGTTTGAAACTAGTTTTTTTCATAAAGTTTTTCATGAAAGGATCGACATCGGATTAGGGCCAAATCCGTAACAAATAGGACTTTAAAGGTCAGTATGAATGACTTTATTTGTAACAAAGTAAGGAGCATTGAGGATTTTACGAAGGATTATAAGGATTGGATAAGAGAGGTATGGCTTAGTGGACCCCCAAAGCTCTACTCCTTAAGTACAAATTGGTTTTATAATAGTCATACTATGAGTCTTTTGTAATTAATTGGGAATTTAGAGCGTTTGTCTAGTAAGTGCGGTAGCCTGGAACGGCGATTGAAAAGCTTAAAATCATATTAAGCTGAGATTGGCCATTTTTAACCTTTTCCAAAAGGATCTCTTCTTAACTGAGCTACGTACATTTAATCAACAAAAGAAAAATCATCTAAAAATTCTCGATTAAAAAAATAAAGTAAAATTACTCTTTTTTTATTTACCTTCAACTAAATATAATTTATAGAGTGGGAATTTCAGTTCCTGAGCTAGCTTTTCTATCTCAGTTCTTAGTTCGCCTTCAGGTAGAGGAGTATACTTATCAAATATTGGAGCAATGTAATCTGGGTAAATTGTCATAAGGAATAAGAGAACAACCATTGCGAAACCCCAAAGATAAACAAAGAAATAATCTCCACCAATCTGAATTATATAAATAGCCATAGCTGTCAACGGCACCATTATGACAGATGAGACCAAAAAGGATTTGATCTGATCTTTAATAAAGAATCCAACAGTCTGAAAAATAAAAATAAACAGTTATTAATATTATATTTAGTTGGTTTTTTGTTTTTATAATCCTAAAACCAAAGTTAATTGTTGCTAAGAAGATAAAACAATTTTATAATAATTTATAGTACAACACCAGAATACTCCACTATTATCAGTTCAGGGCTCTATCTTGCAGAATTCTGCTCCTCAATCAAACACACAAGTTATAAACAAAACCTGAAAGATTGTTTAGAGGCTGGAGCCTTAAATGTAATTCTAATATTAATTATTATTGCTTTAATTAAACAAATGTTATCTTCCTCTCACTCAAGAGATATACAAACTAGAGTCCTATTTAGGAACTTAAACCTTAACTATATTTTTTATTTTAGGTTATTTTTAGTAACAACTTCCACATAACAGTGGAAGTCGACAACAAAAATGTTAAATAGCATTAAACTAGAGCAGTAATGATTTTAATAGTTTCAATTATTACACTTCCATTCAATAGTTGATTTCTATTCAATTAACTAACCGAACTACAACAAATTGTGCTAGAAGCTAGTGCATACACATGTACTAGTGAGTGGTACCGTGAAGTGATTCAGAACTGTATGTTAATTTTAATTATGTTCAGAACTGTTGGTAATTTCCACACAATTACCAATCCCTTACCTGTTTATTGAATCCGTGTTTTTCCTCAAGAACAAATGTCATATATACCGAAAGAGGTATTTGCAAGACCATGTTTACACAATTAGTGACAATCATAAAGGCACAACTAATAAGTAATTCGTTCAAGGGAAGGTTCATACTGCTTAATAGCTGCTTACTGTACTCCCAGAAGTGAAACTGGAGATAAAACCAAACCATGGCCTACCAAATAAAATAAAATTAATAAATGATGATATCTCATAGGCGATACTAAATAGAATAATTTATAAAATCAATGATCAATATTTAGTAACTTTGCGCATACTTACAGAAGAAAGTGCGATGCTGTAAAGGCCTTTGAACATTGAAAAATAGCTTTTGTCTAAAGCATATGCTCTAGATTTCTGAAATGTTTCCTCATTAATCTTATCCGCTAACTCGGTAGGAACAGATTTTACAGTATTGTAAACTTGATGCTAAAATTAAAATAAATAATTAAATTCATTATTAAAGAACAAGGGAGAGTTAAAATAGTTTTAAAAAAACATACTTGTCTATATGTTAAGTATGATTCCCAAAGATACTCTAACCACATTATGGCAAAAATGCCATTAAAAACAAATTTCTCATCCATAATTGCTAATAAACTAACTTTAACCCAAAGTTAAGAGCTAAAAAAATCTTCTTATTGAAGTTTTAAGCTAAATACGTCTGAAACGTAATCACAAATTAGGAAAAACTAAATTATAAATTCTGTTAAGACATTATAACCATTATTTCCAAAATACCACGATGGCAATAATTAAATTATAGAAATAGAAAATTTGAAAAATCAAGCTGTATCATTCCGAAATCCACTTTAAACGGGAACCGAATAAGAAGCATTCGTTTAATCAACCAAAGAGGTACACGTTTATGTCACAGATAAGAAACAAAGTAGAATACACATTACGTGATTATGAAATAAGGTAAAGTCATCGAAAGCTAAAGATTTTTCAGTATTTCTTTCATATTTTAACTTAATGGGATCTGAAGATTCAAAGACTGTATACCGTCCTGGGAAGTTTTATTCTAATTTTAGAGTTTCATTATGTACATCGCGGGGCCATATGTGGTCTATTAGTTGCCATAACAACCAACTTAGCAGCCCGGCATGTGGCCCTAGGATTTTTCAAAGGGAATAAAAAAAAAACTTGGTTTTGCCGTCCCTCGTAAGGGACGTTAAACGGGGGTCCCGAACCTGCACGATGCCAGGTACTCGTTAAAATCCCTAGCCTTATCAAACCTGGAAAGGCAAAATTTAGAGCTCCCACTGTAGCATCGTCCAATTAGCCAACACAGAATAAAGTGATTTTAAATGAATAAACATTTGTACATCACGGTTTTAGGCTTCTGTAATCAAATCCCCATTGATTTTATTATTTAAATAGTCAGGGTTTTAACAACTGAATGTATTGTTCAATCGAGATTTACAAACTTACCTAAATAATAATATATATAGTCGGTCTTAAAGCGATACCGCATGTTGATACGCCATTTTATTATTGTATAAAGTTTACACAAAACTATTCATTTTTTATAATTCCTTATTATATCAGAGAAACTTGTTAAAGTATGAAAATTGCTATCCTTTTATGTAGCCTTGTGCCAGGATAGATATAAAATTGGGAAAAGTGCTCTTTCGAATACCATTTTATATTTTGTTTCTAACTCGAAAATAAAACTGACAATGAAAAGGAAATAAAAAAATTAGGTGAAGGGGAGAAAGGCTAATCATTTTTAAAATTAATTAAAACATTTTTTTTAAATGCTGAAACTCATGTTGATTATTAAGAATTGCGAAAATTCGGTAGGTAAGGTTCTTTTTCTTCATCAACACGAGTTTCAAAACTATTCTTTTGTATTATCTATTATCTTTTCTTCAGCCTTTGCTGTTTGACATTTCTATCTCACAGCATTAAAACAAACACGCTTGTTTATAACCTGATTATTCAGAAGTCTGAAAATGATTTAATTATTTATTTCCTTATTCGCTTAGAATTCTCATGAGCTAAGGATAAAAATTCAGTAAGGATTCACTATCCTCCAGCATTTAAAATGTTTTTATTTTTAAAGGTAAAGCTTACTACAAGAGAAATTTACTGCAAAAAAACATTATTCTAACTTATAATTATTTTATATTTTAAGGTAATTTATTAAATTAAAAATCACACATCTACAGACAAAACCAGCATTTACCTAGTGAAAGTTCTCTTTCTAAATCTATCAAATTCTGTATCAGAAGAAAACATAGTTTATAACCATAAACTTTCAATCATTTGCAGTAATTTTTTAGTCCTTGAATAATGGGATGTATGAATTTTCTTTGCATTAATATGTCTATGTTTTATGGAATTCTCTGTTAGTTTATAAAAAAAATGAATATACCAGTCACTGAAGGAATGATCTATTGACTTCCTTCATTTTTATCCAAGGTAATGTTCATTCATAAGGACTTTACAAATTCAATTTGATACCTTAAAATAATGATCCTCTGTACTGCTTTGCCCAAACACTATAGGATTAATGATCATCTTCATTCTTTTGTTTTCTCCTGTAAATAGTCAGTAATTATTTGAATTTATTATTATAGGTATTAATAATACATCTTTGATAATGTCCTGAGATAAGTTTATGTCAGCGAAATGTTTATGTCAGCGAAATGGAGTTATATTTAAGAAAAGGGAATTGGAACTGTGGATCAGAATCAAGTAGCCTTTCTCATTCAGATAAAAGGTACCGGCATTATTTATTGTTAGTTGTAAATATAAAAGAACATGTTACCTTGAGCTTGTCCCAGAAACATTTCATTAACAACAGTCTATGTTTCTTTCTTGGTAAACATGTCAGCAATAAGAGCAAAACATCTCTATACTACACATTTGACCCTCAAGTACTGAGGCAAGGTCCCTGGTATCTTTTGGCACTTATTATCTTGAATTTCCTGCCTTTCCGATTAAGGGAAATCTCCGTATGACTCAGTACCTTCCTATCTTGCTAGTTCCGCAGTGAATGTGAAAGTGGAAGGTTGGTTCTAATTATTATTATTATTATTATTTGTGACTCTTATATGTTAGCATGCACTTCGCCCTGAAAAGGCCCATTGTGCTCGAGTCCTAACAATCCCTAGCCTAGGTCTAGACTTCTGAGAAATTTTAGACAGTCTTTAAAGCTCAGTTCTTGGAATTCCTTGTGACCACCAGGGCCAAGCTCAAATGTTCTCTTTCGACTTAGTGCTTTGCATTCAAAGAGAACGTGCCAGGGGGTTTCATCCTCCTCTGTGCACCACCTGCACCGAGGTTCTCGTTCAATACCCAAGCGATGGATATGTTTCCTGAGTTTACAGTGCCCAGTAATGGTTTCAACCTTTATTTTTGAGGTTGGTTCTCGACATATGAGCGGCTCCTTTCTTGATTTTCTCTGAAAGATTGTCATTGGGATCCTTGATAAAAAGTTTAGTATGCCTTATTTTGGCCCTATCCCAACGCGTTTTTATCTTCCTCTTGGCTAATTTATTAATTGTATCCTTAGCCAGGGAGAGAGGAACCTGCATGCTGCCTGACTGTCAGTAAGAAAATTAAGTACATTATTCTTGTGGTCCTTCATAGCGAAGGCACCTTCAATTATTGCCCATATTTCCGCTTGGAAAACAGTAGGTGTCGTGCCTAGGACTAGGTAGTGGCCTTGTGCCCAAGCAGCCTCTAAACCAGAATCCCGAGTCAGCACCATGCTTCGCTTAGGATCTATCCGTGTACACATTTAGACCATTGGGTAGGTTAAAGCAGTCATTCTTGCTTTTACAAATCGCCTGTGTGCTTAGGCGGAATCTTTTGTCAAAGTTGTATTTGTTTAGCATTAAGTCCGAGTGCTTTTTTAACTCTGCCTTTTGCTCAATCGTGTCAAAGACATTTCTGTGTCCGAAGTCGTTAGTGGGTTTCTCAACCCCTCCTATTTTCAGTAGCCTGTAGGCTGCCTTCAATACCTCTGCTTCAATTAGAATGTCTAGAGGTGTTAGGTCAAGTATAGTCTCCAGTGAGACGGTAGGGGTGGTTCTCATGGCCCCATTGATCATGATGCACCCAAACCGCTGCACCTTCTCAAACCTTGATCTATTTTGTTGGATGCCAGCTCTGTGCCACCAGGCTATTGAGCCATAGGTTAGCATGGGTCTGACTATTGCTTTGTGTACATCCAACGAGCCATCTTGGAGTTAATTCCCCACCTGTTGCCTCAAAGCCTCTTACAAGTCCATAGAAAGGTTGGTTCTAAAGTTTGCTCACAAAATAAATAACCCCTGGCCCCACGGACCATACCTCAGTGCTTGTCTGACTTCCTTGATTGTTTCAAGGCAACCTTTCATTTAACTTTTAATGTTTATTTGTTAATATTAGTTAGTAATACTTTTAAATTTATAAATATTATTTAAATATTAACTGTATTTTTTATTCTAAAAAATCCCTTCGGAATTTTTGCCATCAAGGATGAGAACCAACCGTTGGTTATGGTTTTACAACAGAAATGACATTAATCTCATTTGTAACGAAAAAATGAAAAGCAGTTATTCAATTGTCTTCAAAGCACCAGTTGAGCTATATTTGAAGGCTAGAATGACAAACCTTCATGTTCCGAGGGCTATTCGGACAAGAATTGTCGTTATATTAGGCATAAAAGAAATCACTCCTTCTTTTAATGACATAAGAAAACTCTCAAGAAATAATCAATAGCATTGTTACATGTACCCACAAAAAAAAAAAAAAAAAAAAAAAAAAAAAAGAGGAAAAAATGAAGAAAAAATCTTTTCTTAGTAATATTACAAAAAACCAATATACTTGGAATGCCCCAAGAAACTGTGTGTCAATTGCTTGGAATATTAATAATTTTAATTTTGAAAAGTGTTTTTATTTGCAATAATAAGTTTTTAATTGTTTAAAATCAAGATTAAATATATTGTAATTAATTTTCCAAAAATACACAAGTTTTAAAATAGGAAGTTTTTGATTTTCACCATTCCCTTCATTGATCTTATTTGTTATTTTTTAACTGAAATTTGAAAAAAATATCAATTATTCATTTTATTGATTGTGGGCAACGCAAAAGTGAGTTATAAATAAGTTAGTCATAGTCAACAGGCAATAAAATGTTTAAATATTTTATTATTTTTAAATCAGGTGGTCCATGGGAAAAGGTGTCAGTACTTGTGGGTTAAAAACTAGGATTTGTCAGATTACTGAAGTTTAAATAAATCATCTGACTACAGGAAAATATTCAATTTGTATTTATTTATTTAGATCATACCTAAGTATGGTTACAATTCAAGTGTACACATACCACACAATACTTAAAAAATACTAATGTTTTCCCAAATCAAAATCAAGCCCTTAGATCACATTCTCTAAATAATACAATTATTACAGAACCAACTAAGATTTCATGATACAAGATTAGGCAAGTACCAAAATGACCATTTAGTTATATTGGTAATTGTCAGTCAAGGAGTATTGCTATAAAACATTATTATAAACTTCATTGATTTAACTTGTTGCTGCTACAAATTACAAAAAATGTTTAATAACAACTGTTTATTTGTTTAATATGTCTTTATTCCTTTCAGGTATGGTTGGGAAGATGAAGTAAACTCTCAGGGTGAATTATTTTACGTTCAGCATTATCCGTTCCCAGCAGACGTTAGTGAACGTTCCAGTCAATCGCTTCTTCCAGCAGATAATAGCAATGACAAAGATAATCCAGGTTTCTCTTAAATAAATAATAATATTAAATAATTTTTCCTAGTTAAGAAAATTATTTTTTAAAAACAGTTGTTTGTCATTACTCTTATTATAAAATGTTATTTTATATTTTATTTATTTGATTAGTAAAATATCATCCATTATCCCTCTATTCAAAAACATCTTTTCATATGTGAACCTGACATTTGACTAACTTGCTAAAAGGTGGAACGATTCTTTAGTCTGTTCCCTAAGGCAAAAAGAAAGTAATCACATCCGAAGCTGAAGAGCAACTCTTTATATTTTCGTCATTGAAATTTCTTATATGGAATAACAGAAAAATGTTGTGCCAAATCTATTGAGATCTATGAGAAATCAATGAATGGATATAAAATCAACTGGAAGCTCTGATAGATTATTAAACTAGAACGAATTAATATTTTATTTACTTAAATTATTATATAAGAATTTAAGGTACTTGTGTATTGGCCGGTAATTTAAAATGAACAAAATAACACTTTGGGAATAGCCCATTGGTACTTGTATGTTTGCTGGTACCCATGAAACCTACCTCCTTATCTCTTATAACCTCTTCTTATAACTTGCCTCATTTGAGTTATTTATGTGCATTGTTAAATTGTTTTCTAGCGTTTTTGTCTTATTAGTTTTGTTTATTGCTTAATATATGTTTGTATTGTTTATTCAATTTAATTTTGTGTTTTTGACTCATTATGTGAAAAAGGTCAGGGAGCGGAGTGGCTCAGTGGTTGAGTACTGAGTTGCCATGCCGGAAATCCTGGTTCAAATCCCGCTGCGGGCAGTTACTTTTATTTAGTCTGTTTGCAGCCGGAGATGGATCATATAGGATCTAGGACCCTCATGGGGCTCACCCAGCCTCTATAAAATATTATAAAAATAGGGTACCCATAATAAGGGGGAAAACCTGGCGGTTGAGCATGACCTAGGACAAGTCACCTCCTTGCAGAACCGTTGTCCATGAAACAGTACAGTCTCAACCATGTACTGAACCCCCAGACTCGTTCACGGGTCATAGTGGTGCAGGTTTATGTGAAAAAGGTCAACAAATGAATTTTTACAACAATATAAATGGAGATGTTTTTGTCAAAAGTGTTGGTAAAACATATATATATATAAGGGAATTGTGGCTATAATTAGCATTTTATTATTAAATTTTGTATATTTGAATATCTATTAATATGAATGAGAAGTTAGATGGTGTCAGTATCAGAATTATCAGTGTTCAGGTTATAAACAATGGTGGATAACAGTTCCTGGGTACCGGCTAATACACAAGTAAACAATTTAATCTCTAAATATATGTGACCTCATATTTTCTGTTTGTGAAGGTATTTTCGGAAGGCTTATGAGGAGGAGAAGTAGCAGGAGGAGTTTTAAACGAAAAGATAATTCTAAAATAGATCCTAATCTTCCCAGTTCTTCTTCTGCTGAAGACCAGCTACGTTTGCCCGAAGTTTTGGAAAAGGTAAAATGAGTTTTGAATATGTCTAAGTTTTTATAAAAATTGAATTTGTAAAAAAAGCATTTGCATATAAAATATCCATTTATTTTTAAATAATGTATAGTATCAAAATTGTTTTATAATTATCCGTAGATGCTATTATTTATTTATAATTTTTATTTATGATGTGAGCAATATAGTAAGGAATATAACACACTTGGACCAGTATCAGGCTACGATTACCTCCAGGTATATCTTCACAGAAAGGGTATCGCAGAATCTGATAATTGTCCCATATGTCTTTCTGGTGTAATGGAAGGTGCACACTCGTGACATTGGAGTGATCTTAAAGATATTCCAAACAATCATGAGGATGCATGTCTTTATTGGGAGGTTCATCAAAGTATGACATAAATGCTATAAATAAAAAAATAATAAACTTGTACCGACATTCTGTCGTATACTTGCTATTTCTTATACACTAGTGCATTGAACCATGTTTTTCAATTTGATTATTATAAAAAAGTTAATTTAGTACATTCATTAAAAAAGTAATACATTTTTCAGGGAGCTGAGGACATAGAAACTGTTAATATTTACATGAAAATTGATTTTTCAAATATTAAGGCAATCGGAAGAAGAGCAACTGCCGTAGAAACATTTCTAGGCCTTAAAGTAATGTTCTATGACACAAAGATTATTATTTTAGACTTAATACCGAATGGCCCTGGTTTTTATCTTCAGGCTGATTTCAAAAAAGGTTCGTTAATTTTAAAATGTTTATATTGTTATATAAAGTTTAATATTATCTGTTTTGGCATATCATACTTTTATGCTGTTTGTTGAGTTTCAGTAAAAGGTAATCTTGATATATCAGACTATTATGCTATATGTTGATGTTCAGTAATATTTAATCTTGCTATTATGCTATTGCTATTGCTATTATAATATTATACTAGACAGTTAAAGTTTGACAATAGCAAGCAGTAGAACTCAAATCAAATAGCGGGCTCGATGTAGAAGGTTTGATTGTGTCCTATTGTCAACATTGAGGAAGTAAATGCTTGGTGTATCTTTATTTACTTCTATAAATTTATAAACTTGTTTATTTACGTCTATAAATTCATAAACTGTTTATTTGAGCTCCCATGAAATAGTTGGACCTTTCGATGAGCGCTCAGAAATGGATAAGGAAAAAATAACATTGTGATTAAATTATTCCAGATTGCATGTCATTTAAATGTAACCTTTTATTAAACTGATAACACAAATCATCTTTATAAATATAAATAATTAATACTTTTAATCATCAAAAACTAATTTATTGAATTAAACGAAGTTATAATTTAAATGATTTATAAAGAGAAAAAACATTGCTTATAATAACTAAATTATAAGATTAAAACTAACTAATAACAAAAATGAAAACAATTTATAATTTAATCTTCCGATAATAAACTTAACCCTATTTAATTACAAAGAAATAAAATGTTCAAATAAAATCAATTTCAAAATATATAAATGTTTAGCAATTACACAATAATAAATATTTGTCTGTTTGGCTAGGTGAAATATTATTTTTAAAAAAACTCTGTATGTCGAAGTAGATCTTGTAGATAGTAGATTCTCAGTAGGGTGAGCGAGGAAGTTGAGATGTCAGAAGATCATCGTTGACAGAGCAATTGAAGATGTTGAGACATCAGAGTTTGAGTCGATCGATAGACTAGGTCAATTTTAATTGGTCGAAGCGATAAAGAGGTGAAAACTAATTACACCTGAAGGTGGGCAGTGACTTAATATCTCTTCAAGTAATAAAGCAGCTCCGAGCTATAGCTTACAAAGTGCATGTAAGCTCTTGCTATATAATTGATATATGGCGATCGACTCCCTTTTGTTTTTCTTTCTTCACTTTTGTAACATGTGGTTTTAAACTTATTAAAAATATTAGGCTTATCACTAAACAATGGAATAATTACCTTTTAAATTAAATTATTATTAACTATCATGGAATTAAAGGTTTAAATTTTTATGTTTACAAAAGGTGAAAAATAAAATAAAAAAATAAAAATGTTCTTTCTTTTACAAAAACGATTTAATTGTTTTTGATTAAAACTAATAATATTTTATAAGCTCATCAAACCTTAACACTGTTTATTTACTTTTATACATATATAAAGTGCCATTTAATAAACAATCTCTAATAAAATAGAGAAACATAAAAGAGAATCAGAAAGAAGGATAACAAAAACCAGACAAAATATTCACCACAGCAGTGTTCAAACTCATGCTCAGCTTCTTTTCTTCAACAATCTAGAAGTTCTGATCTCTACGATTTAATAATTGTCAATAAAAAGTAAATGTTTTATCAAATTAAACCAATTTACGCCATCTTACAGTTCAATTTGCACCCAACTATCCCAGTCGCAACTAGTCTTTTTCAAATATTTGGAAGAAATTAGTTTCATAATAACGTGATATTGAGTAACATGTATAGAAATGAATCGGAGAAATGCATTAATCACTCCCGGGGTCCTACACCAACATTAATTATAAAGCCTAGATTTTTTTTCTTCTTCAGTTATGGTTTAATTTCAACTGGATGGTTAAAATAAATTTCCACAATCTCCCTCAAATCACCTTTACCTGCATCGTAAACCAATCACAACCTCTCCTCCAGTATACTTTAATAACATCCCACTGATTTCTGGAGAACAGCACCGATACTTAGGACTACATCTTGACAAACGCTTAACTTGTAATCCCCATACTTTACTGAAACTACAAGAAGTTGCTCGCCGTTTCAGGCTACTAGAACCCGTACTAGACAAACGCTTTAAGCTCCCAAACAAAATACTCATACATATGAATATTTTAAGGCACATTTTTGACTTACGGGCTCCACTAAACCATCGAATTCCTCTTGTATTCAATCCTAAGTCCTTCATATCATCAATACTCTTTACTTTGTTACAAATAATCCATAATGATCTTAACGTCCCATTTGTTGCTGATTTGCCCCGAATCTGGCTTCAATCAGTTCAATACAAACTTTATTCCCACTCAAACCCATCTTGCTTCAATTCTCTATAATCCTCGGAGGCCTCTAAAAAGAATATGGGCTCTTGAACTTCTAAGTTGAATTTGTTATTTGAGTACTACCAGTGGGTAGATTCTCTACTTGTCATTATGTATCATTCATTATATTTACTTGTTGTACTATTATGATACAGTTGTAAATTTCAATGAAATTTGATTTCAAATTTAATATATTTATTTTTCTAATTAATTGATTCCTATATCTTTAGGTTTTTACATTGACTGCTCGATTCATCCTGTGTGGTATGTAATTTGATAACTGAACACAGTCAAATCACAACCCACAAATTTTCATGGTTTTTCTTTTTGTAAACCTCTTCTTCAGTAATGTATAGGCCAATAGCCACCCTTGATACCTTCTTGAATTTTCTATCCCATCTTATAATTTTACGATTAATGAAAAAAAATATTTAACTAACCAAAATATAAGCTTATGTCCATATTAATCTGCTTTATCCAATATTTGTATGACCGAATAGGTTTCTAATTCTATGATGACGATGATTTTTAAATTGATATTTGTATTTATTTATTATTACTTAAATTTTTAGGTGATTGTTTACACAGCATAAATGGTATATTAGTCACATCAGAAAATATCGAACAATATTTAAGAAACATTTCTTTCTCGAAAGAAGTCAAAGAGGTATTATATTAAATTTTTATCGTTATTATGAGTTTATATGAATTTTATTGTAAATTTCTACTTTTAAGGTTGTACTCACTGTTCATAGAGTGAAATCTTCAAAAAGTAACCTACAAGTTTCAAAGGCTCTTTCACCTGAGCAGGTAATCTTTAATGTAACGTATATTTTATGATATTACTTATCAGTTGTATAGGCTCCAGAGAAGAGTGTTGTTAAACGTTAAGGTTTTATACAGCTAGTTTCTAATGTGAGCTCATTGTTAATTACCTATCAGTAAACCAAACACCTAATAATAACATCTCAATATTTATTTATTTTTTAAATAAATTAAGAAACAACCAAAATAAACAAAGTCAAGATGCAGCGTGACTATCTTAAGTAGTCTTAGGTTACAGTTTTGTGAGGGCAAAAAAAAATGTAAACATGCAATACCAACTCTACTTACAAAAATAAAATAAAGTTATCAATAAAAAATGTTCTCTACAGTGATTAGTTTAGTTCTCTTATTTTTAATGTAAAACAAACATGTCTTTCCACATCCCAGGATGTATAATGCCTATTTCATGATCATTTTATAACAATTTTAGCGTTGTTAAGAAGTTTAAAGTAAATAAATAAATTTTTTTTTTTTTAAATTATTTTATTGAATTGTACAACTGTAATATATACATCTAGTACAAAGGCTGTATGAATAAATAAATGCATGAAAGGACGTGTAGAGGCACTACCCATTGGCAGCACTCTAATTACATTTCTATTATAGAAGGTCTCGAGGCCATCTTCTCTCCAGACGCCTAGGAGGATTGTCCGGGATGGAATTGGAACCAAGGATGGAAACTAGTGGGTTTGGATGGGCCTGGAGTTTATTATGGAATGATAGGTATCTGGAATGGGCTTAATCGGTAACATATGGAACGTTCAGGTCATTATGGATGGTTTTATTTGTGACAAAATAAGGAGCGTTTAGGATTTTGCGAAGGATTTTGGATTGCAAGGATTGAATACGAGAGGAATTTGATGGTTTGGTGGAGCCCCATAGTTCAAAATAAAATCTAAAATAACTTATATAATGCCTCTACTACGTAGTTCTCTAATATTTAACAATATCAATTTGTAAACTTTTCAAAAATAAGACTTTCTATTAATTACCAAACTAAAACTCCATCTTGAAAATTGGCTTTCAACCATTCAATTTTTCTCTCAACTGAGATTCATAAAAAAACTATTAAAAAAACTGTACCACTGCAACCAGTAAACCAGTTTAGAGTTCATTACATGGTAGAGACTGTTCTGTTTCAAGGAAAACGTTGCTGCAGGGAGGTCATTTGGCCTAGATAACGCTCAACCGCCAGATTTTCCCTTTTCTTATGGGTACTCACTTCAAAGAGGCTGGATGAGTCTTAGATCCCATATGATCCATCTCCAGTTTATCCATTCCTTATAAATTAATTAATTTAATAAAAATGACGATGAGCCAGATCCAAGTGAGTGTTGTGATGAAAATGAAGGACGAATGATTTACCCTTAGAAAGGTTTTTATTAGCTTAAAACAACAACTGTACAAGAATAGTGAGTTTACAAAACATAGAAGTGGTTATCTGTCAGGTTAGACAATAGTAGGGAAACTTTCCCTCACATGAGTGGGATTAAAAATCTCCATAAGTGTCTTGGTTGGTAACCTAACAAGCCGCAAAATCAAGCGGCCCATCTACGACTAAGTCTATCCCTTGAATGTTACTATCGATATACAATGTTACTATCACCATTTTTATTATCATTAGAACTAAGTTATCAAAACTATTGTGTTACTTAGAAGAATAACAAACTAATTAAAATCAATGGGGTAAAAAACAACAAATATTTTATTATAGTGTGAAGTTAAAAAAAAAAATTGTTTACATATTCTTAATAAAACATTGTATATATTTAATTAATTTTTTTCCTGAAAATCTTTTTTATTCTCTGGATTAACCAGCAATACCTCTGCCTGAATGGTTCATTGGAGGAGCACTGAGTTGCCGTGCTGAATATTCCAGGTTCGAATCTGGCTGTGGCTGATTTTAATTATTCTGTCAAGAGCCTGTAACGGAGCAGAGTGGCTCCATGGTTGGGGGTTGAGTTTCCGTGGCGAAGGCCTTAGGTTCAAATCATACTAGCTTGGAGACTTTTATTTAATTTGTTAATTGTTTATGTTATTTGTTAGATGTGGATCCTATGGGATTTAGGATCCTCCTGGGGCTCTCCCAGCCTCTATAAAGTGAGTATACAAAAAAAGTGGAAAACCTGGTAGTTGAGCGTGATGTAGGACAAATCACCTCCCTCCATAACAAATTGTTGTCCAAGAAAAAGTACATTCTCTACCATGACATATCCAAGAATTTTCATGGGTTATAGTGGTACAGTTTTGTTTTTTTCTAAAAGCCTATAAGTTCTATAATCTATTTCGTACAGGTTATATTTAATTTACTGATTTAGTTTATTTAATAATTTGGCATGAATTTAATTCTTCTTGATCTGAAGTAAATACTAAGATATTAAACTCACTCCTTCAAGCGTTATAAGTCATGGTATACTTCGGTTCTATTTTGGGTAGGTTTAGAATTATTATTTAAAGTTTTATTGATTACATGATCTGCTTAATTTTTTTTTTTCAAGAACTCTTCAAAAATCAGGATCTGATTTGTCAATTCTGTATTCAAATTGATTTTATTTTTAAATCATCCAGATGGTTCTAAAATTAATTAAGTGTGAAAAAGACCCCATGGTACTCGGATGGTCGATTTTAATTCATTAACTATTAATGCATGTATTTTATTTTATTAGTTATTGATTTTATTAGTTTTTAAATCTTTTTAATTGAAAAGAAAAGATATGCCCAGGACCGGGACTCGAACCCGGGGTCACCCAGATCGCTAGTCTGGAACTCTACCAATTGAGCTATCCTGGGCTCAATCAAGCTCGCTCCCCGGTCAGCAACTAATAAAATAAAATAAATTATAATAATATATAATGACGTAAGTCAACAAGATCCAAATTAAATAAATGTTCAAAGAACATTCTTCCCCTCGTATACATCGCAAATTGCGAGAACGCGGGGACATGGGATCAGTGAAAAGAAAGGATATGGCCATGACCGGGGAGCGAGCTTGATTGAGCCCAGGATAGCTCAATTGGTATCGAGTCCCGGTCCTGGACATATCTTTTCTTTTCATATTAAAATATTTAAAAATTAATTAATTCAATAACTAATAAAATAAAATAAATTGTAATAATATATAATGACGTAAGTCAACAAGATCCAAATTAAATAAATGACTTCCATTTACCATTCAAAGAACATTCTTCCCCTCGTATACATCGAAAATTGCGAGAACGCGGAGACATGGGATCAGTGAAAAGAAAGGATATGGCCATGACCGGGGAGCGAGCTTTATTGAGCCCAGGATAGCTCAGTTGGTAGAGTTCCAGACTAGCTATCTGGGTGACCTGGGTTCGAGTCCCGGTCCTGGACATATCTTTTCTTTTCAGATAAAAATATTTAAATATTAATGCATGTAAATAGTCTGAGTTATTTTTAATGTTTTACAATATTTAACAGGAGAATTGTGAATTGGAAGGATTCGGTGCCCTCTTTGCTAATATTGGTGGAAGAGCCGGGAGTAGTGACAGTATCTCAGCAGACGATATTATATTCAGTTATCCGACAGAGGTTAATATGTTGTCTTCGATCAGGGGAACATTTCTAACACTTATCCATCTACTTCCTTCTCTAGGAGCAGGTCAACCGACTAGGTATGACGTTTTAAAACTTTTTTTATAAATTTGAATATACATCTGTATCTCTATTATTTGATTCTTTAAATTCAAATTCTATAGGAACAATTATTGATTTGTCGTGCTTCAATCTTCGAATACGAAGCTGATTGTTGGCATTTCAGATGGGTTCTTGCTATCATTGATGGATCTCCACTTGTTGGCTACTGCAGGTAGAGTTTTTTTCAAAGAAAGGAACTCTTTGCTTTAAACCGTAGCTCCCCCCTCCCCATAGCTAATAATTTCCTTATTGGAAAGAGGAAACTTCACTCTTCCCCATTGTTGTAAAGTTGTCAAAGGCTTTTTTTATACACGCTGTTGATATAAGAAATTTATCATTATTAAAAGTCAAGATCAGAAATTAAAAAAAGGAACCAATAGTGAAATACCATTTATGATATTTTTATGACTTTATAAAAAATGTGGTGTGTTAATTTTTATTGGGTTGTCCGGAAAATAATGCAGGATTCTAGGTTTTCTTTAAAATACTCCTTTTAATAGTAACCTGTTTATGTTTGACTTTTGATTTTTATAAATGTAAACTCTTATTAATCCTCTTTCAAACACAAATGTTTGTTTACCTCTGTAGCATTTCGCTACTTGGCAATAATTCAGTCTTTACTAAGATGTCAAAGCGAGTTTTTCCCATTATTTTTGTTTTACGAATTCAAAATCGGCCGAAACTGTATATTTACTTTCCCCGAAATCTCTGGAACCACCACTGAACAGGGCACTCACATATACCTTCGCCCCAGACTTTGTTGATATATGAGGTCCAAATGACTATACATAAACAGTATTTTCCAGACAACTCAATACTTTGAATCTATTAGTTTATGTAATTTATATTTTTTTGTAGCACCTCCGTAATCTCGAATGGATTGTTGGTTCACATCATTTATACCAGAAACGAAGACGATGTTATGTTCATGGCGTTACCAGATTCAAGGTATTACAACAAAGTATCTCCTTTATCTTTAATAATCTTATTTTTATCTTAAGATCTGCAAACTCTGTTTATGTTGATTAAATAATAATTCCTTCTATATTTATTTTATTAGAGGTTAATATTAATATTTCAAAAAAGGCTGATTGCGACTAATTAGCACTAAAAACCACTCAGAAAAGATAGGGTGATTTCGAACTTAAGATCTGGACCCAAACTGCTGTAAGCTCCCAGAAAATTGAAATTCTTGTAAACTTAAATCCTTTAGAGAAACTTCTATTTTATACAGTTAATATATTTGCATAGCATGCTCCGATAAAAGTCAAAGTACTGCTGCCATCTAACAGAATTTGTGGTAACTTACTGCTTTGAATTCAATCATAGTTTGTAATCATTAGAGATATTAATTAATTAAAAATTATTATTGTTGACTGTAGGAGGCACTAAATATTTATATTTATAATTATTTTAAATTAAAATATAATCAATGTTATAATCAATTTGATATATCGATTACACCTGATTGATATAACTTAATAAAGGAATCTGCTAATTAGAGTATTTGTATTTAATGGAGTCAGATTGTGAATTGTTTAATAAATTGTGTAGTAATCTAAAAACACCCTTTTATTAATAAAACTTACCCAGATTGGCCAATCTTTATGATCGCTCAAGAGATAACCTTAACCTTAACCTAACCAATCCTTTTCACTTGAACGGAATCTTACTGTAATTTTTATTGCTGCTTTATTTAGATTATAGCTGTCGAATATCATTCACTCAAAAAATATACAAGCTGTGTCAATTAAGTAATAAGGCTGATTTTATAGTGTTTGATCTGGCAACACTGGGGATATGCCGTGTTTGATCTGGCAACACTGGGGACATGCCATGTTTGATCTGGCAACACTGGGGATACGCCATGTTTGATCTGGCAACACTGGGGGCATGCCATGTTTGATCTGGCAACACTGGGGGCAACACATTGTCTGTATCTTCCCTTTATGTTTTGAGGTAAGGGTCCATGATTCGGAGGAGTAAGATAGGATGGGCAGGAACGTAGACTTGTAGACTGATATCTTCGCCTTCTTCGTCACCTCTCTTTTGTTGAGGAAACCCTTCCGGACTCCGTTGAACAATCTACTGGCTACTCTCAGTCTTTGGGTCACCTCTCCATCAATATAACCGTTTTCGTTAATCCAGGCACCTAGATATTTGAAATCCTGCCCCTGTTCTAGGACAGATCCCTTCAGTTTCAATATTCTCATAACACAGTGAGGACGTCTTCCTATTCTCATGCATTTGGTCTTATCTGGATTAATATCCATATTACTGCTCGACAACTCTTTTTGCATGATATTTACGTTGTATTGTACGTCCCGGTCATCCACAACGAACACGACGAGGTCATCAGCAAAAGTAGGCTGCAGGTTCTTATGCCCTAGTTGAAAATGCCGCAATCTGGGTTTGACTCTCTTCAGCACCCCCATCCAACACCAATATGAACAGTAGGGGACTTAGCACCCCAGGCATATTCCCTGTGTTGTCTCAAACTCCTTGGAAGTGTGGTTGCCAGTCCTTATAACATTTCTTGTTTTTCGGTAGTGACTCCTGACTGCCAGAATCGTGCCAATATCCACTTGCTTTTCCGACAGAGCTCGCTTTATATCCTTAGTTTTGACTCTGTCAAATGCCTTTTATAAATCCACGAAGCAGACAGAAAGTTCTTTTTTTTCTCAATGGACTTCTCCATGACCTGCCTCAAAGTGAAAATCAGGTCCTGTGTACTCCTCGAGTTTCTGAATCCATACGGCTTCTCTCCGATCTGGCAGTCGGGAACTCTTCTTACCCTTGCTTCTAGGATTCTTGAAGAAAGCTTGCTTGGCACACTGGACAGAGATATCCCTTGATGGTTATTGGATATTCTATTGTCCCCCTTCTTGTAGATAGGCACCACCACCGCGATCTCCCAGTCCTTCGGTATCCTTTTCTTTTTCCATACCAAATTTAAGAGATGGAGAAACATTTCTTCACCTTTGCTGCCCATATACCTCATCATTTCGGAAGTTATTTCGTCCAGCCCTGCAGACTTGCCCAGCTTCATCTTCGAGGTAGCTTCTTGTAGTTCTTCCTCGCTGATGAAATAGTCTTCTTCTGCATACTCCACCCCCGCATTATGGCTCTCATCTGGACTAACGTCTCTCCCCTCCAGCAGCTCCTTGAAATACTCTCTCCATCTCTCCATTATATCTTTTTCCTGCCATAAAATCTTTCCCTGTGTCCTTGATTCCTTTGAGTGAATCCAATCTTTCCTTCCTCATTCCTATGATGACTTTGTAGAAGATCTTTTGGTTCTCTTTTGCATTTTCCTCCATTTTGTGACCAAAATCTTCCAATGATTTTTGCTTGGCTTGAAGAACTGCCATCTTGGAATCCTTCATTCTTTCCTTGTACCTTTCATACGCTGTAGGTGATCTCTGCCTAAGGAAGTCCCTTTTTTATTGGTGGTTTTTAATCCCAAGATTTAAAAATCACTTTTAGAGGCCATATTTTGTCCAAAAATTCCTTCATACATAGCTCTTTCAAACCCAGAAATTAACACTGATGAAACAAAATCAGGGATTTAAAGTAAAATGGTCCATATATCAAAATGAATATAAATCATCGACATTATATTCGCTATTTTAAAATATGAATGGTTAGTCATATTTTATTTTTATTTTTTGCAGGATTTCTCTAAAAGAATGCTATTGGATTAATGCAAATGTTGTCAGATGTCTTCAGTTCACTTTTCAATCAGTTTCAAGGTTTAACATACTTATATGATTTTCTTTTATATAATTTATTATAGATTATATTCTCGCTGAGATATTGATTGTTAATATAGATTTTTTTTTTTAACCTACAGGTGTTTTAGAAACGAAAGGAACACAAAATCTCTTGAGAAATTTTTTCATGCACTGTTCAAGAGGTTATATAACAGAAAAAAGAAAGTATCTGAATTCTTTTGTGAGTTTGAATCACTTTTGCCTGCTGCACATCGTCTCGTACTACCTCATCATATTTATGCAAGTATTAATAAAAGTATGCTCCATATATATGTATATTCGGTACTTGTGTTTTAGCCGGACTGCAGGGGCTTGCTATCCACCATTGTTAATAACCTGAACATTGATAATTCTGATACTGATAACACTTACCTTCTTATTAATATTAACGGAAATTGAAATATACAAAATACTAATTCTAGACGCCTCTGGCCAGGCTGTTCTTAAACTGTTATTCTGTTTGTTTTAAATAGGCAATAACAAAATTAGTTAGACGAAAACAATGCAAAAAACAATTTAATAGCTCAGATAAATGACTCAAATGAGACTATTGATAAGAAGAGGTTAGAGGAGACAAGGAGGTAGGTTTCATTCTCAAGTTGCATAGATTCCTGTTGAGTTGCCTAAATGAATAAAGTTGGAAAACATAAGTGTATGTCCTCCCATTATTATTGATTATCTACATCCAGCGGGTTTTTTTTGTTGCTTTTTTCCGTCATGCCATTTAAGTATCAGATTTGCATAATTTGGATTTTTTTTTTCTCAAAATATTTTCATTCTCACTTTTTTGTCGCTCCTTCTTTTCTTCTGTCTATTTTCTGCCTGGATTGGATTGTTTTTTAAACCAGCCTTCTATTGTAAATTAAAAAACATATACCACTACAATCCATGTAATGTCTTGGGTTCAGTACACGGTAGAGACTGTACTGTTTCTTGTACAACGGTTGTTCAGGGATGTGATTTGTCCTAAATTAGTCATATTTTCCCTTTTATTTTGGGTTCACACTTTATAGATACTGGTTGAGGCGCAAGATGGTCCTAGATACTATAGGATCCATCTCCGTCCGCTAACAGATTAAATAAAAGTAAATTAACTTTTTTAATTTTGTCCTTTACTTCACCTTTTGTTATTTAGAAAATTTGCAGATCTTGATAAACTTCGGTAAACCATTTCGGTTTGGTTTTTCTTTTATCAAAATAGAGGACCAATTTTTTAGACGGTCTATTGCCACCCATTCTATAAATATCACTAAAAAATCTAAACCTTATGTTTTTTGCTGTTTCTTTTACTTTATCCAAGATCTCATGAATCTCCTTGGTACTTCTAAGTCTGTATATGTAATGTAAGTAGTGTATGTTGTCTGTGAACATTTAATAGAAAATAATTCCAAACATTCAGACCTGTACAAGGCTTGAGGTAGAAATAATGTTTTCTAATGTCTGACTTTAAGCTTTTTAGACAAGCATTCTTTGCCAAGTATATATATATATATATATATATATATATATATATATATATATATATATAAGTTATGAGTAGGAGCAGGACAGTATTACTGCTAATACCATTGATGGAAATGTAAACATTGTAAAACAGATAAAAGCAGGATTATCAGACCAAATAAAGCAGTGTGTTTCCAGAAGTCAAACAGTGCGTTTCTATACAACCTTTTTTCATTCTTTTTTTTATTCTTTTTCGTGCGACATCGCTTAAGTGGTGCCGAAACCCGGGAGCCTAGCTGAAAAGAAGACCCGTGGTAAAGTAATTTTTTTTTCTTTCTTTTGTTTTTCTGTTTGACTTCGATCATTAAGGAAGAATAATGCCCGAACCAAGCTTAAGTGATATCCTAAGACCGGCATTGCTCACGGTGGATCCTCAACCACAACCGATTCCACAACCGCCACTGGAACCACAGGAGCCTATAAATCCGGATTTCCCGATCCTACCATCGACTACTCTGGCGATGGCACGCGCAGACATTGCCGCAAGGGAGGCAAACCTTCTAGAGCGCATGAAGCTACAAAAAAGTAACGCGCGTGATTTAAGGAGAGAAATTAGCGAATTGGAAAGGTTCAACGGAGAAGTAGGGGAGCTGAACCACTTCTTAAAAGGAGGGGATCGGATTATGTACTACATCCAGGTCCAGGTTGGAGCAAAGGATATAGAGGAATTGGACGCTACCAGGCTAAGGGCAGCCTTAGCGTGCCGAGTCAAAAGGAGCATCCTTAACCTTATCCAGGCGGATGAAGAGACACCCTGGCACACGATAAAGGAAAGTTTAAAGAAGGCATTTGGAGGAGGTCGATGGGCCCCGGAGGAGGATATGCTCAGGGAGTATAGGAAATCAGGGCAGTCACACGGGCAATACGCGGCAGTACTATTGGCACGGTATAACAAGATTACCGAAAAACTGCGCGAGATAATGGAGACTGAGCAAGTGGAGGCAAGAATGGACTTTCTGTCCCGGATATTAAAAGTCCAGTTAGCAAGGGAGACGGGAAGGAAGGAAGGATTGCCACGTGAGAAAACATTCGTGGAGTGTGCCCAAGATATTGTGGACTCAAGCGCAAGGGAAGAAGAGTCAAAGTACAGCGAGATAGGAGAGACAGGATGGAGCAGGGTCACCTACCGTCGCCCGGAGGCGGGCCGGAACCGTCCGAGATGGGACATGGGAAAAAGGAGGGATCCCGAAGGACATAGAAAGGAGAGGCCAGGTGCACGGGATAGGCGACCAGGTACAGAGAGGAGAAACGGAAGAAGAGAGGAGCGGAGGTGCCACGAATGCGGGAAAACGGGGCATCTGATGGCCGAATGTCCCCGCACCAGGTGTTTCGAATGTGGAGGAGAAGGACACATGGTGCGACAATGCCCGTACCTGTACAGGAGGAGTCAATTACCGAAACCTGAACCGATGGAAGTAAACGCGCAGAGGTTGCGGAGAGGTCCCGGAGCAGCGAGGAAGAGTGACTCTTCCGGTGAAGAGACGGAGATTTCCGGAGCTTCAGAAACCGAAGGCAAAGGACCAGGGAGCAGCGGTGGCGAACGGTATAGGAACCGAAAAGGCGTTCAGAGGCGGACCGGAGCAGGAGAAGACAGGACAGCGGCTTTCTGAGGGGAGTGTCTGCAGAGAGGCGACCGCACCGAGACCTGCAATAGCGTAAGAGGTAAGTCCTGCTGGTTGCCAATCATTAGACTAAGAGGGGGAGTGCAGTGCTTGGTTGACACGGGGAGTTCTAACACCATTGTAACGAAAGAGGCGTTAGAGAAGCTGTACGGGAAGGAGAGGGTACTCCAGATTCGCGATTGCAAATGTCAGCTAATCACTCTTGGTGGGCTTTGTAAAGTAGAGGGAGAGTCAATTATCGAGACCGATCACTGGACGGGGAAGCGCGGGAACTTGAATGTCCACGTAGTGGGGGAGATGACCCGGCAGTACCAGGTAATAATAGGGTGCGACCTATTAGAGCGGGCAGGAGCAAGGGTTAGAAATAACCGGGGCAAATGGCACATCAGAATTGGATTGCGCACATTCCGCTGTAGAGAGACCGAAAGGGGTCCGGAAACTCAAATAGGCGCGGTAATCAAAATTGAGGACTGGAAGGGGGACATCCAGAGGGAGTTCCGCGATATTTTTTTTAACGAGGGGGATATGTTAGGGGTAACAGGCCGGACGGTCCACGAGGTTCCCTTGAAGCAAGATAGGGTTACGTACGTTAAGGAACGGAGATACCCTCAAGCACTTAGGTCCCATATCCGTGAGGAATTAACGAGCCTTAAGGAACAGGGGATTATCGTCGATAGTACTTCACCGTACAACAGTCCCTTATGGGCGGTTAGGAAGAAGAGTCTACCAGGAGACGTGAAAGAAAGATACAGAGTGGTCATAGATTATCGGAAACTTAATGAGAACACCGTCGATGAAAGATATCCGATCCCGAGGTTCGAAGACATTTTGGATAGGCTGAGCGGGGCGACCATCTTTAGCACGCTGGACCTTAAAGCAGGTTATCACCAGATAAAGATGCATCCTCGTGACCAGCACAAGACGGCGTTTAGCTTTGAGAGAGGGCATTACGAATTCACGCGCATGCCGTTTGGCCTCAAAAACGCCCCAATCACATTCCAGCGCTTGATGGATGAATTCCTCAGGGGCTTAGGAGAATCCTTCTGCCAGGTGTACATGGACGATCTCCTCGTCTTTAGTAAGACCGAGACGGAACACGTGGAACACCTGCAAAGAGTTTTCGTCAGGATAAGAGAGTTTGGTCTAAAATTATCGAGGGAGAAATCGACCCTGGGCCAGGAGCAAATCACGTTTTTGGGCCATAACATCTCTAGTGAAGGGGTCAAGCCGGACGCGACGAAAGTCGAGGCGATTCGCAGGATGGCGGTGCCGCAGGATGTTAAAGGTATACGTCGTCTCCTGGGTACCCTCAATTACTACAGGAGGTTTATACCAGACATGGCAGCATATTTAGTGCCTCTGAACAGGTTGCTCAAAAAAGGGTCGAGGATTGTCATCACGCCGGCCATAGAAAATAACATTCGGAGATGTATGGAGAGGCTGCAGGAAAAACCCGTGCTTGCGTTCCCGGATTTTCAAAAACCCTTTGCATTAACCACGGATGCGAGTGAATATGCGTTGGGGGCGGTATTGTCGCAGGGAGAGGCTGAGGGTGAGCGTCCGATAGCTTATGCAAGCAGACGGCTGACTGATGCGGAAACGAGATACAGCGCGCTGGAAAGGGAACTGCTTGCGATCGTGTGGGCAGTGGAGCATTTTCGACCATACATCTTCGGAAGGCAGTTCCGCGTTC
Source organism: Troilus luridus (assembly GCA_964056705.1). Classification (NCBI taxonomy): domain Eukaryota; kingdom Metazoa; phylum Arthropoda; class Insecta; order Hemiptera; family Pentatomidae; genus Troilus; species Troilus luridus. The sequence continues at coordinate 1,012,519 of OZ057415.1, forward strand.
ACACCGACCACAGGCCGCTCCAATGGATAGGAAAGCTCAAGGAGACCTCGGCGAGAGTGTCAAGATGGAAGGAGTTTCTGGCACAATATAACATGGAGGTCATATATAAGCCAGGGAAGGAAAACGTGGTAGCGGACTGGCTTTCTCGGGCCATTACAACAAACGCGGTAGAGGAGGTGGGCGAATCGTCACGAGACGTGCGGCAATTCCTCAGTGAATGGACACCGGAGAGAGAAGGAGGCGAGGCAACGGGAGGACCAGAACCACCATCCGACGAGAGCTCTACAGAGGACAGACCAGAGAATATGGAGGAACTGGATGAAATCATCAATGACAAGAGGCGTCAAGTGATTTGGAAAACGAGGACATCAGGGTTACTGAAGATTGATTTCGCTAAGTACGGGACGCACAGCGTTATTACGGTCTGGTCACAGCCCGGCGTTGGGGATGATCAAATTTGTAGAGTCCTCAAGGACGTATCGAAACAGGGGAAAGTTCACCACATTTATGTAGGAAACGCCACGATCTGGGACAAAATCCAAAGGGTATGGAGGTCGGAGCGTATTGGGTTGGACCGCAGTTTTATTCGTTGTAAACGAATGGTGGAGACAGTCCGCGAGGAGGAACGTCAGAAAGAGGTAACCCTAGCTCATCACCAGGGAAAGACGAACCATCGTGGGGTATCGGAGACGTTGATGGCATTACGGCGTAGATACTTTTGGGTCAACATGAAGAGAACTGTGAGCGAGATCATCGGGACCTGTGAAGTGTGCCTACGCACAAAATATGATAGACATCCGCCGAAGGTCATGCAGGAAGAGACGGCCACAGCAGAAGCGCCCCTCATGGATTTACAAATCGACACGTTTACCTGGAGGGGCTATAAATGGGTGACGATGGTAGACCTATTTAGTAAGGTAGCTATGGCATACCAGGTACAGGAAAGATCGGCGGATGCGGTGCTAGGGGCGCTACAGCGTTGGTTTCAATTCTACGGAGTACCCGAACAGATATCATCAGACGGGGGTCGAGAGTTCGACAATGCGGCGATTCGGGAGGAGATGCGCGTGTTGGACGTTAGGTGGCACCTCAACACGCCGGGACACCCTAAAAGTAGAGGCTGTATCGAACGCCTTCATAGCACCCTAAGCGAGCACCTCCGGGTATATCAAGGGGAGAAGGGACTTGAGCCAGACGCCGCTATGACTAAAGCCATCGTCGCGTACAACCACTCGATTCACGCGGTTACGGGGTTCTCGCCGTTCGAGATACTTTTCGGCTTGAGGGAGCGTCGGAGAGATTTTAGAGGGACCACGGACGATGAGAAACAGATGGTGACAAACCGCATGGAAATGCGCGTCATGTGGAAAAAGACTCGCGATAAGATTCGAGCAGAGAAAGCTAGGAGAGTGGCGCGAGAAAATCTGGCAATGCGGGACGCGACAGGGGGAGTGGCAATCGGGACGATTGTCTACCGGAAACTGGGGACCAATAGAGGGAAGGAACCATCCAGATACGAAGGGCCGTTCCGGGTGACTGTCATACGGGAGCATAACGTGGTTACCATCGAGAGCATGACCGCACCCCATAAGCGAAGGACGGTTCACATAGAACAACTAAAGATACCGGCAGTAGAACCCCCGGTTGAGACGCGTACTGGAGTATCCTCCCGACAGTAAACGGGTACGGAAACTTATACAAGTTCTCATATCGCCACCGGTAATCCCGTTGATAGGATAGTGAAATAAGATTTTTTTTTTGTTGTTTGTTCCGTTGTCTGTTTTGTATTCCTACAGGATATTTAAAAGTTACGTATCTTGTATTATGTATTTTCTTTCTTTAGTTTGTGGCTTTATTGTATATAGATCAGTGAAGTGTGAAGTGACTAGAAAATTTTTTTTGTACAGGTTCTTTTAGTTTCTAAAATGTTACTATTCATTTCTGTTATTGTGATTACTATGAGATTCTATTTTTTCTTTTGTTATATTATAATTTTCACTATGTTATTCTATGACTTTGTACATAACAGTTTCCGAGGTCTGTTCGGAAACTGGCAGGGGGGAGTTATGAGTAGGAGCAGGACAGTATTATTGCTAATACCATTGATGGAAATGTAAACATTGTAAAACAGATAAAAGCAGGATTATCAGACCAAATAAAGCAGTGTGTTTCCAGAAGTCAAACAGTGCGTTTCTATACAACCTTTTTTCATTCTTTTTTTTATTCTTTTTCGTGCGACATCGCTTAAGTTATATATATACCCTTAGATTTTTTTAAGGGAGTAAAAAATCCTTAGTTACGCCGTCCTAAGGAAGGGATGTTAAACGGGGGTCCTGAGCCTGTACGATGTCAGGTACTCGTTAAAAATCCCTATCCTAATTAAACCTGGATAGGCAAAATTTAGAGCTCCCACTGTAGCATCGTCCGATTACCCATAGCAGCATAAAGTGGCGTTAAATGAACAAACAAACAAACTATATATATATATATATTGTCTTCATTGCTTTCAAATCTTTCTCTTTGTGATTTATCCTAAGATATGCACAAAAAATAATCACAGAGGGGCCAAACTTTCAACTTTAAGGAGGGTTTCCATTTCTTCTGATTTATTTCTATATAAACATTATATATTTTTGCTTTTATAATAAAAAGGGAAAAAAAACACATCTTTTCTTCTAATTTGTTTCAGGTTCAGGTAGACGATGCACTAAATGAATTAGAAGCCAATGATATAGAAATATATGTAAGTATTTCACTTGTAGAAAGAATTTTATTTTCTTTACTTGGTAAAGAATAGTTTGCCTTATTAATCAGAAAGTTGGTAATCAAAAGTAAACAAACATTTTACTCGTATACAAATATTTACTGATTATTGGCTCAACCAATCTCACTTACTTTTCCCATAACCAATCGTCCTTCAAAACTACCGTTTAATATTTTTCTGTATAGGTTACTTTCTTATATCACTACTCTGATAATACAAAGGCATTCGACTCCAAATTCTATGTTGGCCAAGTTTACAATATCTTCCCATAACATACCACTTTCAAATCGTCTCAGCATAGTCTATATCTATCTTTATCCTGTGATGTTTTTAACATCGGTTAAAGACACAGTTTTGTAATCATCTATTTTTATATTGATGATTAGTTATATATCGAAAAAGTCTAGTGTATCCACTTATTCATCTTTTCTTTCTGCTATGGGTGAAGGTTTTATACAAAAACTTTTTGATAATTCCTTTTTATTTTGGCCCAATTAAGTTTTTTTTTTTCTTTTCTTTTTAGTAGATTATTAAATTAAATTTCAAATATGTATGAAATGTTCCGGGAGATGTACAAGTATAAAAAATTTTGTTTTTGGATATTTTGAAAACATAATCTATAAAAAAACCAAACACGAATTCCATCCAAACATTTTAGTATGGAAAACAGAATTTTGAGAAATTTGTATACTTCGGTAATCATTTCATCCAAAAATGATAACCGAAATCTACTCATAACCCATAACTGCATTCTATTTTCCATACTAAAGCTCACGATAACTTGTATATTTGGAAAATATTTAACATTTAAAACTTGTTTTATCACAGCTTAAAGCGACAGTCTGTGGAACAGATACCGAAATTTCTAATTGGATACTATTTGCAAAGATATCAATAATAATTAGTAAATTATCACTATTATGTAGGTTACTTTAATTTATTTTTTATTTTACTTTTATCGTGTATCCTTATTTATAGGAGGATCAGAGATTATACTCGATTATTGGTTCCAGTTATTTTTACAAGGTAATAATAATTTTTTTTTTTTAATATAAGTAATAATGAGTATATTATTTATTTTATTTTTATTTTGTCGACTCAACTCTGTTATGATATTTAGGGATATCAAATTTGTTCTCACCTGGCTAAGGAAGACCTTGTTGACATACTGTCACTCTGTAAACAGAGCGATATCCTCGGCCTGATGAGGTCGGGCGTGAGCGAGCTGATATTCTGGAAGGAGGCCTATCCTAGTTCCGTCGGACGTGGCCTCGGACCACAGGCCGCCGCACCCTACAGCCTTCTCCCGGCTAATTGGTACCTCCTTATTGTTGCCATTGTAAGAACTGATATAATAAAATATTTTATGACTTCATTAAGCCATTGACATAACACTTTACAATAGAACTCCGCTCAATAATCATTAACAGGACTGGAATATTGTTGTTTAATCCAGAGCATATAAATAAAAAACTTAAATAATAATATTAAAATATTAGTGGTAAAATTCCAACCAAAAAGTCTTAAGTCTCTAAACTAAAACAGAAAACAAAAACATCTTTTTTTGTTGGAATTTGTCCACTAATATCTTAACATGTAATTTATGTCTCTTTTGAGCTTTTGCTCTTCAATTTTAATTTAATCTGTGGAATAGCTGTAAATCCACTGGTTTCTTGATAATATATTTTTTCTCTTGCAGTTTTACTCTCCCTTTTTTTTATATGGTCTTCTGTCTTCGTGTTTATTATTATTATATTTTTATTATATTTTATATTATTTTATTATATTTTTATTATTTATCAGCTGTTTTCATCTAACTTTTTCCAGCTGTTGGTCTGCTAACTTCTCCATGATTTGTTTTTGTTACTCTGCTGTTATTCTCTTTCTGTCCTGAAGAGGCCTCAATATTATAAGATATTGTATTTTTTATGTTTTATACTTTTTAATTATGTCATTTTTAAAAATCAATTACATTATCTAATTAATTTAGGATGGAAATAGTTGGGGGTGCAGTAAAAAATTACACAACAAATAAGTAGAAACTTATTAAATTTTATGTGTGCCGACGTTTCGACCTACTGTGTACGTCATCTTCAGGGCTATGAGAAAAAACAGAAATGACTGAAAAAATACATAACATAGAGATATAGAAAAGATAACATAATATAGAGATATAGAAAAAATGAGCGAAAAAAGTGAAGGATATATTATGAAAGGATATATGAATAAAGATGATTACATAATAGATGTATAAAATTAATAAGTTTCTTCTTATTTGTTGTGTAATTTTTGACTGCACCCCCAACTATTTCCATCCTACATTAGTACCTACCAGTCAACGAATTTCTTTCCTACATATCTAATTAATTATTTATGTTTCATAAGGATCAAAACTTTCTGTTTGTCTTGTTGGAATCTGGAAGTCACACAGCAAGGTAAGAATGCATATTATCCTTAGAAGCTTTTAACTTATTTGAAATTAAGTTTTTCTTTCTCTTGCCATCCAGTGTTTTCATTCCCCTACCGTCTTTAATCATATTAACATAGAGAAAATGAATTTGCAGAGGAATGGGTTTTAGTTGCATTTTTCCCCAATATTGCTCAATGTGAAACCTCTCTTGGCATTATACAAGATATTTACTTAAAATTACAAACGTCGGGGCAAGTTAGTAGTTCTATAATTATAATATCACGACTGCACCCCCGACTATTTCTTTCTTTACTTAGAAAATATATAAAATAAAATGTTAAAAATAAAATTGCTTTTATTTTTTAATTTTATGTTTTTTAAGTTTGATCATTTATGAGAAATTTAGGGTAATTATGAAGTACCCTTTTTAAGTTTCCACGGCCACTATTTATACAAGTTTCAGTGGTTTCGACTGTGTCACTAAATTTAGTTTAAATATTAAGTGTTTTGGAATGATTGTGAAAAAGTATTTCATAAATTTCTTTTTAAAAGTTCAATCAATAAAGAAATTATTAGATCTAAAGCTATTTTGATCTCTCGTTTCTTCAATAGCAATTAAAGAGAGAGCCTGTAATGGATCAGAGTGGCTCTGTGGTAAAGGGTTGAGTTGCCCTGCTGAAGGCCCTAGGCTCAAATCCCACTCGCTTAGAGACTTTTATTTAATCTGTTAGCGCCCGGATGTTGATCCTGTAGGATCTAGGACTCTCCTGGGTATCACCCTGCTTCTATAAAGTGGGTACCCAAAACAAAGAAGGAAAATATGGTGGCTGAGCGTGATTCAGGACAAATCACATACCTGCACAACCGTCATTTAAGAAACAGTACAGTCTCTACTGAACCCAAGACCCTCTATAGGTTGTAGTGGTACATTTTTTTTTTTTTTTTTAAGAGCCTATTAGTTCTATAATCCATTTCATAGAGGTTATATTTAATATCCTGATTTTAATAATTTGGCATGGACTTAATTCTTTTTGATCTGAAGTGAATATTAAGATATTAAACTCACTCCTATAAGCCATGGTTTACTTTAGATATTTTTTTGATTTATTTAGAATTATAATTTAAATTTTTATTGGTTACTTGATCTGCTTATTTATTTTTTTAAGAGCTCTTCAAAAATCAGGACCTGATGTGGCTTACATCGAAGAAGCTCTTGCAACTCTGAGGCATATTATAAAAATTGGTATCCCAGGTGTTGCGAATAAATTGTAATTTAATAAACATAAATTTATCTTTGTTGTAATTTATTTCTTAATTAAAACAACTGTTTAATGAAATATTTTTATGAATTTAGATTAAAGGCGAAAGGCATGACAAAGCCAATCCCAGCTAATTATCCTCCAGTGTCGATCGAAAATAGTCTTCATTCATCGTTTAGTGAAACTACTCTTAATAAGCAGCATTCATGTAAGATTATTTATACTGATTTTTCTATTCTTAATATAAGTACTTACAGATATTTAATTAAATATTTTCTAAATGATACTTTACAGATTATTTTTTTGGCATGGTGTTGAAAATGACTTAAATATTCCTGATGACTTCATCATAGTTCTTGATGCTGGCTCCCAGCTTTTATATATTGACTTAGCAAATCGTCATTGCTGCCATTGGCACTTCTATATTATCCTACAATTACTCATGTCATTTTTATTTTATTAGAAACCAGATTTTATTTATCTCATCTGTAAAAGCGAAGAGTATTCATTTCTTGAAAACTTTCTTGATTTCTCACGATCTGTATCAACACAAAACAATTGTTGCTAGAAATATGGTCACTCAGGTGATAAGTCTTCGTGGAAAAGGTTTCACCATTTAATTTTCAATGTTAAAATTTTTATAAGTTTATAAAATTTCATTTAAAAAAATAGCTTTCCATCCCGGACAATCCTCCTAGGCCTCTGAAGAGAAGATGGCCTCGGGACCTTCTGTAATAGAAATGTAATTAGAGTGCTGCCAATGGGTAGTCCCTCTACATGTTCTTTCATGTATTTATTTATTCATGCAGCCCTTGTACTAGATGTATATATTACAGTTGTACAATTCAATAAAATAATTATTAAAAAAAAAAAATAGCTTATAAACTAAAATTAATTATAGAAATTACATGTTTGATATGTATTAGGTTTCATTTTGACAATTACAATATACTTTACTTTGTAGAAGGAAAATAAGCAGTATACATGTTCTTAATTCCATTATATCTTAATTGTATGATAGCATATTTTTTATCTGAATATATTTCAGCATTTTTTTTTTCTTTAATCTCGACAGAATTTTTCAATTTTGGCTTCCTTAAGAGTGGATGGAACTTTTGCACATGTTCTATCCTGGGGAACGGATTGGCTCAGTGGTAGAGAACTGAGTTGCCATGCTGTAAATCTCGGTTCGAATCCCGCTACAGGCATGACTTTTATTTAGTCTGTTTGCAGCCGGAGATGGCAGACCCATCCATATAGGATCGATGACCCTCCTGGGGCTCACCCAGCCTCTATAAAATATTATAAAAATAAGGGGGGAAAATCTGGCGGTTGAGCATGATCTAGGACAAATCACCTCCCTGCATAACCGTTGTCCATGAAACAGTACAATCTCTAGCATGTACTGAGCCCCAGACCTGTTCAAGGGTATAGGTTTTTTTTTTTTTTTCTATCCTCAAAAGTACATTTTAGCTAGGAAAAAAAAATGTAATTTTACTTAAAAACTTCAATTTGGCCTAAGAAGGCTGACAAAAGAAAAAAATAATGGATAAATAATACTTATTAAATTTACAAAAAATATAGTTGTACATTCTAAAAAATATATTTGTATAGTTTTTTAAATAGAGTAATAAATTAAATTATATTATTATTAAATATTGTTGACAGTATCTTACCGCTCATTGGACATTAGCCACTTACCTCGATCAAGGAGTAATATCAATCTGGTTTCGACATCTTCGGGTGAGTAGATAAAAATAAAATAGATTAATACATATGTACATTCGTATATGTATAATGAATATAACATAATTGAAACATTGTAATATATATATGGTCAGAAGATTCCAGCTATTGTTAGATTTACTTTAGATACTTATAAACTTCATGTTCATGTTCAAATGTTATAATTGTTTTTATTATATTAGTTATTTATTTTATTGTGGGAGCGGAGTGGCTCAGTGGTTGAGTACTGAGTTGCCATGCCGGAAATCCTGGTTCAAATCCCGCTGCGGGCAGTTACTTTTATTTAGTCTGTTTGCGGCCGGAGATTGATCATAAAGGATCTAGGACCCTCCTGGGGCTCACCCAGCCTCTACAAAATATTATAAAAATAGGGTACCCATAATAAGGGGAAAAACCTGATGGTTAAGCGTGACCTAGGACAAGTCACCTCCTTGCAGAACCGTTGTCCATGAAACAGTACTGTCTCAACCATGTACTCAACCCCCAGACTCGTTCACGGGTCGTAGTGGTACAGGTATTTATTTTAGTAATTTTTAAATATTTTTATTTGAAAAGAAAAGATATGTCCAGGACCGGGACTCAAACCCGGGTCGTCCAGATCACTAGTCTGTAACTCTACCAACTGAGCTATCCTGGCTAAATCAGGCTCGTTCCCCGGTCATGGTCATATCCTTTCTTTTCACTGATCTAATGTCCCCCTGTTCACGCAAGTTTGCGATGTATACGAGGTGAAGAATGTTCTTTGAACATTTATTTAATTTGAATCTTGTTGCCATACGTCATTATAATTATTATAATTTATTTTATTATGTTAGTTATTGATTTTATTAATTTTTAAATATTTTTATTTGAAAAGTTATAATTGTTATCAATTTAATATAATGTTCAAAGTAGCTACAGTGCTTTTTATTTCATAATAATATTTTTCACTTACCTGGCATCTGTGGTCACCCAAGACTATAACCTCAATATAGAGATAAGGAGATGAATCTCAGCCAAGAGATGTTATTATGGATTGAAGAAATAACTAAAGAGGCGAATGCTTTCCAGACAGACCAAGCTCTATCTTTATAAAACATTGGTGCGTTCCATAATTCTACATGGTTCTGATAACTTCAAGCTGGACAACTTCAAGAGCTGCTGAAAAGTAACTACTGATATTTGAAAGAAAGGTTCTCCGTCATATTTTTGGACCTGTAATGGTTGGTGATGAGTGGAATCGACACTTGAACCAACAACTGTACAGTAGCTACAAAGATTCTGAGGAAGTAAGAATAATGAAGATGAGGCACTTAAATGTGCAGACCATATGGGCAGGATGGAAGAAGGGGAAATGACAAAAGTACTCCTGCCTATCGCGAGACCTAAGCTGAGGTGGTCAGATGGTGTGGCAGGTGATGCTCGAAGCATCCTCTGAGTTAGGAAATGGATCGCATCAGCACAAGACCATGATGTTTGCAGGATGTGGTTGGAGGAGGTCAAGACCTGTAAATGGATTGTAGCCGTCATAAAAAAAAAAAGATTGTTTCTTAAATTTAATTTTGTGTTTTTGTCTTATTCCTTCTGTTATTTCCTATTTAATATGAACAGAATAACACTTTGGGAATAGCCGTCTTTAAAAGAAGAAGCTACGAAATACTCCCAGGAGTTCAGAATAATTCCAATTTGAAAAAGGTCTTCAAATGGATTTTGACAAGGAGAGAAATGGAGATGTTTTTGTCGATATTGCCGGGAAAACATTTATATAACAAGAGGAACGTGGCTAGAGGCGTCAAGAATTATCATTTTATTATTTCATTTTGTATATTTCAATTTCCATTAATATGAATAAAAAGGTAGATTTTATTGATATCAGAATTATAGGTACTGACTTATACACAAATACCAAGAGCCTTATAAAAGAGATAATTATAATCTTTTTTCTTTGCCTCTGGGTTAATATATCAAAAATTGATGGCCTTGATGTATAATTTTAAAATATAGTTCGATTAATTAACTTGCTATTTTAAATTCATATGATTTAGTTTGGTTAAAGGTGAAAATTTATCAAATAACAACATTTGTACAGGTTATTGCAATGATTCCTTGAGTAGTGACGACTGCCCTCCAGTCATTGGCCGACGCGCTGAACGAGAACTGGCAATGGAAACTATATCGAGAGCTTCAGATATTTCTGACGATTCTGATTGGAACAAGGTAATGTATCATAAACAAATTTATTTTGAAAAGTTTATTGCTCTATAGCAATCTTGAATTATAAAATTGTTTAGTTAGTCTGGAAATGTGTGCTGTTTACTTTTGTCGTAGGAAGGAACAATTGAAAAAGCCATAATATAATATTAATCAGATTTCTTTCCAACATAAACAATTATAATGTTCAACGAAATAATACAAATATCCAATTATGTATTTAATGTTAATCTAGAGCCAAAAAAGCCTAAACATTAGAATAAATTAAATATAAAACAATTCTTAAAATGAATTAGAATACATATAAAAGTATTATTTATATACATATATATATATATATATATATATATATATATATATATATATATATATATATATATATATATATATATATATATACATACACACAGACTCCTTATTTTAAAGCTTCTTAAAGGAGTGGAGCGACTCAGTGGTAGAGGACTAGTCTTGATTGTCCTGGGTGGTTCAAATCCCGCTGTTGGCAGATTTAATTTAATCTGTTAATGGCCTGAGATGGATCCATCGGGTCTACGACACCCTCTTGTGGGCCACTCTGTCTCTATAAAGTGGGTACCCAAAATATAGGAGAAAATCTGGTGTTTAAAAGTGATTTAGGCCAAATCACCTCCCTAAACAACTGTCGTTTTTTTTTTAGAAGATATACATTTTGCAGAGAAATTATTGGATGCATTTAACTTTTGTTATTAATTTATTTATTCTCTTTAATTGCTTAATAACTTGTCAGGATTCGGACTTTTTATTTATTTGTTTACTTTTTTGTCACTTTATGGTTTGTATTGTGTTTCTTTTTCTGTTCAAGTTTGTTATTCTAAAGTTACTTTTATATTCTATTCTAACAAAAGAATAAGAAATGAAGACAAAAAAAATCTATAGTGATATTATTTTATTTACTATCTTATTATCATTAATAATTGTTAACTTTATTCAGGATTACAAATCCTACCCTAAAGGCCTCTCGCACGATTTGGAAGGCACTGAAGTGAATGCCCAACTCAAGTGAGGAAATTTCTCTGACGTTATCATCTTCATAATTCTTTACTTTTCTTTCAAATCAATAATTTTCTTCTTTATTTTACTTTTTCTGGTAAAGGTGGTACCATTGGTTGGTGGGTGCTTTATAATATGAAATAATTATTAGTCATTTTGGCATGTGCTTGTCGTGCTATGAGTAAATTTAACAAATGATCTAATATCGCTCTAAAGCTGGTCACTGATGGTTGCTACATTCCAAATGGAACACGCAACTAAGAAGTAGGAATTCCATCGCAGAGTAATTCTATCAGCCCTAAATTCTGTTCCCTGGTAACAAAGCCCTATTACTTGAACCAATGTTGAGCGCGAAAAACTGATGGAATGGAACAACGTACTGCACCCTTTATAATAATTTAAAAAATTAATGGTCGGCTAATATTGTCAAAATTTACGATATTTTTTACATAAAATATGCTTTAAAAATATTGTTTTTAATAGTTTTGATTTTATTAAAATGTCTATTGTTAATTATCAATAAATATGAATTAAAAGGGGTATGAGGTCGGCAAGTTGTTGCTTCGAGTTAAGCCAGGACAAGTTTTAACTTGCCATCCGTTTCCTTTTAAATTAATTTAATATTGTATAGGAATCAATCTAAACTTGAGCTTATGATGGTTTCAAACCTGCGATCTGTTTAGAGGCTACAGCCTCTATTGTTTTCTTCCGGATATCTATCACCTTCATAAATTATTAACATATTAATTGAACTTTTGAAAATCTTAACTATTGTTCTAATATGCCGTAGAAATAGATGAATCACTATGAATAAGTTTTGAATATAATTTTTTTGGTATCAGCTCGACAGGTTGTCGCTTTGAGTTAAGTCTTAACAAGTTTTTTAACTTTTCATTTGTTTCCTCTATAATTTTTTTGAAAAATAAAAATAATCACGAGTTTCAGTATGAAAAAAAGAGTGTAATTTTAGTGAATGTGTATATTTCGGTAATCATTTCATTAAAAAAAATGAACATTTCAACAAATATTTCGAAGTATAGATGATGATGTAACTTAAAACGTATGTGTAAGTCGGTTCTTAAATCTACATAACAGTCAGTAATAGTTACTACATACAGTCAGTAATAGTTACTACATACACCCAGTAATAAAATTAGTTTTATTTTTTATAATATTAAAAAGGATACAAATGAAAAGTTAAAACTTGTTGTGACTTGACTCAAAGAGAAAACCTGTGGAACTGATACCTCAAAACAATGGGAGGGGGGTGACAAATTGGAAGCGCATGAGACCAGTTGGAAATAAAAAAATTCTCACTTAATTTTAGTTATTTTTCTCTTACAAGTTCTTGTTTATCTTAAATTGAAACTAATAATGCAGTTTCTTGTGATGGTAAAAGTAAATGTTTTGTTTACGGTGTAATGCTTGTTATTTTCATATGCTCGTGTTCAAGAGGGGCATGGAAGGCCTTCATTTCAACAGGAGGTGGTCTGGAATAAAAAAGTTGGGAACCTCTGCCTTAAAAAGAAATAGGCATTTTTAATGTATTTAAAAATTCTAACGGGCAGAAAGCATCAAATAATTTTTTTTTTAATTTTCTGTGAATTGAAGGTTAAGATTGGGGCGACCTGTGGTCTAGTCGTTAGCATAACAAACTACTAAGCCCAAGATCGCTAAGGTGAGTAAAAAATCCTTGGTTATGCTGTCCTTCGGAAGGGACATTAAACAGGGCTCCAGGGGGGTCAGGTACTTATTATTATTCAGGTACCATGTAGCATCGTCTGATTAGCCATAGCAGCATAAAGTGACGTTAAATGAACAAACAACAAGGTTAAGGTTAAGATTAAATTACTGACAACTATTTGCTTTTTGAAGGAGATAGTTGATGGTATAAGACTAACACTCTTTACACTCTTCAGATATTTATTTACCAACTCATCAAGAGAAACTGAGTTGACTAATATAAATTCTAAGTCAAGGAATCGGTTTCAAGATCAGTTAAAAAAGCAAGAAAAAAAACACTGCAACACACTCACCAAGAAACACAACAGATGGGGAGAGGTTACCATTGAAATATAAATAAAAGAAAACTGCGAAATAATTATAAATGATTGGGCAGAGCAGTGATGAATCCATTTCACAAGACCTCTTTGCTCCATTCAGCTGTGTTTGTTACCTTCACTGCTGCTATCTCATTTCACAACTGCTAACTTGAGAACAAATTATTCCTTGTTAGTAAAAAAACAAAAAAACAAACAGTGGAATTGAGTTATCATCAATAGAGCTCCAAGAACTCCATTTGTTTCATTTCAAGGGATCATCAGTGGCTACCTTTTAGATTAGTTTATCTTCAGTACTATTACTAATAATTCTAATTTGTATGATAAATAAATATATTTTATTTTACTAATTTTTTATATATACTTTAGTTATATATTTCAATGGCGTTTTCTCCTGAGAAAACGCCAGAAATTTCTTTTAATAATTAAAAACCAAAATGTATATATATATATATATTAGCTAGTAAAAAATAGAATATATATATATATATATATATATATATATATATATATATATATATATATATATATGTAATTACAATGTTATATAAATCATATATTTTTTAGAACCACCCCAAACAAAATCCAGTTTTTTTGTTTTTTTTAGGAAAGATCTTAAAAACGCATTCATTGACTGAACAAGAAACTGTTTTCTGAAATTATTAACAATATTTCTTTTATAAATACTGAAATGCATTCTTTATAAACAAAAAAAATAAAACAGTTTTATAGTTCTTTGTAATTTGTAAATTTTTCACTAAGCAATAAAAAGGTCATCCTTTGTCTAGTTTGTTTTTATAATAATTTCAAAATATCTTTCCCATAACTGTATTAATTTCCTTGATAATACTGGCAGGGAAACATTCTTTGCATGAGAACTCATTTTGTAAGTTGGGTGATTGGTGAACCTCGAGTAATGAACTTAAAATTTCTGTTACACCTTACGTACCCCACTCTTCCTTTCTTATTTTTATCACCTTACTTTCTTATTTCGATATATTGTTTATAAAGGAAGTGATATTTTAATCTCAGATTAACGTCAGGCAAAGAAGATGTTATGATACATTATATTTATTTGGACAAGTCTGAGGGAGTATTGATATCACCCGTGACCAGTAGCCCGGACCACGCCTATCTCTTGAACAATTTTAGGCATCATGCTCATCAAATAAGAAAAATACTACTCAACACGATAGCGTTTAAGGTAATTAATGTTACTTTCAATTTAATGTTTGCTGGTTGTTGCTTCGAGTTGAGCCACAACAAGTTTTAACTTTATATTATTTTCCCTTTAAATATTTTCCAAAAATATAAGTTATTATGAGCTTTAGTATGTAAAAGAGAATGTACTTATGGGGAATGTGTATACTTCGGTAATCATTTAACCTAGAAATGAGCGTTTCAACTAACATATCTACATTCCCGGTGAATAAGTGGTTATGTCTCCAAAATGATTTTCTTGTACTTAAGGAAGCGGGATCGAGTAATTTATGTAGAGAATAAGGGGCTAAGAAAGGCATTGGCTTAAAAAGGAGTTATTGTTTGTATTACAACTCCACTTAAAGCCAAAAACTACAAGAATGATACGATTCCAGTTTCCTGAATGCAGTTATCTCTCAATAGACAAAATCCGACTTCACCACTTATTCACAGGTCTACAAATATATCATCTATACTTCGAAATGTTATTTCTTAATGAAATGATTATCAAAATCTACTCATTGCCAATATGTATATTCTCTTTTCCATACTAAAACTCACGATAACGTGTATTATTGGAAAATATTAAAAATGAAACGAATAAACTGTTAAAACTCGTTGTAATTCAACTCGAAGTGACAACCTGTTGAACAGATACCCTATTTTTTCTTTTATATATGTGTGTATATGTATACGTACATATAAATTTATATACACACATGTACATATATATTCATCATTATTATTATTTCATTATTATAAAATGAAATATTTTTTTCTCCAGAAATTGAAAGCCCAAGAGGTTTCTGCTGTCACTTTTAATAAGTCATTAGTTGCCATTAAAGAACATGGTATCTTGTTCGAATATGAAGACAAAAAAGGAGTTTCCCATACGTATTGGGTCGTTGGGTAAGTTTTTTTTATTTTATTTTATTTTCCAACTTCGAGACTGATTTTAATAAAACTTCATGTTATTCATTAGTGATAAAACACATAGTAAGAAATTATTTATTTTTTCTTTGGCCATGTGATATATTCTTTTTATCGACATGTATCAATTGTGGGAGAATAGGCTGCTTTTTTTTTCTTCTTTTCTTTAATTGATGCTTCATCATTCTTAATATTATCAGTAAAAAGATCATAATTGATTAAGGTATAATGAATTTTAATAAAAGGTGGTAATGAAATTGATTGATTGATTCCTATCAAAGCAACCATGAGGAAAATATCACAAAATTTTACTACTTTGCGGGAAAATATTTTTTTTTTTGCAGTATGGTTTGTGGCTTTAATTTAAACAACTGGTTGTCTTTTTACTTATTACTAAAAAAGAATAACTTTAAGTTTACGTGTGTACATATATATATATATATATATATATATATATATATATATATATATATATATATTTATTGAAATTTACAACGATATAATAATAACACATCATGGTATGTCAACTTAAAACGTCACTTTCTTTTCCAACACTTCAGAGGATTATCAAGAATTGAAGAAGTAGCTAGGTTTGAGAATAGTGGGTTTGAGTGGGAATGAAGTTTGTCATCGGAAAAGATTGATATCGGGTTCGGGCCAAATCCCCAACAAATGGGACATTAAAGTCATTATGGATGATTTTATTCATTTCAAAAATTGAGGATTTTGGACTGTAATGATTGGATACGAGAAGAATTTGAAGGTTTAGTGGAGCCTAAATATCTTCTCCATAAGTCCAGATAGGTCTACTGATTGTTATGTATATGAGTCTTTTATAATTAATTGGGAGCTTGGAGTGTTTGTCTAATAGGTGCTGGAAAAACGAACAGTCTAGTAATCTTTATATTGGTATGAAAATTCTTTCATTATGTATTTATCAATTTTCATTACTTTTTAAATTGTCCGTTCATAGGTGTAAATATGTCTTCCACTTTTCTAGGGATATAAATTAATTAACTTTTAGGATGGAGCATTAATGAATGTACAAGGAAGAAGGGGTATTCGTTAAGAGTTTTACTGTAATAACCTTGTCAAAGACCAACATGGTTATGATCATTTAAAGGTAAACCATAATGACTAGGATCATATAATCAATCAGTAGAAAGGACATTCAAATCAGCGAAATGATATAGGAAAAGATATAAAACAGGGGATTCTAAAAAAAAAAAATTTTTTGAATTCATGTGGCATAAGTATACTTAAAAAAAAAAATCATTTTGAAGAGATATTATAATAAATCACAACCTTAAGGACTTTTCTCAATAATATTAAAATTTGAGGATTCCTTTTTGTACATAAAATAAACATATTGCTCTTTCAAAAGAACGACGTTACTAAATAATTGCCATTTAAATGTATTGAATAATTTATTTTGTTGTTTAGTCATTTTAATTTTGTCTTTTATTAAGATTGTAAAGAAATTGTTTATTGAGACAACAATAAATATTTTAGGCATTTTTTTTATGTGCCCCCTTAAAAAAAATTAATTCAATTAATAAATATATCCCTCTTTCAAAAGAACGTCTTAACTCAAATAAACCTAATTTTTCAATAGAGGTATTTGAAAGTCCTTTGTGAGTTAAAAAGCATTCCTTTTGTTATGAGGGTATTTCAATTATTTTATTAGCCATTAGAAAATGTTTAAAAACTGGAATTTTTTTAAATTTTAACTTATGTCATTATTCCTCCTCAAGGTAGTATCCTTGGCCCAATCCTTTATACAGCTGACATCCCAACTCATCCTAATATTATCCTTACCACGTATGCTGATGATACATGTGTATTATCGGTCAACGCCAATCCAATTATTGCATCCCAAAGCCTCCAATCCCATATCACTGATCTTGAAGAATGGTGTCAAAACTGGAGAATTAAAATAAACTCTCAAAAATCGCATCAAATCACTTTTACCTTACGCTGTAAACCAATGACTTCCTGCCCTTCAGTATCCTTTAATAATATCCCACTGGTGCCTGTAGAACAGATCCGATACTTAGGGTTGCATCTTGGCAAACGATTAACCTGGAATCCTCATACGAGACTGAAAATACAAGAAACCGCTCGACGTTTCAGGCTACTTCAACACTTACTAGACAAACGCTCTAAGCTCCCAATTAATTACAAAAGACTCATCTACATGACCATCATACGACCTATTTGGATCTACGGAGTAGAGCTTTGGGGCTCCACTAAGCCATCGAATTCCTCTCGTATCTAATCCCTACAATCCAAAATCCTTAATGCTCCTTATTTTGTTAAGAATAAAATCATCCATAACGACCTTAATGTCCCATTTGTTGCTGATTTGGCCCGAACCCGCTATCTATCCTTTCATAACAAACTTCATTTTCACTCAAACCCTCTAGTTTCAAACCTAGCTTCCTCTTCAATTTCCGATAATCCTCCGAGGCGTCTGAAAAGAAGATGGCCCCGTGACTTCTTAGTTGAACTTATGATTTGAGTACTACCACTGGGTAGTTTCTCTACTTGTCATTTTCACATGTCATTATGTATCGCTTATTCCATTTACTTGATGTATTTTTTTTATACAGTTGTAAATATCAATAAATAAATTTAAAAAAAAAAAGTCATTATTCCCATAAAACTTCGAGTTGAAACATGATGCAACTCAAAGTATGACTTAAAAAAAAAAATGTTGGAAATGGAATATCAGATATATCATTACTGTTCGAAAAAGCTTTAACCAATGAAGGCTTAACTAAAAAATGGCAATTATTTAGTAATGTCGTTCTTTTGAAAGAGCAATATGTTTATTTTTGTACAAAAAGGAATTCTCAAATTTTAATATTATTGTGAAAAGTCCTTAAGGTTGTGATGTATTATAATATCTCTTCAAAATGATTTTTTCTGTTATTGTTTCTTTTTCTGTTCATGTTTGTTATTATAAAAGGACTTAGTTCCAGAGTAAAGTTACTTTTCAATTCTATAACAAAGAGATTGATAGAAAAAAATCTATAACTGTTACATTTTAGCCTTAGAAAAAAATCTATAACTGTTACATTTTAGCCTTAGAAAAAAATCTATAACTGTTACATTTTAGCCTTAGAAAAAAATCTATAACTGTTACATTTTAGCCTTAGAAAAAAATCTATAACTGTTACATTTTAGCCTTAGAATATAAACTAAGTGATAAGTCAATGTTATCGTTGGTTTATATTTTTCAGTCGACTGTTCTTCTCGCCGCATGTCAAAGAAGTGTACGCCTGCTACTGGGACACTTGCCCACAAAGCATGGTAGAGGTGGCTTTCAGGCTCGCTCTCAAAAGTGCATTTTAATTTTAATTTTTTGAAAAATTGTATTTTAATTTCTCTTATTCACTTCATGGTATTTTATCCTTTATAAATAGATAAATATGTGTCAGTAAAAGGAAGAATGGTTATTAACTTATACAGATTCCGATCCAGGCAGAAAAGGGGTAATTATTCCACAGGTAGTCGCTTCGAGTCGAGTCACAACAAGTTTTAACTGTTCATTAGTTTTCCTTTTAATATTTTCCAAAAAATACAGGTTATCATGAGATCTTTAGTATGGAAAATAGAATGTAAATATGGGAAATGTGTATAATGCAGTAATAATTTCATTGAAAAACGAACATTTTAACAAACATATCATCTAGATAAGATCGGTGAAAATAATGGATTTGTCCTAGGTTGGAGGCGACACGGGAGCTCAATTGGTAAGAGTGCTGCCACGGTCAGGTGGACGACCTGGGTACGAATCCCGGCCAGGGGCAAATATTTTCTCTTCAAAATAAAAATATTTAAAAGTTTAAGCTATGATTAAAAAATTATAATAAATTATATATCATCTTTAATTTGAAATGTTAGTCGTAACTTTTATATTTTGATGAAATAATTACCAAAATCTACTCATTTCCCATAATTACCTTCTCTTTTCCATACTAAATCTCATTATAACTTGTATTTTTGGAAAATATTAAAAATTAAATGAATAAACAGTTGAAACTTGTAACCCAGCTCTAAGCGACAACCTCCAGAACAGATAACAGAAAAAGTAATCCAATAAATATAACGAAACAATTATAAAATACATCCCATTATTATTACTTATTTTATTTTTTTTAAATATGGCCGTTACATTGATCGCCCGCTAATGACCTAGATGTTTTGGGCCTTATAAGATCTTACCAATTTTTCACTCACATGACCGTGATGGAATATTAAACTTCAAACACATTGTCACAGACTACCCGATACTTGAGAGGTCATTTATATGTAAACTGACCATTTATTTTTTAACTGAAAACGGGACATGGGCTTATATATTTTAGTTGAACTAAACAACTATGAGAATAATAATAACTTTACATTAATAGGATGTTAAGGAGTTAAATAGGAATGTATGTTTCTCACATGAATAACTTTACATTGTTCTTTATCTGGAAAATGTATAACTTAATACAATTAGTGTTCACTATAATTATGGACTGATTAATTACAATATATTTATTTTAAAAAATTGTGAAAAATGAAAATCAATCACCAGTTCTCCAGTTTTATTAAAGCTGAGTTCCTCTGAGAACAATTATTAAATTACATGCAACATATTTTTTTTATTATATTTATTTTAAATTAATTAAATTATAAATTTGATTGCATCTATTGTTTTTTTTCCCTCTCCCCCTCGTATATATATATATATATATATTTTTATTTATTTATGAATTTATCCATCTATGGACCGCATACAACTTAAGACTTATGGTGTTTCTTTTTCTTCCTTTCTTCCCAGTACTTCTTCATTTTCTCTCCAACTGCCCGTCTCTGATCATCTGTCCACAGTCTCTTTGGTCAAGGCTTAGGGTTGTCTTCTTCATAGGTTGCGTTTTCTATTAGTAGCTTGAAGCGGTTCCTGTCACTTAATATTTCTTCTGTAACACCCTTTTTGTTGGCATCTTCCTTCACTGATTCTATCCATCCTACTGTTTTCTTCAGTTTATTAATGTAATTAAAAAATCTTTGTAACCCATGTTTCTTCCAATCTTTTTAAATGTCTATACAGTTTTAGCCATCTCTTCCTCATTGTATCTGTGATTTTTTCTTTGTTTTTATGCAAATCTTCATTTCTCCTTTTAATCCTTATGTTTTTCTCTGGCCCTAGAATTTATCTTAGTATTTTTCTCTCTTTTTTCTAGTTTTCTTAGTTCGCCTTGACTCTTCAGTGTTAATCAATATGTATAAATTAAGGCAAAATGTATGTATAAATTGAATCATCAATTATAATTATATGATATAATCTGATCATAATTGATGAAATTATATTATAATTATAATAATCTGGGGCTCACCCACCCTCTATAAAATATTATAAAAATAGGGTACCCAAATAAGGGGGGAAAATCAGGCGGTTGAGCATGATCTAGGACAAGTCACCTCTCTGCACAACCGTTATCCTTGAAACAGTAAAGTCTCGAACATGTACTAAAAGACTACTAAGCACTGAACCCTAGACCAGTTCACAGGTTGTATTGGTGCTTTGTAAACATTTATAGACAGAGACATGTTGGATTTTTGCAATAGTATGGTGAATCGTTTTAAAAATAGAATAAATGTACAAAAAGCACAGTTCCCTAGTCACCACGGTCCAAGAGATAAATCAACAGTTAATAATTAATTAGGGCCTTCAATTACTCTCTCACAAATCAATAAATAATGAGGGCAGACATACATACAAACTTACATAGATATATATAAACAAAATTCTTTAAAATAATTATTTCATTTTCAGAAATTAAGACAGTTGTTATTAGGATAAATGAACACATTAATCTAACGAGTATATAAAACATAAGGAAAACCTACATTGAATAAGTGGCATTTACAAATCTGACAGTAATGAAAGCAAATAAATAATAAGGAAGTAAGGTTATCCAGTGCTGTAAATAAAGAGAGCCCAAAATATAATAACACTTCTATAAAGATGGACACGTCAGATTGTAACATGGAGCGGATCTACCAATAGTATTTCTGCTTCTAAAATAGTCTTTACTGAGGAAAATTGGCCGGCGTACGCATCACTTACCTTTGATGTGAATTATGAGGTTATTTTGAAAAAAATAATTATAAAAACTAGCTACACTAGTCAAATTAACAATGTAACTTTTAGTCAGGAATAAAAAATATATGTTCTTCTCATTTACTCACGAAAAAAAAATCTTATATCTGGGGCGACCTGTGGTTAGCATAACCAACTACTAACCCCAAGATTGCGCTGTCGTAACCCGGCAGGTGGCCCTAAGATTTTTTAAAGAGAGTAAAAAATCCTTGTTTATGCCGTCCTTCAGAAGGGACGTTAATTTGGGGGTCCCGAGCCTGTACGATGTCAAGTACTTGTTAAAAATCCTTGTCTTAATTATACCTGGATAGGCAAAATTTAGAGCTCCCAATGTAGCATTGTCCGGTTAGTAATAGCAGCATAAAAGTGGCTTTAAATAAACAAACAAATCTTATATCTATTTCACTTTCCTATAACTGGACTACTTGGATTACTGAAATGCCCTCCATATTTTGTAGGAATAAAATCGTATTGCACCTCCCTCCAATTCTGATTTTGTTCTAAACAGACAGACACTAATCCTTTGTACCTGCTTTAGTTTAAAAACAGGATAGTTTTGGAGAAAAAAAAGATGTGTTTAAGGGGAAAATATTAATAAAAATAACATACGGGTTGACTCAGGGTCTCATGAGCATGGATGCAAAGAGATACGTACTTCAAATTACTGTGTGCAATTTTCATGGGCAATAATTACCACTTGTGATTTTTTTAAATCACTAAATGCACTTATTATTTTTTTTTATCAGTAATTATAAACACAAACTAATTATGTTCATTTGTTTTATGGTACCAAAATTATCAAACAAATAACTCAGCTCTCAACATATTTAAAGCTGGTGATATTTTGAAAAGTTATTGTGAATTATAAACAGATTTTATGGATGCATCAAGGGTTTTCTTTTCTTTAAAAAAAGAGAGAAATAACATGTTTTTTTTTTCATTTTTTAATTCTGTATAAAAATTTAAATCTCTATGATTATGTAAGTACTTACATATTCTCACAGGTCATATCATAACATGTACAAAAATATATTTATGAAAATAAATATTTCAAAGTTTTATTATTAAAATTTAAATATTATAAAAATATAACTATTGATAAAAAGTTGTATAACATCTAATTACAAGTTTTGGGCATATTATAAAATTAGTTAAATTTATCCTTAGAAAGACATTGATTCATCAACTGTGTATATGAGTGGCTTTTGCACTTCATGAACTTCATTTTGGAGTGCAAAGATAAGTATCAAATATAAAAACACCCTTCCAACATGTGTTTTGTATAATACATTTTGAACAATTAAAAAATACAAAAATTTTAATGTAACACTTATTTCTCCACTCTTGTTGAATCTACCTCGGCGCTATGGCCCATTGCCAGCTCTGCCATCATCCAGATATACTGTTGTACTCCCAATTTTTAATCTCATCCAAAAATGTCCCACATTGAAAAAAAATAGTTTCTAAAAATAAAAATGTTTTTCTCGCCTGTTTCCCAAATATTGGGAAACACCGAGTCACTTTATTTCTGATAAAAATGATAAATCATTATTCAATAGATATAACAGGTTATAAACATAACATCTAAATTCATTTGTTCGAAAATGAACAAATACAAATTAAATCAAATTAGATT
Source organism: Troilus luridus (assembly GCA_964056705.1). Lineage (NCBI taxonomy): Eukaryota > Metazoa > Arthropoda > Insecta > Hemiptera > Pentatomidae > Troilus > Troilus luridus. The sequence continues at coordinate 1,035,900 of OZ057415.1, forward strand.
ACTGTTATAGACATAACTAAATGACCAACATAATGTCATTCCTAATTTATAACTAACCATATAAGTAGACATTGCATAGCACAGAGCTTTAATACTTAGAAAGAGACAGGCGAATGATTAGTTAATTAAGGCAATAACATGTTGCTTCTCCTGTCCTATCCACAAGGCAATGGTTTCAGTTACTTTCTCACAGACCAATAAATAAAGAAAACAAAATCAAATCGCTTATTATACCTAAATATTTATCAAAACATAACATTAGGAATAGAAAATTAACATTCTAATAATGTTAAAGAAAAACAATGATATAATTTAAAATTATCGATTCAATCAAGAACTAATTTTATACAATGAAATGAAATGATCAGCTTTAGCCAATATACATACTATTACTTCTATGGAAAGACATTAGTTATTTTTATTTAATGGATTAATGTAGTGTGTTTCTTATATTTTAATTGACCACTTAGTAGCTTTAAATTCACAGTGAGGACGTCAACAATGAGGCTTCCCACCTATATGACGTTTTTGTTTACCAAACAATGTGACACGGGGGACATCGATAAGGGTTTTCGCCTGTGACCGGTCACGACTTTATATTCACAATGATAATGATGAAGCCTCTCAACAACATGGCGTTATATTATACACGGTTTGATTATATTAAATTTCCATTGTTCATACTAGCCGTCAGCCATCAGTATGTCGGCGTTTGATATGTGAATTTAAAACATCACTTGTAACAGTTTTATATGCACAGTGAGGGCATTGATAAGGCTTCTCTCCTGTATGACGATACATCACGTGTTTTTTTAAGTTACTAACTTGTACAGCTTTATAGTTGCAGTGAGGACATTGATACGGCTTCTCACCTGTATGACGATACATTATGTGGTTTTTTAATACACGACTCGTTACAGTTTTATAATCACAGTGAGGACACTGATTTGGCTTCTCACCTGTATGACGGGACCTGATATGATTTCTTAAATGAATAATTAATGCTGTTTTATAATCACAATGAGGACAATGATGAGGCTTCAAACCTGAATGACGGTGCTTTATATGTGCATTTAAAACCCCAGTTGTTACAGTTTTATATTCACATTGCGGACATTGATGAGGCTTCTCACCAGTGTGACGGTACATCACATGTTTTTTTAAGGTACTAACTTGTACTGCTTTGAAGTCACAGTGAGGGCATGGATAAGGCTTCTCATCTGTATGACGGTACATTATGTGATTTTTTAATACATGACTTCTTGCAGTTTTATATTCACAATGAGGACAATGATAAGGCTTCTCACCGGAATGGCAAAACATTATATGTTTTTTTAAATCCCCACTTCTTATAGTTTTATAGTCACAGATAAGACATTGATAAGGCCTCTCATCTGTGTGGTGGTACATTATATGGTTTCTCAAATTGAGAAATCGTAATGAATTATAGTCACAGTGAAAACATTGATAATTTTTTGGAGGTGTATTTTGAGCCATACATTTTTTTAAAGCCTTCTTCAATTTAGCTTTTAAACCAGACCAACTAATTTTTTCAATATAAGCAGGGGTATTTACTGGATCTGTAAAATAAAATAAAATTATATAAGTAAAAATTAATTTTAATTAAATAAGAAAAATAAATAGTTTATTACTTAATAAAAAATTATTTTGAGAAATTCACTTAAATATTGCAGTTTGAGAAATGATAACTATTATTCAGTACACGAACCTAAATTTTTCTAGATCTGCCTTAAAAGTAACAGCATATTATGTTATGGAAATATATCAAGTATTAAGGAAATTGTACTGATCACAATGCTAATTTAGAATATAGCAGAAGGAGATTCAGAAATTTAGTACTTTCCTCCAATTCAAAATAAATTAGAGTAAAATAAACAATTATGACCAGAGGAGGGAATATTTTAACGAATTGTTAGGTAACTGAATTTGAATAAGTTAATAACCAGCGTCTTCTTCTTAAATGATGTATAAATTTTACTAATTACTAAATTCAAATAAGACTAATGTAGATAAGGTACAGATTCTGTAAAATGGTGTGTGTTACTCTAAAATAAACAGTTTGAGTTAAAATCTCAATTTTAACTACTGATTAAAAAGTTATAAACTGTTTGCATTAGGAGCGGAGTGGCTCAGTGGTAGAGCACTAAGTTGCCATGCCAAAAATCCTGGTTCAAATCCCGCTGCTGGCAAGACTTTTATTTAGTCTGTTAGCGGCCAGAGATGGATCATATGGGACCTAGGACCATTCACCAGCCTCTATAAAGTGGGTACCTTATAATAATATGGTAATTCCCTACACAACCATTACCCTTGAAACAGTACAGTAGTCTACCATGTGCTGAACCCCAGACCCATTCAAGGGTTGTAGTGGCACAAGTTTTTTAGATTATAACTTTTAAATATACCCCCGCTAGCAATATTAATCATACAAGGGACAATCCTTTGTAATTATATAAAGGGCATAATTGTCTTCTCTAGGAGACCTTAAAAAGCAATTTTATGTTCTTCTCTACATTATCGACTGTAGTCAAAGAAACAAATAATGGAAAAAGCCACCTTATTCTGACGAGACAGATTCTTAATTCTAATACCTTGAAACCAATAACTTAAAAATTACTTAAGTATAGGATTGTCCAGATAATAAGGGATAATATATTTTCTTTAAAATATCCCTCCAAATAGTAAACTTTTTATGTTTGTCGGACTTTTGACTTTTATAAATTTAAACACTAATAAATCCTCTTTAAAAAAAAACAAAGAAGTATGACTCAGTAAAATTTTGCAACTTGGAAATAATTCAGTCTTTAATAAGATGTCAAAGCATGATTTTTGCATAATTTTATTTTACGAGTTCAAAAATATTTCGATAGGGAAACCTGAACCTTGAAGACAAAGAAGGCCTTGAAAGAAGTTCTGCCAACTTTCAAGCTCTTTCATATTTTCAATCGCCTTGAGACGGTCATTGACAGTTGAATTGCTGTTCACCAAAGCTCGGAGAATATTGTTATCAATGACAGAACTTCAAACTGTTCGATAACCGTCTCTACGCAAGAAGGTGAAAAGGCTTAAAAGTTAGCAGGACTTCTTCCACGGTCTACTTTGTATTCAAGGCTTAAGTCTCCCTCTCGAAACGTTTTTCTTTGAAAGAGGATAATAAGTATTTACATTTATAAACTCAAAAGTCCCAAAACATAAACAGTTTACTATTTGGAAGGTTTTTTTAAAAGAAAACGTAAAACCTGCATTATTTTTTGGATAAACCAATACAAGTGCTTTCTGCTTGTCATATTCAAGGTTTATTTCATCACAACTTATAGTTGATTTTATACATTAAAAAATAATAAATAAATACAAATAATCCTGGAAACAAATCCTTCAGAATAACATATTTTAACAAACTAAACTGTAATCACAATACTAATATTAATTTAAAATAAATAATATAGTTTATAATTCAGCAATACTAAATAGACAAAAAATAAATTATTCTGGTGAAAATGTGTAGCTAATCTCTGAAACATATAATTTGTTTATCAAACCTGAAAGCTCCACCAATCTCTGCTTAAAACCTTTCAAACACGGATCACTACCCAAAACCAAGTCTTCCAGATCACTCAAACCATTATCCTCCCAGCTTTGCCACAGTTAAAAAAAACCAAAAAAAACCTGTACTACTACAACTCATAAAGAGTCTTGGGTTCACTACGTAGTAGAGACTACTGTTTCTCGGAAAATGGTTGTGCAGGGAAGTGATTTGTCCCGGATCATGCACAACCGCAAGGTCTTCCCCCTATTTTAGAGAATCCCGTTATAGAGGCTTGGTGAGCCCCAGGAGAGAGTTCTAGACCCCAAAGGATCCATCCCCGGCTGTTGACATATTAAATAAAATCTGCCACAGCTGGATTTGAACCTGGGGAGCTTCAGCACAGCAACTCAGCGCTATACCACTGACCCACCCTGCTCCTTTGAGAAATAATTAACGACTCAATATTTATGTATAATTATACTCCTTTCCATTATCATCACATAACTATTTCGTCTAAAATTATAATAAATTATATAAACCTTTTACTGACAATCGAGACTATTGTTTTATTAAGAACAAAATTTAATGAATTTAATCCATAATTTTTTAAGAAAGAACAACACAATGAGTCAAAACATTAAATTGTAAGCATTAAGTAACACGCAGCTATAGATTTATTTGTATTTAAAACCATCCTCTTCATAAAACATTATAATAATCAGAATAATAAATGATATTGTGATATTGACAAGTTTAAATAATAATAATAATAATAAAACTTACAAGGAGCCTCAGTTTCATAAGTATCTTCTTCTTTTATAAAAATGCTTGTGTTATCCAAGCCTGAAAATATTTGCAAACAAATTATGTATGGTATATGTAATGTAAAAATAATTTAAAACACACACATGTTTTTGTTATTTTGAGTAAAAAGGTTTCTCATATTATATTTTTGTTCTTATATTTTTCGTGTTTGTCAACCAATAGTTGATCGTTAGGAAAGTCTAATATGTACTACCTTTTAATTTTTTAAATATGTTTCTCTTCAAAATAAAAAAAAATATTTAAAAATTAAAGCAATGATTAAATAACTTTTTATTTTTTATTTCTCTTCAACATTCCAAGATATAAAATTCTATATCTTTAATTTATTTTTGTAGATGTGATGAGATGTAAATGTTTTTTAACTCTTGAAGTGCCATGGACATATATAAATATATATATACACGCACGCACGCACGCACACACACACACGTCCTGTGAGGACTATGAGCGCATAAATGTGTCTGCTGAAAGTCACCAACAGTAATTGGTGTTTTTAACCAACAGTAATTGGTACACAAATGTGTTTTTCAATTTTTAGTGTGGTTAGTTTTAATGTGGTTTTCACGAAATATTAATATGAAATTATGTTTAAAATTTACGTATTACTTTATGTGGGACTGATAGGTATAACTTTAGCTAGGGCATTCAAGAAAGACAAATTATGAAAGAAAAAAAAAAAGTAAGTCAAGATATTAAAGAGTTCATATTAGCTAAAATATCCTGATATTTTTAATAAATTTTATGGTATGTGTTACCAGCGGCTCTTCTCTTGAACCTTATGGACACCTGAAAAAGGTGGAACAGTCCAAGGTACCTAGGGGAAAGGTTGAGATAGAAAAACGCAATAAACATCGTCAAAATCCATTACTATATTGAAATATTTACACCCAACTGCTACCAATAATGCTAGTGACTAATAAAATAATATAATAAAAGATATATTAGACACCATAACTAAAATCACAGTAAGCTTCGCCATCAATAATAACATACAAATTAAAATCATACACCAGATTCTCCCTCCATCAACGACCATAGTCCCCAAAACCACTAATAAAATAATAATTTCAATTTAAAACATTATCCATCATCAATAACAATAATCATATTGGCACCAAGAATAATTACAATTTAGATAAAAGATCTCCCATCTGTTTTGTGGTCGAAGCGCGACAAACGAATGAGGAAAAATAAAATATTCAATTGTCAGAATTGAGTGGCTCTATCAACAATGGAACTACCATCTAGCTTCACCCAGAATCTAGTGAAGGAAAATTCTTACCTTCCCCATCCATCTGGCTTCTTGACCAGGTCTTGAATCTCCAAAAGAGTCGTCCGCGAGGTGTTTGTAAATTGAGGGTTAATAAATAAGTTATAGTTTAAAGTAATTTTATTCAGCTTCTTATAAATAGAATTATTTTTTTGTTGTTTTTTTTAATACATCATTGTTATTCCTAATGGACATTGTCTCAGAATAAATTTCTATTCTATTCTAAATCTATCATAATAAACTAAACAGCAAAAAAACCGGCGCACCCTATTTTTTCGATAAATATGTATTTAAATTACATTCTGAGTCTATTGTTTGTTTTGATCTGGTTAAATAACAGCTAGAAAGACTTTCATATCAATAATCCCGTACAAAGTCCTTTATTGCCCTAGGAATAGTAATGATTTCCGCATTAGTTCATCTGCAGTTATTGCGGGGTAGTTAGTTTCATTTTTGCACTTTTTTTTTTTTAAAGCCATTTTTTTTTCTTCTTATCCTGTTTGCTGTTCAGAATGGTTTTACCCACCAAAACGGTCGCGACGATCGTCGAGGTGGTAGAGGACGGGAAAAGCCAGCGTTATGTGGCAAGGTCCTTAGAGCTACCAGAAGCCAACGTTCGCAGGGCAGTCCAGAGGTACAGGGAGACTGGTAACTTAACCAGGAAGCCAGGTTCAGGTCGGCCTAGAGCGACTCTTCGTGCTGACGATAGATTTATTGTGATGCAGAAGTTAAGAAATCACTTTCAGACAGCTGTGGAGACCAATCAAAGGCTTCGAATTGCCCGAAATGTGAATATCAGTGTGGATACAGTGCGGAGGCCGGCTTCATGAAGTTCACCTTCAATCAAGGGCCCCAGCTATGGAAGTTCTGCACAACGCGCATCTCGTCTTATGTTTGCTCGGGAACACTCAGCGTGGACAGTAAACGACTTGGTTTAAGTACTGTTTTCAGACGAATCGAGATTTTCACTATTTGATTCAGATCATCGGGTTAGAGTGAGTAGAAGACCAGGACAGATAGTGCATGGACAGCAATATCTCCGAAAGGGGGCCTTACGGTGCTAGGTCTGTAATTGTTTGGGGTGGGGTCACTTTAGTGACGAAGACTGATCTCCATGTTTTCCAGAGAGAGAATCTAACTGGACATTGGTACATATCCGAAATTCTGGAAGAGCATGAAGAGCCCTTCGACCTTTGATAGGCAATGATTTCATGTCAACGCACGACCACATGTTGCAAATGTGGTTACCAACTTTCTTAATGAAGTCGGTATACTCACCCTACAGTGGCCAGCCCGCAGCCTCGACCTCAATCCCATAGAACACCTATGGAATGAGGTAGGGATGAGAGATTGTAAAAGTGAGACAAAGACAAATGAGATAAAATATACAGCTGTTCTTTTTTTACATCAATCTGCAAGCTTAAACATAAGTTAAATAAATTCAAGAGGATGTTAGTAAGTTACAGTAAAAAAAAAAAAAAGAAGAGTAAAGTTATTTTAAACAACATTAAATCAAAACGTCATAACAAATTGCAAATAAGTTTAGATCAGTAAACACTTTAACGAACTTCTCCTTAAATGCTGACTAAAACCAACAATATATCTATAAATAAACAAATTTTCCTCACCATCATGTGCAACATACATTTCTCCTTCTTGTTTTACATTGATAAGCCCACCTACAAAGAAACAAAAAAAACACAACAATTAAGAGCAGCAATATATGCAATGAAATACGAAAATGTTAACTTATTAATGCCATAAGTATGAAAAAAATATAGTTAGTTATATTCTCGGTATCAGTTCCATTTTCACTTCGAGATAGTCACAACAATTTTCAACTTTTCATTTGTTTCCTTTTTAATATTCTCAAAAATAAAAACATTTTTATTAAATACTGATTAAGCTATATCATTTTATTATATTAAGCTATATCATCTATAATATGAAATGATTAATGAAATATACACATTTCCCATAATTACACTCTTTTTTTTCCATACTAAAACTTATGATTATTTTTATTTTCTATAATATAAAAAAGGAAACAAATGAAAAGTGAAAACTTTCCATGAATTAATTCAAAGCAAAAAATTGTATAACTAATACCAACCTTTTTATCAAATTGATAATTAATTTTTCTAGGATATAATAAAAAAAAAAAACTTTTAGAATGCGACTCACCATAATAGGTATGTGATCCTTCTTCTTGTTTGAAACCACTTTTGTGATCTACAATTAAAACCAGCAACTTGTGAATCATAAACCACTATTTTATGATAAATATATTTTATATGATAATTATCATTAAACAATAATAATATTATTAAAAATAGGAAAAGTATCATAAGAAGGAGGGTGTAATAGCGGGAAGATAGCCCACTAGGTAGGCTAAATATAGTTTACATAAAAGGCGAAAAGATAAACATTGGTGGAGCTTCTTCTCCCAGTGTCAGTATTAGTTTTTGAGAACCTGCCAAAAATAGTGTCTGTGACTGGATTTTTTTTTTTAAGAAGTCCAAAATTTGATATTTATTGTCTCAAAGCCTTTTCTTTATAAATACTAAAAGTTTCGGCAACCATCCAATCAAGGTATATCCCAAAATATGATATTTAAAAATCAAGTATCAAGTATGATGCCTCAGTTTGCCCCATGACTCCAATTTGACGAGGTCAAGGCACTTAATAAGGGCACCATCGTGGGGCGATGGTTAGAAACACATCCCACACAGGGCCTCCACGATGACTACTACAAATTAAGCAGAAGAGAACAAGTGCTTATAATTAGACTTAGGACTGGGCACAACTGGCTCAAATCGCATATTTACAGGAAGTTCAAAATAGGAACGAGCCCCCTATGCGATTGCGGAGAAGAAGAGGAATCAGGTGTCTATATCCTCCAGGCCTGCCGACTTCACGAAAATGTCCGCAAACAAATTTGGCCAGAGCCAGTGACATTGGAGAGGAAGCTGTGCGGAGGCTTGGAGGAACTCAAGAGAACAACCAAGTTTTTGTCTCTGTTGACTGATATAGTCATTTAAAGGAGGATCGAGGAAGAAGTATCAAGTATACGTAACTGGGACTTAGCAATATCTTCTAATATTACAATTAAAATAGATAAAAATGCAGGGTTTTAGAACAATAACCAAGGGTAAACATATAGTTCATATGTTCATCCACATGCCGTGTCAAATCAAGTATACAATAAAATTACTTTACATATTTAATAATCAATCTTCTGTTAATGGAAACGCAGCACAATTTTATAGCTTAAAGTATGATCCTACGATGATTAGCTGAAGATATAGCTTTGCAAGTCAATTTACAGACATCAACTTTAGGAAAAGGTACAAGCCCCATTAAGCAAACTTTATAGGAAACATATCAACCCCCCCCCCCTCCACCATATAAAAATGATGGTATCAGTTCTGCAGGTTGTCGCTTTCAGTTAAGCCACACCAAGTGTTAACGTTTTACTTAATTCCTTTATCATAATATTCTTGAAGATAAAAATAATTACTGACTGTTTACCTGTTCGCGGTAACTATTAAGGGCTGCTAATATATTTTAAAAAAGCAACTTATTGTTTATGTTATAACATCATCTGTACTTCGAAATGTTTGTTGAAACATTCATTTCTTGATGAAATGATAACCGAAATATACACATTTCCCATAATTACACTCTTTTCTATCGTACCAAAACTCATGATTGTTAATATCTTCTACAAAAGAAAACAAATGAAAAGTTAAAACTTGCAGCGACAACTTGTGGGACTGATACTAGCAACAATATATTCAAAAATTATCCTTCATAATTAGTGAATTTTTAGCATTTGAGCCGTTTGAAAAAACAAAAAAATGATAATGTATATCACTGTACTTTGAACTAACTATAAAAACTTCAGTACTCAATGAAATTAGTCATTGTGATGCATATATTTCTACAGCATATTAGAACAATAGTTAAGTTTTTTATAGTAGAATATGTAATAGTAATATTTAGATGTTTTGTTCCTTCATTTATTTATGAAACTGATAGGTATACAGAGGATTCCAATAGCTCTATAGCCTCTAAACAGATCGCAGGTTTAAAACCATCACAAGCTCAAGTTTAGATTAATTCCTAAACAATAGAAACTTTAGTGCATTTAGATTATTTCCATTAAATCTCTATTGAATCACAAGACAACCATGAAAACTAAAAACCTTTTAATGAAATAAAAAAAGGGCCTTAGGCAAAGTACAATGGGTGAAATAAAGGATACAGACAATAAATGCGAAAAATTACACTGTAACAATTAATGTTTATTAGAATACAATAAATAACACAAGTAAATTAAGGAATTAATGATTCAGTTCTGCTATTAGAAATTGAAAAAAAAAAAAGAAGAAAATTTTAGGAAAGATGTCCTTACCAACTCCTTCCATTGCTAATCAAAAATAAAACACAATATTATGATAAAATTAAATTACAATCCGAGGTTATAAACAAATGTTAAGATGGCCACTGACATAGAGGTAGGGTTAACGATAGCAAAATATCGATATATTGCCATTGGAAGGAAGATGCTATAGATTCGTTTGGTTAATCAAGCAAGATAAAGAGAAAAGCCACTGCAACCTTTCGTCAACAAATAATCTGTAGCAGCCAGCTACCAACACATGTTTATATTCATTATTAATTAATAGTCCAGAATCCATTGTCGATTTTTGCACATGATTAGTATCAAGCTGAATCTTCGTGAATAGCTTCGTTTCGATAAGACGCCCAACAATTTCCTGTGCAAAAATTCTAGATTGTGGTAGCTAACAGAGGTAGTAAGGATAAAATATGTCGACTTGATTCTCAAAAATGTATTACTAACTGGGTTTTTATTTGTTAAATCTCAAGATAATTATCTAAAATATAATTATCAGACAGTCTTCTGAGGCATAGCCGAAGGTTTTGTTGACATTCCTCCAAGGAAAATCCGTGGAAATCTAGGATGTCATCGTAATAAACAGCACATATGGGCAGACCCCCCAGGATTTGAGAAATAGTTCTATTAAACCCTGAGGGGGCAGTCTTAATTCCAAAACTTAGTCGATTCATATTTATGTCCCTCTATGGGTGGAAATGGTTTGTATCATGCTGCTTTGATCATCTACAGGGAGGTGCAGGTATGCCTTGAACAAATCGAGTTTACAGAAGTAATTGGAATTACGAAGGCTGTTTAAAACATCATCCACTCGTTGAATAAGAAAATTTGCAGAAACCAAGCGCTCATTTACACCACATTTATAGTCGACACAAAGTCGGACTCCTCCATCTGGTTTTGGAATTACAAGGGGAGTTCCCTAGTCACTCGTAGTCACTGGTGTAATAATACCTGATTTTTCAACTGAGTCAAGCTCCCGTTCCACTCGATCACGAAGAGCAAATGGTACTGTGCGTTCTCTGGTGTAGATTGGTTTGGCATTTTCCCGCAACGCAAAGGAATTTGGGACACACCCATTTTTTTCCTCGAATACCTCTGGAAACTCATTAAGAATGTCAACCTCATTTAAGGCGTAGACATATGTAAAATCGAGAGGAACATGTTTAAGTGACATCTCTGCATCAATCTGTTTAAACTCTAGTCCAAGCTTTCTAAACCAGTCGCGACCCAAAAGTGCGTCATGGCCAGGGGGAATTCAGAAATAGATTGACAGTAAGATAGAAAATTATGTCGAGAAACAACAACATCCTCAGCGGGCATCAGCATCCTCGAAAATTCCTCTGAAAAGGATCCGTAATCTAGTGAGTTCAATGGCCTCTCAGGTCCTGGAAATGCGACCAAATTGTTGTATTGAATAGGGCCTATTGAACTCAAAAGTAACTGGGATTTCTTCTTATCACTGGCAACGTTTTTCATAGCGGCGTAGTTTTCGAAACGTTCGAGGTATGAAGAGAATTTCTCCACTGTTGGCTCAAATCGTTCAAACATTGCCATTACCAGTTATGCCTCCCGCCGCTATCAACTGTTTAACAAGAGCCTTTTGGTTAGACGAAAGTGTCTGAGAAAACGTTTCTAAAAAACTTTTAAATTGATTCTCATCCATTGTAGTGTTTGTATAACGAAAAAAAAGATACCTGTAGTACGATGAAAAACGTAGCGACGTGTCGTAGACGGAAGTTAGAAACGATTGTGAATATTGGTATTCAGTTTGATAGCAGTCACTGACACTGAACTAAACGATGTTTTAATCTTCGTCGCCAATGTTTGGAATGTCCGGCATTTGTAAAATAACACACGCATTTTGGCAAAACAAGAAACATATTTTATTTCAATTATAATTATTACACATCAACACATAGAATATAACATATAATGAACCTTCTATTCTCTTTACTCCTAATCACATGGCGGAAAACAAGATAAAGATACAACATTACTTCACATGTGTTTTATAATAATGAAATTTAATAAATTCTAAAGTGGTAATACCAAAACTTCTAATTGAAATTATATATGTTAATCTATACATATTATAAAACAAAGTCCTCGCCCGCGTTTGTTCGCGGTAAACTCAATAACTACTGCACGGATTTTCATGCGGGTTTCACCAATAGAGTGATTCACCTGGAAGGTTTAAATATATAATTTGTGTAAATGGGTTGGAATATCGATGGGTTTCAGCGAAGACACTGCTTGCTTAACCCGTGCAATTATCTAACGTGCAAGATAATAAATTCGTATACAAAGAAATATTTGTTTATTTTAATTTTTATAATCAATATATATATTATAAAAGAAAGTATACAATGTGAGTGCTGCTAAAACTCAGAAATGAGTCCCGGTGCGATCAGGGAGTATGGCGTGGTAGACCTCTATCTCCCGTCCATGAAGAAGGTTCCCGTTTTTACCTGAAGAGCGTGCTTTTGAAGATATAAGTGCTGGAAATTTTCGCCCTCTAGAAATTTCTCCAGAACATTTGAGAGCATTCCACAACCTTCTGGATCATCAGATCATTGTAGAATATTCCAGAACACTCTGGAATGTTGTGAAAAATTCTAGAACATTGTGGACCATTCGAAGACTTTTTTGTATGAGAGAAGCCACCTATTGATAGGAGTTTATAAAGCACGGTCTATCGTGAGTTCGAACGTTCCAGAACATTCTGGAATGCTAATAGATCGGCACGATGGGAAACGTTGAAAAAAGTGTCGACTTCCCTATAGAATTTTTAAATTCTTTGCAAGTACCTGGAATATCATTGCATTGCCTTCGACTGAAAATTGAATCTCCGATCATACTACTTAGAAATTTCAACTCACCAAAACTATGTAATGGAACAAGGATGAACGTCAAACAGCTATCGCATAACATCATCGAAGCCGAGCTTATGACTGGGGAGGACAAAGGACACACATTATCTATCCCTAGATATCTGATCGCTACTGAATTGTCATTCCAATTTAAAAGATTGCAATTTCTAATCTAACTATAGTTTTACAATTAACAAAGCGCAAGGACAAACTTGCGGCATCAACATCAACTTCAAAGACTATACGTAGCTTTCTCTTGCTCTCGAGTAGGAAATTCGAAAACTTTATACATATATACTCCAAATAACAAAATAAAATTATTTTTTTATAAGCAAGTATTGTAAACAGAAGTATTGTAGTTAGAATATATTTTCAATATAAAATTTGTATCTCATATATTTTAAAGTTTATTCTTTTATTCCAACTACCACACAGTCTCATATCAACTCCGTGAGCGAAGCCGGGTACCCCAGCTAGTTTCTATATAATAAAGTACATTAGCTGAGATGGGAAGAAAGAAAAGTCTGACAACGAAGCCTAACCAATGATATTCACGTGGTCATTAGTGGCCGGAAATTAAAAAAAAAAAAAAAATACATTACACAGACAAATTATGTAGGCATAATATGCCTTATTACCCGAGTAAATCTGGGATTGCTAGTAAAGGTTTGAATTAGAAACATTCACGTCGGCTTCGGATCTCAGCACAAAACGAGCAATTTATGCTCTCTAGACTTTACTGTTAATCATCAACTTACTTAAGTTGCTAAACAAGTTTATTGTGTAAATTATGAAGAATAGAAGAGCTAGATAATAATGCTGGAGTTTTTAATTTTTATTAAATAAAATTTTATTGAAAGTAAAAGATACGAGGATTAATTATTGAGGAGTGGCAACACTGAGAGAGCAGTAAGTTTACCTCCTCTAACCCTGTCTCGTTCACTGAAGGGTTAGAACTGAAGTGATTGACACGTGTCACTCTGTCCAAGGCCAATTTTAAGAAATACTGAACTTGGGTAAGGTATTAATTATGATGAATATAGTTTTATAGTTTTTATCGTGATTTTGTAATTAAAGTAGGTTTATGTTATCTGCTAACTTGATTTTATTTCTTATACAAAATCAGTTCAAAAGTCTGGTCTTTGAATTTGGCTCAGATCTCTTAGTGGTTCCAAATGCGTTTTCTTTAGTTCTTTTATTCTTGAGTATTGTTTGCCATGATATGGTAGCTCAATATGTGTAAATAGCTTGATAGTGAGAGCTGTAGCTTGGTGTGTATTGACTTAGAGAATTGCTTAAACAAAATTGTTATGTTCTCATAGGGGTAGTGAATAAATAATAAATATACTCATAATTAACTGCAATCTATGATGAACATACAGAGTACTCATAATAACTTAAACTATTATAGAATAGAATAGAAAAGTAACTTTATTCTGGGACAAAGTCCCTTTAGGATAACAGATATGAACAGGAATAAAAACATAATATTTATCTGGCCAGAAGGCTAAATGTTACAAATCATAAAGCGTGAAAACATGACAGAAAATAATTTAAAAAGAAATATATAAACAAAAATAATAGTAAGGAAATAAATAGTACAGATCTTGACAGGATATTAACCAATTACAGAGAATAGATAAATCCATAGCTTTTGAAATTGAATGCATGAGCTAGCATTCAATAATTTGTTTACATGATGTACAGCTTTTCAAAGAGCAGAATTAAAAGAACTAGATAACACAATGAGTTATTATATACATTGTATTCTAAGCAAATGACTAACCTACCTAGAGACTATCCTTTTGGGAAGCTAATAGATGTTGATACAGCAAGGATTTGAATAATGATAGAGAGGGAGTATGGCGGATATTAGGAGGGATTGAGTTCCACATTGTGGTGGAGCGGGCGAGAAAGGAACGTTCGAATGCTTTAGTTCTGTGTGAACGTATATAGAGATCAGAAAGGCGGGATCTTGTTTTATGGTGTTGAACTGATGATTTGAATTGGAGGAGACTGTAGATATATGAAGGGTGTTGAGAGTGAATGGATTGGTATAAGAATGAACAGAGGAAATATTGTCTTCGGAAGGGAGGGAAGAGCCACTTTAACCCATCATAGAGGTGGGAGACGCACGATCGCTTCGGAGTACCAAGCACAAATCTTAGAGAGCAGTTCATTATTCTCTTTAAGCTGTCTTCAAGCATTTTAGAGAGGCCTCCATATACCACGCTACAATAGTCAAAGTGGGGGAAGATGAGAGAAGATACGAGAAGCTTACGGGAAGATTGTGTAAGGAGATGACGAGAACGATGGAACAACTTCAGGGAACTAATTGTCCGTCGGGATATTTGGGCGATGTGGGATTTCCAGGAAAGGTTTTGGTCGATGGTGATGCCTAGGTTTTTCACCGAGGAGGTAATCGTGATAGGATTGTCGTTTAGGAGTAATGTTGGGAGGGTGTGGATGGATGTAAGGAGGGAATTGGAACCTAAAACAATGGCCTGAGTTTTCAATGCGTTCAATTCCAGTTTGTTCAGCTTTGCCCAGGCACAGATCCTATCTAGGTCTTCCTGAATACTAGCGAACACAAAAAATAGCTCGGAAGGGGGAAAGGACAGATATATTTGGAAATCGTCAGCATATAGATGATGGGAACAGTGGTAATTATATGACTAAAGGAAAACATAACCCTCCTTTCCAAAGAGATACACAACACAAAATAAAAATAAATTGACTCATCTGAGAACAACAGGTTGTATTTGAATACCTTGACTGTTGTTACTAATTGTTAAAGCTTTAGGTTTCATTTATACAAATATTAGAGAAGGAAATATGTTATTGTTGCCCTTTTTCTATTTAAAAGTAATAAATATTATTCCTGTAGTTAGATATTATTTTCGACTCCTGTATTCTGCCTATGTTAAGTGGAGAGCTGTCATCCAAGTATAACATGCTTCTTCAGCCATTTCTCCCTCTGTCTGTCACCATCATCTCATGATGGTGGTGATTAATTTATTAACAGGATGAAGGTTAAGGTGGATCATTTCATATCTAATAAAATATATGAGCAAGAAAATGGTCCAGGTGGAGGTCTCAGTCCAGGTTGTCAACTCCTGATATCACCAAATAAAATTTAGTATAAATAATATACTTTTCTACATGTCATATCAATATTTATCATATCTGATTGGAAATTTGGTAAACTGAACTATTCGTACTCTAGAATTACATTTTTTTTTTTTACAAAATTCTAAACAGTTATACATTTTTAATAATAATAAGACTTAGTGAATCCAAAGGCTCAACGCTGATACTACCATCTCTGCTAACAAACTTCCGTGCACAGGACACTACCCAAACCCTAATCCTTCCATCTACTCCTTAGATTACCACTTAAGATTTTTACCAGTCGGCACAATGCTTATTAACTTTATAGGAATTATTTCTTTACCAAGCTCATCAACTTAACAAGTCCATTTTTTTCTTCAGGGCGATATTACTTCAATAATTTCATAACTGGGTTCATGCTCCGCAATTCCATGTTGTGTAATCTCCAAAATTCAAAATGGTCTCATCCTTTTTTGGTCTAAATATTCTACACATCTTCATGTGTAAGTGGTATTTTTTGAAGTAAAAAGTAATGTGAGTAGGATGCACAAACGTATGTCACATCCCTCTCCAGCAAGCCTGGGGAGCCATTCTCATTGTTGGTCATTGAGTCCATCGGACTTAGGCGGAAGGGACTACCAAGGTATTTCCTCCGACCATCCCCACATCTGACACCCATGGGAGGAATGTAAATTTTTAGGTATTCAAAAACATCAATGTGCTTCCATTTCTTAAATCGTATAGAGTTGTTTAATTGTTAAATTTTTTGAGAAATTAATAGACTTCAATTTTGTGTTTGCTTCTTAACAAAAATGTTTTAAAACAAAAAAGAGTAAAAATTTAGGATGTAAATAGTTGGGGGTGCAGTCAAAAAAACACAGCAAATAAGTTGAAACTTATTATATTATATATGTGCCGACATTTCGACCTACTGTGTAGGTCATCTTCAGGGGTATGAGAAAACAGACAAAAACAGAATAGGCTGTAAAAATACATAAGATAGAGATACAGAAAACATAACATAATATAGAGATATAGAAAAATTGAGCGAAAAAAGTGAAGGATATATTATGAAAGGATATATGAATAAAGATGATTACATAAAATACGAAACGTCGGCACATATATAATATAATAAGTTTCAACTTGTTTGCTGTGTTTTTTTGACTGCACCCCCAACTATTTACATCCTATATTAGTATCTACCAGTCAACGAATTTCTCTCCTACAAGAGTAAAAATTGTTTAGTTTGTTTATTTATTTATCTTCACTTACTGCTGCTAAGGGGAATGAGATGATACTGAAGTGGTAGTCATGCCAGGTATAATTAGGATTAGGATCTTTAACAAATTCCTGATACCAGCCTCTGGACTGCTATTTTATTTACGTTCTCTCCTAAAGACTGCATAGCCAAGGATTTTTTTTCCCTTTAAAAAAATGATAAGGCCCCTTGTGGGACTGCTAATCCAGGACCTTTGGCAAATAAGATTATTATGTTAACCACTACCATAATATAATTTTTTAGTTATATGCAAATAACTGTTTTTTTCCTACTTCTGTTTCACTTCATATAGTATTTCTATTATTTGGCTTTTACCGGTTTTTTATTTATTTTTTATTGACAGATGGTTGACTGGGTGTATCTTGAGCAATGTTGAAAATAGTTGTGGGATGCAGTCAATCAATTTTACACAAATGAATAAAACTTATTTTATTTTGGACCTACTTCAGGCCATCAGCAGCACTGTTATGAATAAAACAATTATTCTGTTTTGCTTGATTATGTTCTAAAAACTAGGCTGAAAAGTTAGTACAAAATAATATAAGTTTTACTTACTAGTGTAAAATTAATTGACATCATCCACCGACCATTTTTTTAAATTAATTTTTACTATCATTTAGTTAATGTTATTAGAAGAGATGACGTCGAATCAGTCAATGAAGATGGTCTCCAACCTGTGCCGAAAAATTCCCTCTTGCAAGATTCTGTCCGGCGCTGACTATGGAGCCCGAGCCAACATCTACACCCCACAGTCCATCGCTGACCTGGAACTGAGCACGCCACAGTCCCTCCTTCTTGCTCTCCTCCACGCGCTAGTGACAGGGGACGTGGCATCTTGTGTGATGCTGGCCGACATCTGTCACCAGGTCGTGCGCCTGCGGTCAAGGCACCTTAGGGTGTGGCTCATGGAAGATTTCTCCTTCCCCAGGACCGACATAGAAGAAGCTATGGCACTCCTCGTGCAGCTAGTAGCGGACGGCACCCTGAAGTTGCCTGGTTGTGTGCTGACAATAATGACGGCTCTAGCCAAGGAGTATAGGATCCCTGGTGTCCAGCTAAGAAATTTAACAGAGGTATATCTTCCCATTATATTTAATATTTACTTTTAAAATAATTATGTCCTGCAAATCAAACATCATCATCAAAAAGTGACATAATTCTGTTGTTTTCAGCTCTATTTAATGATCAGCTATATCTTCAGCCCCAATGAATAAGTGGTTAAGTCTTCTTTTCTCCAAAATGAGTTTCTTGTACTTAAGTAAGCGGAATCGAGTTATTTTCGTAGTGAATAAGAGGCTAAGTAAGGCATTGGCTTGAAAAGGAGTTATTGCTTATATTACAACTCCATTTCAAGCCAAAAACTACAAGAATAATTCAATTCTGGTTATTTGAAAGCAGTTAACTCTTCCTGGGACTAATTCAGACTTAATCATTTTTCACCGGGACTGTAGATACAATATTTTAATTGATTTTTACTCAAAGGATATGTCTGACCGAGAAGGATGGTTGAGGTGGGTAGGCCCCACGACGGTTGTGTGGAAAACCCGGGTTCGAGTCCCGGTCGAATATTATAAAAACTTATAACATCTAACAATAAAATAAAAGAAATACATATTTAAATTGGATGATTAAATTAAAAATTACTCTTTGTTCTTTCCAAGATTGTTATATATATAAGTTAAGACAAGACTGATCGCATAGTTGCTAAGACCAAGCTGGCCATTGTAACAGCTGTTAATATGTAAACACTATATATAGAGGATCAAGATGGCAATACAGTCAGTGATAACCCAGTTATTGTGCGAGTCATTCCATCTTAAATTTTCCTTTCTTTTATGTTTGGTTCCTAGAAGTATATAAGTGGTGCCGAAACCCGGGAACTTTAAAGATAATTTTTTTTTGTTGGTGTAAACAAAAAAAATTGCATTATCTTTTTTTTAATTTTTTATTCCCTCTCTTGTTGCTGTAAATAATAATGACAGAACCGAGACAGAGAGACGTTCTTAGGCCAGCTACATTAATGCTTGCTCAACCACCGACACAGGCGGAATCGGTGGACCCTGAGTTCACCCCTTTGCCGACGACTACGCTCGCATGGCACGTGCGGGCCTACCAGCGAGGGAGGCGAACAGGATCGCAAGGAGACTAACACGCTCGAACGGATGAAGTTAAAAAGGGCTAACGCCCAGGATGTAAGAAGAGAAATCTCCGATCTGGAAAAATTCAATGGCGATGTGGGGGAGCTGAACCATTTCCTCAAAGGCGGTGATGGTATTATGTTTAGTATCGAATCCCAGGTCGCTGCGGATCTCATAGACGAGCTGGATGCTAAAAGATTACGGGTGGCCTTACCACACCGGGTCAAAAGAAGCGTGCTGAACCTCATACAGGCAGTTGAGGATACCCCGTGGAGGGTTATAAAAGAAATATTGAAAAAGGAATACGGAGGGGGCGATGGGCCCCTGAAGAAGACATGCTGCAAATGTTTAGAGAAATGAAAAGACCTAACCAGTCGATTGGGCAATATGCGGCAGGTCTAATCACAAAATTAAATAGGATCAATGAGAAACTGCGAGAAGTAATGGATACAGGTGCAGTGGAGGCATGGATTATTTTCATGACCACGGATTTCTTAAAGTGCAATTGGCAAGAGACACAGGAAAGAAGGATTGCATGGCTCGAGATAAGTCTTTTTTGGAATATGCCCAAAAAATAGTAGATTTGAGTGATCGTGAGGAAGAAGCACGTGACGAGCACGAACCAGGATGGAGCAGGGTACCTTTTAGAAGAACGCAAATAGGCAGGACTTGGTCAAGACAGGAAATTGGATGACGGAGAGAAGAAGAGGTCAATAGGAGAGAGAAGCCGCAACTCCGGGAAAAGAGATAGGCACCGGATAGAAAGAACTGGCGCAGGGAGGAAAGGAAATGCCACAGGTGCGGCAAAGTGGGACAACTGAGCATTGTGATCACCCCCGAAATCGAAAATAACATTTTCTGACCTGATTTTACACTGAAATTTCACATCAGCACAGATGCGAGTGAGTACGCCTTAGGTGCGTTATTATCACAGGAAGGTAAAGGTGGTGAGCGTCCTGTAGCATAAGCCAGCAGACGACTAATGGAGATTGAAGCCCGTTATAGTGCACTAGAAAGGGAGTTGCTTGGGATCGTGTGTGCGATAGAGCATTTCCGACCGTATGTGTTCGGGCGAAAGTTTGTGGTCCACACTGACCATAGGCCGTTGTTATGGGTTGGGAAATTGAAGGAATCGTCAGCAAGAGTCACCCGCTGGAAAGAGCAGCTCAGTCAATATAACAAGGAAGTAGTGTACAAGCCGGGTAGGGAAAATATTGTAGCGGGTGGGCTATCGCGAGCTCTTCAAATTAACGCAATCGAGTCGAGTACAGGGAAACAATCCAGAGATATCCAAACGTGCGAGCGTGAATGGACACCGGATGAAGAAGGAGAAGGTGGTGCTGATCACCAAGACGACGGGGCCTCATTTGATCGAGATGGATCGGGGGACGAAAGACCAACAGAGATGGATGAGTTAACAGACGAAGTCATTAACAACAAGCTTTGTCAGATTATTTGGAAGACGAAGACCATGGGACTTCTGAAAATGGAGAAGTCTAAAAATGATAAGCATGTGATCGTCACTATTTGGTCCCAACCAGGAATTAAAGAAGAACAATTTTGCCGGGTGCTGAAGGACACATCGAGAGCAGGCACGACCCACTATCTCTATGTTGGAAACGCAACGGTCTGGGATAAGATCCGAAACTTGTGGACATAAGATCGTCACCCCCCCAGTAGGGATACAAACAGAGACATATACACCTACGGTACCTTTAGCCGAGCTCCAGATCTACACTTTTACGTGACAGAGATTCAAATGGGGGACATCTTCAGCAAGATAGTCATGGCCCACCCGGTGAAGGAGAAATCAGGGGCAGCAGTCAGTAGAGCCCTCCAAACGTGGTTCCAGTATTATGGAGTGCCTGATAAGATCTCCTCAGATGGGGGTAAGGAATTTGACAATGCAGAGCTTAGGAAAGAGATGAAAGATCTAGATATCGCTTGGCATTGGAATACGCCGGGACATCCCAAAAGCAGGGGGGTGGATCGAAAGTCTTCACAATATGATGGGGGAACATCTGAGAGTATTTAACGCGGACAAAGGGTTGGAAGCAGATTCAGCATCTCCCTATAATAGCGGCATATAACCACTCCATCCACATGGCTACTGGTTGTTCCCCTTTCAACACCTTTTTTGGTCTACATGCACGACGAAGAGATGGGGGCCGTACGGTCGTGGACGAGGGCATGGCAGAACGATTGATCGCCAATTGAATAGAGCTCGAGAGAATATGGGAAAAAGCACTCCGTGTGCTTAGGATGGTCGCGCAAGAATATGCGGAATATGCGCAAGAGAGTTGTGCAGGAAAACCGGGGAGTAAAAGATATTATGGTCAAGATCAGGATAGGTATCATCGTGTACAAGAAAATTGTGTCGAACTGTGTAAAGGAGGTTTTGCGTTATGAGGGGCCATTCAGAGTGATTGCTATTAGAGAGCATAACTTAGTCACTGTTCAGAGTATGGCTAAGCCCAGAAAATGTAGGACAGTTCATATCAAACAGCTCAAGATTTCCGCTCGGGAAGGCAGCCCATAACCGTGTACTTTATTTTGGTATTTAATGTTATTGCTAAGGAAGCATTTTTTTTATATTCTTAAATTATTTATTTACTATGTTATCTGAAGTACTTTTGGTGAAGTGGAACAGTGTATTTTCATTTCTCTTATGTATAGTTTTTGTAAAGTAACTTATTTGTATAGAAATAATTTTTGTTAATTACGAATGATATTTATGTAGATTAAGCTAGTAGTAAGGTCTTCTGTTTTTATTTTTATGTAAGTAGAATAAGATTCAAGTAATTTATAATTTATTTATGTTGCAGTTTTCTCTTTCTGTATTTTCTTTTGTTTTGAGTTTACGAGGGAGTTCTTAAACTGGCAGGGGGGAATTAAGGCAAGACCGATGATCGCATAGTCGCTAAGATCAAGCTGGGCAAACAGCTGTTAATGTTTAAACACTAAATATAGAGGATCAAGATGGCAATACAGTCAGTGCTAACCCATCGTGCGAGTCATTTCATCCTAAATTTTCCTTTTTTTATGTTTGGTTTCTGGAAGTATATATATTTATGTATTTATATATATACTGATATTTTGGGGATTGTTTCATCTTAAAATGAAATGAATCCAATAAATTAACTGATAAAAATGTATCTCATATGAGATCCTGTCAAGTTAATATTTTTTTCGTTACTATTTGATTCTACATACTTCTGGTATGTTCTATTTCGTTATCATATTTTGTTGTACATAACAAGATACATAACAAGATAACTAAGACTGAGATGTTCTGCTCGGGGAAAAGTTAAAATAAATAAAAGACTACTGGGAAATCTCTAATCTGAGTCCTCGGTAATAATGGTATTTCATTAAAATAAATGCATGAAATTTTTTAAAAAAATGATGAATTCGTTAAAAAAAAAAATGATATTACTTAAGAAAATTATGAATAAGTTGATAAAATTATGAATTTGATTGACAAAATTATGAAATTCCTCCCAAAAAAAAAAGGTATAAAATCATTTATTTTTATAAAATGTATTCATTTATTATCACATAAAAAAGCCTGTACCACTACAACCCGTAAACGGGTCTGGGATTCAGTACATGGTAGAGATTGTACTGTTTCATGGACAACGGTTCTGCAGGGAGGTGATTTATCCTAAGATCACGCTCAACTGCCAGATTTTTACCCCTTATTTTGATAACATTTTATAGAGGCTGGGTGAGCCACAGGAGGGTCCTAGATCCTATATGATCCATCTCCGGTCGCTAACATACTAAATAAAAGTCTTGCCTCCAGCGGGATTTGAACCAGGATTTTTGGCATGGCAACTCAGTGCTCTACCACTGAGCCACTCCGCTGCCTTTTATCATCGCATACATATATGTAATTTTATTAAATTAACATATTTGAAGACCAAAGATTCTTTTAAATATTCTAATACTTTAAACAAAATAATATTAGTTATTGCACCCCCTTGAAGATAATTTTCTAATCTAATATATGTTTCTTAATATTTTTATTTTTCATCCTATTATACATTAGTTACTCTGCTATATTATTTGCATTATCCATAATTATTTTAATAGTAGATTAATAATGTCAACATTAATTCAAGTTTGTAGATGTTAATTTGTAATCAGCAAGTAGTTGAGGCCATTAAGGGCAACTTTGTGCCAGTGATTTTAACCTCAGTCGTTCTTTCACCAGTCACTTGTCTAAATTATTGATTTCATAATCATTTGTCATATAATTGTAGTTCTCCTGTTTTATTATCTTCATAAAATAACAGCTCAGTAAAACGATGGGAAAACAGGGTCTTCAATGGCGTAATATTTAAACATTTTGTATACTCAAAATTTGATCACCGAGTCACCGCCGCCATGATCGGCCATAGCTATCTAGATAGAAAGGAATGTTGCTGCACCATCTGTTTGCCGAATTCCCACTTCACTTGCTTCTTAACCGTGGACCTGATAACATCGAGCTGAGACTTCCTGCATCAAACTGAGGGTCCCTATTGGTCAACCTGCAATCTCTGAAGTCCCCCTGCTGTCATCATCTTCCAGAGAGGAAAGCGGTGATTATCTGAAGCCGAGCACCAGGCAGCCAGCTAACCTAGAAGACCAGGTGACGAATACGAGGCCACCAATTGTAAGTTACTTTCCTTGAATTAAGAAGTGCCCTTTGCGGTTAGAATTTTACTTAAAGACTATTTGGCATCGCCATCCGATATAAAGTCTACCGTCCTTCGCCGAGTGGCCTCGTCGCCCCAATGTTGAGATTTCGCCATTAAGAAACTTCATTTCTCGTAGAAGCTTTGTATTGAGCAGTTCTTTCTAACATTATTTCAAACAAAAGTTGTTATATTCATTGTTCATTTTTTTGTTCTTGTTCCTGGTAGAATTGTTTAGTTAATATTTTTCTTAAAATATCAATGTAAAGCTTTGTATTTGTGTTTCAATTTAATAAAACCCACATGTTTCAGTATCTGATCTAATTAATTAATTCACCGAATCTATTCTATTAGTACTTTTATCATTTATTAATATTCAGTCTATTCACGGTCAAAGACGGGTTAATAGTTTTGGGGAAAAATGTGCGAAATATTAAACAAATAGAAGTACTCTAAGATGTCCCGTGGCAATATTTTATAGAATTTTAGCAATGAGCTCAGTAAACAGTTTCATTATACAACAATAGGCCATCGATGACTGTGGGGGGAATATAGAAATATTAAAAGCTCATGTCCCAAGTGTCTTGAGCCTACAAGTATGGAATGTCCAGCTGCAAAAAGTGTATTTAAAAATGTGGTTAAATTTTTTTTATTTTAAAATATATTTGTTCTTAGGTCATTTTATTCTGTAGATATTTGCCAGTAACTAAATGAAATGTTGAAGAAATATTAATGTATATTGTCAACTATTTCATAATTATGATTATACTCCATTCCTCAGAAATCTTTTAGTTATTCTGAATGAAATGCATTGTGGAAGAAGGGGCTCCTAATAATAATTCGCTAACCTTCTATCCGAGCGATTTTCCCGGTTGTGAATTAAATAAAAAAAAAAACAGATAAATTTATTCCCCACACTATATAAAATTAAGGCTATAAAAGAATTCATCAAATAAATACAAATGAAAGGAAATACAAAATGAGTAAATAATAGATATATAATGTAAAAATAAAAGAGAGAACAATTACTAAAATATGAATGTGCACATCTAAACCTAAAGAAATACAAAAAAAAGTTATTTAAAAAGTAAATAAAAATTATGAAAAAGAGAATGCAATAAGCACATACAATTAATTAGTTTTACAAAAACAAACTTGAAATTAACTATTTATTAAAAAAAAAAATGAGTTTTAAAACAAAAAATATTGATAGTCAGTGAATCAATAAAAATAACTGAGTTCTTAAAAAATTTGAGGTGAGTTCTTGAAGATGATGAGATGATAATTCGATATGATGAGGAGTGGAAATAACTAAATGTCTCTTAGCGGTAAGTCCAAGGTGAGGTGAAAATAAACAAACAGTTTTACTGCTGAGATTTGAGAAGATGGAGAGAGTGGCGACAAATCAAAGTGTGGAGTAGCAAGTAGAGTAACAACCTTCTCACACGACAACTGTCTTGAGCCTGATCTTGTTTTGTTTTTTCAAACACCACACTACTTAGTATTGTAACATATGTTTTAATTACAATGTGAAAATTAAATTACAATCTGAATTCTTTTATTTTCCTTTTAGCTAATTTTACTATTGTCAGAATTATATAAAACAAAAATTTTATCTGTTTTTTTTTACTGAATTCACAACCGGCAAATTCGCTCGGATAGAAGATTAGCGAATTATTATTAGGAGCCCCTTCTTCCACATCTTTTTGGTCTTCCGGGCTGGGATATTGTGATTTCAGTAAAATTTTGTTGTAAATATTCGATTTTGATTTTTTCCCATTTGCCAAACTTGTTGTTTTTTCTTTTATTTTTTGTAATCAGTACTTTTTTTGTTTGTTATTAAATTTGTATAATTAAAATGGCTCCCAAAGTTAATCAGGATGATTCGGAAGAGCTACTGGATGCTCTTAGGGATGAATTCCGGGACTTAGCTGATGGCATTGTTGAAACTAAAGCCGCAGGCTTATTAATGGGGTCTGACTCCACTAAACAAAAAATTTTAGCCGCTCGCATTTCCCGACTTGATAATACTTTCAAAAAGTGAAAACTTTTACATTGATGAAAATCAATGTATTCAAATTTGAGGAAACTCGCAAAAAAGTTAAAGAAGCCCTTCACAGAATTCAAATCGGCTTATAAAGAGCTTCGTGGCACCTATTATGAAACATTAGCTCTGGGTTCTTCTCTCGCCCCTACTGAATCCACTGGAAATAGGTCAAATATTGACAGAGCAGAGGAACATTCCAAATTACGCCTGCCTACCATTAATATTCCTGCATTTTCTGGAAATATCTCAGATTGGCCGTCGTTCAAAGACATCTTTTCTTCGATGATTCACAATAATCCAGAATTAAATCCTATTAAAAAATTCCACTATTTGAAGTCCTCTTTGAGAGGTGGAGCAGCTCAGACTATCACCTCGATTAATCTCACTCACGACGGCTACGATCAAGCTTGGACAGCTTTAACGAAGGTGTATGACAGCAAAGGACTTCAAGCAACTCATCATTTGATGAACATATTTAATTTTGCACCCCTTCAAAAATGTTCTCTCGCTACTCTCGAACACTTTTCCTCAGTTATTCTTGAAACTTCTGCAGCCTTAAATAGATTGAACATAGACGATCCTGGCGGGTTCATATTATACACATTTGCTTTCAGGTTGTTAGACACTAAAACTCGAGAACGTTTTGAAAACGAATTTGGGTCCAGATCCGAAACTCCAACTTGGAAGAAATTTTCTGATTTTATCTTTCAATCGATTATTCAACTCCAATCAAATAATCTAACAGCATATCAAAAACCAACTTCAGTCAACTCCAACTACAAATCTACTTACCATTCTAAGAATGTTTTGATGTCTTCCACACAAAACACCGCTCGTTTTGAATGTCCAATTTGTAAGGAAAATCATAGAATTTACAACAGTTCTAATTTTCGAACACTCGCACCCAGGAAAACATTTGAAAAAATAAAATTATTAATTTGTTGTCCCAACTGTTTGCCTTCTGGTCATTCAGCTTCGAAATGCACCTCTACAAACTCATCCAAGCTTTGTAATTTACGGCACCATTCCCTTCTGCATTTTCCGAATGGTTCTAATCCCCGCACCTCATCTAATCGAAATCAAGGTCCTTCTGTACCTATCGCACATTCAGCACTTCGAACTAACTCTTTTGAAAACTCTAATGCAAGGAAATCTCGCAATGCACCTACCCATTCAGAGTCTTCACTAATAGCAACCAACAGCTCGAATCTTTCACCCCCAGAAGCATCTGTGATGTCGTTGACTTCAAGTGGAAAAGTAAATGTTCTTCTGGGTACTACATTAATAAGGATTAAAGACTCCTTCAGGTTGCTTCCAGGTGGTACGCGCTTTAGTTGATAGTGGGTCTCAACGTTCTTTCATCACTTCACAATGTGCACAACGATTGCGTTTGCCACTTATTCAAAGTTACTTTTTAAATAACTTTTTTTTTGTATTTCCTTAGGTTTAGATGTGTACATTCATATTTTTGTAATTATTCTCTCTTTTATTTTTACATTATATACCTATTATTTACATTTTTGTAATTGTTCTCTCTTTTATTTTTACATTATATATCTATTATTTACATTTTTGTAAGTGTTCTCTCTTTTATTTTTACATTATATAATACCTATTATTTACATTTTTGCAATTGTTCTCTCTTTTATTTTTAGATTATATACCTATTATTTACATTTTTGTAATTGTTCTCTCTTTTATTTTTACATTATATATCTATTATATACTCATTTTGTATTTCCTTTCATTTGTATTTATTTGATGAATTCTTCTATAGCCTTAATTTTATATAGTGTGGGGAATAAATTTATCTGTTTTTTTTTTTATTGAATTCACGACCGGGAAATTCGCTCGGATAGAAGGTTAGCGAATTATTATTAGGAGCCCCTTCTTCCACATGCATTGTGTTATTAGATTATTTAATTTTTTTGTCATGTTATTGTTACAGGCTGAGGAAAAGAATTGTATTTAAATAAAATTTAGTCAATGTGCATTAATTACAGCTTTTAGTTCAATGCTATAAATGTTAGCGAATGTTATATTTAATTAGCCATTTTTAATTAGAACACTTCGAATGAAAGTAATCTGTGTTACAAATTGTACTCTAATCTTTGTGATCAAAAAGAAGTCTTTTATCAGTTGAAGTCAAAATCTTATTTTTAGTTTTACGTATTATAGAAAATGATTAGCACTTAGTTGCTTCTTTTCATTAAGATGGTTTAGAAAGATTTTAGGTTTTAAGGATTTTAATATGTATGTATAGGTTATCCTATGCCAAATAAGATTTGCTAATGTTATTTCTTCTTGTGACTAATTACATAATTTTTCTTTGTATATGGTTTTGGTAAAGGCATTGTAGGTCCTTAACATTTAGTTTAGACATATTTTATTAAATATGAATTTTTATTGGAAGACTCTTGTCTGCTTGTGGTGACGCCAAGTCATCAGTCTGATACGGATGTGACTCAGCATTTCCATCTCCTTCGTGTCGATCTGAGGGAATATTTAAAAAGTTAAATTCAATTCACGAGTGGTTGGGATAATGATGACCACCAGATGGCACCACCTCACTGACACCCGGATAATAATGTTGACGCTAGCTCGGATAAGCCTTTAAATACCCAGCCGTTTTTCCTCTTGAGGAGAGTGGAGCTTTGAAGACGGGCTGAGATAAAGCCACTGCCCGGCGGGCAAGGTGGGTGTCTCCTGACTGGAGATTGGGCTGAAGATGAGTTGAAGGCGTGTACTAGCGGGAAGAATCGGGTCCGGAACATAAGGACGTTAAGGTAAGAGATCTCCTCGTTACGGTAATCGGACTAGACTTGGGGTGAGGCCAGAAGGTGGTCAGTTGAAGATAGAGCCAGTTAATTATTTTATTTTTCATTCGTCGTGTTTGGCCACAAGACAGATAGGAATATTTTCTTTTAGTATTAGTGCACCCAGAATTATGTGTAGAGAAGAGAGGACTGGTTTTTAAGTAATGCCTGTGAGGTAATGAGAACTGAGGGTGAATGTTTAAGTTGTAAGTTGTTATTAGCCCATATGAATATTGTTATAGAGGATGGATATGATTATTGTTAAAGATGACAGATCGAGTTTTGTTCGGGAATTATTAATTTTATTACTATGAGGTAATGAGTAGTGATGGGGAATGTGTAAGTTGTAATTAGTATTAGTGCATATGTTTATGATGATAGATGAGGGATATGATTACTGTTATAGATGATAGATCGAGTTTTGTTTGGAAAGTATTATTTTATTAGTGGTTTTAGGGATTCTGAGTGTTGATGTAGAATCTGGTGTATGATACTAGTTCATATGTTATTGTTTAGTGCTGTTATTGACGGTGAATCCTATGTTAAATTAGAAGTTTTATTTTTCCTGTTGACTGGGATTTTAAATTGTAAAGTTTAAATTGTAATTATTATTTTATTAATGCCTTATCAAAAATAGATGAATGTAATTTTTATTCCAATATAATGCCGCTTTATTTTTGTTAGATAAGTGTTTTGGGGTTTATTTCTTCACCCAGTTTCCCTTATGTGTCCTCGACTATACCCTGTCCTCTCCCAGCCCTTTGCTCCCGTGGGTAACATTATAATTGAATACATGCTTATAACTAATATGATAGAGCTAATTATCTCTATTTTAATTCCCAATATATTTTTGATATCTCAATATTCTTGATATTAAAAACAAGTTATAACTCTCAGGTCCACATGGATCCTACGTCAATAAGAATGTGTTTCAAAACCGGTTACATCCATTTTCAAAAAATTTTCAGGACTGATCATAAAAGATTCAGTTTTAAAAAATAATCAATTTAACAAAATAATTATTTTTCATTACTTTGCTAACAGCATACTTCAAACAACAATTACTGACAATTTTTTATGATTTCACTTTTTTAAATCTCTTTTAATATAAAAAATGTGTTGGATATAATTTGATCAGAAAATATCGATACCCGGTTAGTTTATGGTAGATAAAAAATAAATAAAATAGACATTTTCAAAAATAAATCACTTTAATCAATTTAATTAAACAATTAAAGCAATAGTCCATCCTAACCCAATATCTCTCAAAGACTACTGCCCTATCTCAATTTTCTCCAACCTTTCCAATCCTCTCAAAAGAATAGTCCAATCACAAATGTCAAATTTCCTTGAACAGCCCAAACTCCTTGATCCACTTCAATCAGGTTTCTATCCTGGTTTCTCCACATAATCTGCTCTTACCAAAATCACCACCAGTGACATACTTACAGCCATGGCTAACAAACAACTAACTGTGCTAATCCTTCTTGACTTTTCTGAAGCTTTCGCTATCCTTTGTACTAAACTAAAATTTTTTTCCTTTTCTAACAGTTCTATCCGATGGTTCCAATATTTCCTCTCTGACAGATCTCAAGCAGTTTCCATACCTGGTCAGCCCCTTTCCACTTTCCTCACTCTGGCCTTAGGATTGGCACAGGGATCAAGCATCTCTCCACTTTTTTTCAACTGCTAAATCAATGATCTTCCTAAATCTGTTTACCATTGTTCATACCATTCTATATGCTGATGACTTCCAAATCTATTTGTCCTTTCCTCCTTTTGAGCTATTAATTGCGTTCGTTTGTATTCAGGAAAACCTAGACAGGATCAGTGCCTGGGCAAAGATGAACAAATTGGAATTGCACTCAATGAAAACTCAAGCCATTGTTATAGGTATCAATTCTCTTATTACCTCCATCCATACCCTCCAAACATTAATCCTAAAAGATCACCCCATCACATTCAACTCCTTTGTCAAAAACTTAGGCATTGACTATTCACCAAACCCTTTTCTAGAATCCTCACATTGCACAAATATCCCTATGGTCAATAAGTACCCTGAAGTTATTTCATCGATCTCTGCATCTCCTTATGTAAAATACCCGTAACCTCATATCATCTCTTATCTCTCCCCAGTTTGACTACTGTGGTGTGATATACGAGGGCCTCTCAAAAGTACTTGAGGAGAGATTAAAGCGAATAATGAACTGCTCTCTAAAATTTGTCCTTGGTACCTGGAGGCAGTCCCACCCTTAGGATGAGTAAAAGTGGCTTTTCCCCCCTCATTCGAAGACAATATTTCCTCGGTGCATTCTTATACCAACCCATTAACCTTCATCAACCTTTCCTATTCAAATCCTCATTCCCACAGAACAAAAAAAGTTGAACATTCCTTTCTCCTCTGCTCTACCACAGTGTGAAACTCAATCCCTACTATCATCCGGCATGCTTCTCCACTATCCTCATTTAAATCCTTGCTTTTCCAACATCTCCTGACTTCCCAAAAAGATACTCTTTAAGCAGGCTAGTCATTTGCTTAAAATGAAATGTAATGAAGAATTTACTTTGTTGTTTAGTCGTTTTAGTTTTGTTTTTTAAGAAGATATACATCATGCAAAGAAATTATTGCAAGCTAACTCATGCATTTAGCAGTTGTTATTAATTTATTTATTTTCTTTGATTGCTTAATATTATGCCAGGATTCATACTTTTTTTATATTTTTTTTTAGCGCTTTTTAACCTCATATATATACTCTATATACATATATAGAGTTGCTGTTACAACCTAAGGTCTCAAGAATTGATTAAACGGGCACTACAAAAAAATTTTTTGAATGTCTTCCGTCAACTTTGATAAGCTTTTTAACTTAGTGGCATTGTCTATTCAATGATTTCTGAATAACTGGAAAGTGTGCGACATACGTATAAAGTTTAAAATTAACAGCGGATACTCCTCTAGTTTTTCTTAAATAAAGTAAATTTATAAATGCCATACTATTTTATTAGGACATTTATTGTGATAGTAAAATTAGAATTGGTAAAATTTGTATGAAGAGGGGAGTGGCTCATGTAGAATGAATGCTGTGCCGAAGGTCCTGGTTCAAATCTAGCTTTTACAGATAAATTATTTAATCCAATAATACCAACAGGCGGGACGTCCTAAGTCTTATCCACCCTCTATATATTTTTTACCCTTTATAGAGTAACCATGATTCTCGGCAGAGAATCAGAAGGCTCGATGCCAGTACCTTAACTGCTGTTAACAAACTTTGTCAACGGATCGCCACACCGCCCAAACCCGTAATATCAATTAGATAAAATATAAGTACTATCAATTATTAATAAAAATATTAAATAACTAATGATAAGTGTGAAATTTGATGAGTTAACTATTTACCTTTATGTGAGAAGTTCAATATAAATAAATAATAGCTTAAAAACAACACGCATTGGTAGGAAATAAATCTAAGGAGTAGAAAATAATTTTTAAAAAAGAATAAAGTGATGCACGGAAAAATTCGTTTTATGGTAAAAAAATGAATATTTATAACAATTAACATCAATTCCATGCTCCATGCATTTTTACGATCAAATAAATTTTTTCGTTCATCACTTTATCCTTATTTTAAACCTACTGAAAATTATTTTCTACATTTTAGTAATTTCAGTTTCTACATTTTAGTAATTTCAGTTTCTACATTTTACAATTTACTACATTTTAATATTTTCTCCCATATCCTGACAGTAAAAATGTCATTTTATTTTTATCATAACATCAGGAGATCTCCGAGGTTGAATATATGAAAAATGAGGTGGTGGGGTTCTATTATTATATCGATATGAATTAGTTTTTTGGATAATAATATTTTTGCTTATGGAATAGGAAATATCAATGCCTAGCGAATGGATAATTATGTTTCAGGAAAGCCGCTGCTATTTGATGACTGAACTTGAAAATGCTGTGGTTAATAACAGTCCTAAAGATATTTTCGACCTGGTGAGTGAAGGTGCAGATGTGTCTGGGTCGACTCAGTCTGGGGACAGCTTTCTGCATTTGGCCGCAAGGGTTGGAAGCAGCGCCACCATCTCAGCTCTTGTTTTCCTGAATGCGGACCTGGAAGCTGTGAACTCTAGTAATGCTACTCCACTAGAAGTGGCAGTCAGACATAACAGCGCGTCTTCTGTCAGGGCTCTGATGATCGCCGGTGCTAAATATGACAAGCGTTTGCCAGTAGGAGACACCTACCTTCATGTTGCTGCTGCTGGGGGATTCAATGAAACACTAAAAGTATTGCTCAATGGGGATATGGACATTAACTCTAAGAACCAACTCTGTGAAACTCCGTTATTAAAAGCCGTTAGAGCGGGCAACTTGCAGGGTATTGGAATGTTACTAAGGAAAGGAGCGGATTTCAGTGTTCTAACAGGTCTGAAGTTGAAAGATGGTGACAGTATAGTCCATTCTGTGGCTTGCTCAGGAAATGTTGAAATCCTCAAAATATTGGAAGATAGGAAGGTACCTGCAAACGTAAAGAATCACAGTGGCCTCACACCATTGCATGTCGCTTGTAATCCTTTGGTCATCAGAATGCTCCTCAGGATGGATGTGTATGTGGACAGCCAGGATAATGCCGGAAGCACTCCGTTGATGTTGGCTTCGAGAAATGCCAAAGCAGACATTGTAAATTTGCTATTACTGAATGGGGCTGATCACACGATAAAGAACAAAGAAGGTCGGACTGCGCTTCACTACGCCATTGAAGGAGGCTGTGTTGAGTCGGTGACCTCTCTGTTGGACGTTGGAGCCAGTATGTGCGAGCAAGATGACGAAGGATATACTCCATTCTTCATTGCTGTTGTGAATAAGACAGAAGTCGTACATTTGCTTATAGAGAGAGCAGTCCACTTAGCTGTAAGGGACAGCAATGGCAGCAGGATATTACATCAGGCGGCCCGCAGTGGACATGTCGAGGTAGTGAGGGTGCTGCTCCTTGCCGGGGTGGCGGTGGATATGAAAGATGAGTACCAGACTACTGCCTTACACCTGGCAGCTAAGGAAGGGCATGCTGCTGTGGTGACGGTGCTGCTCGGGGCCGGGGCGGCGGTGGATGTGAAGGATAACGACCAGAAGACCGCCTTACACCTGGCAGCACAAAATGGGCACGCTGCCGTGGTGACAGCACTGCTCGAGGCCGGAGCAGCGGTTGATGTGAACGATATGGACCAGAAGACCGCCTTACACCTGGCAGCAGAGAATGGGCACGCTGCCGTGGTGACAGCACTGCTCGAGGCCGGAGCAGCGGTTGATGTGAACGATATGGACCAGAAGACCGCCTTACACCTGGCAGCAGAGAAAGGGCACGCTGCCGTGGTGACAGCACTGCTCGAGGCCGGGGCAGACCCAGCAGCTAGGACACCTGCAGGCTGGACACCGCTAATAGCCGCATCTCGTTATGGCCAGTTGGCCGCGGTGGAGCTGCTCGTTGGCCGCGGTGTCGATATCAATGCCAGGTCTAATGATGGATACACTGCCTTATGCTTGGCTAATAACAACAACCACAGAGCTGTAGTAGACTACCTGAGGTCCAGGGGCGGTGAATGGTGATCTGGACAGCCTGGTTGGCCTCTCTGCTCCATCTTGGCCACTTTGTATCTTCTTCTTTTGATCAAACAAATTTTTTTAATGTTTAACATTGCAAATGTGATGTTATTTTTGTAAAATATACTTTTTATTTTTTTTTAATATCGATTTATTGTTGTTATGACTATCTTTTTTGATGTTAACAGTATTGTATTTCATGTTAATATTACATTCTAATTTGTTTGCCTTGAAGGTTATATTGTGAAGTAATCGATTTATAAAGAATAAATTGTACTCCACGTTACATCTTATAATTAAAAACTTATTCATTTAATTTCTTAAATCATATTTATTTCTCAAAGAAATTGTTTTGATTTTTTAAAAGATGTTTATCTTTGAAAAATGTAACTGATCGATTTAATGTGTTCAAATGGAACATTTCTTATCCTCCAGTTGGTTTAGTTAATAGTTAACAAATTACTTATAGAGATGAGGCCACTTGGCGCAATACAATCTATTATTCAGAAGTCAATGATTTTATTAAAAATAAATAAAACTAACCAGATTGTTATGTTACATTTTAGATATTGCGTATCGCTCCTTAATAAGAATCCTATAATTAAAAAAAAACTGATTTTTTCAGTAGAGGTATTTGGAAGTTCCACGTGAGGTGAAAAAATATAAAATTGAAATTATTTTATTAACCGTTACAAAATTTTTAAAAGCTGGATACTTTTTATTTTAGCTCATGTCATTATTCCCATAAAACATCAATTCGAATAGATACAACTCAAAATATTATTTAAACATGTCGGAAACGTAATATCAGATATGCCGTTCTGAATTACAAAAAAACCTCAAGCAATACAGTTGCTCCTGAAGGACTCTAAAATACCAAATTTTGAGATATGTCGTTGTTTTTTTGTGAAGGAGCGATGTATATGCGTAAATGTCCCAGAAGTAATAGGAAGGTGTTCAAGGAGATAGCATTCACTTTCATGAGGAACAAAAAGTGGGCCTAAGGTTCCACGCTGGCAAAAGGAAAAGCACTTTTTATATTTATTTTTTTAAAGGTTCAAATTCAACAAGTTTCTCAGAAACTAAATTCCAAATGGAGCTCGCTAAACATGTTCATGGTTCTGGTCTAACAATTCTTTTTGTCCTAACATTATTACTAAGCTAAAGGTTTATAACATGGTGAGTGATGTTGATGAAGCAATCGCCTTTCATGTATTCCCGAAATATGGCGTTAACTGAATCCAATAGGAAATGTCAACATTTCGTTCGGCCGTTTTCTTCGAAATATCTATTCTACATACGTTTATTCTTCTTTAAATAGGGTTTTTTCAAAACCATTTTAAGCCGGCAGCTCAATTATAACTTTTTAAACGAAGAAAATATTTATTTACATTTCAAATTATTGTTTCTGTCTTGTAATACTCAAATAAGAAATTGTCAATGGTAATACTCGAATAAGATATTCAACATAAAAGGTCAGGAAGCCATCTTCTTTCCAGACGCCTCTGGGGATTATCAGGAATTGAAGAGGTTGCCAGATTTGAGTGGGAATAAAGTTTGTCATGAAAATATTTATATCGGATTCGGGTCAAATCAGTAAAAAAAAAAGGTACATTATGGATCACTTTGTTCGTTACAAAGAAAGGTGCATTGAGGATTTTGTACTGTAAGTATTGAATAGTGATACCATGTGGAACAGTCATCACTGTAGGTGATAATTCCATTTTCTTTCCGTCCGGTGCAGTATTTTGCATACGTCTTGTGTCCGAAGCCTTAATAGGTTAAAAAGCTTTCTTGTCATCAGATATGGGAATAGAAAAATCAAAATTTTTTATTGCAAATTTGTTTGAGAGTTTTGTCATGTTTTTGTGTGCAAAACTATGGAACCCAATCCCGCGAGTTTTAGATGTTTTTCTGATGTGGGCCGGTCGGTCTCTAATTGGAGGTAAATATGGATCTCAGCCCTCGCCTGTTTGATAAAATGTTGATTAATTTTAACCTTGTTCATGAAATCACTCACCTTTTCATTTAACGTGAATCTAGTGGATGATGTAAAATCCTTTAAATTAAGAGATGGGACTAATCAAAACTTCTTTTTGATTCTCAATCAGATAAACTATTAAAATGTGATAAGCTACTTAATGACTTACCGGTCGAAATAGAACAACGTGGTAGGCTGAACCAAAGTAAAGGGATTATCTGTTGCCCCGAACTCAATTATTGTCAAATCGACGAAATAAAATACGAATTAAAACCACAAAGTGTAGTAGATGTGAAAAGACTGACGTACTATAAAAATAACGAACAGCACTACAGCCATAATTATTTAATAACTTTTAACAGCCCCACTACTCCCTCCGAAATTTATTTTTAAAATTTATTGATATTTACAACTATATTACAATAATACAACAAGTAAATAGGCTGAGTGATACATAATGACATGAGATTATGACAAGCAGAGAGACTACCCACTGGTAGTACTCAAATCCCAAGTTCAACTAAGAAGTCACGGGGCCA
The DNA here is from genome assembly GCA_964056705.1 of Troilus luridus. Lineage (NCBI taxonomy): Eukaryota > Metazoa > Arthropoda > Insecta > Hemiptera > Pentatomidae > Troilus > Troilus luridus. Next base: position 1,073,027 of record OZ057415.1, read on the forward strand.
TCTTCTTTTCAGACGCCTCGGAGGATTATCGGGAATTGAAGAGGAAGCTAGGTTTGAAACTAGAGGGTTTGAGTGGAAATGAAGTTTGTTATGAAAGGATAGATAGCGGGTTCGGGCCAAATCAGCAACAAATGGGACATTAAGGTCGTTATGGATGACTTTATTCTTAACAAAATAAGCAGCATTGAGGATTTTACGAAGGATTTTGGATTGTTGGGATTGGATACGAGAGGAATTCGATGGCTTAGTGGAGCCCCAAAGCTCTACTCCGTAAGAACAAATAGGTCGTATGATGATCATGTTGATGAGTCTTTTGTAATTAATTGGGAGCTTAGAGGGTTTGTCTAGTAAGTGTTGAAGTAGCCTGAAACGTCGAGCGGTTTCTTGTCTTTTCAGTCTCGTATGAGGATTCCCTTCGACCTCTCCTACATGTTTGTTCATTGCAGATATTTCCTACATATGTAATAAACATATTTTATATATATTATTATTATTCCAAAGTCTCTTATTGCAGAGTATTTAATGAACATTTTAGAGATTCTTCGTTTCAACGTTAAAATACTATAATGTTTAATCTATTTGAGCAATAGATGAGTTCGCAGGAAAGAACTTCCCAAGGAAATGTCAAAGGCATTGTGTTACAGATGTTTCTTGAAATATATTTCACAGTAACTATTAAGTACAACATTTCTACTTTATCATTGTTAGTTAACTGAGTTTTCTTAGTTACTTAGCGGCCTAGAAATATATTTTTTGGCTGTTAGGATAAGTTGAAATCCCTTAGAATGCTTGCTTTCCATCTTCCCGCTATTTGGTCAAATAATAATAAAAAATCGTAAGTTTGGAATTTTTTTGAGGACTAGGCACCATGATACAATCGCAATTTTTGTTATTATACAATAATTAATGTTAACAATGTGAATAGCTCTTTATTTTTACTTATACAAAGAAATATATTTATAGAATAACAATTGCTAGACAAAATATCTAACAGTGTCATAAAAGTTCTAATTTTTAAATTTAAAAATTACATCCGTTAGTTTAGTCCAATCTAATGCCAGAGAGTTGTTAATTAGAGATGTGTAAGTTAAGTAGATTCAATTATATTGTTGGTCATTGTAATCCCATTATACGTCTTCCCGTCAACTTTGGAGCTCGTGATAGTGCAATCTGTCAACTTTGAGTTGGAAATTTGCGAATCTGTGAGGGTGGTTTTCACGACGACGCTCCCATCGGTGACCTGGCTGTTGGTCAGCGTGGAATCCTTAAGAGTGCTGTCGTACAATTTGCTGGTGGTCAAGGCCGAACGCTCGCAGGTCGACTTTTTGGTCTCAGAGCCGGTCAAGGTGCAGGTAGAGGCCGCCGTGGACAGGCCCACTAGGGAGCCCACCAGGAACAGGAAGAACAAAGATGTCGGCGTCATATCTCTCTCAGCTCAGTGCTAGTACTGATCTTCCTCAATGCCATCCTGCTATTTATACATAGATCGATCCTGACGTTGCTCGGTAAACGCTCGCATAACATCGACACACTTCCGGTTTTCAAGGTAAAACTTTATTGCAACATTGTTGCAAACCGTGAAGAAGAAAACAGAGGAATATTTTCGTCTATAATGAATTTCTTTTGTTATCTCCAGTGCTCTGTAATTTACTCTGAAAATGCCTTTACAAATTAGCTATGGCAGTGTTGTTTCATATATGTGTTTATCTGATGACTCAATCAGCAGATGCCGCAGAGGATTTATCTAATCGAAAAGCGATTAGCCGGGCTATGAAGTTTCAGTGGAAGTTTAAATATACTCTTCTTGCGAAGTACATAGAAATAAAATATCAAATCATATTGCATTACTTCGAATATAAAAAGCTGCTGTAGTATTTTATTTTTTAAAACTAATATTGTATTCAATACCACTTAAAGTCCCGTTGCTCGATATCTTTATCCAGGTCTATACTATACGATATCTTTATCCAGGTCTGTACTATACGATATCTTTATCCAGGTCTTTACTATACGATATCTTTATCCAGGTCTTTACTATACGATATCTTTATCTATGTCTGTACTATACGATATCTTTATCCAGGTCTATACTATACGATATCTTTATCTATGTCTGTACTATACGATATCTTTATCCATGTCTATACTATACGATATCTTTATCCAGGTCTGTACTATACGATATCTTTATCCAGGTCTATACTATACGATATCTTTATCCAGGTCTATACTATACGATATCTTTATCCAGGTCTATACTATACGATATCTTTATCCAGGTCTGTACTATACGATATCTTTATCCAGGTCTTTACTATACGATATCTTTATCCAGGTCTTTACTATACGATATCTTTATCCAGGTCTATACTATACGATATCTTTATCCAGGTCTTTACTATACGATATCTTTATCCAGGTCTTTACTATACGATATCTTTATCTATGTCTGTACTATACGATATCTTTATCCAGGTCTATACTATACGATATCTTTATCCAGGTCTGTACTATACGATATCTTTATCCAGGTCTATACTATACGATATCTTTATCCAGGTCTATACTATACGATATCTTTATCCAGGTCTATACTATACGATATCTTTATCCAGGTCTGTACTATACGATATCTTTATCCAGGTCTTTACTATACGATATCTTTATCCAGGTCTTTACTATACGATATCTTTATCCAGGTCTATACTATACGATATCTTTATCCAGGTCTATACTATACGATATCTTTATCTATGTCTGTACTATACGATATCTTTATCCATGTCTATACTATACGATATCTTTATCCAGGTCTGTACTATACGATATCTTTATCCATGTCTATACTATACGATATCTTTATCCAGGTCTATACTATACGATATCTTTATCCAGGTCTATACTATACGATATCTTTATCCAGGTCTGTACTATACGATATCTTTATCCAGGTCTTTACTATACGATATCTTTATCCAGGTCTTTACTATACGATATCTTTATCCAGGTCTATACTATACGATATCTTTATCCAGGTCTTTACTATACGATATCTTTATCCAGGTCTTTACTATACGATATCTTTATCTATGTCTGTACTATACGATATCTTTATCCAGGTCTATACTATACGATATCTTTATCCATGTCTGTACTATACGATATCTTTATCCAGGTCTATACTATACGATATCTTTATCTATGTCTGTACTATACGATATCTTTATCCATGTCTATTCTATACGATATCTTTATCTATGTCTGTACTATACGATATCTTTATCCAGGTCTATACTATACGATATCTTTATCTATGTCTGTACTATACGATATCTTTATCCATGTCTATACTATACGATATCTTTATCTATGTCTGTACTATACGATATCTTTATCCAGGTCTATACTATACGATATCTTTATCTATGTCTGTACTATACGATATCTTTATCCATGTCTATACTTTACGATATCTTTATCTATGTCTGTACTATACGATATCTTTATCCATGTCTATACTATACGATATCTTTATCTATGTCTGTACTATACGATATCTTTATCCAGGTCTATACTATACGATATCTTTATCTATGTCTGTACTATACGATATCTTTATCCAGGTCTATACTATACGATATCTTTATCCAGGTCTATACTATACAATATCTTTATCCAGGTCTATACTATACGATATCTTTATCCAGGTCTCTACTGTAAGAGTATTATTATTGATTTATTTTTATAGTGGGGCATATCTTGATATATGTTAGCTATTGAAAATTACAGCGTTAGGTGGCACTCTTTTCACTTTTTTCGACTTCCACAAAATTTGATTAAACAAATATAGCCCTGATATCAAACATGGGGAGTTAGTGGCAGGAGTAGTTACTAAATTAATATGGTTCGTACGTGCTGCTTGGTAGTAGGCTTTAGGTAGGACAGTAGGCTCTTTTATGTCGTGAGTGATTGTTTCTCAGGTGCCAAATCCAAATATTCGATTCATCGATTCTCCGGATGAGAGTAAAAAAAGCTACGACTAATTTTTTTAATTTTTTTTTGGAGGGTAGTATGGTCCTAACCAAATTGTCAATTTTGATTCCAATCTCTTAGTGAAATTTTAATTTTTTTATTGTAACCGTTGAGGTATACAAAAATAAACTAACCGAGGCAAATTTTGGATTTTTCAAACCTTGATGAGGTCCATATAATTCAGTGGCTACTTTATTTTCGAAGATCAATTTGAACGGCAATATATTCACGTTATAGTGGTATAAGAATTTGTCGAAAAATTGCCTTTTTGTGGTTGAAATGGCCAAAACTGAAAATGTTACAAATTGTTGCAGCTTTTCGGATTTTAATTCTGATCCACCTGGCATCCGAAGTCGGGAACGTGGGTTTTCCGGTAAAGACACAAATGAGCTCAATGTTCTCAACAATGTAAATGTGTAAGTAACTTTTAGTGAAAAAAAAGTTGCAAATGATTTATTATTATTCAATATTACTAAATGTAACATTAAACGTTTTGTAGCTAAATGAAACATGTGGAATATTCCCCTTCGAATAATTAGCTTGTTATTTTTTGAGTAAGGTAATCGATTTTTTTCTATATAATTCTGGGTACTGTCACCTAACTTACTGATATAAATTTCTATTTATAACTTTGACAAAGCGCTGTCAACTAACTTACTGATAAACATTTATAGAATGAAATATGCCCCTTCAACTAAAATACATAAATAAAGCAAAACGAGGCAAGATTATTTAATCGATTGAATTACTGTTGATGTTATAATTAATAAAGGAGCGGTGTAGCCCTATGAGTAGGGCACCTTAACTTCAATTGGAGAAAAAACGTCGCGAATGAACGCGATATCGGCCAAATCACTTCCCTGCACATGCGTTGGCTTAGGCTACACCTACATTGGATCCGATTCGGTGCGACGTGATTCTATCACATACGATGCTGGGGTGTATACATTATATATATTTTACTATACATTATAGTAAAACATAAATGTATTAAAAATAATCTTAATTTTATAAATTTAAAGAACCAAATGTTATAACTCTCGATATATTTCAGTCATTTGGTTTGCTAGCGACGTCTCATCGTATCACACCGGATCCAATGTAGGTGTAGCCTAAGAAACAATTTAGTCCTTACAATTTACTGTTGCCAATACGCTTCTGGAGCTGTAGTGTCATAGTTTTTTTTTATTAATTAATATATAATTAGTGCCCTCAAGTATATTCCTCGATCATTCCTTTTTCCCTCCAGGTCCCAACTTAACTACAGTTATGGTAAGATATATAGGATTAGAAGCTTATAATTATAGCCTTATCACATTGTCCTCTGTTCTTATTATTATTAAATTATTTATCTTTAAGCTAGTATATATAGAGCCCCCAAAAATACACTTGTCAGAGTCAAGTAAGTCTATTCTAAGTCGTAGCCAGTCACTATGTCCGACTAATTATTTTCTGCTGTGTTCATTCAAATAAAGCTTTTTAAAAAGTAAAGTTCTCTGTCGAAATACATAACTGGCGCCCAAACAGAGACCCTGACTGTAGAATAGAATAGAATAGAATAGAAAAGTAACTTTATTCTGGGACTAAGTCCCTTTAGAATAAAAGATATGAACAGGGAAAAAAACCATAATATTTATCTGGCCAGAAGGCTAAATGTTTCAAATCATAAAGCGTGTAAAAAACGAGTGAAAACAGTTTAAAAAGAAATATATATACAAAAATAATAGTAAGTAAATAAACAGTATAGATCTTGACAGGATATTAAGCAATTAAAGAGAATAGATAAATCCTTAGCTTTTGTTAGATGCATGAGCTAGCATTCAATAATTTCTTTACATGATGTACAGCTTTTCAAAAAGCAAAATTAAAAGAACTAAATAACACAATGAGTTATTCTATACATTACATTCTAAGCAAATGACTAACCTGCTTAGAGAATATCCTTTTGGGAAGCTAGGAGGTGTTGAAAAAGCAAGGATTTGAATAATGATAGAGAGGGAGCATGGCGGATATTAGGAGGGTTGAGTTCCACACTGGTGGAGCGGGCGAGAAAGGAACGTTCGAATGCTTTAGTTCTGTGTGAAAGTATATAGAGATCGGAAAGGCGGGATCTTGTTTTATGGTGTTTAACTGAGGATTTGAATTGGAGGAGACTGTAGATATATGAAGGGTGTTGAGAATGAATGGATTGGTATAAGAATGAACAGAGAAAATATCGTCTTCGGAAGGGAGGGAAGAGCCACTTTAACTCATCATAGAGGTGGGAGACGCGCGATCGCTTCGCAGTACCAAGCACAAATCTTAGAGAGCAGTTCATTATTCTCTTTAGTCTGTCTTCAAGCATTTTAGAGAGGCCTCCATATACCACGCTACAATAGTCAAAGTGGGGGAAGATGATAAAAGATACGAGAAGCTTACGGGAAGATTGTGTAAGGAGAAGACGAGAACGATGGAACAACTTCAGGGAACTTATTTACCTTCGGGATATCTGGGCGATGTGGGATTTCCAAGAAAGGTTTTGGTCGATGGTGATGCCCAGGTTTTTCACAGAGGAGGTGATCGGGATAGGATGATCGTTTAGGAGTAATGTTGGGAGGGTGTGGATGGATGTAAGGAGGGAATTGGAACCTAAAACAACGGCCTAAGTTTTCATTGCATTCAATTCCAGTTTGTTCAGCTTTGCCCAGGCACAGATCCTATCTAGGTCTTCCTGAATACTAACGAACGCAATAAATAGCTCGGAAGGAGGAAAGGACAGATATATTTGGAAGTCGTCAGCATATAGATGATGGGGATAGTGGTGAACAGAAGAGGAGAGATACTTGTGCCTTGGGCCACGCCTGAGGAAAGAGGAAAGGGGATGATTAGGTATGGAAACTACTTGAGATCTATCAGAGAGGAAGGATTGGAACCATCGGATAGAACTGTGAGAAAAGGACATTGATTTGAGTTTACTAAAAAGGATAGAATGGTCCAAGGAATCAAAAGCTTTAGTAAAATCAAGAAGGATAAGCACTGTTAGTTTTTTGTCGTCCATAGCTATCATAATCTATGTATCCATAGTCCATAATCTATGTCATTGGTGATTTTGGTAAGTGCCGATGTGTATGGTGAAACCGGGACGGAAACCTGATTGAAGTGGGTCCAGGAGGTTGGACTGTTCGAGGAAATTTGACATTTGTGACTGGACTATTCTTCTAGGCTTGGAAAGGTTGGAGAGGATTGAGATTGGGCGGTAGTCTTTGAGTGAGACAGGGTTAGAGGATTTATTGATAGGGTGGACTATGGCTTTTTTTCCAGGCGGTTGGGAATACTCCGTTTTGCTCAGTTTGACAGGAATCCCTACGAAGCCTGTGGAGTTTTAGTGGGATTACAGAACAGAGGAAATAATGTCGTTGGGTGAAATGTCAGCGAAGTAAAAGTTGTCAGGGTTGAAGGATGGTGCTAGGGAAAATACGGGAGAGGGTGATTTTGAAGTAATAACTGAGGATTGTGGACAAAAAATATGAGTTTATTTCATTAGGAGAGGCTGGAAAGGGCCTAGAACAAGATGAATTAAGAAGAGAAAGTTTTCGAAGGAGATGCCATTTGGATTTAGAATCGGGAGCAGATGAAAGGGCTTCGTGGAAGTATTTGGTTTTTGCCTGCCTGATTGTCGACTGTGTCAGATTGCGGAGAGCCCTAAACGCTTGATAGTCATCAGTTAATTCCTTTGAAGATCTTTAATTTTTTGACACATCCAGGGAGCAGGCTGGTGGCGGAAGGTTGAGGTTTTCAGTGGGGCATGGGTGTCAAGGATATATTTGAGATTGGAAGTAAGTATATCAACCATCGAATCAATAGAGGCAACAATAATAAATCTCTTTCCAATCCAATGTTTCAGGAGAGGGCGAGCTTGGATGTTCTCTGGGGTGTGAGCATCTAAGTTGCGAAAGGTTACGGTTTTAGGTAATATAACAGGAGTTTGGATATTGTATGAAATATGGATAAGATCATGAGAGGACAGAAATGGAACGGGTAATTGAGAGGAAGAAAGGAGGTCCTGCCGTGAATCAACGACAAACAGGTCTAACCAGGTGTCGGATAGAAAGGTGTTATGGGTGGGAGAAAATGGGACAATGGAAAGGTGTAGAGAGTAAAAGAGATTTTCCAGGTATAGTCGATCGCTGGATTGGACAAGGAGATTGGAATTAAAATCACCGGAGATAATGATATGGTTATATAGAGGAATGTAGTCGTAAAGGGTAGATTCAAAAATTGAATCAAGAGGGACCAAAGGAGGGCGATATACTACGACATACAGGAGGGGGTTAAAAGAGATTTCAACAAGAAGGAATTCTGTGTGAGGAATCAAGGATACTTGATTTTAGGGAGTGTTCGTAAAGACCTACTCCTCCACCAGTCCGGTCTACCCGGTCGTGGCGGAGGAATGAATAGTCTGGTAAGGCTATTGCAGAGGAGGGGATGTGGGGTTTTAGCCATGTTTCGGAAATTCCAATGGTATGATAAAAGTTTTGGGTAAAATGTTGAAGGAATTCATCAAAATGGGCAGGTAAGGATTGGGTGTTGACGTGACAGGAGGTCAGGACACTGGACATGATGGTGAGGTAGGAGAGAAGATCCCAGTATAAGAGGATAAGATGCTGTGTGCAATTAATTTTAGCAGGTAGATTAGGTAAAAAGCTATGAAATGATCCAGATAGTTGAAGACATGCAAGATAAAACAAAAAACAGATAAGAATATTAATAGTATAGAAATGAGAATACTATTAAAATATGTAAAACGAGAAAATTATGAGAAAAGTAAGGTAATAGAATATATATAGCTGCTTGAACATGAACAAACTTAAAAATATAGAACATAAGATCCTAAGAACTAAAAATATGGACCAATAAAAAGAAATTAACTGTATAGAGAGGGCGTGGGCAAAATCCAAAATTCCGTGGTGAGCGCCATAGGTTGTCATAGAGCTAGCGGGGAAACAAAACTTTAGTAGTCACCCGAAAACGTCTAGATCTTGGGCCTGATCTATGAAGACCGCCTGGTGACCATCTTCTTTTCTACAGCGCACTCTGCCCCCTGAAAACCACACATACTTTATCTGTCCCATTGCCTTCTTCTGACGGGCTAACCAGTAGAGGTGCTTGTTTACTATTGTCATTTCCTCGCTCAGATAGATACGGTGACAGTCATTTTCCTGCCACCCTAAATCTCTTTTGACTTTTCTTTTATGTATCAAGTCATCCCTCACTGATTTCCTCACGAAGCGTGCTATGATAGGTGGGGGTCGCGGGTCATTATTTCTTCCTCTCCGTCGTTGCACTGTCTCCAGGTCCTCCAAATTTAATTTTATGCCTAGGCCCGCACCGGTACTAGTTAATAGGCCGGAAGGGGTCTCAACGGCTCGGACTGGGATCCCCCGGAGCTCCAGGGAGTTAGATAACAGGCCCTGCTCACTTTTGTTCACCCGCACTTCGAGATCCCCTACCCGGGCCTTTAGGGCTTAATTTTCCGCCAATACCTCATGAATAAATTTTGATTGATCCTCTAGGTGCTTTTCTATTGTCGTTAGTTTATCACTCAACTCAAAGGTGAGGTCCCATTGTTTGTCGATAGCCGTTTTAATATTTTTAATTTCTTCTTTAAAGGTGGTGTCAATTTGTTTCACGGCCGTTAGAAGATCTGATAATGAAAGTTCACCTTTCAGTTTTCCTCCCGTCGTCGTATTCTTTTTCGCCTGGTCACATTGAGAGCATACCCATAGATTTTTTTGACTGATTTAAGGGCTTCTAAATATTTATCTGTGAGATTAATGCATCGCCCGCGAAAAATGAGATTGCATTTAGAGCAACTTATATTGATTTTGTCATCTCGGGCAATGACGCTGTTGCAAATAGTGCAGTGAACCATAATGGACACAAAAAGTAATTACTTATGTAAATAAATAACTCACGCTTGTTTATAAGTTTAGGATAATGCCTAATGCTGTTGGTATTAGGAGCAAATGCTTCGCCGTCTTCAAGGTAGTCGAACTTAACTTGATATATCGATTGAAAACCTTCTCTCTGCTTTTTTGAGTATGTTTATAGTATAATATACTATAAATAATGACAGATATATATATATATATAGAGAGAGAGAGATGAAAAGAAACAAAAGTAAAAACAGCACTACCAAAAACACAGAACTAAGAGCAAATAAAATTGGGAGATAGAACGATGTGCACAGGCCGGTGTCCCTGGCCAGACTGTAATAAGGTAAATTCACGGGAGTTCTAAATCTTGTGTAAGACAGATCGTTAGAACAGTGTAACGTCCGCTTGTTGACTTGAGAAGTTTCGGAGCAGCGAGCCATTAGGACAGCAGCAGATCTTCGCGTCTTCAAGATACAGGTCTATTTTAATAGATTTCATCGGTTTTTGTATTTGAGAGCTTGCTGAGGAAGATTTGTTCATCTAAGACACACATTATTGGTAATTATAATTTCATTTCATTGTACAATATTTTCAATGTCAGTTACTTTAATTGTAAGACTTAGCAATCTTAGGGTTCAAGACAATTCAGATAATTTAGACTCAGAAACAAACGCAAACATGTCATTGCAATATAAAGCTAAAAGTTGCGATTTTAATGTAATTCCCGATTACGATGGCGATCTGGAAGATTTAGTAACTTTTATTAGAAGTGCTCTTCATGTTTATGATCTTATTGGTCAAGATGGAAACCAATATATAAATCAAAATCACTCGCGTTTGATTATAATTTAATTAAATATATTAAAAGGTGATGCAAAAGTAGCAAATCCTCTACCTCATCCTCCCCCTACCATTATCTTACGAATTAGAATTAATATTTAATGTTTATGCCTTTCTATGCTTCGACCTCTCAAACATGTTTGTTCATTGCAGATATTTCCTACATATGTAATAAACATATTTTATATATATTATTATTATTCCAAAGTCTCTCATTGCAGAGTATTTAATGAACATTTTAGAGATTCTTCGTGTCAACGTTAAAATACTATAATGTTTAATCTATTTGAGCAATAGATGAGTTCGCAGGAAAGAACTTCCCAAGGAAATGTCAAAGGCATTGTGTTACAGATGTTTCTTGAAATATATTTCACACCAAATATTAATAATGAAAAATAACAACATTTTTATTTTACCATTTTTAGTTAACTGAGTTTTCTTAGTTACTTTGTGGCCTAGCAATTTATTTTTTGGCTGTTAGGATAAGTTGAAATCCCTTAGAATGCTTGCTTCCATCTTCCCGCTATTTGGTCAAATAATAATAAAAAATCGTAAGTTTGGAATTTTTTGAGGACTAGGCACCCTGATACAATCACAATTTTTGTTATTATACAATAATTAATGTTAACAAAGTGAATAGCTATTTATTTTTACTTATACAAAGAAATATATTTATAGAATAAAAATTGCTAGACAAAATATCTAACAGTGTCATAAAATTTCTAATTTTTAAATCTAAATATGATATCCGTTAGTTTAGTCCAATCTAATGCCAGAGAGTTGTTAATTAGAGATGTCTATAAGTTAAGTAGATTCAATTACATTGTTGGTCATTGTAATCCCATTATACGTCTTCCCGTCAATTTTGGAGCTCGTGATAGTGCAATCTGTCAACTTTGAGTTGGAAATCTGCGAATCCGTGAGGGTGGTTTTCGCGACGACGCTCCCATCGGTGACCTGGCTGTTGGTCAACGTGGAATCCGTAAGAGTGCTGTCGAACAATTTGCTGGTGGTCAGGGCCGAACGCTCGCAGGTCGACCTTTTCGACTCAGAGCCGGTCAAGGTGCAGGTAGAGGCCGCCGTGGACAGGCCCACTAGGGAGCTCACCAGGAACAGGAAGAACAAAGATGTCGGCGCCATATCTCTCTCAGCTCAGTGCTAGTACTGATCTTCCTCAATGCCATCCTGCTATTTATACAGAGATCGATCCTGAGGTTGCTCGGTAAACACTCGCATAACATCGACACACTTCCGGTTTTCAAGGTAATACTTTATTGCAACATTGTTGCAAACTGTGAAGAAGAAAACAGAGGAATATTTTCGTCTATAATGAATTTATTTTGATATCGACAGTGCTCTGTGTAATTTATCCTGATGCCATAGAGGATTTATCTAATCGAAAAGGGATTAGCTGGACTATGAAGTTTCAGTGGAAGTTTAAATGTACTTTTCTTGCCAAGTTGCCAAGTACATAGAAATAAAATATCAAATCAAAATGCATTACTTCGAATATAAAAAGCTCCTATTAATTATTTATATTTATATTTATAGCTCCTATCAAGTCTTTAATTACTTCCGGTTTGGTGTAAAAACAATAAGTGAATAATAACTAATGCTACAATTACAAAAGGTAATGAATCGTGCTAATGTAAAGAATTTGCTGTATAATTTATTGCTAAAAATAATCCTCTAATGATTTGAATTATTAAACATATTCCTAAAAGTGATCTAAAATTTCATCATAATGAAATTTAAGATGGAGATGGTAAATCAATTAAAGATCCATTAATAATTTTAAATAATGGATGTATTTTTCGTATAGGTTTATTCAGATTATTAAATCTTTACTCGTAGAGGTCCTTTATTAGTTTTTGCAATATTAGATACTACAACTATTGTAAATAATAAATAGATAATTATCATTATTGTTAATTGAGCAGTAATTATATTAAAGATTTTAATTAATCTTAAATTATCATTATAAACATATTAATATTAAAATAATTAATATTATAATAATATATGAATGTTATTATAACTATGATAAATATAGCTGAAATTACAACTATATTAATAGGAGATTTAAATTTTTCATTTGATGCTACTCTTGCTATATAAATAAATAATACTAAAGCCCCTCCTAATATAATAATAATAACAATATATGAAAAGACGAAGGATCTTAATATATAACCAATAACTATTGAGGTAATTAAAGTTTGAATAATAAGGATTAATCCTATTCTTAAAGGGTGGTATTAATTTAATAAAATTAAATACACAGTACCTATTAATGTTATTATTACATCAGTAAATAGTTTAAAATAAAATTTTAATTTTGGAGATTAATGATGAGCATTAGCTTTTTACTGAAGTTTTGAAGGATTTATTCCTATTTATGATTTACAAAATCATTGTTTTATAATTTAAACTATTAAAACTTTAAAATTTATTTTATTGGAATATATTTTATTATTTAATTTACTTAGAGGATTGATTGTTTTTTGTTTAACTCGTAAGCATCTCTTTTGATTTTGGAATATATAGTGTTAATAGTATTTTTTTCTTTATTTTTTGTTATATATAATTTTGGTTATGAATTATATACTATACGATATCCTTATCCAGGTCTATACTATACGGTATCTTTATCCAGGACTGTACTATACGATATCTTTATCCAGTTCTATACTATACGATATCTTTATCCAGGTCTGTACTATACGATATCTTTACCCAGGTCTGTACTATACCATATCTTTATCCAGGTTTGTACCTTACGATGTCATATCCAGGTCTATACTATACGATATCCTTATCCAGGTCTATGCTATACGGTATCTTTATCCAGGACTGTACTATACGATATCTTTATCCAGGTCTGTACTATACGATATCTTTATACATGTCTGTACTATACGATATCTTTACCCAGGTCTAAAATGTAAGTTATTATTTTGATTCCAATCTCTTGGTGAAAATTTAATTGTTTTATTATAACTGTTGAATTTTATTAAAAATAACTAACCAAGGCAAATTTGGGATTTTTCAAACCTTGATGATCTCCATATAATTCAGTGGCTACTTCATTTTCGGAGATCAATTTGAACGGCAATATATTCACGTTATAGTGGTATAAGAATTTGTCGAAAAATTGCCTCTTTGTGGCTCAAATGGCCCAAACTGAAAATGTTACAAATTATTGGAGCATTTCTGATTTTAATTCTGATTCAGTTGGCACCCGAAGTCGGGAACTTGGATTTTCTGGTAAAGACATAAATGAGATTCTTTTTCTATTTAAAATTCTGACAAAGTACTGTCACCTAACATACTGATCAGCATTTATTGAATGAAATATGCTCTTTAACTAAAATACATAAATAAAGCGAAACGAGGCAAAATTATTTGATCGATTGAATTACTGTTGATAATATAATTAACGAGGGAACGGTGTGGCCCTATGAGCCATATGAGGGCACCTTAACTTCAATTGGAGAAAAAACGTCGTCAATGAACGCGATATCGGCCAAATCACTTCCCTCCACAAGCTTTGGCTTAGAAATAATTCAGTCCTTACAATTTACTGTTGCCAATACGCTTCAGGGGCTGTAGTGTCATAGTTTTTTTTTATTAATTAATATATAAGCAGTGCCTTCAAGTATATTCCTCGATCATTCCTTTTTCCCTCCAGGTCCCAACTCAACTACAGTTATGGTAAGGCATATAGGATTAGAAGCTTAGAATTGTAGCCTTATCACATTGTACTCTGTTCTTATTATTATTAAATTGTTTATCTTTAGGCTAGTATATATAGAGCCCCCAAAAATACACTTGTCAGAGTCAAGTAAGTCTAGTCTAAGTCGTAGCCAGTCACTATGTCCGACTAATTATTGTTCTGCTGTGTTCTTTCAAATAAAGCTTTTTAAAAAGTAAAGTTCTCTGTCGAAATACATAACTTACGTACAGTAACGGTTGGGAATGTGTTTTAGTGTATTTGTAAACGATTTCATTTAAGGATCCGCCTTACGATTAATGAATTGTTAATAAACAGGCTGGTTTTAATGGAAAATGGTTTCTTTTAGCATGAACCGATTAATTTCGATTAAGAGGAATAGTTACAGATCTACGATTTATAGGAACCGCTTCACTAGTTATTGCATAGGCAACCATTTTTGCACATATTTTGGCACCAACACCTTTGGGAAAAATAAGCCAAACTCGTGATACTCTATTTTCAACACTCGATTCAACATGTGCCAATTTCCCTACCGCTCCATTGGCTAACCCATCAGCAACCTCGATGTTTGTAGTTATCATGTAGGGTTTATCTAGAACGAAAATAACTTCGTATGGTAACCCTCCCGTATCAATTGTGCTAAGTTTGTAAAGCTTATCTCTTGACGCCCTTTCTTTTTTGCGATTACCTTCACAATGAAATAATTCATCGTCAGCAACTAAATTCGTTGTTTCCTCGGATTAACTCAGCATTTACAAATGATATGCATCAGCTGATCTGTTATCATTGAATAATCGAATTCCACTAGGACAACATTCATCTGCTTCCGTCTCTGAACCGAACCTCGATTTAGTCAGTTATAATTCTTGTTGATCTAATCGATCCCCATTGACATCCTTTGTTAATAATGGAGAGAATTAAGCATTTTCCTGCCGCTTAACTTCCTCTAATTCATAAAAAGTAGTTCCTAACCAAAACTGACCATCAATCCGTTGTATTTTCTGTGTCCAAATTGGATAAGCCCTAATCGGAGGCAACTGCCTCAAGTCACCAATGAAAATTATGCGTCTACTGAACGCGGCATCATAATATCCTGTAATTTCTTTCAATTTCAAATCTATACGTTCCAACATTTCTGCCCTAACCATACTGATTTCATTGATGAGTATCATCTTTACGTACTTGAAGAAAGATCTATGTAAACCTTTGACGTCGTTCGATAATGGTATTTGAAAACTGGAAATGGTGATTTTAAAAGCAGTATGATCAGTGGTAGGTCCAATAGCAACCGCGGGTTTACCTGTGGTTGCACGTGCAAGATATGCATTACAATAACCATCTGTATCTGTGAATCGATTACAAATTTCCATAATCAGTTTAATAAGATAAGTCTTTCCACATCCAGCAGGACCAGTCAAGGGCAGTTGTAATGGAAGTGTAATGACGTTAATAACCGACCATATAAAATGTTGTGCCAGCTCAAATTGATTAGTATTTGTTTTTCTCATTAACTCAAGAAACTCTGCAGTCTCCAAGTTGTGTTTTTTTTCCATATTACCCCGGGCTTACTCATCGTAGCTGATTCTATGTCATCATAATTCCTGAATGTGGATCTGACAATAAGCTGTTGGTACGGATCTGAAATTTCCTGAACATTAACCTGCTTAAGGCCATCATTATCTGCCTGTCAATTAAAAGGATTGAAACAATTGCGCCATTTTTCTGACGGTTGCCGTGCTATAAATACTCGAGGTCGTGTTATTCCAGCTTGTAACATATTGATATAATCTTCATCTGATATAATATTATTGCTGCAATAAAATTGTTCCATGCTATCGTAGTCATTATCTTCTAATTTTTTCTGTATATCGTTGAACCGATATTTCAATGCTTTCAAGTCAGGATTTGTTTTTTCTAATGGTATTGGTATGGCAGTTTTACGAATAGGCATAAAAGGCGCCTCGAACCGACACTTCCGAATATTCGCACGAGTATTTTTATAGCATTTGAACGTGTGTTTGTGTGGCTGAAGTTTCACATGTCCTGAAGCTTCTGATGAACACAGTGATATGAGAGCATTAATCAATGCAATCGCTTCTTCATAATTTTCTCCTAAGGCATCCTCAGGTGCATTATCCAACCATGATAGTATAGGGGCGTTTGGAGTGACCCTATGTTGGAATCAATACGTTTAAAGTAATTGAGAAATTAACATTTTTCAAAAGGACTAAACTTTTTTTATTGTAAAATAAGAAAATAACATTAAATATCTTATTGAAGTAAATCGCGCAAGTGACGTCATCTTCATTGATCAAAGTTGTTTTGTCAAAATAATTCAAAGCTTCAATTTATTCATTTGTGAGCTCTCCTCGATTTTTAAATTTGTGTAGAAGCTTCAGTAGATTCGGCCACCCTATCTCGTCAGCACTGATCGACAAGAACAAGGTCGGTCTTCCTAAGTGGCACTTCATTGCAAATAGATGCTTACGCTTAGACCAATAAGCTGCAGAATTTGGTATTGACTTCATAAAAGCCAAGTTGCTGTCTAAACAGATGTTAAAATAATCTTCAGATAATATGTGCTCTTTGCTTAAATTGTTATCCTGGCCGATATGTTTAAATCCAATCTTCAAAGCATGGCAAACTCTTAGGCTACACCTACATTGGATCCGGTGTGATACGATGAGACGTCGCTAGCAAACCAAATGACTGATATATATTGAGAGTTAAAACATTTGGTTCTTTAAATTTATAAAATTAAGATTATTTATTAATTATTTTTAGTACATTTATATTTCACTATAATAAATAGTAAAATATGTAGTGGATTATAAAGAAGCTTATTTTGGATAATGTCGCCATTATAGATGGTGTAATTTTAATCCCATCTGGGTATTCTCCGAGGTAAATAGCTGGAAACGATAATTCTTCTGCCCATGTATCGAATATTAAACTCCTTGGAACTTTTTTTTCACCTGGACCGAGCTGTAAGAATTTATCCTCACTCCACATAGGAGTTTGCTGTTGTGGTGTAAGACTTTGATCGACTGCAATATGTTCACTAAACTCATCGATACGTATGTAATTTGTTGTTTCAGGGGATACGTGCGAATGTTATTGTCATGATTTGAATCTTCTCTATCCGTGTAATCAATTATAACATTTTTATCGTTGGTTGTGAACCATGCATAATCTATTTTGAATTGAAACTGGTTATATAAAGGTGTCTGGACTATATTCGACGACATGAAATCAGGCGGCTGAGAAGAAATGCTGTGTAGTCGCTTGTAGCGAGAATGTGGGAGTGGTTTTACTCAAAAACTTCCAATATTTGACAACAATGTGCTAGCTTTGTTGCCTAGTTCTCCCTGCTTCAGTTATTTGGTTTTTACCCTTGGTAAAAACACGCTAGTGTTCTGTTTTTTCATTGTTATTCCGCCTCTGTGTTTCTCATAAGAACATCTTGTCTTCAGTCTTGTTTAACTGTTAATATGGATTCACCTTCTTCATCTTCAGCTGTAACACCGAAGAAAAAAGGCCGACTTGAGTTACTGCAAAATTAAGATTTGAGTTCGCAAGGCAAATCCACGAAATGTAATGTTTATAAATTTGTTAAAAAATGTATTAACCCAACGTTTTTGAATGCCATTGATTTTAATAGAAGTCAAAAAGTAGTGGCAGAAATTTTTGGCACGATTTTAAGAACAGTGCAAAGAGTGTGTCAAGAAGAAAATCACAGTCTTCCTTCAGAAAAGAAATTGAAATTGTTTACGTAAAATATATGTAAGTCGTGAATTCAACGACTTAACCAAGGTGATGAATGGAATAAAACACGTGGATGCAGTGAAGAACTGTAATTAAAAAAAACATATTTACAAACTTATAAATAACTACAGGTATCTTTAATTACAAACCTGAATCAACACAATTGTCAATATTCCATTATAACATAAATAATATTAATTTAACAAATGTTAACTTCAGTGAGTCTCTCAGTAAGCAGATATCTCTCATAACCTTACTCACATCTGTGCCTAAGGTTATCTTCACATCTGTTAAGTTTGGCGTGAATATTCAAACTTACATATATAAAAGAGATAAGCCACAATCCATTTTGAATGATTTTGACAACGATGTAGTTCTGCGTTCTGTACTTGAATTTTACGATAGATGTGAATATCCTACAGGTGAAAGATTACGTCCAGTTCTGCAAGAAAAAATTAATTACTCTGGCATTGTTAGATCTATTCAAAGGCTTTTGAGGAATCTGGGATGTAAATATAGGAAAACGAATGACGGGAGGAAATTTCTGCTAGAACGGAAAGACATTACATTGACCCGAACTAATTTCTTGCGAAAAATGCACGAATTTAAACATCACCCAATTCAAAGAAAATGAATATATCTTGATGAAACTTGGGTGAATGAAAACCATTCCAAATGAAATACATTTGGCAGAGCACAGATAACAAGGGTGGGTTGAAGGTACCTGTTGGAAAGGGAAAGGTGCTTATTGTTTGCCATGCAGGTTGTTCAAGCGGATTCGTGAGTGACTGCAGATGCGTATTCCACTTCTGACTACCAAAACGAAATGACAAGTCTTTCTTTTAAGGAGTGGGTTATAAATCATCTCATACCAAACCTGGAGGAACCTTGTGTAATAATTTTAGATAATGCTCCCTATCATTCTGCCTTATTGTAAAAATACCCTTCACTTAACTGGCGGAAGCAGGAAATAATTGAATGGCTAAGGGGAAAAAATGTATCCTTCGAAGCTAATTCACCAAAAGTTGAATTGTTGTCCAAAGCTGCAGGGTGTGATGTTTTGAGATTGCCTCCGTACCACTGGCAATATAACCCAATCGAATTGATATGGGCTCGAATTAAAGGAGAAGTGGCTGATAAAAATAAAACTTTTAAATTAGCTGATGTGGAGAGGTGAACCTGTGAAGGAATAGAAAATGTGACTCCTGAAGATTGGCGTAAATGTGTAGAGCATGCGGAAAATCTTCAACAAGCTGATTGGGACAAAGAAATAGTAACGGATGAAATTATTGAACAAATATTAATAAATTTAAGTGACCAAACCACATCTGAGTCCCAAGAATTTTCTGATGATTATGAACAATAATTATATTCTTGATTATACTTCACGATTGTAAACAAAATTATTAGAAGGTTTTAATCAATTAAATTGTATAATAATCTATTATAAATATAATGTAGTATGTTTATCAAATCTGAATCTATATTATTACTTTTTTGATCCTTACATTTAAATCCTGACCAATAAATATAAATGAAATATAAAAGATTCATGGGGTGTCAGAAAGAAGGTCGATTTGGCAACTCCGCATTTTCTTTCAGCCGCCAGATTTCATGTCGTCGATTATAGATATGTCAACCATTGTTCAATGACAGATCCTTTAATTAGCACATGAAGACAATTCGTTTTATGAATAAGTTTCTTCTTGACGTGTACGTTTATACAAAAGTCTTCTTCTCGTCCATCAAGTAGTCAGGGTAAAAAACTTATCATGTTACTAACCGAGACAGGTAAACTAATTATTTGTCCAGTTATTGCGAATTGTCCTTTCAAATGTCGCAATCTGCGTATCTGCATAAATGGGAACTTAATGGGAAATGATGTCGAATTCTGGTAAATCCGCTGGTGTCTTTGGATATTTAAAACAAATAAAGGTCGCTAAGCCATCGCTCTTCAGCAGCAGTTGCACAATCCTGAAAAATAAAATGTGACAAGATTTAAAAAGATATTGAACAAATGTTGGTTATAAAATAGAGGATAAATTGATCATACTGCAATTTGCTTCAGTAAGTTGTCTTCTTCAGGTGACCGACCTTGTAGATCTAAAAACCAGGGGCGACGTGACCCAAAGAATTTTTCACAAACATCTTTTCAAATATGTTTGTTTTGAAGAAAAAAGATTTACCCAGGCCGGGATTGGAACCTCGGTCGTCTGCTTCTCCGTAGCAGTGCTCTAAACCACTGAACTACCTAGAGCCGCTATTTTCTTCCTTACTTATATTATTTATAATTTTTATTAATTCTTATTTTTTTTAAATATTTTTGTTTTCTTCACCGATCCTATCGCAAAAATTGCGAGAACACGGGGATATAGGATCGATGAAGAGAACGGATTTGTCTGATCGGATGTGACCCCTGCTAGCTCAGTGGTTTAGAGCACTGCTACGGAGAAGCAGACGGCCCGGGTTCGAATCCCGGCCAGGGCAAATCTTTCTCTTCAAAACAAACATATTTAAAAATTATACCAATTAATAAAACTTAAAAAAAGTGTGTGTCAGCTCCGACACGCGACTGGAGCTTACCCTTTTCCGTTCCTCATGGATATTAAATGTGTTCTTGCCAATTAATCGCTCTCTGCTGATACTTATCATCGCGTATTATTTTTTTTTAATTTGTAAATTATATTAAAAAACTATTTTAAATTAATGTGAACTATTTTAATTAAAATTATACATATATATAGATTTGTATACATAAAAAAAAAGATGTTTCAGTGGTAAATATTTGACTGGATAATTCAACGATGGATTGAATTGGTCGGGGTGTACAGTTAATGTTAACACAAAAAGTGAGCAAAACTTATTTTTTATTAATAGTGCCACCGTTTCATAATGGTCATTACGTTGTAGGCCATCTTCAGGGCAAATAGTGGGTGCGGTGACTTGTTACAACACTAAAATTGTCAACTGAACTCATATATATGTATATATATACTGATACATATATTAAAATAGTATTAATACAAATTCATGTTTAAATCCAATCTTCAAAGCATGGCAAACTCTTAGGCTACACCTACATTGGATCCGGTGTGATACGATGAGACGTCGCTAGCAAACTAAATGACTGAAATATATCGAGAGTTATAACATTTGGTTCTTTAAATTTATAAAATTAAGATTATTTATTAATTATTTTAATACATTTATATTTCACTATAATTGTTTAGTTCAATATTGGATTTTCTATGATTTCTGTTTGTATATAATTCCGGGTGTTTTGTACACTGCATCCTAAATTAGTTGTTTTGTTAACCGCTTACAAAAATATACAGTCATATGTTTTTTATTATTATGATTATATATGTGTGAACGTTGTCTGAACCTCATTAAGTCAGTTATCCCGCATTTTATAAGCCCTTCTTTGAAAAAATCTCTTTTCCGAATTGAGAGGAACGGCATTTTTTGACGTACGCTACGGTGAGCTCACCTGCGAGACGTCAATGAAGAGAGGAAGCTCTGACAAGATTTAGGTAAGCCACTTTCATTTAAGTTCCTTTCTTTATTGGCAAATTGTCCGAGGACGACTTACCGAGTCGTACCGTATCTCAATTAAATATTTTATTAATTTCTCAACCGCGTTTCATACAAAATTTATGGTCCTCCGGGGCCGGATTAATTAATTAAGAAAATTAGTTAATTATTTTCTCAATTCGGAACTTAACCAAACAAAATTTAATTTTTCATTTATTTTATATGTCGCATAGCAACCACGAGGCCGTTCAGATAGACTTGCTTACGCCTCTTCTAACCTCACCTCACGCTGCTTCTCCCAACTAATACGACTTCGTTAAGTTTCGGGAAGAAGCGAACTGCAATTTTTCTATAAATTTGGTACAACTTTAGCAAATTCATTTTTTCTCTCCAGAAAATAGTACAATTAAATTAGTTGATATTTGAGTTTAATTAAAGTTTAACTTTGTTTTTCCTGAATATTTTTCTATACATTTTTTGTCTCACTTTTATTTTAAATTATTTCAAGATGGCGGAAGATAAAATTAAGTTTTTAATTAAAAAGAGGGAAAAATATTTTCATAAAATTCAAATTGTTTATGACTTATCGAAAAATCTTACAAAGGAAAATTTTCCCATTTTTTTATCCCGAATGGAACAAATTGACATGGATTACCAATCATTTGATGAAATTCAAGATCAAATTATGGAATTTGCTTCTAAAACAGAATCTCCCGAAAATTTCGACACGGCTGCTAGATCTCAAGCCTGCGACGAGTTATACTATTCAGCAAAGGCAGTAGCCTCGCAGTATGCTAAGCCAGCTACTAGTACTAGCCTGTCTACGAAAAATTAGAGACCCGATATAGGACATGCGAAACTTCCAAAAATCAATTTACAAATATTTTCCGGCGATCTTCAAGAGTGGCCCAATTTTTACTCTCTGTTTCGGTCCCTTATTCATGAAAATCGACAAATGGCCTCATCTGAGAAATTTTACTATTTACGCACATTTTGGAGAGGCCCGCCTTTAAAATTAATCGAATCGATTCATTTGTCCGATGATAACTATCAGATTGCATTTGAAACTTTAGTTAATCGGTACCAAAACAACCGGCTATTGACTAATTTTTACTTGGAAAAAATTACGAATTTTAAACCGCTTTCCCAAGAAAATCTTCAAAATTTGGAAAGGTTATCTGACGTTTTCCTAACTAATGTTGCTGCACTCAAGGCCTTGAACCTACCAGACTTATCTGATACACTTCTGCTTCATTTCGGTCTTCGTTGCTTGGATTTGGAAAGCAAAAAATTATTCGAAGCCAAGTATTCAGGGGTTCAATATCCAACATATAAACAATTTTCGGATTTTCTAACTGAACGTTGCAAAATTCTCGAACTGAGTTCTCCAACTAGGACTGAGTCTAATCCAATCCAACGTGCAAATGTCCCACGAAAAACCGCTTTGATCACGACCAACCCGCATCACAATCGAACTTCTTCTTCACCGCCAAATAAATCTTCTTCCACCGAATGTTCCACCGCTCATATTGTATGCCCGCTTTGCTCATCTTCACATAAGTTACATCATTGTGAAACATTTCTGAAGCAAAGTGTAGATGCCCGCTGGGAGACTGTGAAAACTTTGAGAAAATGTTTTAATTGCCTCGGAAACCACATGTTGTCAAAATGTAACTCCAAAGGTAAATGCATCTCATGTGGATCCTCGAAACATCATTCGCATTTACACCGCTCTACTTTCACAGCCCCACCTAGGGAGTCACTTGAAAATCCGCCTCCTACGCAAGCACTATCTTGAAGTGCCCATACTCCCCCATCCAGTACTGCGTACTCCACCGTATTGCTGGGCACAGCAGAGGCTTTTCTTACAGCTTCGGATGGTAGGAAGGTTCCTATACGTCTAGTTGTGGATCCTGGTTCTCAGGTGTCGTGCATAACCAGGGAAATGGCCCAACGGTTAAATTTAAAGCTCAACAATTGCCCACTGAACATCACAGGCATCGGCAACCATGCTACGACTAGCAAGACGAAAATGGTTTCTTGCACTCTGACCCCTAAACACACTCGAGGCAATTCTATATCCGCAGAAGCCGTTGTTCTCCAAGAAATTTGTGCAGATTTACCGGTCACGACGCTCTCAAATGAATTAAAAAATCGATTTTCCTCCATGTTATTGGCCGACCCGGCTTTCCACGTAAAAGGGAAAATAGATTTTCTTCTGGGCGCGGACCTCTATTCCGAAATCCTTTCCGACGACAATAATTCCGTCATCAGGGGTAATCCGTCAGCTGTGAAAACTTCATTTGGGTGGATTTTATTGAGGAAAATTACCGAACCAGCAGAAAATAGAGCTGTAACGCTTTTTGGTTGCACCTCGCCACTTGAAATTGCACTTCAACGTTTCTGGAAGACTGAAGAGGTCGCATCTGTAGCACCACAGAACCCGGAAGACGAATTATGTGAGCTACATTTTTTGAACACCCACCGCAGAACACCCTCTGGCCAATACATAGTTTCTCTTCCTTTTAAAAACACCGAGGCTCCAATTCTGGGAAATAACCGCGAAAACGCTCATAAACGATTCGTGAACATGGAGAGCCGGCTTAAGCGGACAAATTTAGAACCTCAATATAACGCCTTCCTTCAGGAGTATTTGGACATGTCACACATGAAATTAGCTTGCCAACCCTCAGCATATATCATCCCACATCACGCTGTGGTAAAAAGCACCAGCTCTACTAAGAAACTACGCGTAGTTTTCGACGCTTCGGCCAAGGATTCCCTTGGATTATCATTGAATGACCGCTTATACACCGGGCCGAAGCTTCAGCGAGATTTGACCAATATAATTTCTAGTTTCCGACTCTATCGTGTTGCTGTTTGCGCCGACGTTAAGATGATGTACAGGGGTATCTTAATCGACGAAAAGGACCGTTGTTTTCAACACATATTCTGGCGTGCTTCGTCTGCCGAACCCGTGAGAGAGTTCGAGCTCAACACGGTCACATATGGTCTCTCTACATCTCCATTCCTCGCGCAGCGCGTCATGAAACAACTAGTTGAAGACGAAGGTGGAAAATGGCCGCTCGCAGCGCACGCACTTCTACATCAAACTTATATGGACGACATAGTAGGGGGAGCTGGTACAGAAGAGGAGGCTCTTATATTACGCCATCAGCTGGAGCAATTGTTAGGTGCAGCTAAATTCCTACTGCGCAAATGGTCTAGCAACAGCGAGAAGGTGCTAGCTACAATTCCTTCTGAACACCGAGAGCAAGCGCTAACCATACAGCAAGAAGATAGCTGTACGCTGAAAATTCTTGGTCTCCAATGGCTACCACAAGAGGACTTATTTTCGTATGCCATCACCGAGACTACAGGTCCTACAAACAAACGACACGTCCTCTCTGTCATAGCGAGGTTGTTTGACCCTATGGGCTGGCTAACCCCCACCATTTTTTGGGCGAAGCGATTTATGCAGTTGTTGTGGAAGGCTGAGCAAGATTGGGACAATCCCTTGTCAGCAGAGCACCACAAAGTTTGGAATTCATTTTTGCAAGAACTTCCTGCACTCTCAGACATTAAGATCCCACGACTTATCAAAGTTCTCGAAAACCCGCTATTTTATTTAATCGGCTTTGGCGACGCATCTGAGAAAGGGTACTGCGCGGTTGTGTACCTTTTAGAACGGTCTGGTGAAAATACCAAGGTTCATTTAATTAAGGCTAAAAGTAGAGTCGCTCCCCTTAAACCATGCCTTACTATTCCCAGATTGGAACTCTGCGCATGTTTGCTGTTAGCCCGCCTTATTGAATCCCTCGAAGAGTTCCGAACCGTCATTACCATCACAGCGACGCATTTATTTACGGACTCCACAGTCGCTCTCTCCTGGATCCATACTACGCCGCACCGATTGAAAACATTCATCGCCAATAGGGTAACCGCCATTGTAGAGATCGCCCCACCTGACCTGTGGAGCCACTGTTGCAGTCAAGACAATCCAGCTGATTGTGGAACCCAAGGTCTGATGCCCCGCACCCTGATGCAGTTTTCTCAGTGGTGGGAAGGACCTTCATTTTTGCAATTACCCCTAAACTGCTGGCCAGATTCTCACTTTGATCAGCTAGAAGAAATTCCTGAAATCAAAGATGAGACTACTGTGATGGTAGCCACCGCCGAACCGAACGAACTTGTTACCACCATTAGCTCCTTTTCATCGCTCCAACGCCTCAAAAATGTCATCGCCTATGTTCTCCGATTTGTTAACAACTGCCGCAGCGCAAAACCTCATCGTAAAACCGGTGTACTGTCGGTTTCAGAACTGCGAGATAGCATGAATTTATGTGTCCGTCTATCCCAGGAACAATACTTCCATTATGATCTTAAGACTACGTCCCCTGAACAAATGTCTCAAGCTATCAAACCGTTATCACCTTTTATTGACAAGCTGGGTTTTCTCAGGGTGGGCGGTAGGCTGAGGCATTCAGATCTCACGTATGATGCCAAGCACCCCCTCATTTTGCATAAAAAATCGCATTTAGCAACCCTCATATGTGACTGGTATCATCAGACCACTATCCACGGAGGCCCTCGCGTAATGCAGGCGTTCATTCAAAGAAAATTTTGGATACCAGGACTTCGTCAACTAATCAGGATGCGCATATTTAGGTGTCTACCATGCTACAAACTCAAGGCCAAGGCAAACCAACCTTTAATGGCAGATTTACCACCTTCCAGATTTTCCCAAGTCCGCGCTTTCACCAATATTGGGGTTGATTTTGCTGGTCCTTTCCAGATTAAGGAAAGTAACCGCCGGAAGGCTGTGATTTCTAAGGGTTACATTTGCCTCATCGTCTGTATGGCCACTAAGGCGATCCACTTGGAAGTCGTCTCCGATCTTAGCACCAGTGCATTCCTTGCTGCGTTGGACCGCTTTATCGCCCGTCGTGGATTATGTTCGAATATCTACAGTGACTGCGGTACAAACTTTCTCGGCGCGTCCCGCGCACTAAAGGAAGTTCATAAATTTCTCCAGAGAAACGCTGAAGATATTCACGATAATTTAGCCAAACGTGAGATTATTTGGCATTTTAATCCGCCCGCGGCTCCTAATTTTGGTGGCATTTGGGAAGCTGGTGTCAAATCCGTGAAGCGCCACCTAGTTCGCGTTATGGAAAGTCGGACACTAACCTTTGAAGAATTCACCACACTGATCACCCGCATCGAAGCCGTTCTTAACAGCCGTCCGCTTTGCGCTATTTCGTCCGACCCCAACGACGATGTCGACTATTTGAGCCCTGGACACTTCCTCATTGGAGGACCACTATTGGCTGCGCCGGAAGAAGACTTGACAGACACCAATCTACACCGCTTATCCCGCTGGCAAGTTCTCCAACAATCGCTCCAGAGCTTCTGGAAGAGGTGGAGTCATGAGTACCTCCAGACTATGATCAGTCGACCTAAATGGACCCAAAATTCCCCGAATCCTGCCATAGGCGATGTGGTTATGATTGTTGGGCAGAACACCAAGCCTTTGCAATGGCCCCTGGGAAGAATTGAAAAACTTCTACCTAGTCGTGATGGAGTAGTACGAGTGGTGCAACTACGAACCACCTACGGTTCAATTACACGGCCTACCAATAAATTAGTCCCCCTTCCAATAAACTAAACTTTACTTTACTTTTCGTATATTATGTTTTTGTTTTGTTAGTTTTTTTTTGTACATATTTTACATTGCAAGTTCGCTTCTTCTGTTCTAAAGTTTATTGTTACCTAATTACAAAATTGCTATCAATTTTGGGTGGGCGGTATGTTTAGTTCAATATTGGATTTTCTATGATTTCTGTTTGTATATAATTCCGGGTGTTTTGTACACTGCATCCTAAATTAGTTGTTTTGTTAACCGCTTACAAAAATATACAGTCATATGTTTTTTATTATTATGATTATATATGTGTGAACGTTGTCTGAACCTCATTAAGTCAGTTATCCCGCATTTTATAAGCCCTTCTTTGAAAAAATCTCTTTTCCGAATTGAGAGGAACGGCATTTTTTGACGTACGCTACGGTGAGCTCACCTGCGAGACGTCAATGAAGAGAGGAAGCTCTGACAAGATTTAGGTAAGCCACTTTCATTTAAGTTCCTTTCTTTATTGGCAAATTGTCCGAGGACGACTTACCGAGTCGTACCGTATCTCAATTAAATATTTTATTAATTTCTCAACCGCGTTTCATACAATAATGTATAGTAAAATATGTATAATGTATACACCCCAGCATCGTATGCGATAGAATCACGTCGCACCGAATCGGATGCAATGTAGGTGTAGCCTTAGACGCATTATCTTCACTGGAGTATAAAGAAGCTTATTTTGGATGACACTTCTCCTATCAGAACGATGCAATTCACTTGTCGCCATTATAGATGGTGTAATTTTAATCCCATCTGGGTATTCTCCGAGGTAAATAGCTGGAAACGATAATTCTTCTGCCCATGTATCGAATATTAAACTCCTTGGAACTTTTTTTTCACCTGGAGCGAGCTGTAAGAATTTATCCTCACTCCACATAGGAGTTTGCTGTTGTGGTGTAAGACTTTAATCGACTGCAATATGTTCACTAAACTCATCGATACGTATGTAATTTGTTGTTTCAGGGGATACGTGCGAATGTTATTGTCATGATTTGAATCTTCTCTATCCGTGTAATCAATCATAACATTTTTATCGTTGGTTGTGAACCATGCCTAATCTATTTTGAATTGAAAATGGTTATATAAAGGTGCCTGGACTATACTCGACGACATGAAATCAGGCGACTGAGAAGAAATGCTGTGTAGTCGCTTGTAGCGAGAATGTGGACTTGTTACAACACTAAAACTGTCAACTGAACTCATATATCTATACTGATACATATATTAAAATCGTATTAATACAAATTCATATTTATGTAACTTTCTAATACGTAAATAATCAAACATTTTTATACCATTACCTGTAATTTAACAGTTGAGATTTAATATTGTGAATTTATTTATTTGGTTAAAATTTGTCCTGTTAATCCTTGAATTGTGGTTGTAAGTTCTCACACCACGGAAGTAAATTGTGCCATGACCTGAGCCATCTGGTTGATAAGAGCTGTCATGAAATTCGATTGCGGTGGTTGAGGTATATTGGCGAAAGTTTGTTGAGGCTCTGATGGTCGTGGAGCATGGTTTGACTAGTTGATGGTTGTGGTTCGGTTGTCATTTCGGTACCTTGTAGAAAAGTTTCGTATTCTACACCTGGCCGAACTGTCATGCTGTTAGTCATTAGTTTGGGTATGTTTTGGTTAGTACTGATCTGTTTAGATCTCTTTTCTTCCATCCTTTTATTCAAGATTTCTTCTATTTTTTTCCTATGAAGCCATTTTCTATAAGCAGGGACGTGCGCTCCCTCGCAATTCGTGCATTTTTGTTCACCTCAGGAATGTTATGTGAGGCGCTGGATCTTACACATTTTACGGTGTGGTAACAGTAGTTTTTTGTGTGCCCAAATTGCCGATATTTATAGCACTGGGGCGGTAGGATATATGTATTTCTTGGGATGTATTTCACAACCGTGAAAATACATCTATTGACGTGCCGTACTTTGTCTTGTATACCTATCATAGTGATACCTAGTGGAACAGTTATCATAGATAAATAGATAATTCCATTTTTTTCTGTATGTTCCTCAGTTAAATGGTAAATTAGCTAGAGCGGTAAAGCTGTTCGATGTCACTACCGGTGGCGCTTCTTCTGATTTCCTTGTCTTCCTCTTGGCCGACTTCTTCCCTGTCTTTACCATTTTGAAGGAGCCTCATCTTCAAAGTCCGGTAGCTAGTCAATTTCCACTCTTATCAGAGCAACGCTGCCCTGTCGTCTGTTGAGGTTGTAACCAAGTGATATGAATGGACCCCAACGGCTTAAGGCGGAATCTAAATAAGAGTAGTAATAGTGTTTGTTTGGGAAGGTGTCTTTAAAAAGGCTCCTATATAAATAATTATCGCATTTCAACACTTGGAGAATAAAGCAATAGAATGCACTGTTACCATACATAACATACGCATCTCTTCCCGATTTGTCCCGGAATTTCATACCACGGGGTAAATATGAAAATCGTTTCTTAAGAAGTAAACTCCAAAATTAAAATTGTAAATAATATATTGACATAAATCAACAAGATCCTGATTAAAGTAATGTTCAATGAACATTCTTCCCCGTGTATACATCGCAAAAATTGCGAGAACACGTGGATATAGGATCGGTGAAGAGAACGGATTGGTCTGACTGGGATACGACCCCAGGTAGCTCTGTGGTTTAGTCCATTGCTACGGAGAAGCAGGCGACCCGGGTTCGAATCCCAGCCAGGGCAAATCTTTTCCCTTCAAAACAAAAATATTTAAAAATAATACCAATTAATAAAAAAAAAAGAAGTGTGTGTCAGCTATGACACGCGACTGGAGTTTACCCCTTTCCGTTTCTTATGGATTTTAAATGTCTTCTTACCAATTAATCGCTCTCTTCTGATACTTATCATCGCGTATTTTTTTTTTTTAATTTGTAAATTATATTTAAAAAAAGCAGGCGACCCGGGTTCGAATCCCGGCCAGGGCAAATCTTTTCTCTTCAAAACAAAAATATTTAAAAAAAAAGTTGTGTGATTTTATGAAACCACGATGCAAGTAAAACTTACGGTTTGTAGGGATTTAACTATTTTTTGTGGAAAATTATTCGATTTAGGGTATTAAAATTGTGTTTTAATCTTAACTTAATTATTGAAACATTGGAATGATAATGGGAAATCAATAATAGAAAAAATATTCAATTATAAAATGTAATTTCAATTTGCGTATTAGAGTGCGGAATACGTAATTAATACAATCATTGAGATGATAAATCCACATTAAAAAGAAAGAGAAATATTTATTTAAATCATTGAATCGTTGCCAACTTCAATTATTCTATCAATAACTTCATCTTCACCTCGAGTCTCACAGTTTATAAATGTAATTAACATTTTATGGTAACTAAATTAAGTAAATGCTTGTATCTCGACTCGAACTACTGCTCGTATCACTGCGCCTCGTGCCTTGATTAGAACTGGCGCCCGATTTTAGCCGCTTGCATTTCTGACGATATCAGAGGCATCTTTCCGCATTTAGTCGCTTTCTGTAACAAAATTTCCGGATATAGGCTCGCCACTTTGAACGCTAAACTTATTAAATCCAACACTCGACACTGGACCGCTACTAGTACTCGGCATTACATCTGTGGGCAGTCTACTAATTTTTTTCCGGCGGCTCAGAGTATAGTTCAGCTTTTGAAGATGACTGAAGGTCTAAATAAAATTAAATATATTGGATTAACCGGTTTTTTTTTTCTCATCCTCTAAGATTTTATTTACAATATATATATAAAAAAAAAACTGTACCACTACAACCCATGAAGGGCCTGGGGTTCAGTACATGATAGAGACTGTACTGTTTCATGGACAACAGTTCTGCAAGGAGGTGACTTGTCCTAGGTCACGCTCGATCACCAGATTTTTCCCCCTTATTTTGGGTACCCTATTTTTATAATATTAAATATATATACAATATACAAATAAATACCTGCAAATGCTTCTATGTAAACAAAGCCTTCTGTTACCTTTCGGTATTTTTAAGGCGTTATTAACCGAATAAAAATTAAAATCCTTCATCCAATATTTATATGAAATAAGTAATGCGAGAAGGTAATGTAATGCGACATGCGATAGATGAACGAAAAATTTTGGGGCGATAGAAAAAATGTTTCTTTTTAATAATAACAATAAATAAAAAATAAAAATCTTTTCGAATAGTTTATGCGCTGATTGATGTGAGCGATAGCCGGTATATGGATGAGTCGAATAATCCATAAAAGTCTTGTGGTTAAATTAAGTCATAGCCTCTTGTTGGGTGTTGTTGTACTCTAAGACATAGTCTCTTGTTGGGTGTTGTTGTACTCTCGTCAATTTTCGACTTTACTGACACTTTCGAGCTGTTCTAATGCTTTATTTCATATTGAAAAAGAGAATGGTCAACAAAGACATTAAACAAATATATTAGTTGGAATTTTTCCACTAATGTATTAAATTTTTATTTTATTTCTTTTCACAGTCGGCATATGCGAGGTCTCAATAATTGCTGCGTCTTGTATAATTATATTTCCTGGCTCTGGATTTAATTGCGATGATTGTATTTAGGGTGGGGAATCCCTGGAATATTCCACTACTTGTGGTTGTATAATTTCAGCGAGGCCAGAGTTCTAATCTGCGTTGATATTTCTGCTTTTTCTCAACCTATTTTCTCGCTGATATAATGCATTCGATTTCTTGGATGGCTTATTTATATTCTATTCGTTTTGTTTTTCATGTCTAGATAGTCGCCGATTCGTAATTTCTTTCGTTTTTCCTCTTCAACATCGGTCAATAATGTTTTTGTCGTAATCTGTACTCTCGCTGCCGTTCCGAAAAAGTTCTCGGTTTTTACAAGCTGGTGATAGCAGCGGGTTTTAGAAATGCGAATAAACAAATTCGAGCATATTAAAATTTAGTAGTCAAAGTGAGTCATAATAATTTTAATAACATAATATAAAAGATATATGCAATTAATCAAACATATTATTATTAATGCTATTATATAATACACAAACATAATTATACGATTACCAATAAACCGCATCCATGTGTTTTTGAGATTATTCTTTTTCGTTATTCATTGTCATTCAAATCAGTTTTTTTTTATATCTTTAAATATTTTATTAACTTCAATCACTTAATAATTTTGATTATTGTGCACAAATATAAGTATCACTACATATAAATAAATGAACTACACTGTAAAATCAAAACAAAAATTGCCGTTATCTATATATTTATCTGTCTCTAAATATATTTATATTTTACTGTAATGTGTATTGACTAAACCTCCTCCCTGACCATTAAAAACATTTGTAAGTCTATTCTCATAATAACAAAACATAAAATACATTGAGATTATATACAGTGGATCAAAAAAGTATTGGCACTCCCCCATTTACATAGAAAGATTAACAGAAATATTTCTTAAAACAAAACATTTATTTAATTAACATGGAAAATAACAAAAATGATAAGTAAAAAAAGTATTAAGTATTGGCTTTTTTGCGTTATGCGAAAATGATAATATTTTGTTATCATCCCTTTTGCTTCTATAATAGCCTGCAGTCTTGATGGCATTGATGAGACAATATTTTGGGTGATTTCCGGCCCGATCTTAAACCACTCCTCGCTAAAACTCTTCTCATATCATTTTTGATCTAATTTTATTCTTTCGCACTTTGGAGTCGAGTAAATACCACAAATGTTCGATTGGATTTATATCTGGGGACTGCGGTGTTGTTTTATGTTGTCTTGTAACATTGTATAGCATCCATTCTTTTGTTTTAGTGGCGGTATGTTCAGGGTCGTTATCTTGCTCGAACACATCATCATCATCATTACATGGCGCTATGGTCCATGAAGGACCTTGGCCTCCTCAACAATTTTCCTCCACCTTGACCGATCTCTCGCTGCTCTTCTCCATGTTCTTACCCCCAGGCACTTAAGGTCTGCTTCCACATCGTCCAGCCATCGCATTCTAGGCCTTCCTCTTCGTCTTTCTCCGTCTGGACGTCCCTCCAGAATCAGCTTTGGGAGCCTTTTTTTGTCCATTCTGTGAACGTGCCCCAACCATCTCAATCTTGCTTTTTTAATACAAGAAACTATGTCAGGTTCTCCATATAGGTCCTTAAGTTCTTGATTCCTTTTAATGCGGAAACAATTTCCTTCCTTGGTTGGGCCATACACTCTTCTAAGAATCTTTCTCTCCCATGCATTCAATAATCTCTCATGCTGTTTGGTTAGAGTCCACGCCTCCCCACCATAGGCAACGACAGGACGAAGTATCGTCTTATATACCCTTATTTTGAGACTACGGGGTACAGCTCTATTTTGGAACACGTTTCTGAGGGACCAATAGCATCTGTTATCGTTTTCAATCCTTGCCTTTATTTCATGTTCCAGTCTGTTGTCTTCTGTAATAATGGTGCCAAGATATTTGAATGTCTTAACATTTTCAAATCTGCATCCTCTTCCTTGGAGATATCCACTGGACGGCCGTTTCCTGGATGAGAGCATGTATTTTGTTTTATCCATATTTATAATGAGCCCTGCCTTCCTAGCTGCCTCTTCCCATTCCCATAATGCTTCCAAGAGCACATTTTCATTTCTTCCTGTGATAACCACATCATCAGCATATGCTCGAACACATATGTATCCTAAATTCCCAATTTTTCAGCACTACTCTTCAAGTTTTTAAAAAAATTTAATTTATTGATATTTACAACTATAATATAATTATAACTAGTAAATCTGCTGATATGTACATTATGACATGAAAAACACATGTGGAGTAAATACCCATCGGCAGCACTCCAATAAAGTTCTATAGTAGATGATCTCGAGGCCATCTTCTTTTCAGACGCCTCGGAGGGTTATCAGGAATATTATGGGAAGCAAGTTGAGAGACTAGAGGATTCGAGTGTGTATGGATCTTGTCGTGGAAGGATAAGTATCTAGTTTGGGCCAAATCAGTAACATATGGGATATTAAGATCATGATGGATGAGTTTGTTTGTGACATAATAGAGAGCATTGAGGATTTTACGAAGGATTTTGGGTTGTAAGGATTGGATACGAGATGAATTGGATGATTTAGTAGAGCCCCAAAGCTCAACTCCGTATGTCCAAATAGGTCTGATAACTGTCATGTAAATGAGTCTTTTGTAATTAATTGGCAGCTTAGAGCGTTTGTCCAGTAAGTGTTGAAGTAGGCGAAAACGTCGAGCAGTTTCATGTCTTTTCAGTCTTGTATGAGGAACTCTTCAAGTTATGCGCCTCAAAATGTCAACATACTTTTCAGTTCGTAATCCCCTCAATGAAACCCAAATTTCCAACCCCAATCGAAGACATACAGCCTAGACTAGGACACTTCAACCACCGTGTTTCACTGTCGGTCTGACATTTTGCAGCTGAATCTTGGTGTTTGGTTTCCTCCACACGTATTTGCGACCATCAGATCCGAAAATACTAAATTTACTCTCATCAGAGAAAATC
The DNA here is from genome assembly GCA_964056705.1 of Troilus luridus. NCBI lineage: Eukaryota > Metazoa > Arthropoda > Insecta > Hemiptera > Pentatomidae > Troilus > Troilus luridus. The sequence continues at coordinate 1,108,026 of OZ057415.1, forward strand.
ATTTTTTTCCAGAATTCAATTGACTTATTTATATGGATATTGGCAAACTCAAGTCTTTTAATACGATTTACCTCACTGATAAATGTTTTTTTCTTTTAACTCTCCCATAATAATTAAAACTGTGTATTACATTTCTTACCGCCTGGAAGCAGAAGGTTGTGTTGTGGAAGTTGTTGCAATCTCTGTTGCTATGCTGGATTATCCTAATTTGCTGCTTTTCTCTTGCAGAAAACGTTTGAGGTCGCTCAGAATGCACTTTATTTAAAACTGAACCGGTGCTAAAACTCATCTCTACTTTTTCGCCAATTTGTCAGTAACTTAGTCCGCGAGAATGTAATTTCACTACCTGATTTCTGGTTTGCACACACTGCTCTTTGGTTTTTGTCATTTTCAATGCACCAATCTAGACTGAGGAATTATTTGTTTGTAAATAACAGGGACTTAATGCAAGAATATTTAAGGGATTAAAGGAGATGTTTTTCTATAAATGTTAACAATGGGCAACTGAGCAAATACTTTTTTGACCGTCGATTTTCCTAATTTTTTTCTTGATAATTGTAACATTAATAGTCTAGATTTTAATTGCCTTCAAAAAGGCTGACGTGGGTTCTATTTTAACTATAAAATTCCAACTTAAAAATAATTTGCAATAACATCGAATAAATGAAAAAAATGAGGGTGCCAATACTTTTTTGATCCACTGTATTTATCTTAACTAGTTCAAAAAAAGCTTTTAACCTAAATTTAAGGTTTTAAATTTAATTTTAACCATCCCGTCTGCAACATCCTTCTTTTTATTACGAGCATTCAGCCTCCATAGTATCCATAGCAACAGAGATTGCAACAACTTCCAACACAACCTTCTGCCTCCAGACGGTAAGAAATGTAATACACGGTTTTGATTATTATGGGAGAACTGCAAAGAAAAAAGCCATTTATCAGTGAGGTAAATCGCATTAAAAGACTTGAGTTTGCCAAAATCCAAATAAATAAGTCAATTGAATTCTGGAAAAAAAAATTTTTCCCTGATGAGAGTAAATTTAGTATTTTCGGATCTGATGGTCGCAAATACGTGTGGAGGAAACTGGACTCTCTTTCTGGACTCTCATTTAAGCATAAAAGTGCTAATATGTAAAGAAATTTTATGGAACAGTGGAAAAAACATTTTTTTTAAAGAAAAAGTATAAATTCTGCTGCGGTGTACTTTAGCGCGCCTGGTGGTGTATCGGATTCGAGCCCGCCCGCTGAAGGGTTAACGATTGAGGAGGGCTGGACGCGTCAACGTGTTGTTGCGTCGAATTAACAATAATAATAATCTATTATGTCAAACGAATAATACAATCTTATCGAGGAAGTAAAAATATTCATACCGCGGGCTAAATATGAAAAAAAGTTTCTGAAGGAGTAAACTCAAAAATAAATAAATAAAAAGTCAGCATTTTATACAAAGTGAGATGGAGTAACTGCTTTAAATGACTATTATCATAACCATAATATATGATGAACAAACCACATCTCACCATCTTTAGCTAAAATTTGCCATCTTGTGCTTGTATGTGTACTCGATTAAATCAATTGATTCCAAATAAATATGTACACAAATCAATGAAGGGATAGCATTACTAAAGTAATCCGAAAATATTGTAAATGATGGTAACTAAAAATTATAATTTCCATGCTCACATAGCGAATCCCCCCCTACCATTATCTTACGAATTAGAATTAATGTATAATGTTTATGCCTTTCCATGCTTCGACCTCTCATACGTGTTTGTTCATTGCAGATATTTCCTACATATGTAATAAACATACTTTATATATATTATTATTATTCCAAAGTCTCTTATTGCAGAGTATTTAATGAACATTTTAGAGATTCTTCGTGACAACGTTAAAATACTATAATCTTTAACCTATTTGAGCAATAGATGAGTTCGCAGGAAAGAACTTCCCAAGGAAATGTCAAAGGCATTGTGTTACAGATATTGCTTGAAATATATTTCACAGTAAATATTGATAATGAAATAGAACAACATTTCTATTTTATCATTTTTAGTTAACTGAGTTTTCTTAGTTTCTTTGTGGCCTAGAAATATAGTTTTTGGCTGTTAGGATAAGTTGAAATCCCTTAGAATGCTTGCTTCCATCTTCCCGCTATTTGGTCAAATAATAATAAAAAATCGTAAGTTTGAACTTTTTTTGAGGACTAGGCACCATGATACAATCACAATTTTTGTTATTATACAATAATTAATGTTAACAAAGTGAATAGCTCTTTATTTTTACTTATACAAAGATATATATTTATAGAATAAAAATTGCTAGACAAAATATCTAACAGTGTCATAAATCTAAAAATTACATCCGTTAGTTTGAAAACGAGTCAAATCAATGTAATAATATCCAGAATCTGTTTGTAAGAATATATCTAAAAAGGAAATCTAAACTCGCAAAGCTTATGGAACTTGAGAGAAACATCGAGTCCAATCTAATGCCAGAGAGTTGTTAATTAGAGACGTGTAAGTTAAGTAGATTCAATTATATTGTTGGTCATTGTAATCCCATTATACGTCTTCCCGTCAATTTTGGAGCTCGTGATAGTGCAATCTGTCAACTTTGAGTTAGAAATCTGCGAATCCGTGAGCGTGGTTTTCAAGACGACGCTCCCAGCGGTGACCTGGCTGTTGGTCAACGTGGAATCCTTAAGAGTGCTGTCGTACAATTTGCTGGTGGTCAGGGCCGAACGCTCGCAGGTCGACTTTTTGGTCTCAGAGCCGGTCAAGGTGCAGGTAGAGGCCGCCGTGGACAGGCCCACTAGGGAGCTCACCAGGAACAGGAAGAACAAAGATGTCGGCGCCATATCTCTCTCAGCTCAGTGCTAGTACTGATCTTCCTCAATGCCATCCTGCTATTTATACAGAGATCAATCCTGACGTTGGTCGGTAAACACTCGCATAACATCGACACACTTCCGGTTTATTGCAACATTGTTGGAAACGGTGAAGAAGAAAACAGAGGAATATTCCGTTTCGAATAATTGACTTGTTATTTTTTGAGTAAGATAATAGATTTTTTTCTATTTATAATTCTAACATTCTTATAATATACATAAATAAAGCGAAACGAGGCAAAACTATTTGATCGATTGAATTACTGTTGATGTTATAATTAATGAGGGAACGGTGTTGCCCTATGAGTAGGGCACCTTAACTTCAATTGGAGAAAAAACGTCGTCAATGAACGCGATATCGGCCAAATCACTTCCCTCCAAAAGCGTTGGCTTAGAAACAATTCAGTCCTTACAATTTACTGTTGCCAATACGCTTCAGGGGCTGTAGTGTCAGTTTTTTTTTTATTAATTAATATATAATGAGTGCCCTCAAGTATATTCCACGGTCATTCCTTTTTCCCTCCAGGTCCCAACTCAGCTATAGTTATGGTAAGGCATATAGGATTAGAAGCTTAGAAGTCTAGTCTAAGTCGTAGCCAGTCACTATGTCCGACTAATTATTGTTCTTCTGTGTTCTTTCAAATAAAACTTTTTTTAAATTAAAGTTCTCTGTCGAAATACATAACTGGCGCCCGAACAGGGACCCTGACTGTATTAAGGTAAATTCATGGGAGTTCTACATCTAGTGTAAGACAGATCGTTAGAACAGTGTAACGTCCGCTTGACGATTTGAGAAGTTTTGGAGCAGCGAGCCATTAGGACAGCAGCAGATCTTCGCGTCTTCAAGAAACAGGTCTATTTTAATAGATTACATCAGGGATTCCACCTTTCATCGTTATTGTATTTGAGAGCTTGCTGAGGAAGATTTGTTCATCGAAGACACAGATTATTGGAAATTATAATTGCTTTTCATTTCATTGTACAATATTTGCAATGTCAGTTACTTTAATTGTAGACATAGCGATCTTAGAGTTCAAGTCAATTCAGATAATTTAGACTCAGAAACAAACGCAAACATGTCAATGCAATATAAAGCTAAAAGTTGCGATTTTAATGTAATTCCCGATTACGATGGCAATCTGGAAGATTTAGTTACTCACTCGCGTTTGATTATAATTTTATTAAATAAATTAAAAGGTGATGCAAAAGTAGCAACCTATGATAAAGAATTTAATACCGTTCAAGAAATAATTGATTTTTTAAAACGAAAATAACAAGATCCGCGTACTAAAGAACAACTTTAATCAGAAATAATCACAACATATTCGTTTAGAAATGAAAATCCTCTAGATTATATTTCAAGACTGAGTAAAATGAGATGCAGCCTCTATGCAAGAACTTACGCTGATGATGAAATAATAGATAAAATATCTTTTTTCAATATATATTTTGTCTTCTGTTGTTTGTTACTATTATTTATTTTATTTTGTTTTCCTGTTTTGTTTTTATGGGGGTTTGGTGAGTGTATATTGATGTTTCAAATTCTGGAGTATTTATCAGCTGTTTTTATCTAACCTTAGCCAGCTGGGAATCTAGTAACCTTCCCTATGAGACTTAAGGTTTTTAGTTGGAATTTTCCCACTGATGTATTAACATTTACTTAATGTCTCTGTTGTCTATTCTCTTTTTCAATTAAATGAATAAGTTTTTAATTATAAGATGTAACTTGGAGTACAATTTATTCTTTATAAATCGATTACTTCACAATATAACCTTAAGGCAAACAAATTAGAATGTAATATTAACATGAAATACTATACTGTTAACATCAAAAAAGATAGTCATAACAACAATAAATCGATATTAAAAAAAAATAAAATAAATTAACTGTGAGCAATAATATTTCATAAAATCATTGGTGTAATATTAATAATAAAAAGTCTATTATACAAAAATAACATCAAATTTTCAATGTTAAACATTTAAAAAAGTTGTTTGATCAAAAGAAGAAGGTATAAAGTGGCCAAGATGGAGCAGAGAGGCCAACCAGGCTGTCCAGATCACTTTATCACCAGATATAGGTCACCGCCCCTGGAGCTCAGGTAGTCTGCTACAGCTCTCAGGTTGTAGTGATTAGCCCAGCGTAAGGCAGTGCATCCATCATCAGCCCTGGCATTGATATCGACACCGCGGCCAACGAGCAGCTCCACCGCTGCCAAGTGGCCTATATAAGATGCGGCTATTAGCGGTGTCCAGCCTGCAGGTGTCCTAACTGCGGGTTCTGCCCCGGCATCGAGCAGTGCTGTCACCTCGGCAGCATGCCCGTTCTGTGCTGCAAAGAATAAGGCAGTATTCTGGTACTCATCATTCATATCCACCGCCCCCCTGCAAGGAGCAGCACCCTCACTGCCTCGACATATCCACTGCCCCCCTGCAAGGAGCAGCACCCTGACTACCTCGACATATCCACCGCCCCCTGCAAGGAGCAGCACCCTCACTACCTCGACATATCCACCGCCCCCCTGCAAGGAGCAGCACCCTCACTACCTCGACATATCCACCGCCCCCTGCAAGGAGCAGCACCCTCACTACCTCGACATATCCACCGCCCCCCTGCAAGGAGCAGCACCCTCACTACCTCGACATATCCACCGCCCCCCTGCAAGGAGCAGCACCCTCACTACCTCGACATATCCACCGCCCCCCTGCAAGGAGCAGCACCCTCACTACCTCGACATATCCACCGCCCCCTTGCAAGGAGCAGCACCCTCACTACCTCGACATTTCCACTGCGGGCCTCCTGATGTAATATCCAATAGCCATTGCTGTTCCTTACAGCCAAGTGGACTGCTCCCTCTATGAGCAAATGTACGACGTATGGATTAGAATTAATGTATAATGTTTATGCCTTTCCATGCTTCGACCTCTCATACATGTTTGTTCATTGCAGATATTTCCTACATATGTAATAAACATATTTTATATATATTATTATTCCAAAGTCTCTTATTGCAGAGTATATAATAAACATTTTAGAGATTCTTCGTGTCAACGTTAAAATACTATAATCTTTAATCTATTTGAGCAATAGATGAGTTCGCAGGAAAGAACTTCCCAAGGAAATGTCAAAGGTATTGTGTTACAGATGTTTCTTGAAATATATTTCACAGTAAATATTAATAATGAAATAGAACAACATTTCTATTTTATCATTTTTAGTTAACTGAGTTTTCTTAGTTTCTTTGTGGCCTAGAAATATATTTTTTGGCTGTTAGGATAAGTTGAAATCCCTTAGAATGCTTGCTTTCCATCTTCCCGCTGTTTGGCCAAATAATAATAAAAAATCGTAAGTTTGAACTTTTTTTGAGGACTAGGCACCATGATACAATCACAATTTTTGTTATTATACAATAATTAATGTTAACAAAGTGAATAGCTCTTTATTTTTACTTATACAAAGAAATATGTTTATAGAATAAAAATTACTAGACAAAATATCTAACAGTGTCATCAAATTTCTAATTTTTAAATCTAAAAATTACATCAGTTAGTTTAGTCCAATCTAATGCCAGAGAGTTGTTAATTAGAGACGTGTAAGTTAAGTAGATTCAATTATATTGTTGGTCATTGTAATCCCATTATACGTCTTTCCGTCAACCTTGGAACTCGTGATAGTACAATCTGTCAACTTTGAGTTAGAAATTTGCGAATCCGTGAGGGTGGTTTTCACGACGACGCTCCCAGCGGTGACCTGGCTGTTGGTCAACGTGGAATCCTTAAGAGTGCTGTCGTACAATTTGCTGGTGGTCAGGGCCGAACGCTCGCAGGTCGACTTTTTGGTCTCAGAGCCGGTCAAGGTGCAGGTAGAGGCCGCCGTGGACAGGCCCACTAGGGAGCCCACCAGGAACAGGAAGAACAAAGATGTCGGCGTCATATCTCTCTCAGCTCAGTGCTAATACTGATCTTCCTCAATGCCATCCTGCTATTTATACAGAGATCGATCCTGACGTTGGTCGGTAAACACTCGCATAACATCGACACACTTCCGGTTTTCAAGGTAAAACTTAGTTACAACATTGTTGGAAACCGTGAAGAAGAAAACAGAGGAATATTCCCCGTCGAATAATTGACTTGTTATTTTTTGAGAAAGATGAGAGATTTTTTTCTATTTATAACTCTGACAAAGCTCTGTCACCTAACTTACTGATAAACATTTATAGAATGAAATATGCCCCTTTAACTAAAATACATAAATAGAGCGAAACGAGGCAAAATTATTTGATCGATTGAATTACTTACTGTTGATGTTATAATTAACGAGGGAACGGTGTAGCTCTATGAGTAGGGCACCTTAACTTCAATTGGAGAAAAAACGTCGTGAGTGAACGCGATATCGGCCAAATCACTTCCCTCCACAAGCTTTGGCTTAGAAACAATTCAGTCCTTACAATTTACTGTTGCCAATACGCTTCAGGGGCTGTAGTGTCATAGTTTTTTTAATTAATTAATATATAAGCTGTTTAGTTCAATATTGGATTTTTTATGATTTCTTTTTGTATATAATTCCGGGTGTTTTTTACACTGCATCCTAAATTAGTTGTTTTGTTAACCGCTTACAAAAATATACAGTCATATGTTTTATTATTATGATTATATGTGTGAACGTTGTCTGAACCTCATTAAGTCAGTTATCCCGCATTTTTTAACCCCTTATTTTAAAATATCTCTTTTCCGAATTGAGAGGACCGGCATTTTTTGACGTACGCTACGGTGAGCTCACCTGCGAGACGTCAATGAAGAGAGGAAGCTCTAACAAGTTTTAGGTAAGCCACTTTCATTTAAGTTCCTTTCTTTATTGGCAAATTGTCCGAGGACGACTTACCGAGTCGTACCGTATCTCAATTAAATATTTTATTAATTTCTCAACCGCGTTTCATACAAAATTTATGGTCCTCCGGGGCCGGATTAATTAATTAAGAAAATTAGTTAATTATTTTCTCAATTCGGAACTTAACCAAACAAAATTTAATTTTTCATTTATTTTATATGTCGCATAGCAACCACGAGGCCGTTCAGATAGACTTGCTTACGCCTCTTCTAACCTCACCTCACGCTGCTTCTCCCAACTATTACGACTTCGTTCAGTTTCGGAAAGAAGCGAACTTCAATTTTTATATAAATTTGGTACAATTTAGCAAATTCATTTTTTCTCTCCAGAAAATAGTACAGTTAAATTAGTTGATATTTGAACAAAGTTAAACTTTGTTTTTCCTGAATATTTTTCTATACATTTCTTGTCTCACTTTTATTTTAAATTATTTCAAGATGGCGGAAGATAAAATTAAGTTTTTAATTAAAAAGAGGGAAAAATATTTTCATAAAATTCAAATTGTTTATGACTTATCGAAAAATCTTCCAAAGGAAAATTTTCCCATTTTTTTATCCCGAATGGAACAAATTGACATGGATTACCAATCATTTGATGAAATTCAAGATCAAATTATGGAATTTGCTTCTAAAACAGAATCTCCCGAAAATTTCGACACGGCTGCTAGATCTCAAGCCTGCGACGAGTTATACTATTCAGCAAAGGCAGTAGCCTCGCAGTAGCTCGCTAAGCCAGCTACTAGTACTAGCCTGTCTACGAAAAATGAGACATAGACATGCGAAACTTCCAAAAATCAATTTACAAATAGTTTCCGGCGATCTTCAAGAGTGGCCCAATTTTTACTGTCTGTTTCGGTCCCTTATTCATGAAAATCGACAAATGGCCTCATCTGAGAAATTTTACTATTTACGCTCATTTTTGAGAGGCCCGCCTTTAAAATTAATCGAATCGAATCAGATTGCATTTGAAACTTTAGTTAATCGGTACCAAAACAACAGGCTATTGGCTAATTTTTACTTGGAAAAAATTACGAATTTTAAACCGCTTTCCCAAGAAAATCTTCAAAATTTGGAAAGGTTATCTGACGTTTTCCTAACCAATGTTGCTGCACTCAAGGCCTTGAACCTACCAGACTTATCTGATACACTTCTGCTTCATTTCGGTCTTCGTTGCTTGGATTTGGAAAGCAAAAAATTATTCGAAGCCAAGTATTCAGGGGTTCAGTATCCAACATATAAACAATTTTCGGATTTTCTAACTGAACGTCTCAAAATTCTCGAACTGAGTTCTCCAACTAGGACTGAGTCTAATCCAATCCAACGTGCAAATTTCCCACGAAAAACCGCTTTGATCACGACCAACCCGCATCACAATCGAACTTCTTCACCGCCAAATAAATCTTCTTCAACCGAATGTTCCACCGCTCATATTGTATGCCCGCTTTGCTCATCTTCACATAAGTTACATCATTGTGAAACATTTCTGAAGCAAAGTGTAGATGCCCGCTGGGAGACTGTGAAAACTTTGAGAAAATGTTTTAATTGCCTCGGAAACCACATGTTGTCAAAATGTAACTCCAAAGGTAAATGCATCTCATTTGGATCCTCGAAACATCATTCGCATTTACACCGCTCTACTTTCACAGCCCCACCTAGGGAGTCACTTGAAAATCCACCTCCTACGCAAGCACTATCTTGCAGTGCCCATACTCCCCCATCCAGTACTGCGTACTCCACCGTATTGCTGGGCACAGCAGAGGCTTTTCTTACAGCTTCGGATGGTAGGAAGGTTCCTATACGTCTAGTTGTGGATCCTGGTTCTCAGGTGTCGTGCATAACCAGGGAAATGGCCCAACGGTTAAATTTAAAGCTCAACAATTGCCCACTGAACATCACAGGCATCGGCAACCATGCTACGACTAGCAAGACGAAAATGGTTTCTTGCACTCTGACCCCTAAACACACTCGAAACAATTCTATATCCGCAGAAGCCGTTGTTCTTCATGAAATTTGTGCAGATTTACCGGTCACGACGCTCTCAAATGAATTCAAAAAACGATTTTCCTCCATGTTATTGGCCGACCCGGCTTTTCACGTAAAAGGGAAAATAGATTTTCTTCTGGGCGCGGATCTCTATTCCGAAATCCTTTCCGACGACAATAATTCCGTCATCAGGGGTAATCCGTCAGCTGTGAAAACTTCCTTTGGGTGGATTTTATTGGGGAAAATTACCGAACCAGCAGAAAATAGAGCCGTAACGCTTTTTGGTTGCATCTCGCCACTTGAAATTGCACTTCAACGTTTCTGGAAGACTGAAGAGGTCGCATCTGTAGCACCACAGAACCCGGAAGACGAATTATGTGAGCTACATTTTTTGAACACCCACCGCAGAACACCCTCTGGCCAATACATAGTTTCTCTTCCTTTTAAAAACACCGAGGCTCCAATGCTGGGAAATAACCGCGAAAACGCTCATAAACGATTCGTGAACATGGAGAGCCGGCTTAAGCGGACAAATTTAGAACCTCAATATAACGCCTTCCTCCAGGAGTATTTGGACATGTCACACATGAAATTAGCTTGCCAACCCTCAGCATATATCATCCCACATCACGCTGTGGTAAAAAGCACCAGCTCTACTAAGAAACTACGCGTAGTTTTCGACGCTTCGGCCAAGGATTCCCTTGGATTATCATTGAATGACCGCTTATACACCGGGCCGAAGCTTCAGCAAGATTTGACCAATATAATTTCTAGTTTTCGACTCTATCGTGTTGCTGTTTGCGCCGACGTTAAGATGATGTACAGGGGAATCTTAATAGACGAAAAGGACCGTTGTTTTCAACACATATTCTGGCGTGCTTCGTCTGCCGAACCCGTGAGAGAGTTCGAGCTCAACACGGTCACATATGGTCTCTCTACATCTCCGTTCCTCGCGCAGCGCGTCATGAAACAACTAGTTGAAGACGAAGGTGGAAAATGGCCGCTCGCAGCGCACGCACTTCTACATCAAACTTATATGGACGACATAGTAGGGGGAGCTGGTATAGAAGAGGAGGCTCTTATATTGCGCCATCAGCTGGAGCAATTGTTAGGTGCAGCTAAATTCCTACTGCGCAAATGGTCTAGCAACAGCGAGAAGGTGCTAGCTACAATTCCTCCTGAACACCGGGAGCAAGCGCTAACCATACAACAAGAAGATAGCTGTACGCTGAAAATTCTTGGTCTCCAATGGCTACCACAAGAGGACTTATTTTCGTATGCCATCACCGAGACTACAGGTCCTACAAACAAACGACACGTCCTCTCTGTCATAGCGAGGTTGTTTGACCCTATGGGCTGGCTAACCCCCACCATTTTTTGGGCGAAGCGATTTATGCAGTTGTTGTGGAAGGCTGAGCAAGATTGGGACAATCCCTTGTCAGCAGAGCACCACAAAGTTTGGAATTCATTTTTGCAAGAACTTCCTGCACTCTCAGACATTAAGATCCCACGACTTATCAAAGTTCTCGAAAACCCGCTATTTTATTTAATCGGCTTTGGCGACGCATCTGAGAAAGGGTACTGCGCGGTAGTGTACCTTTTAGAACGGTCTGGTGAGAATACCAAGGTTCATTTAATTAAGGCTAAAAGTAGAGTCGCTCCCCTTAAACCAAGCCTTACTATTCCCAGATTGGAACTCTGCGCATGTTTGCTGTCAGCCCGCCTTATTGAATCCCTCGAAGAGTTCCGAACCGCCATTACCATCACAGCGACGCATTTATTTACGGACTCCACAGTCGCTCTCTCCTGGATCCATACTACGCCACACCGATTGAAAACATTCATCGCCAATAGGGTAACCGCCATTGTAGAGATCGCCCCACCTGACCTGTGGAGCCACTGTTGCAGTCAAGACAATCCAGCTGATTGTGGATCCCGAGGTCTGATGCCCCGCACCCTGATTCAGTTTTCTCAGTGGTGGGAAGGACCTTCATTTTTGCAATTACCCCTAAACTGCTGGCCAGATTCTCACTTTGATCGGCTAGAAGAAATTCCTGAAATCAAAGATGAGACTACTGTGATGGTAGCCACCGCCGAACCGAACGAACTTGTTACCACCATTAGCTCCTTTTCATCGCTCCAACGCCTCAAAAATGTCATCGCCTATGTTCTCCGATTTGTTAACAACTGCCGCAGCGCAAAACCTCATCGTAAAACCGGTGTAATGTCGGTTTCAGAACTGCGAGATAGCATGAATTTATGTGTCCGTCTATCCCAGGAACAATACTTCCATTGTGATCTTAAGACTACGTCCCTTGAACAAATGTCTCAAGCTATCAAACCGTTATCACCTTTTATTGACAAGCTGGGTTTTCTCAGGGTGGGCGGTAGGCTGAGGCATTCAGATCTCACGTATGATGCCAAGCACCCCCTCATTTTGCATAAAAAATCGCATTTAGCAACCCTCATATGTGACTGGTATCATCAGACCACTATCCACGGAGGCCCTCGCGTAATGCAGGCGTTCATTCAAAGAAAATTTTGGATACCAGGACTTCGTCAACTAATCAGGATGCGCATATTTAGGTGTCTACCATGCTACAAACTCAAGGCCAAGGCAAACCAACCTTTAATGGCAGATTTACCACCTTCCAGATTTTCCCAGGTCCGCGCTTTCACCAATATTGGGGTTGATTTTGCTGGTCCTTTCCAGATTAAGGAAAGTAACCGCCGGAAGGCTGTGATTTCTAAGGGTTACATTTGCCTCATCGTCTGTATGGCCACTAAGGCGATCCACTTGGAAGTCGTCTCCGATCTTAGCACCAGTGCATTCCTTGCTGCGTTGGACCGCTTTATCGCCCGTCGTGGATTATGTTCGAATATCTACAGTGACTGCGGTACAAACTTTCTCGGCGCGTCCCGCGCACTAAAGGAAGTTCATAAATTTCTCCAGAGACACGCTGAAGATATTCACGATAATTTAGCCAAACGTGAGATTATTTGGCATTTTATTCCGCCCGCGGCTCCTAATTTTGGTGGCATTTGGGAAGCTGGTGTCAAATCCGTGAAGCGCCACCTAGTTCGCGTTATGGAAAGTCGGACACTAACCTTTGAAGAATTCACCACACTGATCACCCGCATCGAAGCCGTTCTTAACAGCCGTCCGCTTTGCGCTATTTCGTCCGACCCCAACGACGATGTCGACTATTTGAGCCCTGGACACTTCCTCATTGGAGGACCACTATTGGCTGCGCCGGAAGAAGACTTGACAGACACCAATCTACACCGCTTATCCCGCTGGCAAGTTCTCCAACAATCGCTCCAGAGCTTCTGGAAGAGGTGGAGTCATGAGTACCTCCAGACTATGATCAGTCGACCTAAATGGACCCAAAATTTCCCGAATCCTGCCATAGGCGATGTGGTTATGATTGTTGGGCAGAACACCAAGCCTTTGCAATGGCCCCTGGGAAGAGTTGAAAAACTTCTACCTAGTCGTGATGGAGTAGTACGGGTGGTGCAACTACGAACCACCTCCGGTTCAATTACACGGCCTACCAATAAATTAGTTCCCCTTCCAATAAACTAAACTTTACTTTACCTTTCATATATTATGTTTTTGTTTTGTTAGTTTTTTTTTTGTACATATTTTACATTGCAAGTTCGCTTCTTCTGTTCTAAAGTTTATTGTTACCTAATTACAAAATTGCTATCAATTTTGGGTGGGCGGTATGTTTAGTTCAATATTGGATTTTTTATGATTTCTTTTTGTATATAATTCCGGGTGTTTTTTACACTGCATCCTAAATTAGTTGTTTTGTTAACCGCTTACAAAAATATACAGTCATATGTTTTATTATTATGATTATATGTGTGAACGTTGTCTGAACCTCATTAAGTCAGTTATCCCGCATTTTATAACCCCTTATTTTAAAATATCTCTTTTCCGAATTGAGAGGACCGGCATTTTTTGACGTACGCTACGGTGAGCTCACCTGCGAGACGTCAATGAAGAGAGGAAGCTCTGACAAGATTTAGGTAAGCCACTTTCATTTAAGTTCCTTTCTTTATTGGCAAATTGTCCGAGGACGACTTACCGAGTCGTACCGTATCTCAATTAAATATTTTATTAATTTCTCAACCGCGTTTCATACATAAGCAGTGCCATATATTCCACGATCATTCCTTTTTCCCTTCCGGTACCAACTCAACTACAGTTATGGTAAGGCATATAGGATTAGAAGCTTATAATTATAGCCTTATCACGTTGTACTCTGTTCTTATTATTATTAAATTATTTATCTTTAGGCTAGTATATATAGATCCCTCAAAAATACACTAGTCATTGTCAAGTAAGTCTAGTCTAGCCAGTCACTATGTCCGACTAATTATTGTTCTGCTGTGTTCTTTCAAATAAACTTTTTAAAAATTAAAGTTCTCTGTCGAAATACATAACTGGCGCCCGAACAGGGACCCTGACTGTATTAATGTAAATTCACGGGAGTTCTACATCTAGTGTAAGACGGATCGTTAGAACAGCGTAACGTCCGCTTGTTGACTTGAGAAGTTTCGGAGCAGCGTGCCATTAGGACAGCAGCAGATCTTCGCGTCTTCAAGAAACAGGTCTATTTTAATAGATTACATCAGGGATTCAACCTTTCATCGTTATTTTATTGGAGAGCTTGCTGAGGAAGATTTGTTCATCTAAGACACAAATTATTGGTAATTATAATTTCATATCATTTCATTGTACAATATTTTCAATGTCAGTTACTTTAATTGTAGACTTAGCGATCTTAGAGTTCAAGTCAATTCAGATAATTTAGACTCAGAAACAAACGCAAACATGTCAATGCAATATAAAGCTAAAAGTTGCGATTTTAATGTAATTCCCGATTACGATGGCAATCTGGAAGATTTAGTTACTCACTCGCGTTTGTTTATAATTTCATTAAATAAATTAAAAGGTGATGCAAAAGTAGCAACCTATGATAAAGAATTTAATGCCGTTCAAGAAATAACTAATTTTTTTTTACGAAAATACCAAGATTCGCGTAAAAGAACAACTTTAATCAGAAATAATCACAACATATCCGTATAGAAATGAAAATCCTCTAGATTATATTTCAAGGCTGAGTAAAATGAGATGCAGCCTCTATGCAAGAACTTACGCTGAAGATGAAATAATAGATAAAATGACTTTTTTCAATATATATTTTGTCTTCTGTTGTTTGTTACTATTATTTATTTTATTTTGTTTTCCTGTTTTGTTTTTTGGGGTTTGGTGAGTGTATATTGATGTTTCAAATTCTGGAGTATTTATTAGGTGTTTTTATCTAACCTTAGCCAGCTGGGAATCTAGTAACCTTCCCTATGATTCAGTAGTTGTATTTGAGCCTTGGAGGTGGTGGGATGTGTGTTTTTCGGTACATTTATTCATGTTTTGCTTCGGTGTTATTCTCTTTCTGCCCTGAGGATCCCTGAATAGACGAAATATTGGAAAGGTACTTTCAATTTCCTGTTTTAGTTTAGAGACTTAAGGTTTTTAGTTGGAATTTTCCCACTGATGTATTAACATTTACTTAATGTCTCTGTTGACCATTCTCTTTTTCAATTAAATGAATAAGTTTTTAATTATAAGATGTAACTTGGAGTACATTTTTTCTTTATAAATCGATTACTTCACAATATAACCTTAAGGCAAACAAATTAGAATGTAATATTAACATGAAATACTACACTGTTAACATCAAAAAAGATAGTCATAACAACAATAAATCGATATTAAAAAAATGTATAAACTGTGAGCAATAATATTTCATAAAATCATTGGTGTAATATTAATAATAAAAAGTATATTTTACAAAAATAACATCATATTTACAATATTAAACATTTAAAAAAGTTGTTTGATCAAAAGAAGAAGATACAAAGTGGCCAAGATGGAGCAGAGAGGCCAACCAGGCTGTCCAGATCACTCTACACCGCCCCTGGACCTCAGGTAGTCTGCTACAGCTCTCAGGTTGTAGTGATTAGCCCAGCGTAAGGCTGTGCATCCATCATCAGCCCTGGCATTGATATCGGCACCGCGGCCAAGTGGCCTATATAAGATGCGGCTATTAGCGGTGTCCAGCCTGCAGGTGTCCTAACTGCGGGTTCTGCCCCGGCATCGAGCAGTGCTGTCACCTCGACAGCATGCCCGTTCTGTGCTGCAAAGAATAAGGCAGTATTCTGGTACTCATCATTCATATCCAACGCCCCCCTGTAAGGAGCAGCACCCTCACTACCTCGACATATCCACCGCCCCCCTGCAAGGAGCGGCACCCTCACTACCTCGACATATACACCGCCCCCCTGTGAGGAGCAGCACCCTCACTACCTCGACATATCCACCGCCCGCCTGCAATTAGCAGCACCCTCACTACCTCGACATATCCACCGCCCCCCTGCAAGGAGCGGCACCTTCACTACCTCGACATATCCACCGCCCCCCCTGCAAGGAGCAGCACCCTCACTACCTCGACATATCCACTGCCCCATGCAAGGAGCAGCACCCTCACTACCTCGACATATCCACCGCTACCCTGCAAGGAGCAGCACCCTCACTACCTCGACAAATCCACCGCTACCCTGCAAGGAGCAGCACCCTCACTGCCTCGACATATCCACCGCCCACCTGCAAGGAGCATCACCCTCACTACCTCGACATATCCACCGCCCCCCTGCAAGGAGCAGCACCCTCACGACCTCGACATATCCACCGCCCCCCCCCCCCTGCAAGGAGCAGCAGCCTCACTACCTCGACATATCCACTGCCCCCTGCAAGGAGCAGCACCCTCACTACCTCGACATATCCACCGCTACCCTGCAAGGAGCAGCACCCTCACTACCTCGACATATCCACCGCTACCCTGCAAGGAGCAGCACCCTCACTACCTCGACATATCCACCGCCCGCCTGCAATTAGCAGCACCCTCACTACCTCGACATATCCACCGCCCCCCTGCAAGGAGCGGCACCCTCACTACCTCGACATATCCACTGCCCCCTGCAAGGAGCAGCACCCTCACTACCTCGAAATATCCACCGCCCCCTGTGAGGAGCAGCACCCTCACTACCTCGAAATATCCACCGCCCCCTGTGAGGAGCAGCCCCCTCACTACCTCGACATATACACCGCCCACCTGCAATTAGCAGCACCCTCACTACCTCGACATATCCACCGCCCCCCTGCAAGGAGCGGCACCTTCACTACCTCGACATATACACCGCCCGCCTGCAATTAGCAGCACCCTCACTACCTCGAAATATCCACCGCCCCCCTGCGAGGAGCAGCACCCTCACTACCTCGACATATCCACCGCCCCCCTGCAAGGAGCAGCACCCTCACTACCTCGACATATCCACCGCCCCCTGCAAGGAGCAGCACCCTCACTACCTCGACATATCCACCGCCCCGCTGAAAGGAGCAGCAGCCTCACTACCTCGACATATCCACCGCCCCCTGCAAGGAGCAGCACCCTCACTACCTCGACATATCCACCGCCCCCCCCCTGCAAGGAGCAGCACCCTCACTACCTCGACATATCCACCGCCCCCCTGCAAGGAGCAGCACCCTCACTACCTCGAAATATCCACCGCCCTCCTGCGGGGAGCAGCACCCTCACTACCTCGACATATCCACGGTGGGCCTCCTGATGTAATATCCAATAGCCATTGCTGTTCCTTACAGCCAAGTGGACTGCTCTCTCTATGAGCAAATGTACGACGTATGGATTAGAATTAATGTATAATGTTTATGCCTTTCCATGCTTCGACCTCTCATACATGTTTGTTCATTGCAGATATTTCCTACATATGTAATAAACATATTTTATATATATTATTATTATTATTCCAAAGTCTCTTATTGCAGAGTATTTAATGAACATTTAGGAGATTCTTCGTGTCAAAGTTAAAATACTATAATCTTTAATCTATTTGAGCAATAGATGAGTTCGCAGGGAAGAACTTCCCAAGGAAATGTCAAAGGTATTGTGTTACAGATGTTTCTTGAAATATATTTCACAGTAAATATTGATAATGAAACAGTGCAACGTATCTATTTTATCAATTTTAGTTAACTGAGTTTTCTTAGTTTCTTTGTGGCCTAGAATTATATTTTTTGGCTGTTAGGATAAGTTGAAATCCCTTAGAATGCTTGCTTTCCATCTTCCCGCTATTTGGTCAAATAATAATAAAAAATCGTAAGTTTGAACTTTTTTTGAGGACTAGGCACCATGATACAATCACAATTTTTGTTATTATACAATAATTAATGTTAACAAAGTGAATAGCTCTTTATTTTTACTTATACAAAGATATATATTTATAGAATAAAAATTGCTAGACAAAATATCTAACAGTGTCATAAATCTAAAAATTACATCCGTTAGTTTGAAAACGAGTCAAATCAATGTAATAATATCCAGAATCTGTTTGTAAGAATATATCTAAAAAGGAAATCTAAACTCGCAAAGCTTATGGAACTTGAGAGAATCATCGAGTCCAATCTAATGCCAGAGAGTTGTTAATTGGAGACGTGTAAGTTAAGTAGATTCAATTATATTGTTGGTCATTGTAATCCCATTATACGTCTTCCCGTCAATTTTGGAGCTCGTGATAGTGCAATCTGTCAACTTTGAGTTAGAAATTTGCGAATCTGTGAGGGTGGTTTTCACGACGACGCTCCCAGCGGTGACCTGGCTGTTGGTCAACGTGGAATCCTTAAGAGTGCTGTCGTACAATTTGCTGGTGGTCAAGGCCGAACGCTCGCAGGTCGACTTTTTGGTCTCAGAGCCGGTCAAGGTGCAGGTAGAGGCCGCCGTGGACAGGCCCACTAGGGAGCTCACCAGGAACAGGAAGAACAAAGATGTCGGCGTCATATCTCTCTCAGCTCAGTGCTAGTACTGATCTTCCTCAATGCCATCCTGCTATTTATACAGAGATCAATCCTGACGTTGGTCGGTAAACACTCCCATAACATAGTCACACTTCCGGTTTATTGCAACATTGTTGGAAACCGTGAACTAGAAAACAGAGGAATATTCCCCTTCGAATAATTGACTTGTTATTTTTTGAGTAAGATAATAGAATTTTTTATATTTATAACTCTGATAAAGCACTGTCACCTAACTTACTGATAAATATTTATAGAATGAAATATGCCCCTTCAACTAAAATACATAAATAAAGCGAAACGAGGCGAAATTATTTGATCGATTGAATAACTGTTGATATTATAATTAACAAGGGGACGGTGTAGCTCTATGAGTAGGGCGCCTCAACTTCAATTGGAGAAAAACGTCGTGAATGAACGCGATATCGGCCAAATCACTTCCCTGCACAAGCTTTGGCTTAGAAACAATTCAGTCCTTACAATTTACTGTTGCCAATATGCTTCTGGAGCTGTAGTGTCATAGTTTTTTGTTTATTAATTAATATATAATCAGTGCCCTCAAGTATATTCCACGATCATTCCTTTTTCCCTCCAGGTCCCAACTCAACTACAGTTATGGTAAGGCATATAGGATTAGAAGCTTAGAATTATAGCCTTATCACATTGTACTCTGTTCTTATTATTATTAAAAATACATTTAATACTCAAAAATATACTAGTCATTGTCAAGTAAGTCTGGTCTAAGTCGTAGCCAGTCACTATGTCCGACTAATTATTGTTCTTCTGTGTTCTTTCAAATAAAACTTTTTTTAAATTAAAGTTCTCTGTCGAAATACATAACTGGCGCCCGAACAGGGACCCTGACTGTATTAAGGTAAATTCATGGGAGTTCTACATCTAGTGTAAGACAGATCGTTAGAACAGTGTAACGTCCGCTTGATGATTTGAGAAGTTTCGGAGCAGCGAGCCATTAGGACAGCAGCAGATCTTCGCGTCTTCAAGAAACAGGTCTATTTTAATAGATTACATCAGGGATTCCACCTTTCATCGTTATTGTATTTGAGAGCTTGCTGAGGAAGATTTGTTCATCGAAGACACAGATTATTGGAAATTATAATTGCTTTTCATTTCATTGTACAATATTTGCAATGTCAGTTACTTTAATTGTAAGACTTAGCAATCTTAGGGTTCAAGACAATTCAGATAATTTAGACTCAGAAACAAACGCAAACATGTCAATGCAATATAAAGCTAAAAGTTGCGATTTTAATGTAATTCCCGATTACGATGGCAATCTGGAAGATTTAGTTACTCACTCGCGTTTGTTTATAATTTCATTAAATAAATTAAAAGGTGATGCAAAAGTAGCAACCTATGATAAAGAATTTAATACCGTTCAAGAAATAATTTATTTTTTAAAACGAAAATACCAAGATCCGCGTACTAAAGAACAACTTTAATCAGAAATAATCACATATCCGTATAGAAATGAAAATCCTCTAGATTATATTTCAAGACTGAGTAAAATGAGATGCAGCCTCTATGCAAGAACTTACGCTGACGATGAAATAATAGATAAAATGTATTTTTTCGATATATATTTTGTCTTGTGTTGTTTGTTACTATTATTTATTTTATTTTGTTTGCCTGTTGGTTTTTTGAGGTTTGGTGAGTGTATATTGATAGCCAGCTGGGAATCTAGTAACCTTCCCTATGATTCAGTAGTTGTATTTGAGCCTTGGAGGTGGTGGGATGTGTGTTTTTCGGTACATTTATTCATGTTTTGCTTCGGTGTTATTCTCTTTCTGCCCTGAGGATCCCTGAATAGACGAAATATTGGAAAGGTACTTTCAATTTTCTTGTTTTAGTTTAGAGACTTAAGGTTTTTAGTTGGAATTTTCCCACTGATGTATTAACATTTACTTAATGTCTCTGTTGACCATTCTCTTTTTCAATTAAATGAATAAGTTTTTAATTATAAGATGTAACTTGGAGTACATTTTTTCTTTATAAATCGATTACTTCACAATATAACCTTAAGGCAAACAAATTAGAATGTAATATTAACATGAAATACTACACTGTTAACATCAAAAAAGATAGTCATAACAACAATAAATCGATATTAAAAAAATGTATAAACTGTGAGCAATAATATTTCATAAAATCATTGGTGTAATATTAATAATAAAAAGTATATTTTACAAAAATAACATCATATTTACAATATTAAACATTTAAAAAAGTTGTTTGATCAAAAGAAGAAGATACAAAGTGGCCAAGATGGAGCAGAGAGGCCAACCAGGCTGTCCAGATCACTCTACACCGCCCCTGGACCTCAGGTAGTCTGCTACAGCTCTCAGGTTGTAGTGATTAGCCCAGCGTAAGGCTGTGCATCCATCATCAGCCCTGGCATTGATATCGGCACCGAGGCCAACGAGCAGCTCCACCACTGCCAAGTGGCCTATATAAGATGCGGCTATTAGCGGTGTCCAGCCTGCAGGTGTCCTAGCTGCAGGTTCTGCCCCGGCCCCGAGCAGTGCTGTCCCCTCGGCAGCGTGCCCGTTTTGTGCTGCAAAGATTAGGCGGTCTTCTGGTACTCATCTTTTATACCCACCGCCCCCCCTGCAAGGAGCAGTACCCTCACTACCTCGTCATGTCCACTGCAGGCCTCCTGATGTAATATCCAATAGCCATTGCTGTTCCTGACAGCCAAGTAGACTGCTCTCTCTATTAGCAAATGTACGACTTCTGTCTTATTCACAACAGCAATGAAGAATGGAGTATATTCTTTGTAATCTTGCTCGCACATGCTGGCTCCAACGTCCAACAGAGAGGTCACCGAATCAACACAGCCTCCTTCAAAGGCGTAGTGAAGCGCAGTCCGACCTTCTTTGTTCTTTCCCGTGTGATCAGCCCCATTCAGTAATAGCAAATTTACAATGTCTGCTTTGGCATTTCTCGAAGCCAACATCAACGGAGTGCTTCCGGCATTATCCTGGCTGTCCACTGGCACATCCATCCTGAGGAGCATTCTGACGAACAAAGGATTACAAGCGACATGCAATGGCGTGAGTCCGCTGTGAATCTTTATCTTTTCTGATACCTTCCTGTCTTCCAGTATTTTTAGGATTTCGACAGTTTCTGATCGAGCATGTCATATTTAGCACCGGCGATCATCAGAAGACACAGAACATAAAACTTCTATAAACTGTTATCCCTGTGAAGATCATTTTAATGTATGTTTGAGCTTTGTACTCTTCAATCTGTCTTTTCATATGTTTAAATAAGATGATTGTCTTTATAATGTTATCAGTCAAATTATATGTAGAAATCATCCTTAAAAGATTGTTATGGCTTCTTATTATAGATCTTCTACATTGAATATTGTGTAAAGTTAGAATTGTTTCTGCAATAACTAGTCAGTGTATACTGCACGTAAACTCTCTCATAAATAAACACCACTTTCACATGCAGTGAGTTTGATCTTTTTTTTTTTCTCGTCTGTTTCAGGTAGAAGAAGTATTAGAAAATATCATTAAAGTTAGATTAGTAGGGGGTCCAATAGTTTTGAAAAAAGAATCAGTACCAACCAAATTCAATTGCCAAAATAAGAGGATCCTACCAGATTCATCCCAACCAAGAACAAGGTGTCAAAAAGATGAGACAATCACTAATCAGTGATGTTATGCAACCATCAATATTGAATAACAAAAACATAGAATTGAATGTCTCAGAACCAATAATGAAAATTCCTATATGTTCTTCTAAAGTGAATGGAGAAACCCAAGCATCATGAACATCAGAAAAACACAATGCTAAAAAAGTTCATTTCAGAAGCAAGCCTGTTCAAACAAAAGTATGTTTGAAAGAGAGGGCACCATCCCCTATTTTAATGGTAAAAAATATGTAAACATCACCCTTGAAGGTACCAAAACTTCTTGCCAGTGATATCTCCAGTGATTCAGATAATATTTCATCATATGTTGATGATAAAACAGACAAAGATTTTTCTACTTTGTCTTTAAGTGAACCAAGTGATTGTGATAAAGAAAGTATTTCAGCATTACATAGTTTTAAGCACACTCAAAAAAAAAAAGATCGTAAAGAAACCTTTGTTATATATAGGTTATGTTGATAAAACTAATAGTTATTGAATAAAAAGATGCCAATAATAACAAAAATTGACTCTTTACTTGAATTAAGTTAATTTAATAAGCAATTGTTCTTTTTTTCAAGATGAACACAATATTCTATATGGAAGTGCAAAAACATCATATGAATTTCTTATCACAAAAATGTAAACAGGCCTGATGACGTCACCAAGACAAAATGAAGTTTTTACAAGTTGTCATTTCCAGTGTGAATTTTTTCATAATTCGAACGTTCGATGAAAAATGATCTTTCAAAAAAAAATATATTTTTGTGAAAGTTACATTTTGGTGAATCGAAAAATTCATTTTTTGGAAATAAAAAAAGATCTTGGTTGTCCATTACTAATCTCCGTTCCCAGCACCTCTGACTAGATTAAGGAATGCATTTTACGTTTTAATAAGGACCTTCTTGTTATGTCGACATTAAAATAGGTCAAAATCTCTGTCGACAGTTGGTTTCTCCAGCATTAGATTAAACAGTTTGCAAGATGGTGCATATCATTGTCTTAAATCTTAAATCTATTTCCACACATGCATTTATATCACTTTTTACAGAACTGACCGCCCGTTCTTTATATACTTCTTGGACCATATATCACAACCTCCTTCCTTTTTATCCTTGTAGGATTTCTTTAGGAAATACCTCATTTGTTTCTTATTTTCATGTTGGTGTTCCGAAGCTCTCATGAAAGGGATTTGCATTGAGGCCCCCTCTTCATTAGTGGTTGTAATGAGAAACTTTTTATTCCCTTGAACAATACAAAACTTTTTATGGCGGTAATGTCAAGAATAGCAAGCAAAAAAGAATCGCAAAACGCAACGATATTTTTATTGAAAATATTGATCTGTCCTAAAAGCACCACAATCTTTTCCAAAATGCAAATCTTTATTCATGCCTCGATCTATAGATTCTCTTATTTCTACTTACATAGGAGTACATATTTTTGTTTTGCGTCCAAGACTCAATTCCATACATGACTGCTGGTTGAAGGTTGACTTAGAGTACAACAACACCCAGCAAGAGGCTATGACTTAGGTGCAATTTGCCACCTTCAGACCCCACATTTGCCATATAATGGAATAGGACATAATTAATCAGCCCAACCAAATATAGAAATTGCTGAGTTAATTCAACCGCAAGAGTTTTATGGTGGTTATGACCCGATAGCGGAAGATGATTCGACTCATCGATATACCGGCTACCGCTCACATCAATCAGCGCATAAACTATTTGAAAAGATTTTTATTTTTTATCAATTGTTATTATTAAAATGAAACATTTTTTCTATCGCCCCAAATATTTTCGTTCATTTATCGCATGTCGCATTACATTACCTTCTCGCATTATGTATTTCATATAAATATTAGATGAAGTATTATAATTTTTATTCGTTTAATAACGCCTTAAAATACCGAAAGTTAACAGAAGGCTTGTTTATATAGAAGCATTTGCAGGTATTTATTTGTATATCTTTATATATATAAGTCTACTGTACGTGTGTATGTCACTGAACTCCTGAACGGCTGGACCGATTTGAATGAATTTTTTTTTATGCGTTTGGGTGATGCCCTGTGGTTTAGATTCACAAATCAGCCCGGCAGATGGCGCTGCAGTCGGTATCAAGGTTATTTATCTATACTGCAACTAAACGGCTGGATCGACTGAATGAATTTTTGTGTAGGCAATTCATTCATTTTTTGTATGTATGCATTTAATTATTTAATAAAAAAATAGATAAATTAATTAATGCATTAAATTAATAAGTTAATTAATTAATGCATTTAATTTTTTTGTACGCTGTGTTTTGATATTATATGTATCGCATTTACGTAAATATTGAGCGTATTATATTCAGTTATAAGTTTTTCGTTTATTTTTCGACATTTTAATATGACTGTATTATATCAAGTGTGTTTCGTTATTTGAACATTTTAATTTTTTTGTACAGTGTCTTTTGATATTTCAGGTGTCGCATTTCAGTGAATATTAAGTGTATTATTAAGCTACGTACATAAAACAATGCCACGTCTTCGTTGCCAGGGAGGAAATATTGTTTGACGGACTCGGAATTCACAATTAGTCCAGAACCGTCGGTTAAAAAGATCGGCAGAAGATCAATTGAAGGACAATGAACATTTAAGAAACCAGGCTGCAATCACACGTGCTAATGAAAGTAAAGAGCAACGCAACGAACGCCGTCGAGCTAATGCACTGAGACAAAGACATGCCCGTCAACGAGTCACCGATCGGAACACGCGAACAAAAGCTTTTGGATGCGTGTATCACGCATTGACACGTGCATCACTTCTTCAAAAATTGTAATCGGTGCTATGAACAATGCCAACACTGTCATGCACTCAAACACAAAGGTGAATCTGCTGCGTCTGGAAAAGTTGTATTGCCACCATTGAATTCGTTCCAAAACCATTGAAAGCACTATTGGCTGGAGATACATCTCAATCTAAATTGTTTTTGCGTTAAATTCCCAATTTCACTTCGTGCTTTCAAATGACATCATTTGGAGCAACAAAAATCGTTCAGAATGAGGATGGTCGGAATTTTCAATTTACTTCTTAGATTCAGGGCCAAGTGTATCATCAAATTGGTTCTTTAATCCCGATGCCTGATACCGATTCAAAATTTCTGCAAATCTACTTCATGGGTGATGAGGAGCAAAAAATAAACGCACGCTGACGATCGAGCAGACGCACAGTGGAACGAGCGTTAGGGAGGCCTGGACATTTATGAATATCTCCGCTTCTGGTTCTCCTAGAACAAGGCTATTGCTACGGTTTTAAAGCTTTTTGAATGGACTATTTAATTATATGATAAACAGGATCAAACATTTTAGGGGAAACGTGTAAAAATTCTAGATTTGATATTTCGATGTTAGATAATTTATTATCTAAAATCGTACCTATATACTACTAGAATGGGTACAATACAGTATTCTATGGAAAGACAGATACATAGGTATTAAATAAAGTTATACAAAGGAAAAAGTAACAAACCAAATAATTTAATTATTAAACAAAATGAATATAATAATTGATAATTACTTATGTTAGTTAATACACTAGGTATAATTGATACATCAAAATTATAATAAATGTAGGTGCCTATATAAAACTGTTTTATTTAAATAACGAAATAAAAATTTAAAAAATCAATAAATAAAACTTTAAAAACTTGACGATTTGTTGTAGGGACTATTGCACCTATGTGCACCATTACACATATGTCGTTCAAATACCACACACAAACTAAGTTTCATTGTTAATAATATTATGTTAGATAAGGATTCGGATAAATGAATGTAAATAAACATTGGTAAACAAAAGAAAACTTGCGAAAAGTAGACGCCAATATCAACAGAAATTATTTTAAATTAATTCTCAAGGCCCGGAAAAGAAAAAAAAAAAAGAAAAAAATCATTTTCTTGGAAAATAGCACCTAGTAGCAGAATCCGACTAATGGAAAAAAAACTTCAAACATTCTAGTTATTTACTGTGAAGGTAGTTTTTTGGGCGATTTTGAGCGATTTTCGCAATTGATTATTTTAGTTTTATCCCCCAATTTTCACCGAAAATTCCCAAACGTTTGAAATAATCCCAAGTTTTATTTGCCTAAAATATCTTATTATGGATGAGTTTTTTTCCATTAGGTGCACTATTAATTTAATGCATTACCTCAGACAATAGATTGCTTTAAAAATATGAGTTTTTAGAAAAATTTATATTTCAATTCAGAATTTTTCATATAAGATTTAATTTCACAATTAATTTATCTATGGATTTTGTTGAGAAGAAGTATAAAGTATAATTTAAGATCAAAATAAAGGACAAATTTAGTTATTTGAGAATTGGTCCAATGTCCAACAAATGCGTTGATTCGTTCCACTGTGAGACGGAGGAGCGAGAAATTGTGGGTATTTTAGATCCGTTTTTACAGAATCACAACCAGTTGGTCCAGTGGTTCAATACGGTATTGACAATACCGTTTCAAACAGGCTGCAAAACGACTATTATACGATCGTCATCAAAGCAAAAAAAGTACCATCTGGGCAGCACGAGGGCCGATATAATGCACCGACCATTAATGAAGTTGCAGTTGTTATGGTTGGCGATGCATCTGAACATCGAGATAAGAATCAAACGCAGAGATAACACAGTGCCTACGATTGAAGACAGTCATCGCTCTTACGACGATTTTCAATATCCATTGATATTTTGGGAAGGAGAAGATGGCTATCATTTAAATAACAAACAAAGAAATCCAGCAACAGCTACAATCTACACATGTCACAAAAAAGTGGAAACCACGAAAGTGAGGTGTTCCGGTTGAAGGATACAACGGCATATTTATGGCAAATGCATTACAATGTCCAACCAAAGCAACGCGAATCTTTCTTCTTGCGTTTATTGTTGGTTAGTGAGCAACTATTCACTGACGAAGCACACATGCGTGCCTTCGTGAACGAGCTATTTAATAAAAAAAAATATATATAAAAAAATATCGATGTTGACGCTATATACTTCAAAATACAACAGCCATTGCCCGGCAATGAGATATTGTTCTAATCGATCGACACTGTTACCGATCCTATCGAACCAGTCAACTATCCTGTTGAATTTTTGAATTCGCTGGTTTTACCAGGAATGCCACCGCATAACTTGCGATTAAAAATTGGCTCACCTATCATTTTGTTTCGGAATTTAAATGCACCTAAGCTATGCACCGGTACAAGATTAGTCATAAAAAAAAATATGGGCAATGTTCTTAAAGCTACAATTTTGAAGGGCAAATTTGAAGGTGAAGTTGTTCTCCTGCCACGAATCCCAATGGTTCCTTCAGACTCACATGGTCTTTATATGTAGCGTGTTCTAGCGTTGGAACTAAACAACAACAACAATTAACTAAAAATATTGTTCATCAACTCGCATTAAGATAAAATTAAACAAACCTTATTAATTATAACGAATTGTTTTTAGAAAAATTGATGTTATTTCAAAATAAAGAATAATGAAATTATTATATTATTTCTCTTTCATTTCATACTTTGTTTAATATCCTAATCGCTTGAAATATCCCAACCCAGGACAACGTCTGTTGGGCCCGCTAGTTGTATATATATTGTAAATAAAATCTTAGAAGATGAGAAAAAAAAAGCCGGTTATTCAATATATTTAATTTTATTTAGACCTGCAGTCATCTTCAAAAGCTGAACTATACTCTGAGCCGCCGGAAAAATTAGTAGACTGCCGACAGATGTCATGCCGAGTACTAGAGCGTAGGATTTAATACGTTTATCATTCAAAGTGGCGAACATATATCCGAAAATATTGTTACAGAACAAATTCTGCATCGAAAGCGACTAAATGCGGAAAGATGCCTGAGATATCGCCAGAAATGCAAGCGGCTAAAATCGGGCGCCAGTTCTAATCAAGGCACGAGCGCTAGTGATACGAGCACGAGTCGAGATACAAGCATTTACTTAATTTAGTAACCGTAAAATGTTAATTACATTTATAAACTG
This sequence comes from Troilus luridus, assembly GCA_964056705.1. Taxonomy (NCBI): domain Eukaryota; kingdom Metazoa; phylum Arthropoda; class Insecta; order Hemiptera; family Pentatomidae; genus Troilus; species Troilus luridus. The sequence continues at coordinate 1,136,412 of OZ057415.1, forward strand.
TGAGACTCGAGGTGAAGATGAAGTTATTGATAGAATAATTGAAGTTGGCAACGATTCAATGATTTAAATAAATATTTCTTTTACTTTTTAATGTGCGTTTCTCATTTAAATGATTGTATTATTTACGTATTTCGTACTCTAATACCCAAATTGAAATTAAATTTTATAATTGGATATTTTGTCTACTATTGATTTCCCATTATCATTCCAATTTTTCAATAATTAAGTTAAGATTAAAACACAATTTTAATACCCTAAATCGAATAATTTTCCAAACAAATTCAGTTAAATGCCTACAAACCGAAAGTTACGATGCAAGTGAAACAACTCTACTTTTTAAAAATATATTTAGAATTTGAATCCAACTTAGATATCGATGCAATGATGGATATTTGCGCAAGGTTATGTCGAGAAGAGATGGTGCTCAACAATTCACAGGCAGATAATCAGGTTAATGTTCAGGAAATTCCAGATCCGTACCAACAGCTTCTTCTAGATCCACATTCAGGAATTAATGATGACATAGTATCAGCAACGATGAGTAAGCCCGGGGTAATATGGAAAAAACCACAACTTGATGAAGACTGCAGAGTTTCTTGAGTTAATGAGAAAAATAAGTACTAAACAATTTGAGCTGGCACAACATTTTATATCGTTGGTTATCAACGTCAAAAAACCCACTTCCATTACAACTGTTCTTGACTGGTCCTGCTGGATGTGGAAAGACTTATCTTAAGGAGGTGGTTCCTTGTTTTTCGAGCCTATCTCTAAAAAATGAAAATGTTCTAATTTTTCTTTTAATTGTTTCATTTCATGATGGACTCTGTTACTAATGGTTCTCATAGATACGGTTTGGTTTTCTCTTTCTGTATTTTGGAACGAGTTGTTTTGTTGCCGACCTGGAAAAAATCGTTGTTGATCATGAGGATGCCATTGTTGATTATGCGTATCATTTTCATTTCGATGGTATTGTGGTTTTTGATTATAATTGTGATCTTGATTGTGATAAGGTTTTTGAATAAAATTGTAATCTTGATTATAGTATGGCTTATGATAATTTCTAGGCTGTTGAAATTGATTATTTTGAGGACATTTATTATTTTTATACTCTGAATCAAAATGTTTTTCTTTATAATTTGGATTTTGGTTTTGGTGAATTTTCTCTGGCTTCCGAGAATTTTGTCCTAACGGTTCTCATAGATACGGTTTGGTTTTCTCTTTCTGTATTTTGGATCGAGTTGTTTTGTTGCCGACATTGAAAAAATCGTTGTTGATCATGAGGATGTCATTGTTGATTATGCGTATCATTTTCATTTCGATGGTTTTTGATTATAATTGTGATCTTGATTGTGATGAGGTTTTTGAATAAAATTGTAATCCTGATTGTAATACTGTCTTTGATTATAACTATAATCTTGATTATAGTATGGCTTATGATAATTTCTAAGTTGTTGAAATTGATTATTTTGAGGACATTTATTATTTTTATGCTCTGAATCAAAATGTTTTTCTTTATAATTTGGATTTTGGTTTTGGTGAATTTTCTCTGGCTTCCGAGAATTTTGTCCATGTAATCATTGAACTATGTGTGCGGCGTGATTATTTAAATTTTCCTCCATGTCTTCTAGCGTTTCAAACTGATATATGAAATCCGTTAATTCAGGGTGAAATTGGTGAACAGCATGGTGGCATATTTGTTAATCACATCTTTTCATTTCTCCGATTTTATCTATTATTGCATCATCAGCGTAAGTTCCTGCAAAGAGACTGCATCTCATTTTACTCAATCTTGAAATATAATCTAGAGGATTTTCATTTCTAAACGAATATGTGATTATTTCTGATAAAAGTTGTTCTTTAGTACGCGGATCTTGATAATTTCGTTTTAAAAAATCAATCATTTCTTGAACGGTATTAAATTCTTTATCATAGGTTGCTACTTTTGCATCACCTTTTAATATGTTTAATAAAATTATAATCAAACGCGAGTGATTCTGATTTTTATATTGATTTCCATCTTGACAAATGAGATCATAAACATGAAGAGTACTTTTAATAAAAGTTACTAAATCTTCCAGATCGCCATCGTAATCGGGAATTACATTAAAATCGCAACTTTTAGCTTTATATTGCAAAGACATGTTTGCGTTTGTTTCTGAGTCTAAATTATCTGAATTGTCTTGAACCCTAAGATTGCTAAGTCTTACAATTAAAGTAACTGACATTGAAAATATTGTACAATGAAATGAAATGAAATTATAATTACCAATAATGTGCGTCTTTGATGAACAAATCTTCCTCAGCAAGCTCTCAAATACAATAACGATGAAAGGTGGAATCCCTGATGAAATATATTAAAATAGACCTGTTTCTTGAAGACGCGAAGATCTGCTGCTGTCCTAATGGCACGCTGCTCCGAAACTTCTCAAGTCAACAAGGGGATGTTACACTGTTCTAACGATCTCTATTACACTAGATGTAGAACTCCCGTGAATTTACCTTAATACAGTCAGGGTCCCTGTTCGGGCGCCAGTTATGTATTTCGACAGAGAACTTTAATTTATAAAAAGTTTTATTTTAAAGAACACAGCAGAACAATAATTAGTCGGACATAGTGACTGGCTACGACTTAGACTAGACTTACTTGACAATGAAAAGTGTATTTTTGAGGGCTCTATATATACTAGCCTTAAGATAAATAATTTAATAATAATAAGAACAGAGGACAATGTGATAAGGCTACAATTCTAAGCTTCTAATCCTATATGCCTTACCATAACTATAGCTGAGTTGGGACCTGGAGGGAAAAAGGAGTGATCGTGGAATATACTTGAGGGCACTGATTGTATATTAATTAATAAAAAAAAACTATGACACTACAGCTCTTGAAGCATATTGGCAACAGTAAATTGTAAGGACTGAATTGTTTCTAAGCCAAAGCTTGTGGAGGGAAGTGATTTGGCCGATATCGCGTTCATTGACGACGTTTTTTCTCTAATTGAAGTTAAGGTGCCCTACTCATAGGGCTACACCGTTCCCTCGTTAATTATATTATCAACAGTAATTCAATCGATCAAATAATTTTGCCTCGTTTCGCTTTATTTATGTAATTTAGTTGAAGGGGCATATTTCATTCTATAAATGTTTATCAGTAAGTTAGGTGACAGCGCTTTGTTAGAATTGTAAATAGAAAAAAATTACCTTACTCAAAAAATAACAAGTCAATTATTTGAAGGGGAATATTCCTCTGTTTTCTTCTTCACGGTTTCCAAGAATGTTGCAACTAAGTTTTACCTTGAAAACCAGAAGTCAACGTCAGGATCCATCTCTGTATAAATAGCAGGATGGCATTGAGGAAGAGCAGTACTAGAGCTGATCTGATAGAGATATGACTCCGACATCTTTGTTCTCCCTGTTCCTGGTGGTCTCCCTAGTGGGCCTGTCCACGGCGGCCTCTACCTGCACCTTGACCGGCTCTGAGACCAAAAAGTCGACCTGCGAGCGTTCGGCCCTGACCACCAGCAAATTGTACGACAGCACTCTTAAGGATTCCACGTTGACCAACAGCCAGGTCACCGATGGGAGCGTCGTCTTGAAAACCACCCTCACGGATTCGCAAATTTCTAACTCAAAGTTGACAGATTGCACTATCACGAGCTCCAAAATAGACGGGAAGACGTATAATGGGATTACAATGACCAACAATATAATTGAATCTACTTAACTTATAGACATCTCTAATTAACAACTCTCTGGCATTAGATAGGACTAAACTAACGGATGTAATTTTTAGATTTAGAAATTAGAAATTTTATGACACTGTTAGATATTTTGTCTAGCAATTTTTATTCTATAAATATATTTCTTTGTATAAATAAAAATTAAGAGCTATTCACTTTATTAACATTATTTATTTTATAATAACAAAAATAATAAAAGACAATTGCAATTGTGATTGTAACAGTGTGCCTAGTCCTCAAAAAAAGTTCAAACTTACGATTTTTTATTATTATTTGAATGGAAAGCAAGCACCCTAAGGGATTTCAACTTATCCTAACAGCCAAAAAATATATTTCTAGGCCAAAAAATAACTAATAAAACTCAGTTAACTAAAAATGATAAAATAAAAATGTTGTACTTAATAGTTATTGTGAAATATATTTCAAGAAATATCTGTAACACAATGCCTTTGACATTTCCTTGGGAAGTTCTTTCCGGCGAACTCATCTATTGCTCATATAGATTAAACATTATAGTACTTTAACGTTGACACGAAGAATCTGTAAAATGTTCATTAAATACTCTGCAATAAGAGACTTTGGAATAATAAACCTAAAAACCTGTACCACAACAACCCATGAAGGGTCTGGGGTTCAGTACATGGTAGATACTGTACTGTTTCATGGACAACGGTTCTGCAAGGAGGTGACTTGTCCTAGGTCACGCTCGACCGCTAGATTTGTCCCCCTTATTTTGGGTACCCTATTTTTATAATATTTTATAGAGGCTGGGTGGGCCCCAGGAGGGTCCTAGATCCTATATGATCCATCTCCCGCTGCAAACAGCCTAAATAAAAATCATGGGCTGCAGCGGGAATTGAACCAGGATTTCCGGCATGGTAACTCAGTACTCTACCACTGAGCCACTCCTCTCCCTTGGAATAATAAAAGTAAGCTATTTAAATTTCACAAAGTATCCATTTATTTCAATTACAAATACAAGCTATGAAAAATTAAAAAAAGTTTCAAAATTTATGAAAAAAAGAAAATTTTTACAAAAAATAAAATGTTATGGTTTAACACACACACACATATATATATAACATGTTTTCCAACAATTGTTAAAATAATAAGAAAAAATAAGAATTAATCCAAAGACAAAAATTAAAATTAAAAAAACAAAAAACCTCAATAAGATAATTATAATTCAGACAATATTAGCATTTAATGATTTAATAAATTTAAGATTAATCTTTTGAACATACAATTGTTTTTATCGAATGATTTTTACAAGAAATTTTTTTACATTTTGGCATGTCATCATAGTTGCTACATTTTTTCCTTCCGGAAGGAGCGCATCTATCTTTTGTTTTTTTGGCTAGAGGTTCACCGTAATTCTGTTTGTCATTCATTGCCTTTTTCTGGGTACTTCTTCAGAAATACTCGGATATCTAGGGGCAGCGTAGGAATTCGGGCTCTTCTTTATGCATACTTGATATGAGAAAAATGCACTTGTTTTACTGAGGGACGTGGGAAATGAGGGTCAGATTCTTTTGGAATCCAGCCGTAGTGGATAATATTGCTTTCTTCTTGTCAGGCTGTAATATCAAGTAATATTTTTTTCAAATAGCGATTGGACTAGAGGTATACTGCCATACCGATTGGACTAGAGGTATACTGCCATACCGATTGGACTAGAGGTATACTGCCATACCGATTGGACTAGAGGTATACTGCCATACCGATTGGACTAGAGGTATACTGCCATACCGATTGGACTAGAGGTATTCTGCCATAGCGATTGGACTAGAGGTATACTGCCATACCGATTGGACTAGAGGTATACTGCCATACCGATTGGACTAGAGGTATTCTGCCATAGCGATTGGACTAGAGGTATACTGCCATAGCGATTGGACTAGAGGTATACTGCCATACCGATTGGACTAGAGGTATACTGCCATACCAATTATCCATCGTTATGCTTCTGCCAGTTCCCCAAATGGGGGAAGAAAGACGTTGTATTATGTCATGTGGATTGTTACTTTCTTGATATGGTCCTTCTTGTTGTTTACCACAATAAACTTCGAAATTGTGGGTGTAGAAAGTCTATGCGTCACATAAACCATAAACTTTGATCCCACATTTAGTGGGGTTTTTTGGAATGTATTGTATGAAGGAACATCGACCCCTAAATGCCTCTAATTTCTCGTCTATTGTTACGAATTCTCCCGGTGAATATCTTTTCAGACAATTTTCCCTAAATTTTTCCATGAACGAGCGAATCGTAGCAAGCTCATCGGTGACATGTCTACTATGCCTTGTACCTCTATCGTCAAAACGAATACACCGTAGTAAAAACAAAAATCTTTTATAGGACATACATGACCTAAGAATGTCTAAACTTGAACCATCATTGGTCCATGGCTATAAAACATTGCTATGATTTTCTTTTTTTATAGCAACTAAAAATAATATACCAAAGACTGCCAGAAGTTCTTTCGCCATTCCATTAGCATCCCGATCCCGGCTGTAAGGATTTACTTCTGCATGGATTTGTCATTCCATTAGCATCCCGATCCCGGCTGTACGGATTTACTTCTGCATGGATTTGTCATATCATTAGCATCCCGATCCCGGCTGTACGGATTTACTTCTGCATGGATTTGTCATATCATTAGCATCCCGATCCCGGCTGTACGGATTTACTTCTGCATGGATTTGTCATATCATTAGCATCCCGATCCCGGCTGTACGGATTTACTTCTGCATGGATTTGTCATATCATTAGCATCCCGATCCCGGCTGTACGGATTTACTTCTGCATGGATTTGTCATATCATTAGCATCCCGATCCCGGCTGTACGGATTTACTTCTGCATGGATTTGTCATATCATTAGCATCCCGATCCCGGCTGTACGGATTTACTTCTGCATGGATTTGTCATATCATTAGCATCCCGATCCCGGCTGTACGGATTTACTTCTGCATGGATTTGTCATATCATTAGCATCCCGATCCCGGCTGTACGGATTTACTTCTGCATGGATTTGTCATATCATTAGCATCCCGATCCCGGCTGTACGGATTTACTTCTGCATGGATTTGTCATATCATTAGCATCCCGATCCCGGCTGTACGGATTTACTTCTGCATGGATTTGTCATATCATTAGCATCCCGATCCCGGCTGTACGGATTTACTTCTGCATGGATTTGTCATATCATTAGCATCCCGATCCCGGCTGTAAGGATTTACTTCTGCATGGATTTTTATACCACTTAGTTTTCTTGTTCTTTCCTAAATAAAATTCATTTTCATCATCCATCTCTTCCTCTTCTCTCTCCCTATCAGTTATTTAATTCGCTGTCATGAACTTCATAATTTATAATTTCTTGCTCATCGGCATCTAAATCAGACGAAATAGCTTCTTCATCAAGATGATTATTTAGTAATTTTGTAATTTGTTCGTCAGAGAAATATTGTTTTCGATTCCTAACAACAATAAAAAAGCATATAAGTCTAAATAGCAACGAATTTCATAAGAAAAACAATAAAAAAGAAAGTGAAAAGTACTTACATGACCGGGCCATGTTGCGCAGGTTGAGAGATTTGGGAAGAAATTCAAGGAAAGGCACGGGGCACACGAGACAATAACAAAGACTTATGGATCCAGCGAATGATGGGGCTCTACTGAAAGGTTACACGAATTTTCCAGATTCAACTAAAAACAGACAGAGCATAGCCCTGATTCAAACATGTCTGCCGTACTTTGTAAGCCAGCGCCCCCCCCCCCTCGAGGGTTAACCCCCAGTAGTCCATGTTGAGTGCAGCTGGCATCCAGTTTTGGACTCCCAAGTTCCTGCTGTCTTCTGCCACAAAATCAATCCACCGCAGTCGCGGTCTTTCGACTCTTCTCCGTCCAGTGCTGACCTCTGTCAGTAAACTTTTTGGAGCTTCCCCATCGCTCTCCCTGCCCACATGTAAGTCGAGATCGTTTGATGATATTAACCACATTAGACTCACCAAAGAGATAATAAATTTCTTCGTTTTTTCCTTGTCTCCATCTTCCATCAATAGTGATCGGCCCATATATGTTTCGGAGGATCCTGCGCTCGAATACTAGAAGATTTCGGTTTGCATCCTACGTCATTGTCGAATCAATCAGGATCCTCTATAGGATGATTTTAATTTTTCTTGTAACCATCCTATTTGCTAAATTTTGTCTCAGACCAAAATAGCAGCGGTTGGCTGACAATATTCGTTTCCTGATTTCTACCCCGCTGGCGTTGGTGCATGTGCCTTGAGATCCAACACAGGTGAATTCTGAGACCCACTCAAATAGGTAATTTCCATATCCCACCTCATCTCCAGGATGTCGTTCAGCAACCATGGACTTGGTTAACTACTAGATAGAAATTAAAAGTTAAATTCCGGGACTAATCGGGAGGAGAAACGTGTGGTATCTATGGTAACAGTGTATTCTATTGCTTTATTCTCCAAGTGTTGAAATGCGATAATGTTTATTATTGGAGCCTTTTTAAAGACACCTATCCAAACAAACACTATTACTACTCTTATTTAGATTCCGCCTTAAGCTGTTGGGGTCCATTCATATCACTTGGATACAAACTCAACAGAAGAGAGGGCAGCGTTCCTCTGGTAAGAGTAGGACATTGAATAGCTATCTAGGCTATGCAGTGACTATTTAATTGTGTACAGTGTGCAGTCCTACTAGGACAGGAGATTGATGTATTAGGAAGTAATCATTCTGGGCTTAAATACACCTCTACCGGACTCTAAACATGAGGCCCCCTTCAAAAAAGTAAATAATGGGAAGAAATCGGCCAAGAGGAAGACAAAGAAAGCAGTAAAAGCGCCACCGGTAGTGACATCGACAAAACATGACAAAACTCTCAAACAAATTTGCAATAAAAAATTTTGATTTTTCTATTCCCATATCTCATGACAAGAAGGCTTTTTAACCTATTAAGGCTTCGGACACAAGACGTATGCAAAAGACTGCACCGGACGGAAAGAAAATGGAATTTTCACCTACAGTGATAACTGTTCCACAAGGTATAACTATTCAATACTTACAGTACAAAATCCTCAATGCACCTTTCTTTGTTACGACCAAAGTGATCCATAATGTCCCTTTTTTTACTGATTTGACCCGAATCTTGTATCAATATTTTCATGACAACCTTTATTCCGACTCAAACCTGGTAACCTCTTCAATTCCCGATAATCCTCCGAGGCGTCTGGAAAGAAGATGGCCTCCTGGACCTTTTATGTTGAATATCTTATTCGAGTATTACCATTGACAATTTCTTATTTGAGTATTACAAGACAGAAACAATTACTTGAAATGTAAATAAACATTTTCTTTTTTTAAAAAGTTATAATTGAGCTGCCGCCTTAAAATGGTTTTGAAAAAACCCTATTTAAAGAAGAATAGACGTGAGCAGAAAATATATTTTGAAGAAAACGGCCGAACTTAATGTTGACACTTCATGTTGGATTCAGTTAGCCTTATTCAATAACGCCATTTTTCGGGAATACATGAAAGGCGATTGCTTCATCAACCTCACTCACCATGATTTATAAACCTTTAGCTTGGTAATAATGTTAGAACAAAAAGAATTATTAGACCGGAACCGTGAAAATCTTTAGCGAGCTCCATTTGGAATTTAGTTTCCGAGAAACTTGTTGAATTTGAACATTTAAATAAATAAATATAAAAAGTGCTTTTCCTTTTGCCAGCGTGGAACCTTACGTCCACTTTTGTTCCTCATGAAACTGGATTGCTATCTCCTTGAACACCTCCCTATTACTTCTGGGAAATTAACCCATACACACCGCTCCTTCACAAAAAAACAACGACATATCTCAAAATTTGGTATTTTAGAGTAAAGCCTTCAGGAGGAACTGTATTGGTTGAGGTTTTTTTTAATTCAGAACGACATATCTGCTATTACGTTTCCAACATGTTTAAATAATATTTTGAGTTGTATCATGTTCGAACTTTATGTTTTATGGGTCCTCAAGGTAGTCCAATCCTTTATACAGTTTATACAGCTGACATCCCAACTCATCATAATACTATCCTTACCACGTATGCTGATGATACATGTGTATTATCAGTCAACACCAATCCAGCTATTGCATCCCAAAGCCTCCAATCCCATATCACTGATCTTGAAGAATGATGTCAAAACTGGATAATTAAAATAAATTCTCAAAAATCTCATCAAATCACTTTTACCTAAACATAAATTAACATTTTAAACACAACATAAAATTTATTAAATCAACAACACTATTTTATTTTTAATACATTTTTCTCAGTGATATACACTCTTAATTTATATAAATCAGTTGTTGTTGTGTTTGATAATTTACAGATATTTATGACTTTTAACTTTTTCAAGTTGTTGATAAAGAAGAAAGGATACAAAAAATTGTTTATATGGACAATTGAAAATGAGATGTAATTGTCGAAACGTTTCTGCTAATGTTTGTTATTCTAAAGGGACTTAGTCTCAGAATAAAATTAATTTTCTATTCTATTCTATAAATATATATATTTATATACGAGGTCTGGCTATTAAATAACGAGACTGACGTTGCTGCAGAACAAGTACGCATGCGCCAACCGCCATTGACTGACAGCTGTTTAGTGTGAAGCTTTCTCTTTAGTATGCAGTTAGTCGAGCTTCTGTAAGCAATACCGTTTAGTTAGAGCCTATGTTTGCGTTAGTGTTGTTTTTCTGTTTTGCCGGATAAAATGGTTAGTGCAATAACAGAGCAACGAATTATTGTGAAAAACCGCTACTGAAACTTATAATTTATTGAAAGAAGTGTATGGCAGTGAATGTTTATCGCGGGCACGTGTTTTTGAAAGTTTTAAGCGTTTCAAAATGGCCGAGAAGACGTTTTAAGATGATTCGCTGCCCGGTCGCCCTTCAACGTCAAAAACGGATGAAATTTTTAAAAAAGTCGTTAATTTGATTAGGTCTGACCGTCGATGAAGTATTCGTGCATTTGCTGAGACATAAAGTAAATGTTAATACATCAGTGGGAAAATTCCAACTAAAAACCTTAAGTCTCTAAACTAAAACAGGTAATTGAAAATACCTGTCCAATATTTCGCCTTTTCAGGCATCCTCAGGGTAGAAAGAGAATAACACCGAAGCAAAACATGAATGTATGTACCGAAAAACACACATCCCACCACCTCCAAGGCTCAAATGCAACTACTGAATCATAGGGAAGGTTCTATACTAGATTCCCAGCTGGCTAAGGTTAGATAAAAACAGCTGATAAATACTCCAGAATTTGAAACATCAATATACACTCACCAAACCCCAAAAAAAAAAAAAATAAATAAAATTTCTGATTCTGATTTTTATATTGATTTCCATCTTGACAAATAAGATCATAAACATGACGAGTACTTTTACTAAAAGTTACTAAATCTCCCAGATTGCCATCGTAATCGGGAATTACATTAAAATCCCAACTTTTAGCTTTATATTGCAATGTCATGTTTGCGTTTGTTTCTGAGTCTAAATTATCTGAATTGTCTTGAACCCTAAGATTGCTAAGTCTTACAATTAAAGTAACTGACATTGAAAATATTGTACAGTGAAATGAAATGAAATTATAATTACCAATAATGTGTGTCTTCGATGAAAAAATCTTCCTCAGCAAGCTCTCAAATACAATAACGATGAAAGGTTGAATCCCTGATGAAATCTATTAAAATAGACCTGTATCTTGAAGATCGATAAGCGAAGATCTACTGCTGTCCTAATGGCTCGCTGCTCCGAAACTTCTCAAGTCAAGCGGACGTTACACTGTTCTAACAATCTGTATTACACTAGATGTAGAACTCCCGTGAATTTACCTTAATACAGTCAGGGTCCCTGTTCGGGCGCCAGTAATGTATTTCGACAGAGAACTCTAATTTTATAAAGTTTTATTTTAAAGAACACAGCAGAACAATAATTAGTCGGACATAGTGACTGGCTACGTCTTAGAATAGACTTACTCTTACGACTTGACTCGACTGACTTATGTTATTTTGAGGGCTCTATATATACTAGCCTAAAGATAAATAATTTAATAATAATAAGAACAGAGGACAATGTGATAAGGCTATAATTCTAAGCTTCTAATCCTATATGCCTTACCATAACTGTAGTTGAGTTGGGACCTGGAGGGAAAAAGGAATGATCGTGGAATATACATGAGGGCACTGCTTATATATTAATTAATAAAAAAAAACTATGACACTACAGCTCCAGAACAGTAATTTGTATGAACAGTATTTACTGGCAACAGTAAATTGTAAGGACTGAATTATTTCTAAGCCAAAGCTTGTGCAGGGAAGTGTTTTGGCCGATATCGCGTTCATTCAAGACGTTTCCTCCAATTGAAGTTAAGGTGCCCTACTCATAGGGCTACACCGTTCCCTCGTTAATTATAACATCAACAGTAATTCTATCCATCAAATAATTTTGCCTCGTTTCGCTTTATTTATGTATTTTAGTTGAAGGGGCATATTTCATTCTATAAATGTTTATCAGTAAGTTAGGTGACAGCGTTTTGTTAGAATTATAAATAGAAAAAAATCTATTATCTTACTCAAAAAATAACAAGTCAATTATTTGAAGGGGAATATTCCTCTGTTTTCTTCATTACGGTTTCCAAGAATGTTGCAACTAAGTTTTACCTTGAAAACCAGAAGTCAACGTCAGGATTGATCTCTGTATAAATAGCAGGAAAGCATTGAGGAAGATCAGTACTAGCACTGAGCTGAGAGAGATATGACGCCGACATCTTTGTTCTTCTTGTTCCTGGTGAGCTCCCTAGTGGGCCTGTCCACGGCGGCCCCTACCTGCACCTTGACCGGCTCTGAGTCGAAAAGGTCGACCTGCGAGCGTTCGGCCCTGACCACCAGCAAATTGTTCGACAGCACTCTTAAGGATTCCACGTTGACCAACAGCCAGGTCACCGATGGGAGCGTCGTCGTGAAAACCACCCTCACGGATTCGCAAATTTCCAACTCAAAGTTGACAGATTGCACTATCACGAGCTCCAAAGTTGACGGGAAGACGTATAATGGGATAACAATGACCAACAATATAATTGAATCTACTTAACTTAGATATATCTAATTAACAACTCTCTGGCATTAGATTGGACTAAACTAACAGATGTAATTTTTAGATTTAAAAATTAGAAATTTTATGACACTGTTAGATATTTTGTCTAGCAATTTTTATTCTATAAATATATTTCTTTGTATAAGTAAAAATAAAGAGCTATTCACTTTATTAACATTAATTATTGTATAATAATAAAGGCAATTGCAATTGTGATTGTAACAGCGTGCCTAGTCCTCAAAAAAAGTTCAAACTTACGATTTTTATTATTAATCGAATGGAAAGCAAGCACCCTAAGGGATTTCAACTTATCCTAACAGCCAAAAAATATATTTCTAGGCCAAAAAATAACTAATAAAACTCAGTTAACTAAAAATGATAAAATAAAAATGTTGTACTTAATAGTTATTGTGAAATATATTTCAAGAAAGATCTGTAACACAATGCCTTTGACATTTCCTTGGGAAGTTCTTTCCTGCGAACTCATCTATTGCTCAAATAGATTAAACATTATAGTATTTTAACGTTGACACGAAGAATCTCTAAAATGTTCATTAAATACTCTGCAATAAGAGACTTTCGAATAATAAACGTAAGCTGTATAAATTTCACAAAGTATCCATTTATTTCAATTACAAATACAAGCTATGAAAAATTATTTTGCCAATTTACATTAAGAGTGAAGTTTCAAAATTTATGAAAAAAAGAAAATTTTTACAAAAAATAAAATGTTATGGTTTATTACCGCCATAGTGGGTTCTCGGAGGTATTTGCCGTGAAACACGAGAATGTTTTTTAGTGGAAGTGCCGGACAGGTCGTTTCACACCTTGAGTAATAAAATTGTGGAGTATGTGAGGGAAGGCTCTACAATTTATACTTATTGCTGGAAATCGTACAAGACGGAGGAGTTAAACTTGGCTTCGATCACTCTCCGTTAACCACTTGTTGCAGCACATAATAACATTTAATGAGGTTACACCCGGTGACTGTTACCACCCAGTGTTGCCAGGCAGCAATCTCGACCTGTTGTATAATTTAATTAAATTGTATATTAATACAACTTCGTACACCTGCAACACTGGGGTAACCTATGATTACCTGGCAAAAAAGTTGATTGTGTGTACGTGGTGTAAAAATTAGCAGAGGCAAGTTATTGTAAGTTTGTTTTGTTCAATATATCAACTTTTATTTTTCTCTCAGAATTTTATTTCGTTTATAAATTCATTTACATCTTTATATACACTAAACACTCTTACAATTTTATAAACCCTGAAAACGGTGTTCATACTCAAAGTATAGAGAGAATGTGAGGCAGAGTAAAGCGGAGGAACAAAAAAGAAAGAGGAACGAAGAGAGGACATTTGGAATCGTATTTGATCGAGTTCATGTTCCGAGAAAGGAATTAAAAAAAGGACTTATCTAGTGAAATATTAAATATTATATTATTGAACTGCCCAGTAGATATCTAAATTACTATTGCGTATATTTTATTAATGTAATTTATGTTTTATTGTTCGTTCCTTTTATTTGTATTACTATTAAATTGTGTTAAAATTAATACTTCTTATTATCATTAATAAAACGTTCCTTTTATTGTTATTTTATTCTTATACACATTTGTGGAATCCTAACGTAAAATTGGGTACTTGTCCAATGTAGGGGTTCGGAAATCCGAAGGGATTTGTAAATGCGATCTCGGCCGAGCTTCGATTCTTGTTTGACAGTCCCTAGACTAGTCAGTGTTACCAGTATAATGGCGCCCCTATATCGGTCTAGTACCTTATTTTTTTATAATATTCTAAACATTGGCTTACAATAAATGAAATCGATACAAAGGTGCGCTAATAAACAAAGTCTCGTGTCACCTGGCCATTGGGCTCGATCCTCAATATTGCGCCACTGGTAGGATGTCCCTAATTGTCCTTGCACTTCAACTTGATGCAGTACACGTTCCATATTCTCTATCTGATCCAATTTCCCCATTTGATATCATGATGTGCACAGTTCCTCTGGTATCGTCGAAATTTATCATCCTCATAGGGTCCCTGGAGTATAATACAACATTACTCCAAACCACAGTATATGATGAACCAACAACATCTCACCATCTTTAGCTAAAATTTGCCATCTTGTGCTTGTATGTGTACTCGATTAAATCAATTGATTCCAAATAAATATGTACACAAATCAATGAAGGGATAGCATTAATACAGTAATCTAAAAATATTGTAAATGATGATAACTAAAAACTATAATTTCCATGCTCACATAGCGAATCCTCCCCCTACCATTATCTTACTTTTTATAGAATTAATGTATAATGTTTATGCCTTCCCATGCTTCGACCTCTCCTACGTGTTTGTTCATTGCAGATATTTCCTACATATGTAATAAACATATTTTATATATATTATTATTATTATTCCAAAGTCTCTTATTGCAGAGTGTTTAATAAACATTTTAGAGATTCTTCGTGTCAAAGTTAAAATACTATAATCTTTAATCTATTTGAGCAATAGATGAGTTCGCAGGGAAGATCTTCCCAAGGAAATGTCAAAGGCATTGTGTTACAGATGTTTCTTGAAATATATTTCACAGTAACTAGTAAGTACAACATTTTTATTTTACCATTTTTAGTTAACTGAGTTTTCGTAGTTTCTTTGTGGCCTAGAAATATATTTGTTGGCTGTTAGGATAAGTTGAAATCCCTTAGAGTGCTTGCTTTCCATCTCCCCGCTGTTTGGTCGAATAATAATAAAAATCGTAAGTTTGGACTTTTTTTGAGGAGTAGGCACACTGATACAATCACAATTTTTGTTATTACACAATAATTAATGTTAACAAAGTGAATAGCTATTTATTTTTACTTATACAAAGAAATATATTTATAGAATAAAAATTGCTAGACAAAATATCTAACAGTGTCATAAAATTTCTAATTTTTAAATCTAAAAATTACATCCGTTAGTTTAGTTCAATCTAAAGCCAGAGATTTGTTAATTAGATATATCTAAGTTAAGTAGATTCAATTATATTGTTGGTCATTGTAATCCCATTATACGTCTTCCCGTCAACTTTGGAGCTCGTGATAGTGCAATCTGTCAACTTTGAGTTAGAAATCTGCGAATCCGTGAGGGTGGTTTTCACGACGACGCTCCCAGCGGTGACGCAGCTGTTGGTCAACGTGGAATCCAAAAGAGTGCTGTCGTACAATTTGCTGGTGGTCAAGGCCGAACGCTCGCAGGTCGACTTTTTGGTCTCAGAGCCGGTCAAGGTGCAGGTAGAGGCCGCCGTGGACAGGCCCACTAGGGAGCCCACCAGGAACAGGAAGAACAAAGATGTCGGCGCCATATCTCTCTCAGCTCAGTGCTAATACTGTTCTTCCTCAATGCCATCCTGCTATTTATACAGAAATCAATCCTGACGTTGCTCGGTAAACACTCGCCTAACATCGACACACTTCCGGTTTTCAAGGTAAAACTTTGTTGCAACATTGTTGCAAACCGTGAAGAAGAAAACAGAAGAATATTTTCGTCTATAATGAATTTCTTTTGTTATCTCCAGTGCTCTGTAATTTACTCTGAATATGCGTTTAAAAATTAGCTATGTCAGTGTTGTTTCATAGATGTGTTTATCTGATGACTCAATCAGGAGATGCCGCAGAGGATTTATCTAATAAAAAAGCGATTAGCTGGGCTATGACGTTTCAGTGGAAGTTTAAAATATCAAATCAAAATGCATTACATCGTATATAAAAAGCTGATTTAGTGTTTTATTTTTTAAAACTACTATTGCATTCAAAACCACTTAACGTCACGCTGCTGGATATCTTTATCCAGGTCTATACTATACGATATCTTTATCCAGGTCTGTACTATACGATATCTTTATCCAGGTCTCTACTATACGATATCTTTATCCAGGTCTATACTATACGATATCTTTATCCAGGTCTATACTATACGATATCTTTATCCAGGTCTGTACTATACGATATCTTTATCCAGGTCTATACTATACGATATCTTTATCCAGGTCTATACTATACGATATCTTTATCCAGGTCTGTACTATACGATATCTTTATCCAGGTCTGTACTATACGATATCTTTATCCAGGTCTGTACTATATGATATCTTTATCCAGGTCTGTACTATACGATATCTTTATCCAGGTCTATACTATACCATATCTTTATCCAGGTCTGTACTATACGATATCTTTATCCAGGTCTGTACTATACGATATCTTTATCCAGGTCTATAATGTAAGAGTATTATTATTATTTTGATTCCAATCTATTCGTGAAAATTTAATGGTTTTATTGTAGCTGTTGAAGTTTATTAAAATAGCTAACGAAGGCAAATTTTGGATTTTTCAAACCTTGATGAGCTCCATATAATTCAGTGATTACTTCATTTTCGGAGATTAATTTGAACGGCAATATATTCACGTTATAGTGGTATAAGAATCTGTCGAAAAATTGCCTCTTTGTGGCTCAAAAGGCCAAAACTGAAAATATTAAAAATTGTTGCAGCATTTCGGATTTTTATTTCGGATTCATTTGGCACCCGAAGTCGGGAACTTGGATTTTCTGGTAAAGACATAAATGAGCTCAATGTTCTCAACAATGTAAATGTGTAAGTAATTTTTAGTGAAAAAAAAGTTGCTAATGATTTATTATTATTCAATATTACTGACTATAACATTAAACGTTTTGTAGCTAAATGAAACATGTGGAATATTCCCCTTCGAATAATTGACTTGTTATTTTTGGAGTAAGGTAATAGATTTTTTTCTATATAATTCTGAGTACTGTCACCTAACTTACTGATATAAATTTCTATTTATACCTTTGACAAAGCGCTGTCAACTAACTTACTGATAAACATTTATATTTATAACTCTGATAAAGCACTGTCAACTAACTTCCTGATAAATATTTATAGAATGAAATATGCCCCTTCAACTAAAATACATAAATAAAGCGAAACGAGGCAAAATTATTTGATCGATTGAATTACTGTTGATTTTTATTTATAAAAATCAACAGTAATTCAAGTATTTAATTATTCGCTATAACTAACGAGGGAACGGTGTAGCCCTATGAGTAGGGCACCTTAACTTCAATTGGAGAAAAAACGTCGTGAGTGAACGCGATATCGGCCAAATCACCTCAAGTATATTCCACGATCATTCCTTTTTCCCTCCAGGTCCCAACTCAGCTGTAGTTATGGTACGGCATATAGGATTAGAAGCTTAGAATTATAGCCTTATCACATTGTACTCTGTTCTTATTATTAGTAAATTGTTTATCTTTAGGCTAGTATATATAGAGCCCCCAAAAATACACTTGTCTGAGTCAAGTAAGTCTAGTCTAAGTCGTAGCCAGTCACTATGTCCGATTAATTATTGTTGTGGTGTGTTCTTTAAAATAAAACTTTTTAAAAAGTAAAGGTCTATGTCGAAATACATAACTTACGTACAGTTTTTTTTGTTTTGTTTTTTCCGAAACCTTTATTATATGAAAGTACACTCACAAATAGTAAAAAAAACAACTACAGCTTCTATATAAATAAAATACCTCCCATTACCTTTCGGTATTTTAAGGCGTTACATCGGGCTGAGTCCGCTGAAGACGGTTTTAATTATTTCGCTGACATTATACAATACAAAAGGGTAAGGGACCGTTTAGCGGGATCAAGTGACATAAGAAAGAAGAAAGGGGAGGAAGGAAGAAGGAAAAGGAAGGAAGGATAAGGACAAGGGAGTACTTCCCCCATCCCTAGGTCAAATGTAAGTATATCGACCAAGGGGGCACTGCCCTGCCATCTCCCAGGTCTGGGGGGGTGGTTTTAAGTCCCTAAATTGGGGGTTCGCATAGGTCTTCAGCCCATCAAAAAATTTGATGTGCCTCCGACCTATGTACTCGGGCACCGAGGGAAGCCGAAGCTTCTCCCGGATGGTGGTAAGTGCCCCCTCGAGCGATGTGCCACTTACGATCTTCCTAAGGATGGAATTCTGGTATTGCTGCAGGCGCTTCAGTGTTGTTTTGCAGAGGTGTCTCAGTAGTGGTGCACCATAGAGCAACGTAGGTCTTGTGATGGACTTGTAGATTTGTAATTTCAACCTCAGTGAGAGCTGCGGCGACAAGAGCAGATGGTATAGCCTGTGGGATTTCTGCCGTGCCAACTTCAATCTTGCCTGAACGTGGTTTGAGAAGGTGAGGTGCCTATCAAAGTTTACGCCAAGGTAGAGGATTGAAGTGGATAATCTTCTATCCTCGCGATCCACGGTAAAAGTCTTCGGTAGAGGTTTCTTACTCACACTCTGAAATGCCATCACGGTGTCATCCGTCTTAGACGGATTCACCCTGATGCCAATCAGTTTCACCTCGTTCACTATGGTTTCAGCCGCCTTTTGTGCCTTGTTAAGGGCATGTGGGGTGCTGACGCTGGTAACGTAAATCCCAATATCATCCACATATGCTGCTACCATTGCTCCTGGATGCTTCATTGCGACCACGGGTGCTGTGAAAATCACAAACATCAGTGACCCCAATACAGAGCCTTGAGGTACTCCACAGGTGGTGGTGCTAGAAGTCGAGTAACTGTTACCGACTCGTACGACGAATGATCTTCCGCTGAGATAGGTTTGGATCAGACGACACAGAGTGGCGGGAAAGCTTAACTCTTCCAAGCGTCGGAGTAACAACTCATGAGACACACAGTCAAAGGCCTGGGTGCAGTTCAATGAAATGAACGCCGTAGCTCTGTTCATCTATGGTGTGCGCCTGTAGCTTAGCCAGGTGGCGGTCGCAGGCGGCTCCTCTCTGGAAACCAGTCTGCTCAGGGGGGATGATGTTTTTCTCTTTGCAGTGCTGCGACATGTGATGGTGAACCAGCCTCTCGAAGATTTTGCTCATGTGAGGGAGCAAGCTGATTGGCCGATAGTGCTCAGGCACTCCCCCACTCTTCCCATGCTTGAGTAGTGGCACTATGACGGCTCGTTTCCACACATCAGGAAAGTACGATATCCTCATGCAGGTGTTGAATATGTTCAATAGAAAGGCTTTACCCTTGCTAGGAAGCATCTTCAACATCACATAGGGGATATCATCCTGTCCTGATGCTCTGTTACCTTTCGTGCATCGTAGTACTGACTCGAGCTGACCGAAAGTGGAGAATATGGGCTTTTCGTTGGGACACGGTAGTGGTCCTTCCGGTTGGTGGAGCATCTAACAGCCGAGCAGCTTTTCTCTCCTCATAAGCCTTCACCAGATGTTCAGCCTGTTCCCCAGGCGTAAGCAGATTGCCTCCAGAAACACTCCGTCCTTTTGGTTACGTTGGTCTTGACGAGCCGCCAGAACTGGCGAGGGTCGTCGTTAGTCCGACGCAACTGCTCATGCCAGAGGGATGTTTTACAGTCATGCATGAGGCTGGCTATCTCCCGGGTCATCGCATTGATGGCCGGTTTTAGCCCGTAATCACGAGAACGCTGGAAAATATTCCTCAGGTTATTCCGCTGATTTATGAGAGCTATGATGTGTTTGGGAGGTTTTCTGATGGCGTTGGGTAAAGGACTGAACATTGGGATGTGCTGGGGCCTGTAAGGCCGCAGCCTGTAAGGTAGTGGTAATGACACACCTGTCCACCTCGTCCACTGTACTGATATGGGTGATCGTGGGGAGATCTTCCACAATACTGGCTCTGTAACCTTTCCAGTCTGCTTTATGCAAAAGGTACTTACTCGCAGGTGGAGCTGCTGGGGTACCTTTAAAAGTATAGAGCACGGGCAAGTGATCCGATGGTCCGTACGGGAGTGCAGTCCGTAACGATGGTCGAATCCATGGTAAGGAGAAGGCCCAGCGTTGAGGCCGATCCATTTTGGGCTGCATGCCTAAAGGCATGCACCCCGGGATGATAGACGCACAGCTTAGTCTTGGTGATGGTGGTTCCCAGTGTATCAATGTTGGAGCATAGCCAGGCGGTGTGCTTAGCATTGAAATCTCCTATGTATCGGCTTACACCCTGGGCGTGCTTCAACAACAACTTCATAGCTGTATGTATAGCTCGTGGCCTCCTATAGACACAGCTGAACGTAAAACGGGTCTTGAACCGTACGAGTTTATGTACGAGGGATGAGTGTTAATGAACCTGAATGGCTGATATGTTGGGCTGGGCTTCCTCCTAGGAGTTACGAGTAGATCGTTCCCTGGTTCCAGCATGGTACGAACGAGCATGGTAACTCGTTCCAGGCATCTACTTCCTTCTCTCCTCGATAAGATCCTTTCTCACTGGACAATCTTTGGAGAATCCCCGGTGGTCGCCCTTACAGTTCTGCGACTTAGCTGGTTTCTGTTCCTTACGCAGCGGGCATTCACTGAGAACATGATGATCACAGCACCATGCGCAGTACGCAGTGTGGCCACAATAAGCGGCGGTGTGGCCGAACCCTTGACACTGATAGCATTGGGTGGGCCCCCGTTGCTCTTTGAAAATTACCGGGTGAAATAACACCCGTCCGGCGACTCGTAACTTCTTCAATTTGTCCAGGTTCACCGTGCTGTCAGTTATGATGAGTACTCCTTCTGTGGGCCGGAGCTGTCCTTTCCCGTCTTTCCTCATCAGTTGTTTGGCGGATATGAATACAGGGAGTCCTTCTCGCAAGTCGATGGTGATTTCTGATATGTCCACGTCACTATCGTACCCATATAGAACGAATTTCTTGCTTCTCTTCGTACCGCGGTGTGCAAAAGTGTGAAACTCAGTTTCTTTGTCAGTGCGGAGTATGGCTATAGCTGCGTCATGGTCCTTTTCATTGTTAAGATATAATCTTATTTCCCTTTCAGAGGAATTCATAGCAAACTGGGAGGTCCCCTCAGCTAAGAGAGCGGCCCTCAGTTTTTTCTGATGGCGGTGTTACTATGATCGGTAGGGGCCTCCTGGTCTTTGATGACCGGGATGCTGGAGCGGTATCTTCATTGTTCATATTAGCGAGAGCCGCAAATTTGTTGCTCACTGTGGTAGGAGCCTTTTCACCCTTGAAAACCTCGGGTCTTACCCCAAAGTTTCTGGTCTTCTTATTCTGGACAGTATTAAAATGTCCCTTGAACACCGGAGTCCTTGAGCTAAACTTCTTCGGCACTGGCAAAAATGGGAACTCGACTTCGGCGGCCCTCCTGTCCTCTTCTCCCCTCTATAATCTTCATTACACTCCATGGAGCTCTCATCTTCTGGTGGCAGGGGGGTAGTCATCGCCGTATTAGATTCCCCGCACTTATTGTCCATGGTAAACATTAGCGTGGTGGCTCTTGCCAGAGCAACGCTACCCGTTTAGCTGTTGACTATATGTCCACAGGAGGCGTGTGGAGTCAACCAGCCTAAGGTGCAAATCTAGGCAAGGTCACTTGTGGTTTGAAGGTATAGGCGTCTTTTTACAAATCCTCCTATACCAAAAATGTATTTCTGTTAACAACGTATTTTAATTCAACGAGAACAGATTACGTTATTAATGTTATTGTGTTATTAATGTTATTCATACGTACAGTAAAGGTTGGGAATGTGTTTTACTGTATTTGTAAACGATTTCATCAAAGGTTCCGCCTTGCGATTAATGAATTGTTACCAAACGGGCTGCTTTTAATGGAAAATGGTTTCTTTTAACATGAACCGATTAATTTCGATTAAGAGGAATAGTTCCAGATCTACGATTTATAGGAACCGCTTCACTAGTTATTGCTCTTGTATTTGCGTAGCCAACCATTTTTGCACATATTTTGGCACCAAAACCTTTGGAAAAATAAGCCAAACTCGTGAAACTCTATTGTCAACACTCAATTCAACATGTGCCAATTTCCCTACCGCTCCATTGGCTAACCCATCAGCAACATCGATGTTTGTAGTTATCATGTAGGGTTTATCTAGAACGAAAATAACTTCGTACGGTAAACTTCCCGTATCGATTGTACTAAGTTTGTACAGCTTATCTCTTGAAGCCCTTTCTTTCTTTTTGCGATTACCTTCACTACCAAGTAATTCATAGTCAGCAACTGAAGACGTTGTTTCCTCGGTTGAACTCAACATTTTCAAATGATATGCATCAACTGACCTGTTATCATTGAATAATCGAATTCCACGACAACATTCAGTTCTTGGTAATCTAATCGATCTCCATTCCCATCCTTTGTTAATAATGAATTGAGCATTTTCCTGCCGCTTAACTTCCTCTAATTCATAAAACACTAATTCTTTTCCAAAAATGCTGACCATCAATCCGTATTTCTGTGTCAAAATTGGATAAGCTCTAACCAGAGGCAACTGCCTCAAGTCACCAATGAAAATGATGTGCAATCCACCTAACGCGGCATCTTAATTTCCTGTAATTTCTTTCAATTTCAAATCTATACGTTCCAACATTTCTGCCCTAACCATACTGCGGGCAAGGCAGATGAACAGTGGTGTCTCCAATAGCAACCGCGCCTTTCCCACATGCGAGACATGCATTACAATAACCATCTGTATCTGTGAATCGATTACAAATTTCCATAATCAGTTTAATAAGATAAGTCATTCCACATCCAGCAGGACCAGTCTAGAACAGTTGTAATGGAAGTGGGTTTTTTGACGTTAATAACTATATAATGCGTTTCATGTCTGTCAGAAGATCAGTTTCTTCAATTCTAATAGGCATATGTAGCATAACCATTTCTTTCTTGTATTCTGATAATTCTTTTCTTAAATAATAATTTCAGGAAGTTTACTTCTCCTTTAGCAGTGACATTGTATCTTGAAACAAACTAGGCTAGAATGATGTCATTGAGCTCAACAGGCCTTTTTTCATACTTATCGAACCAATTTTCCTTCCATGTGTGTGTATCATCATCGTCAAGTAATGCCAGTTCGATTAACGTTTTTCTGATTCGTACTCGCTGTGAGGCCAGTATGTTGGTATGTAAACAACAGCCAGTGACGCCTTGGAAGCTCACGCAATAGAAACCATGCAGCTTCTTCACTTGACATTTCGATTGTATTGAGCACGTTTACACTAAGTTTCTTTGTAGCAGCCAGAATATCAAAGTCCGGATTATCATTTACTATCCCGACGAGTTTTTGCTGTAAATTGCTGATTAGTCTGTGAGTCTTATTGACGTAATCTACAACGTACCGAGCGCAGGAATATTCCTCAGTGCTGAATTGGAAATCCATGTTAGACCCAACTACGTTAAATATGAAAGGATTGAAACAATTGCGCCATTTTTCTGACGGTTGCCGTGCTATAAATACTCGAGGTTGTAAAATATTGATATAATCTTGCTATTTCTGTAATAAAATTGACCCATGCTATCGTAGTCATTATCTTCTAAATTTTTCTGTATATCGTTGAACCGATATTTCAATGCTTTCAAGTCTGGATTTGTTTTTCTAATGGTATTGGTATGGCAGTTTTACGAATAGGCATAAAAGGCGCCTCGAACCGATACTTCCGAATATTCGAACGAGTATTTTTGTACCATGTGAACGTGTGTGTGTCTCAAGTTCCACATGTCCTGAAGCTTCTGATGAGCTCATTGCATTAATCAATGCAATCGCTTCTTCATCATTTTCTCCTTAGCCATCCTCAGGTGCATTATCCAACCATGATAGTATGTGGGCGTTTGGAGTGACCCTATGTTGGAATTCAATACGTTTAAAGTGATTGAGAACTTTATATTTTTCAAAAGGACTAAACTTTTTTTATCGTAAAATAAGCAAAATAACATTAACTAAATTATTGAAGTAAATCGCGCAAGTGACGTCATCTTCATTGATCAAAGTCGTTTTGTCAAAATTATTCAAAGCTTCAATTTATTAATTTGTGAGCTCTCCTCCCGATTTTTAAATTTGTGTAGAAGCTTCACAGTAGATTCGGCCACCCTATCTCGTTAGCACTGATCGTCAAGAACATGGTCGGCCTTCCTAACTGGCCCATCATTGCAAATAGATGCTTACGCGTAGACCAATAAGCTGCAGGATTTGGTATTGACTTCATAAAAGCCAAGTTGCTGATCATGATTTATTTTAAATTGTTGATATATTCCATTATTTATTTCTATTATTATTATTTTTTTCGTATTATATATTTCATTGTGTTGTTAAATATTCAATTATATTATTATTAGTTCTATTTATTTATTTTCATTATTATTATATTGCGTGTCATGTTATCCAAATTCTAACCCTAATAAAAATATTTAAGAACATATATAAAATATTTAAAATTCAATAAATTATTTAAAACATAACATTCAATCGCATTTGGGTGGAAAATGGGTTGCTATACAGTTCAAATTGGATTAAAAACAGTCTCTATTTCCATCAACCTGATGTTGTTGCCATATAAATTCTGATAAATAAGAATTTATCTCCAAAACTTATGATTTCGAACGTATAATTTCATTTGATGGGAGTTGCTACATTTCCTATTTTTCTGTAAAATGTTTTTTTCCTGACAAAAACGAATAGCATCTTCCTCAGTTCTTGGCAAATCCCAAATAAGCATTGTGCTGTAACTAAAGAACACTAAACAACAAAATATCGACATTATTTTGTATTATTAACAAAGAACAACTGAAACACAACAACGCTCGAACAGAGTAGTAAACAAACAATGATGGCCTTCCAAAATGTAAGGTTATCCAAGGTAACTGGTAGAAATGTAACTGTTATAAAATGTAACCGCTCGGCCATTGCCCCCACTCCCACCGTGTGATATGTACACAAGTACCATAAATTTATATGAGAATTGTAATAGACGTAAAAAAAAAAAAAATTGATATAGATCATAAAATTGCTTCTTCGTTAATATCTTCATAGACTTCATTTCACTTCTTATTTTTTTTAGTTTCTAGTCAATTATTTTACAATTCAACCTTATGTTCATCATAGGTATTTTATTCTTTTCATTTTATCACCCTCTTCCCTTATTAAACATTAAACACAAGCAATAAAATAATCATATTTTCAACAACGTATTTATATTTAATTTTTTGAAGTGGCTCTATGTTTGGCGAATATAGAACGATTTCATTCACGATTAATGATTTAAAAATTATCAAAAAAATTAAACTTCGCGAATTCGCACAAAAAGATGGAAAAAATATCAATTAAATATGTTTTAAAAGCATAAAACTGCCTCAGAGGTTATTGAAGTGGCTCTATCTACGTTATCAGACCGTTAGTAGTTAGTTATTAAAGTATTTATTTATTTTAGCTTAGTATAGTTGTAATAATTTATTTAAGAGAAAGTGAAAAGCACTTAAAGAGAAACTTTGTATTTACTTGAAAATAAGTTAGAATTTTGAAAGTAGAGTGGGTAAAATGGTAATATCGTTAAATGAATAAGCTTAATTAATTTTTTTTTAAATCTACTGGTTAACCACTATTCTAATGGTCTTTGGTTTAAGAGTGGCCTATGACCAATAATTTTTTTTGACTGGCTATAGATAGATAGAAAGCATGATCTGTAACTGTAACTGTAAAATATAATATGTATCTGTATAACTGTAATCTATTAATATTGTATTTACACTTAATATAATTAATTTACATGTTGAGAAAAGTATGGTCGAAGCCATTACTGGGCACTGTAAACTCAGGAAGCATATGCATCGACTTTACATTGAACGAGATCTTCGGTGCAGATGGTGCACGGTGGAGGACGAAACCCCCTGGGACGTTTTCTTTGAATGTAATGCAATATGTCAACAGAGGAGATTTGACCTTGGCCCTGGAGGGCAGGAGGAACTTCAAGAACTGAGATTTAAAGATTATCTAATATATATCAGAAGCCTAGGCCCCTTAGGGGCCTCTTTAGGCCGAAGTGCATGGTAGTATAATTTTAAATATTTCTTAGGCATGTAAACCACACCACCATTAATCAATATTTAAATTTATACTGAAAATTAGACATTTTCAGTGTAAATTTAAATATTTCTATAAAAACACAGCAACTGGGCTCTAAAACAGGAGAATTGACAAATTATATACTCAAATTTAATAAGAGGAATACAAATAAGCCACCAATAAATTGAAAAAAAATTTAATTTTATTACAATTTTAAACATTTGTTGTTTTGTGTAATAGAATTTTTGACTTGAATTCGAAGTGAATATATTTAGATTACAGTACCTCTTATGCTTGTTATCTTCTACTATTTAAGTGTAACCAATCAAAGCTCTAGGTGTTAAATTATTGGTTATGTTAATTAATTCATTATTTCATATTAGTACAATAGTTCCCTAACGGTCTGATAACGTAGATAGAGCCACTTGAATAACGTCTAAGGCAGTTTTATGCTTTTAAAACATATTTAATTGATGTTTTTTCTATCTGTTTGTACGAAGTAGCTAAGTTCAATTTTTTTGTTAATTTTTAAAATCATTAATCATGAATGAAATCGTTCTCTATTCCCCAAAAAAAGCAAACTAAGCCAATAACGTTTTATTAGTTCAATAACGGTCTGATAACGTAGATAGAGCCACTTGAATAACGTCTGAGGCAGTTTTATGCTTTTAAAACATATTTAATTGATATTTTTTCCATCTTTTTGTGCGAATTCGTAAAGTTTATATTTTTTGTTAATATTTAAATCATTAATCGTGAATGAAATCGTTCTATATTTCCAAATAATAGTAAACTAAGCCAATTAATTTGTTTTCATCTCGCTAACTGTGATAACGCCTCGGCCTTCATCTGATATCAATAACATGTGGAAGCTCTATTTCGTTATTGGCGAGTGAAATGATGAAGGAGTTATTCCAATAACGGGCTCGTTCTGGTAACACGTTATCACAGTAACCGTTTTTTTACAATAACACGTTATTTTATATTGCGACGTTATTTTGACCCCACCACTAGGAGTTAAGCGAAGGTAAATAGACTGTCAGGTTAAGTTAATACTATCATTAAACTAGGATTTGCTTTTGTTATTACAAGTATGATACCCAACTCTGTAGCTGTATATGTTGGAGAGATATAAATAAAATCCAGTTAGATTCTATTTTTTTTTATAACGGCGCTAGTACATAGTTTTGTGCTCATTTACTATTTTCTTTTTCTTATTTGTCATTTAATATGTGTTAACATTTATGTTTCAACTAGTTTAATGTATGCTAGGTACAATATTTTGTTGTTTGTTTGGGGTTGTTTTTCCTTCAATTACCTTATTTGTAATAATTTTGTCCAAATTTACTAATTTTAGTTTTGTTATTTTAAACTGTGATAATATTTTTATTACTGATTTTATATATTTTTTATTTTTTCAGTTCATACAGTAACTAAGAATTGTTTACTAATATGTATACATATGACTAAAGCATACATATTAATAGTATGCATACAAGGATGGACCAGCCCCGCAGAAAACGTAGAGGTTACTATAAAAGATGTAAAAGTGAACGTCCTTCTACAAATATCAACTATATGTCTCCATGTAAAACCGTGTTTGAAATCTATTGCTCAAACTATGGCATAGAAGAATTATCTACATATGTTTTTAATGTCTTATCCACGAAAGTACGCCTGATTCCGGGAGCCACCGTGGATCATCTGCGGTATGCTATGTGTTTAGCTTATTTCTTGAAATGCACACGGGCAGCATGCCTTTCCGGCTACAAGATTATTTTAGAATCTGTAGAACTACAACACCTCAGTAGTTATTTCCTGTTTCCTGAGCTTGTTTGCAAATACATTGAGTGCTTAGGTACTTTTAAAACTCAAATGGGGTTTCAAGTTGGCCCTTGGGTCAGCAAACCTTCTGATTGGTATAATCAGGTTGGCATGTGGAGTCCTCAAGTTTACTTGAACAGGCTCGGGCTTCAAGGCGAGGGCCCTTGGTTCATCAACCATGATGCTCTGCAGGTGTGGAGTAATGTTGTATTATGCGACTCTAGGACCCCTATGAGGAGGATAAATTTCGACGAAACTAGAGGAACTGTGCACATCTTGGTATCGTGTAGGGAAATTGGAACAGATCGAGAATATCGAACTTGTAATGCATCAGCTTGTATGGCCATTAGTGACACGGAAGCACAAATCGGAGCTGCCTACCTGTGGCGCAATATTGAGGATCCAGTCCAATGGCCAGGTGACACGAGCCTCGTGTGTGTCCCTTCCTTTAGTAGCAGATCTTTTAATCGATGCGATTTATTGAACCGGCTTGCATGTGGATTGCTTGAAACTACATAGTAGCTATACAAAAAAGCTGTGACAAGGCTATCATTGGAATATATATCCAATAATAATTTTCATTCCAGTAAGACTTATCATTTATTGTGAGCCAAAGTATAGATCATAAAAAAAATAGATAATATCTATCTAACTAAAAAAACAAAATAATATCAACATTGCGGTACCAAATACATTAATACAATAATTAATAATGGCTGGAATGATAAAATAATAAAACTATAGCAGCCAGCACGACTATAAAAATGGCAAAAGATAGAATTTTAGAGCCGCCTGGCTATCACCATATGTTTTTATTTTTAATAAACATTTATAAGTTCTTCGTGTTACAAAATGTCAATTTTATTATATCTTTAAAAAATACATTTATTAGTGAGCACGTGTTAACTTTTATTTATTTGTATTAAACTGAATTCAGTTGAACCTTGTCCCTTGACCCCATTATAAGCTCTGAAGATGACCTGCTATGTGGGTTGAAACGTTGGCTTTACAATAAACAGTTCTCTCAATTTAAGAGAATTTTTTTAATTATTCCTATATATATATAAAAGATCAACTAATACTATTGAAGATAATATACTTTAATGTAGTTTAATTTACTATGGCTGTTATATATTTACTAAGCCTGTTATATATTTCTCAATAAAGTTAAACGAAGAAAAAACTATTTAGTTTAATACTTATGTAATGAAAAGGCTAATAAGGAAGATTTTAGTTGCAAGAAAACTCAACTATTAACGTAATAACAGTACTGTAATTCAAATCGAAGAAGAGGGAGACCTAAGCTGAGGTGGTGAGGGCGGTGATGCTCGGAGTCAGGAACTGGATGGTGTCGGCACAAGACCATGACGTTTGGAAGCTTATAACTGCTTTCTTTCAAGACTTTTAAGAATTTTTCCCAAATATATATCTTTTTGGGTAAAAGTATAACAATATTATCTCGACAGTAGGGATAGGCGATTGACGATAGCCCAAAGCAATCAATAGTAAGTATCAAACTTGTCTAAGAAATAATAATTCACAAAATATCTTCAGGACATTTACAACTGCAATTTTATGGATTAAACCCTACGGAGCGAGGATTGCAACTTACACTCACCAAGCTACTCAAAATAAATTTTAAATTATGCCATGTAGTTTATAGGGAAATATATTTTTTCTTTAAATAATATAATAATAGCAATTATCAACTAAAGCAATCATAACTAAACAGCCATTGCAATATCTTTTAGGCATACGCCAAGAGATTTCAGTTTCAAATGCCTGTCTTTTAGAGGATGATAGGATGATAATGCCTCCCATCTTTCAATAGACAATAAACTACTAATGTACAAGAAGATCATCAAACCTATTTGGACCTATGGACTGGAACTGTGGGGGACTGCGAAAAAATTGAATATCAGACGTATTCAATCCAAAGTCCTGAGAACATTTTGTCAATGCTCCTTATTATGTCTCCAATAAAACCCTCTCTAATGATCTCCACATTCCTTTCGTTCTCGACATCATCCCTACTAAATTTTCAAACTTTCACCAAAACCTTGCCTGTCATCCCAACCCCTGGCTCAGTCATTATCCAGTTCCACACATCCATATAACCACCCCGCCATCTAAACCGGCAATGACCCCGAGACTTGTTATAATAATGTTATTTGGAGTACTGGCACTGGCCAGATTCTCCACTCACGACCTGTGAGTGTGAAGCACCCTTAACCAGCTTCCATTTGCGTTTAATTCCAGCGACGCGGCTGGGAAAGGGGACAGGGGCCTCCCGGACTCCTGCTGTGTGAAAAAAGTGACAATAAACAAAACCTTAGAAATTGAATTAAATATTTATAAATACAGACAGAAAAATAGCATAAATCCATATCCTAGACCGACCAAAAATTTTTTTTTCATAACTTGGAATAAAAAGATTAAAGAGTATTGAACATTCTTAACAATTGAGTTGTACACGCCTTAATTGAAAAATAAATAAGAGAATCATTATAACTCATAAAACAAAAACAAACTTAATAAATTTGAAATAGCACATATATGTACGATTAATTAACATGTACATAGCAACCCTGAAACATTTAAACAGAAATTAGAATATGAATTGTAAATGTCGATAAAGAGGGGGACCTTAAGATATTTGGTGGAAGCCTATTACAAAGAAACTCAACAGGCGATAAAGGAATCTTTGAAATTTGCATATCTATGGAACGCTATATAAAAACATCAGAGGACTGAAATCTTGAGGGAATCGAATAGAGGACTTAATTGGAATTGGGATTCACTGGTTATAGTGGTACAGAAATTTACTCTTCTAAATTATTGGTACAATTGTCGACAGTGAAAAGTCTCTGAGTGATAACTGTCCGCTTATATCTAAATGTCTCTAAACTTGGTCTTACTAATGTCGAATTAGTATTGTTTTACAACTAACCCATAAGTTTTAAGTTGTGGCCCACTGTTCTTGAGATCAGTATTGGAATTTAACCTTTACATTTGTAAGCAGGTACACTATAACAAGAGGTGGCTCAGTGGTAGAGCGCTGAGTTTCAGTGCCGATTGTTCCGGGTTCAAATCCGGCTGTAGCAGATAATTTATTTGATCTGTAAACAGCCGGGATCTGGAGATCCCCTTGTGCTCACCCACCCTCTTTAGTGGTTGGACTTAATAAGGGGAAAACAGGTGGTGAAGCATGGTCTCCGACAAATTACCTCCCTGAAGAACTGTTTTCCTGGAAACATTACAGTCTCTTCAGGAGAGTAGTGATACAGGGTTCCCCCTCCCCCTACTATTATAAATACATTTGGTTGTGTAGTAACCATCACTATTGGTTACACCAGTGGCGGATTAAAGGTCCAGAGCGCCCTAGGCAATAACTTTATCGGCGCCCCTGTACCGGCCATAAATGGCCATCTTAATTTTAACTGATTGTCAGCATCATAGCATCATGATTGTATTATATTATAGATCAGCATTTAGTTCTTTCTTTCTTTGTCGATATGTTATTTTTTTTATTTATTTAAAAATTCTGAGCTCGCGCGCCCCTTGTAACTACGCGCCCCTAGGCACGTGCCTAGTTTGCCTTACGGATAATCCGCCACTGGGTTACACACACACAAAGGAACATAACCTTTTTTTGTACAATTTTGAGCCCATATCGTTATAATAAAAGCTTTAATTATAATTATATGGTGAAGAAATATATTAATCCAAACTCTGGAAGGAAGTGGTTATTAAAAGAATTCTGTGCACATTATTTTATTTAACTGATTATTAACAGCAAATGTAAGAGAATGATTTTTTTTTTAAAGCCATACTGTCATTCAAGAGAATGGAAAAAAAACACTTGGATTGTATAATATTCAAGTCCAGATAAGCAACCACTTCATGTGACAAAAAACATTTGCCGATTGTAAAACATTCCAAAATTTATCTATGAAAATATAAAGAGACTGAAAAAAAGAAGATAAATCTCTGATCACAGATTAAACCATTCTTACTTTATAACACCTTATCACAGCTTCTTTTATATTATCATAGTATAATAAAGAATTTTTATTATTATTATTATCGATTATTTTTTCTAATTTGACTTTTCTAACCTTTTAAAAAATATAGTTTTAAACCATTCACAATGTAGCAAGATTACTCAATAAAGATATATAATAGCTATATACAAGGAACATATAACAAAGCAAGTGACAAGTGACAAGCAATATTACTTAGCTTAAGTATAAGTAAAAAATAAATAAACAAATAGGCAAGAGCGGAAGGTTTTAAAAATACTATAAGTGTATATTCTAAAACAACTCACAATTATTACTTTTAAAAATGATATAAAAACATTAAAAGCAGCAGAGCTCGGATACATAACTTGGTTCCTTTTTCAATAGTCATAATTAGTTATTTATTTAAAAATAAAAATAAAAATAAATAATTTAATGACTAAAACAATCTTTTCGCTTCTCCTCATTTTCTTTTGAAATTATTACAAGGATTTATATATTTGACATTTACACAGAGGACTAAACCTCAATATATATACAAATGGATTTACAATTTTATACAAGAGATCTAAAATATTCAGTAATAATTCATATAACTTATTATTAAGATTAATTTTAATTTAAAATAAAATTTGAAATGTACAAAATTTAATATATTTTTTTTGTTTTATTTAAACCGGCTGTTTATTGCCAAATGATTATATTCACACATATTTAAATATATTTACAATAAGGCCTTGCATTATTTTCAATGTATATAAATATAAGGCACGATAGAAATATATTATAATTTAAACATTATATTTACATCTTAACTTTCGTTTTCGTTTATTAAAATAATGCAATGAATTGGTAACTAAGGCAATAATTAAATTATTCATAAAAATCATTCTGGATCTTTGGTTCGAGATAGTTTTTTTTTCCCTCTTCTCTATCCTTTATATATAAATATATATATACATTTATATGTATATATATAAAACCAGTTATTAATATTAATATAACAAAGCTTATAAAAATATACACAATTATTTGAAATATATTACAATTTATACTTTAAAATTCATATCTTTTAAAAAGATTTCCTTTATCATATCTATTAAAAAATAAAAAAGGGAGGAAAAAGTGGGTAAAATGTACAAATCTCTGCTTTGAATGAGTAATGTCTCTATACATGTAGACACATTACAATGTCTCTATACATGTAGATATTTCATTGACTTCAAATTATACTTAAAAAATGATCTTTCTCAAGACCAACAGCTTACGGTATAGAACATACTCATCAATAATGTAATGTTAAAATACTTATAGTTACAACTTAATTTAAATATTTTCGACATTTACGAGATAAACAATGGCAATTTATTTTCTCTTCTTCTAATGGAAATTTATAATCATATGTCAGTTCTTCGCCTTGAAGTATTCTCCTCAGAGCAAATATTAATATGTGCTTTTTGCCAAGAATGTCTATAACTCTTGAGTAGCAATTAGGCTGTAACATAAGCAAGAAAAAGAGATTAACGTTCTATTTTAAAATTAAATAAAAATAAAAATCATAAGAATCATTCCCATGGCCACAACTCCCTCCCCCCTCTCCACTGCAACCAACATCTTAAAATTTAGACAAATTAAGAAACACAAGCCTACTGTGTGATCAAAGCATAAAGAAATATTTCTGAAGACATGAGCTGAAACAATTTGTTTTGACAAAAAAAAGAAAGGTTGCTAAACGTACGTTCCAAAAGGATAACTAATAGACGTCAACGTATAAAGAGACTAATTTTCGATAAGCCAGTGGATCATAAATGCATGCTTTCTGCTCTTTTTATGACTAACACAAATAAATAAAAGTTGTGGATAAAGCTCAAGGGAGGTGTTCTTTCACCCCTGCTCGAGTGCTTGGTGGCGGACTCTCTTCTGTCAACAATCAACGGAGCGGCTTCTATGCACAGGGATATGCGGATGATGTGGCTATTCTTGTGAGCGGCAAACATCACTGAGTAATCTCAGATTTGCTTAAGACAGTAACGAACATTCTGTCGCGGTGGTGCTTGGCTAATGGTTTGGGCATCAACCCGAAAAAGATAAACGTTCGGGCTTTTACAAGAAAGGGGAAGGTGGTCATAAGATTACCAACACTCAATGGAATTCAGTTACAGTGGAACAGTGGAGTTAAATACCTAGGACTGACGCTGGATGATAAACTGAGCTGGAAACAACACGTGGTCAACACGACTAAAAAAGCCATCAGATGCCTGTGGGCTTGCAAAAGGGCCGCGGGGAGGTCTTGGGGCTTGAGGCCGGGAATGATCTGTTGGCTGTATGGAACGGCCATTAGACCCATTGTCCCATATGCAGCCCTTGTGTGGTGGCAAGGCGCAGGTAAAAGTGGATCCAGGCTTAAGCTGGAGAAGCTACAGAGATTGGCCTGTCTAATGATGACGGGTGCTATGAGGACGACTCCTACTGCTACAATGGAGATGGTGCTTGGGCTTAGGCCACTGACATTGGAACTTGAGTAGCAGGCCATGGTCTCTACGTACAGGCCATGGTCTCTACGTACAGGCTATGGTCTCTACGTACAGGCCATGGTCTTTACGTACAGGCTATGGTCTCTACGTACAGGCCATGGTCTCTACGTACAGGCTATGGTCTCTACCCACAGGCTATGGCTATCAAAACAGAACATAATCTCCTTGGTTATGGGTAGTGAGAGCTCGAGGGAATTGTTCTCTAAAATTGAGGCGGACTGCATCTTAGCAATGCGATCTGATTTTCGGATTCGGGACTCAATGTCATCAAACTACAGTGTCAAAATTGACACAACGAAAAGGCACAGGCCTTGCAACGGTATCAATTGCTACACTGATGGATCCCTTACGGCTTCTGGTGCGGGTGCAGGGTTCTGGAGGATGGACAAACCTAGGGAAGGAATCTGGATCTCCCTGGGAAGGTATTCCTCAGTATTTCAATCTGAAGTACTTGGCATCAATCACTGTGCACAGACACTGCTGGAGAAGCGAATGTCACTTAGAAGGATTATCACCTTCTTCACTGACATTCAGGCTACTATGGGTGCACTTGGTGGACACTGCACAAACTCACGAATTGTGTGGGACTGCTATGAAGCTCTTAACAAACTGGCTGAGAACAACAGGGTTCGCGTTCAGTGGGTTCCTGGTCACCATGGCATCCCTGCCAATGAAGAAACTGATAGGCTGGCCAGGGTGGGGTCGGACTAAATTCCGTGCACCCCCGAACCAGTCTATGGCATCAGTCTTAGCTATGCTAAGCGTAGAATAAAAGAAATCTACCTTAGAAAAATGAATCAACTTTGGTGCAGGAAAAGTGGCTTACAACATTCTAAATTATTCCTAGAAGGCTTCAATATATATATATTAGATATAAGACAAATATGAAAAAATGGACTTATGGACTTACCTCACATGAATGGTTTATAAAACGAGCTGCATTTCCCTTCATAGTTGCATCTACAACTGATTTATCGTCAATACGGAACATGTAGCAACCGATACCTTTTTCCGTATAATACCTCTCCCTCTTATCAGTCAAGGCAGATCTTATCACCTAAAAAATAATTAATAATAAAGACTGACATTAGTGCCATTCTCAAAGTTTGGTCATTAATATTTTTGAAAAATGATCAACCATCTCGATGAGTACGATTTTAGATGGATCAAACCGATAACCAATATTTTCCCCTGTCATACTAATTTAGGTCACTCCTTATCTCGTTTTGAAATTCATGGAAATGCAACATCCTGAAGGGAAATTTTGCAGACGGGATGAAGCAATGTAAACAGGAAACGGAGGACACTGTTCCATTCACATCTTTATCTCTACGGTTATTTATTTATTTTATTTTTTTAATCTTCCGCAGCTTATCCCTTCGAGTTGAGTAACAAGTTTTAACTGTTTATTTGTTTCATTTTTAATATTTTCCAAAAATACAAGTTATCGTGAGCTTTAATATGGAAAAGGTAATATGACTCAACTCGAAGTAACAACCTGCAGAATAATAACTTTTTTTTTTTTTAATTGGAAGTAAAATATTTAAGTATTTTCATTGAGTGTTACTCAGTATCTCAACAAAATCTATATAAGTAACATTTAGTCCTTCATAATGTTTCAATAAATATTTATATTTACATATTTTTTAAAGCTTTTCTGTAATGATGGATCCATTACTCCCTAGACTCGATAAAATTCTTACTCTGAAATGACCTACTTAATTTTATTTTGATATTCACAATTTATGTTGGCTCCTAGACAACCAAAGGAAAAAATTATTTTAAAAAAATCAAAATTGGCATTTTTAATTTCCTAAACTTAATAAAAAATATGGCCGATTTTTAAACCTTCAATTGTTCAATTAGTTACTTCACAGTCATATAAGTGACAATCAATCAGATATATATATATATATAGTATTGACAGTTTAAAAAAAAACAACAACCTGTTTTTGAATTTTTTTAAAAAGTTTGATAAGTAAATACCATAAAAAAAAGTAGGAAAATCATTCATAAATTAATTAAATAAGTAACAAAAACAAAAAAATATTCATTACCTCTCCAGCATATTCAATCACCATTTCTCCAGCATCGATATCTCTAAGGCAAAAGAGGCCCCTGCCATGAATGTCGGATCTAAATACACCGACAGATACCTTCGATGTCTCTTTGAGATGACGGAATCTCATTGCCATCGGTAAGTTCATACTTGTTGCACGGCGACTGAAATTTTTTTATTAAATTATAAGAATAAAATTAAGATCGAAATGATAATTTAAATCAAAATAAAATAAGGCGATTAAAACCAATTATCTTCTTATTGTAAATGTAAAAAAAAAAACATATAAAAACCTACAGTGAATTTAGAAAAACCTTGCTATATTTTAGATAAATCAATTAAAACAATCTAAATGGAAGAATGATTACTTTTATAAATCACATACCAATGTAAACAATAGTTTTGAACATTAGATTAAACAATACTAACTTTTCATTTTAGCCTTGAAATATTTATATATAGAGTATTCCAGCGATAGTCTTTAAAAAAATATATTTCAATGCCACTGACCATGCCTTCCGATCTCAAACCTTTTTTAACATAACAATTTTTAAATTGTTTTTCGAGAACTAACTAAGTTAATTTCCCAATAAAGTTCCAAATTACTCTACTCTAAGAGACAGAGATGTATTCAGATGCCCTATACAAAGTATCTGGAATACAAAATGCAAGCTACTTTTAAATCAAGTATTTCAGATACCAGATACAAAATACTTTCTGGAATGGTATCTCAAATATCAGATACAAAATACGTACCTTTTAAATAATTTTTAAAGACAAAATACTTTTGTAAGAAAACAACATTTTATTGAATTTAAGTTTATATTTCGGCCAGCACCTATTCAAAACATTTAACCCTCATCCAGATATCCTTAATCAAACCCACTCTGAATGCATTGGAGCAGAATTAAGTATTCCTCTTCAGTTGTCCCCTCCTCCTAAGGCATTCCATCCTTCCGAAATATCAAACATTATTCACAGATTACCCGCCAACAAAGCCCCTGGACACGACCTAATCACATCCCAGATTCTAAAACTACTCGACTGTTTCCCTTTTTGTAAATATATAAAAGATGGCGCCACAGTTCATTGATTAATGGTTAGGGTTCAAAAAATGATCCTGATTCAAAGATCTGCTTGTGCCACAGTGCATTTAAAGTAACATTCGTTTCTTATTATAAAATACAGTAAAACATATAAAAAATAATAATAAACAAAAACACAAAAAACTTGATAGATCATTTTGCACAATATTCCTTCCTCAATAGCCTTTACTTAATGCCTCTCTTATCATCCGGCCGCAGATAAAAAGGATTTGAGTATTTTTTTTAAGTATCACTTCTGTTTTATTAACTATATCGTTTGTTCATTTAACGTCACTTTATGCTGCTATGGCTAATCGGACGATGCTACAGTGGGAGCTCTAAATTTTGCCTATCCAGGTTTTATTAGGATAGGGATTTTTAACGAGTACCTGACATCGTACAGGCTCGGGACCCCCGTTTAACGTCCCTTCCGAAGGACGGCGTAACTAAGGATTTTTTACTCCCTTTAAAAAATCCTAGGGCCACCTGCCGGGCTACGAACGCGCGATCTTGGGTTTAGTAGTTTGTTACGCTAACCACTAGACCACAGGTCACCCCTTAACTATATCTAAAATCTATATTTCCATTAATACAAAACTGTTAACATTAAAGTTTTGAAAAGAATTTGTTCATAATTAGATATATTTATGACTTAAATTTGCTAATTATTCCAAGTTAATATTTTTGGTTTATTACTAGTAACCAAAATTTGATACATTAGTTCCCAATAATATAACAGTACTTAATACCAAATTTAATTAATTATATTTAGATTTTTTTATGAAAATCTCATTGGAATTATATATTAAGTACCACTTGCAGTATGCTAATTTGAAATGAAATTTATTAATCTTATAAGTAAATCCTTTAATCTTGTATATTAAACGATAAGTTTTGCAATTAATTTATATACAATCAATTAATAATTATTTCTGGAGATGCAGTGACCAAAATGGATTTTGCACTACTATACATTACTAATACCCGAAATACAAAATTTGAGCTCTCAACACCTAACTGTGGGATATGCACAATATATAATTAATATAAAAGATGTAGAGATATTACAACTAACTCAGGAATGGTTAAAATGAGTATTTACGTTGAAATTTGAAAAACAAAAATGATCATATTAATATTATTTATATACAGTAGAGCGTCGATTATCCCAACTTTCAATTAACGGAACCACTTTTTTTTTTCTTTTTTTTTCCCCAAATGTAATTTTAATTAATTTGATCAGATCATCCAGTTACTCATTTGTTAACATAATTGTTATTTTAAATAAAATTTGACAACAAATAAAATGATTTTTTCCATGAACATCAACAAGGGGGGCTCTAATCATTTCTCGGTAACTGAAAACAAATGAACTGACTGCAATACAGTTTTGTTTACTAAGAACTGTAAACCTAATTAGGTAATTTCATTTGTATCTCTGAATCCCTTCCTATTCACTTAATAAGCTTGCTCATCTTCAGAATAAAATCATTCTTTGTGAGGTGTACATCGCATTTGTGATCACTTTTTTAATTAAAATTGCAGCATGTCAACAAAAAGAAAACGAGTGGTTCTTTCATTAAAAGACAAATTGGAAAAAGTTACGTGACTAAAAAAAGGTGAATCGGGTCAGACATTAGCTATGGAGTTCGGTGTTGGTAAATCAACCATAACGGGAATAAAAAAAAAAAAAAAAAAAAAATAATTCTGATTCAATCAGCGGATACGGAAATAATCCATACAGTGAGGTGGGCAGTTCAAGTCGTAAAACTTTGAAAAAAGCAAAAAGTGATTTGTTGGAAGATGCTGTTTATCCTTGGTTTTTGCAACAACGGTCTTCTGTTGAGCCCATATCAGGGCCCATTTTGTGTGAAAAAGCCTTAGAAATATAAAAGAAGCTTGGAGGTGATCTGACAATTGTTGCAAGTCCTGGTTGGCTGAAAAATTTTAAATTACGTCATGGGATTCGGCAAATTGAAATTCGCGGTGAAAAATTAAGTGCCGACGCTCCAGCAGCAGTTTCTTTTTCCCAGAATTTGAAGAAATATCTTGAAGACAATGAATATGATTAGAATATTGTTTACAATGCAGACGAAACGGGGCTCTATTGGAAGTCTTTACCATCTAAGTCGTTGGTATCTCGAAAAGAAGCTGCAGCTCCCGGATACAAAATGAGCAAAGATCGCATTACAGTCATGGTGTGCTCTAATGCAACTGGAACACA
Source organism: Troilus luridus (assembly GCA_964056705.1). NCBI lineage: Eukaryota > Metazoa > Arthropoda > Insecta > Hemiptera > Pentatomidae > Troilus > Troilus luridus. Next base: position 1,176,938 of record OZ057415.1, read on the forward strand.
CAGAGTTCCGTTGCTAATGATAGGTAAATCCAAAAACCCATGATGATTCAAAAATGTGAAAGTTCCGTTAATGTATGCAAGCCAAAAAACGCGTGGATGAACAGCGATTTGTTTATAAAATGGTTTGAAAACAATTTCATTCTTGAAGTAAAAAAGTTTCAGGAGCACAGTGGAAAAGAAGGCAGCGTACTTCTCCTTTTGGGCAATGCTCCGTCACATCCATCCCCTGAAACTTTGAATAAGGTTAGCGATATTTTTGAGGTAAAGTTTTTCCCCCTAATGTAACTTCCCTAGTTCAACCAATGAACCAAAGTCTCATTGAAACATTAAAAAAACTGTATCGAAAACAGTTCATCTGCTTTTAGGTGATACAAATGAGGAAGAAATAGTTTTTTCTACATACAAAAAACTCACTTTAAAAGACTGCTGTTATATGTTGGTCGAAGCATGGGATGGAATAAAAAACTGCACCTTGCATAAGTCGTGGAATAGACTACTGAAACCATCCAAAGATGAAACCGAAATTCGTGATCCTGTTGATGAAGTCGCAGATGATATTGTGAACACATTGAGCAACATTAGTGTTTTCGCGGATTGTGATGAACAGAACATGAATGAGTTGCTAAATGTGGACAGTGACGATCCAGGCTATCAGATGCTGACAACCGATGAAATTGTTCATGAATTACTTCATGATGAAAACCTCACAGAAGACCAACCAGATGACGAACCAGATGGAGATGACTCGGGACCATCTCATGCTGAGGGCTTTCAAGCACTGGATTTGCCATTCCGGTGGTTTGAACGACAAGAAGAATGTCGTGGGGACTAACCACCCAGTTATTGCTACTAAAAAGAATTAGAGACCTAGCTGTAAAGAGGAAGTCAACATTGAATCAGACAAGTATTAAAACGTTCTTCAAGCCATAGAATTAATTTTGATAAATCTTTGCATAAATTTGATTTTGTTTATGCCTACATATCTTCGTTCTTTGCATTGTGTTACATTTTTTTTCCGTTCATTTTTCACTATGTTTATATATATATTTTTATGTAGATAAACAAACATGCTTTTTATAAACTTTTAGTAATTGTTTTAGATCTTTCTTTTACGCGTGTTTTTTTATATATATAAATTTTTTTTCTTTTTCTTTTTAGCGAATTTCGATTATCGGAAGCACCCCTGACAACATTAGTTCGGATAATTGACGCTCCACTGTACATGTAAAGAAAACTGCATCCCTAATATACAAAGTTAATTTTGTATTTGCCGCAATAGCCTCAGAGCCTTCTTGACACAACGATGTTATAAATAAAAGATAAGATAAGGAACAGTTTTAATTTACGGTTACACTGTGTTGGGAAAAATGAAACGAATACCCTGAAAGAAAGAAACACGAAGTAAAGGCTTTGAATGATGTTTTATAATATTTTATAAATTTATAATATTTCTATGCCTTTGTTTTTTTTCAGAGAAACAATTACATAAATTATATCCAAAGGCATAAAAACATTATAAATTTATAAAATATATATATATTATGTTTTGGTTCTTGAGTTTCAGTCAGTTTATTTCAACTTCTTTAGGCGAGGTTTCGAGACTAGGTTAGTCTCATATTCATGCCCTGACAGTGAAAAAATGAGCTTTTAGTAAAAACATTAAATAGCACACTAAAATAAATATAGATGACACGTGTAAGTTGTTATGGATAGGGTGTACTTACAAGTTCCAAAGAATTGATCAATTTATCATCAATCAGTTACTTTGCAATATATCATAGAATGTTAATATTGCAAACTTAAAAGTGCATATTTCTTTAACTATAAATAACAGAATGAATGCAAAAAAAAAAAAATATATATGAAAAGAAACAATTAACAGCTTTCACAGGAAATTCATGTTCAATTTTTTTTTTTAATGTTATGAATGAATATTTCTGTAATTAAAAAAAACACTCTAACACTACCCTGACATCTCAGTACTTTTTACGTATTTTTATTTCTTTGGTAGTCCTAAGAAACTTTAAAAGCCATTCCCCTTTTACACCCTCTTCAATGACTGAACTGAATTATAATTACTTAATTAATTAATTAATCCATAACCTATTAGTAACTCACCTATTCCCATTGACTCCATCCGATTCTGAAGCAAGAAGCTTGGGCGGCCTTCGATGCCTCGATGCCAGCCAGCTGAACATGTCATAGGTCTTCTGGGAATGATGGTACTTCTCGGTGCGAGCACAGCCTGACGGATTTAATCCCCCGCCCCTCGACAGCTCTTTCTCAAGGGCCGAAAGTGTCTTTCTGTGATAAACTGGCTTATATTTCGAGCAACTGCTGATTCCAGGCAATTGTTCTAATAAATATTTCATGCTATTACTGCCGAGACCCATTAATTTTTTCAACATGGAGTCTGGAGAGGAAAACGGGTTCTGAGTGAGAGGAGGAAGATTACGAGCTTTTCTCGCATGCTGGACAGTTTCGAAAACTTTCTTCCAAGCTTCATCAATATTGGTGGTGCAATAAGAAAATCCATCTTCAGAAGTAATTTCAAATGAAATTTTGGGTTCTTCATGTACGATTTTGCGTTTTTTATTGAAATCACAGCCATTTGTCTTGAAAATGGTTCTTTTTTCTGTCATCTTGCTGGTGGTCGGATTAACTTTATCAGAATCCTTCAAAGGAGGCAGTTCCGCTAAGTTATTTTGTTTTTTCGGCATTTTAATCGAATTATCCATCACTGATTCATTTTTTTTCAAAGGCTTTATATTCGATTGAGGGCTAGGAGTTTTATCTTTATAAACTTTGTCATTTCCTTTGCAATTATTGGCGGTGACAATTCTTAAATCAGTCAACCTTTGGGCTGATTCAGTCGGCATTTTCTTAATGACGACGGGAGCGACAGCTTGTTGGGGCTTTTCTTTGTAAACAGCAGAAGAAGAAGGAAGTTCTACAACTTTTACCAAGCTAGTCGGTTTTAAGTTATTACTGTTGATATTAAGGACAGGCTGTGAAACTGGCATAACAGTAACAGAATTCATTGGATTTTCACTTGCCTGTGATGGTAAAGATGTTCTTATAGATTTCATAGAGATCGGTGCTAGCACTAACGCATCATCATTAATCATTTTGATGCCATTCATTTCCTGTTTCTGACTAACTATCTGCTGGGACATGGTCTGGTAAGTAATATTTTTATTTAACTTAACAGCGTCCTGGTACTCAATCTTGTAACTATTCCATGAAGGATTTGTAGTTAACGTTCCATTCTGCATCATGTTTTGAATACATGGATTACTGCTTTCAGCAACCAGTTGGGGAGGATTCGTATTAACAACAAGGTAACTTTGAGGAATGTCTATCGGTTTTGCAGCTTGAAACACTTGTGTGGTTGTAGCAGAATAACTACTTGCCAAAACTGGTCCAGGTGCTGAACCGGAAATAAACCGACTAGATGACATTACTGTGTTACTGACTACGGTTTCCATACCTACAATCATTGGCTGATTAGCTATATACATATTATTGTGATGAGTGTAAACATCTACATTCGGTTGGGTGTTGTTAAGTATATACTGCTCTACGCCATTAGCCTGAATGATTGTCCCTAAAACTGTTGGAACGTTTTGAACTACAGCAGTAGGTTGGGCAATAGGCGACTGGATATGGTAAGTATTCTGTCCAACTGAATTTGCAGTCAAAAACTGTGTTTTTTCTTGCGTATTAATAGCAGTAATGTAGTGAATGCCTCCAGGCTGTTGCGGAGGTTCTTGGTAGGTAGGAGGTAAGTATGTAGGTAACATATTATCATTCGATGGCACTTGCTGGACGATAATTGTCGGAGCCTGCAGACCTACAACCGAGTCTCCAACAGGCTCGATTGAAGCAGAAACTAAAGTCTGTTCATTAGCAGTAAATGTTGTGTTATGTATCCCATGTCCATTCAGTGTCGAATAATTCAAATTTACAAGTGCTTCGGAATTTTCTCTCAATCCATTATAGTTGGCACCATCAACACATAACAGCGTATTCTCAAATGAATTTTGCAATATTGCTGTTTGAACCTTCTGTTGGTTTGTTATCGTTTTCACTTGAAGAGGGATATTGAACATATGCACTTCAGGTTCAGAGGTCTGCGTTGCACTGCTAATAGCATTATCTTCTTTATTATTGCTCTCATCAGGTATACTTTGTGTTTTCTCTTCTTCGCTAAGATCGCTTTCACTGCAAGAAGGGTAGTCCACATTGCAAGTAGGCAGGTGTCGATCATAGCTGATGCTCGTTCTGTAAGTCCTGTGGCATCGCCCACATTTAACTGGCTTGTCAACACAGTTTTCCTCTTTCACAGCGATATCACTAGAGTCATTAGATTGATCGCTTTCGCTGAGGTCCATAGCACCATCCACCTGTAGAATACTCTGCCTCTTCCATTTATTCCTGTTCTCTCTCTCCAAAAACGATTCACACTCTTTGATTTTTTCAAGTTTTCTTTGTTTCACAACCCTGACCATTTTATACAGATTGCTTTGAGCTGTGTTCACTTTTTCTATCGTTTTACCAGTATTGTTCTTCAACTTATTAGAAACAGGGTCTAAATTCATTGTGTCACCAGTATCCATCTTTGAATCAGACAACAAAATGTCATCGAAACTCATTTTGGTAAAAATGTCGTGCACGGATATACGATCTAGAAAATCTTGTGGCAAGTCCTCAAAAATGGCATCTTTAATTTCAGGAGGAAGGAGGTCAGTGTTCTGTTGATCAGATAGATTACTATCTTCTTCCTTTGAACATACAACATCGAGCAAATGACTGATAACGGCTTTAATATCTTTTTCCAAAAAATTATTATTTATGAAAGTATCATTTCTCACAGAATCGACAGGAGACGGAGGAGGAGTTATTTCTAAAGAATGGTCAACAGTATAGTTTGTGTCATTTTCATAAGTGTATTCTTGAACAAGATTGGTAATTTTCGTCTGGATCGTATATTTAACAACTTTCCAAGGTTCTTTAGAGGACCAATAAAAGCGAGAGCACTTGTATTCGCATGGAATTATAATATCTGAATTGTCAGACAACTCAGGCAATATCTCTCCGATGTGAAGAACCTCTAAAGAACCAATGAACAGCCTCACTTCATTTCGAACAACATCCTTCCTTTTCTTATGATCCAATTCTACGTAAACAGACCTCTTGATATGAAACTCCTCTTCTTTATGTATCTCTTTATTCCCTTTCAGGTTACTGTGCACTTTGCAGTATAGCTCCTTATTGTCGAGGAATACACAATTGGCCAAGTGAGCACAGGTAAAGTGATAAGCAGCAGGGCAGGACTTGGCGCAGCAGCCTAAACTGGCACCTTTCTTGCCGCACTCGTAGCATCGAATCAAACGAGCGCGTGATATAGCACTATGAACATTTTGCAGAGAACCGTCTATCTCTTCGAACACTTCACTCGACCACATAGCACAGTTGGTATGGACCCAATCATTCTGCCCGCAATAAAGCAAACGACCCTCTTTCATCGGCATACCTTCGCCAACACCTTTACAGAATAAGCAGTGCCTGGTATCATCAACATTAGGGCCGATGTAGTAATAGTCTGGTTCGAAATTTAAAAGACCCTTCAATGCGGGATATTCCTCTTGGTTAGCCGTCAGTTTACCATTATCCTTAAGCTTATTACTTTCTGTAAAACTACTTTTCTTCGGTGTTCCTACTCCAGATATAACTGAATCATTCAAACCGGAATCGTTAGAATCGAACCAAGGAAATATCTGTTTCAAGCATCTGTGATAAGTGTCTGTCAAGTCCTGTTTTCCGATTTGATTAATGACTAATTCCATGTCTTGATGAAATTCCGAAACAGAATGATATTCATCGGCTGCGGCTTTGTTCTTTATCGTTAACAAATTTAAAGGCTGAACCAGGCAATCAGAAAGCTTACATGTACACACCTTTTCATCAGCAATAATTACTTTATCCTTTGCTAAAATGTTCTCTCTAGTAATTGATTTTTCTCGTGTTTGATCATTTGATTGAATTAATCTGTCATAAGCAATGCTCAGCAGATTTGTTCGATCATTGTTGGCGATTTCTTGAGGAAACGGTTTCTTTGTTGATTCCTTACCAGAAGGACAATTTCTCACCACTTCTTTTTCCTCAGTGACTAGATTGAGAAAATCAGACTTGACCGTCTTCAAACTCTCTTCATCGTCTTTGGTAAGCTTCGGCGTAAGGAGACCAAGGTCTGGAGTCTTGATATCACGCTCAGGGCTAATGCTCGACTCGGACTCGATCTGGAGAGATTCAGAGCCGCTCATTAAATCCTGTAAATGGATTGGATTCGTGTTCTTGTTTAAGCAAGTGCACACACGCTGCTTTTTCGGGCTCGCCTTTAACATGGCACATGCATTCCTGTTTTTACTTAAAATTTTAATTACATTTAGATAGCCTGCTTTCAGTTCTGCTTCCACTGCTAGAGACCACGGTGCAGGAGGTTTCTTGCAACATAACCTATTATAGAATAAAATATATGAATAAATAATATAATAAAAAGAAGTAACTAATACAGAAAAAAAGTTATTTACTTGCAAATGAATTCTACCGATGAGGGAAGGTAACTTAAAATTTGGTACTTTTCATTGGAAATTCCTTCACACTTGGCATGAATCCAACACTTACACTCGGCACATTCCATCATCTACAAAATGGAAAAAATTAAAAGTAATAGCTATATAATATATACATATTATGAAACAAAGTCCTCCGCTGTGTCGGTCTGTTTGTTTGCGATAAACTCAGTAACTACAGCACGGATTTTCATGCGATTTTCACCACTAGATAGAGTGATTCATAAAGAAGGTATAGGTATAAAATTTGTCAAGGTTTTGTGTAAATTGGTTGAAATATAACGATAACTGTTGAAAGTGTAGAAAAAAGTATAGTTGCTTGGGAGGTTATTTTGAAACCTATATAGATAGATGCAGCATTAATCCTTATCAACTTAAATACTTTAGTTACCTTAAGCATTTCATGCGCACTATTATAATATTTTACACCATATAAATTAAATGAGTATCTTAGCAGTTATTGCAAAATACTAATCTATAAAGAAATATTTTATTTCGTTTTTATGTTTATAATATGTACATGACAAAGTACATTAAAATACTTCATGTAGTGTAGGCACAACATTACATTCAAGTCTAATTCAGATATTGGACTCATCAAACTTATGCGATCCTACGACAGACAAAACCTGTAGGCATAATATACTCTAATACCCGTGCGAAGACGGGGCAGGTTGCTAGTTAAAAATATAAGATTAAACAACATATTTATAAATAGTAAATCTTATATGAATAATATGATGATTTAATACCTTTGTGTTGTAGTCATTATCGTCATAACAACACTGGCACAATGGGCAGAAATTTCCTTTTTTCCTAAGTTTGAAGCAAGTTTTGCAAAGTGGCATATTACCAACAAATACATGAACAGACGTATCATTACAGCTTTTACAAAACAAACAAGAAGGGCAAACCTAATAGCGGAATAAAAAAATAAAAATTAATAAAATAAACAAATGGTGAGCTAATTTTCACAGCTTAATGTTACCAAGTGCTCTTACCCAAGTATTGTCAGACATGTTGGCCCTAACCGCCGATATGCAGACTGAGTGATATGACTTATGGCAATGAGAACAGGACAATTGGGTACCCCCGGTTTTCGTACAGGCCTCGCACGGCGTACACTTGGGGCAGAGCCAATCGATGCGCCACCAATCACCCGATGGCTTTGCAGGAGGTGTCACGATGTTAGAGATGCAGAACATGTGGTAAGGTTCGCAGCAACTAGAACAATGCACCATCTGGAACCAAATTTTAAAAAATATGATTTAAAAAATCTCTCATTTTCAATATGCATATAGGCATATATTCTGGAGCCCTCCATTTTATGCCTGTACTGTTTGTTACAAGTGATAGAGTTGTGTTATTATTATTATTATTACTAATATATCGTCGCTGTCAAAACAATACCGCTCATCTACAAATTTTAATGAAAATGAGTTAGTAACGGTAACGCATTCTACAGGTTGAATTACACAATTGTTCTCTTTGATAAAAAGAGCAAATTATTTTTAAGCCAATGGTTCAACCCAGATTGCAGACCTTCTTCAGGGCTAAATATAAAAGATACATATGAATTAAAACAATAAATAGTAAAGAATAAGAAATATATTGTCAGCTAGAGGTATGGGTGATAAAAAAAATACTTTTTATATTTATTATTTTTTATTACTTTATGTTATTCCTTAATACTAATTCAATAATTCTCTATATCTATTCCTTTTTTTTTTTTAAATCTACTTATAGTATTCCCCAGTTTTGTTATATGTTTTTTATCTCCCATATCCCTAGATTAGTTATTACCAAAAGATGATTCCTCCGAAAAATTATCCTATTTTTCATATTGGTATATGAAAAACTAAGGAAAGATGATTCACTAATTTTTAATTCTAACATTGTTTATATATTTTTATAATCACTCATAAATGTAGGTAGTGTAACTGTATTTCATTAATGCTGACTGTGTAATAAATATTGTTAATTAAGTTCTTCTCTTTCACTTCCTTTAATGCCATTGCTAGCGTCAAGGAGCTATTTATTTTTTTATGAAAGTCAAGTTCACCCCAATGTATAAAGAGGATAGCTTGGCTCCACACACTGGACGACAAATGCTGTAATTTTTTTGTTTTCCTTCAAATGAAAATAGTATATCGGACTTCCACGTTAATAAAGTTAATTATTATAAATATACGAAATAATAAACATTGTTAATAACTAATAAATAAATTTTTTCTCTTTTACCTTTTCATGCCCCGCACTCCCGCAGAGAAAACAGAGAGCTCTTAATTTGAGAGGATTGCATCCGATGAGGGGGAAACCCATCTGTGATACCTCCTCTGGATCATAACTTTCCCAGAAGTCTATCGATACACGAGCATTTTGTTTTTCTAGTTCATGATTTTCCATGCCATCTAAAAGTTCACAGTTAGCACGTCCTAAATCCTGAAGCATTCTTGCCTTTAAAAAAAAAAAAAAAAAATGAAATAATTAATAATGAAGGAAATGTTACAAGTAATTTAATAAATAAATAGATTCTAGTATTTTTTGTTTCTGTTACTTACTACAGGGGGGTAATCAGCATCGGTAACATTGCTAAAGACATACTCTTCGTCCGATGTTTTCCGTATTTTTTCCCCAAACAAGTTATCATTAGTATCATTTTCCTCAGATCTTAATGAAATATAAAATTAATTTTAATGATGAAACAAAACTCGAAAAGAAAATATAAATAAATAAAATAAAAGAATCCAAGTTCTTACCTGATTTCTTTGTTTTCTCCTTTCTCAAAGCCATCCGATGCGTTTTGTGGTTCTAATAAAATGAATAGAAAAATATGATAAATACTTATCTAAAATAATTACAATGTACAAAACAACGATGAGGACCCATTTCCAAAATCACAAATAAATAATATAATCTTAAATAAGATAACTTGTACTTTAGGAAAATGTTAAAAGGAAAAAGGATGAAAAGAACTTGTTGTAACTCAACTCGAAGTAACAATTTGTGCAACAGATTTTTTTCAGAAAAAAAAAAAAATCTTGATTATCAAGAAATTAATAAAATGGCATTACAATATAGGAAATACTTACCATTTGAAGACTGTTGCTGGCCAGGAGGCAAGAACGTAGCCGTTGGCTGTCCCAGCACCAGGCTGGCACTACGACAGACATGCTTGACCCTTGGTCCAGCCAGCGGCAACTTCTGCCTTGCTTTCACCCTGCGGCTTATGTCTTCATCTCTACCGTTGTAACCTCGACCTCCTAGGAAACACAATATCTCAGCTTTCTTATCATTCTTAATCCTTACTGTTATAACAAAGTACAGATGTATAATATATTAATCTCAATCTGAAAACTTAAAAGAGTGTAAAACGATGAGGAGGTGCAGGCAATAAATCCACAAAATAAATTAGACTTATTTTATTTGAGCCTATGTTTCGGGCTAATATTTAGACCATCTTCAGGGCTGGGAATAAAATAAAACAGAAAACTATATAAACAGTCCAGTACAATATATATAAACAGAAACAATAGGAATTACAAGAAATACAAAAAGTAAAAGATAAATTATGAAATAACTGATGAGAAATAATAAGAATGGAAAAGAATCTAGAAGATAATAAAACATTGTAAAATTATGAGAGAATAATTTAGTTATAAACTAAATCACTCTTTTTATCATTTTCAATCATTCTCTAAATTATTTTATAACTAAATCACTCTTTATATCATTTTCAATCATTCTCTAAATTATTTTATAACTAAATCACTCTTTTTATCATTTTCAATCATTCTCTAAATTATTTTATAACTAAATCACTCTTTTTATCATTTTCAATCATTCTCTAAATTATTTTATAACTAAATCACTCTTTTTATCATTTTCAATCATTCTCTAAATTATTTTATAACTAAATCACTCTTAAATTATTTATAATAATTATTAATTTATATTTTATTTATTAATTATTTATAATTAAATCCCCCAGGTATAAATACCCCGACTCCAACCATCCGCTCTTCATTAACTGACTAACCCTGAAGAAGCTCACAGCACGATGAGCGAAAGCTTGGTTCATAACATCAACAAGACACGGTCCATCCCGGAAGTTGAATATAAGAAGAATAAATCACTCTTTTTATCATTTTCAATCATTCTCTAAATTATTTTATAACTAAATCACTCTTTTTATCATTTTCAATCATTCTCTAAATTATTTTATAACTAAATCACTCTTTTTATCATTTTCAATCATTCTCTAAATTATTTTATAACTAAATCACTCTTAAATTATTTATAATAATTATTAATTTATATTTTATTTATTAATTATTTATAATTAAATCCCCCAGGTATAAATACCCCGACTCCAACCATCCGCTCTTCATTAACTGACTAACCCTGAAGAAGCTCACAGCACGATGAGCGAAAGCTTGGTTCATAACATCAACAAGACACGGTCCATCCCGGAAGTTGAATATAAGAAGAATAAATCACTCTTTTTATCATTTTCAATCATTCTCTAAATTATTTTATAACTAAATCACTCTTTTTATCATTTTCAATCATTCTCTAAATTATTTTATAACTAAATCACTCTTTTTATCATTTTCAATCATTCTCTAAATTATTTTATAACTAAATCACTCTTTTTATCATTTTCAATCATTCTCTAAATTATTTTATAACTAAATCACTCTTAAATTATTTATAATAATTATTAATTTATATTTTATTTATTAATTATTTATAATTAAATCCCCCAGGTATAAATACCCCGACTCCAACCATCCGCTCTTCATTAACTGACTAACCCTGAAGAAGCTCACAGCACGATGAGCGAAAGCTTGGTTCATAACATCAACAAGACACGGTCCATCCCGGAAGTTGAATATAAGAAGAATAAATCACTCTTTTTATCATTTTCAATCATTCTCTAAATTATTTTATAACTAAATCACTCTTCTTATCATTCCGATCAATTCTGTTTATATACACTGTTTTATCTCCTTTAGTAATGCATTGTTCATCTAATTTTGTTTTGCTTTCTTTTATTCTCAGCCCTAAAGATGGCCTAAACTTTAGGTTTATAAACATAGGCATAGGCACAAATAAAATATGTCTAACTTATTTTCTGTAAATTATTAACTACAGCCACTGGACCATTTGACACTCTTCTAAGATATATCTAGTCTACCATTTCCACGTCAATATGAAAACTTATAAATTCTAATTTGATAAACTTGAAGTTATTGACAACTTTAACTTTATAACCTGTACAAGAATTCCTTCAGCGACTCCGAACTCTGGAATTTCTAACAGAATGAGAGATTTTTATTCACTGATTCAAACTTCAATATTAACAAAAATTAAGACTGGGCGATTAAAGAAGGCAATTTTTCGATCCAATATAGCCGCTCTTCATTAACTGACTAACCCTGAAGAAGCTCACAGCACGATGAGCGAAAGCTTGGTTCATAACATCAACAAGACACGGTCCATCCCGGAAGTTGAATATAAGAAGAATAAATCACTCTTTTTATCATTTTCAATCATTCTCTAAATTATTTTATAACTAAATCACTCTTTTTATCATTTTCAATCATTCTCTAAATTATTTTATAACTAAATCACTCTTTATATCATTTTCAATCATTCTCTAAATTATTTTATAACTAAATCACTCTTTTTATCATTTTCAATCATTCTCTAAATTATTTTATAACTAAATCACTCTTTATATCATTTTCAATCATTCTCTAAATTATTTTATAACTAAATCACTCTTTTTATCATTTTCAATCATTCTCTAAATTATTTTATAACTAAATCACTCTTTTTATCATTTTCAATCATTCTCTAAATTATTTTATAACTAAATCACTCTTTTTATCATTTTCAATCATTCTCTAAATTATTTTATAACTAAATCACTCTTTTTATCATTTTCAATCATTCTCTAAATTATTTTATAACTAAATCACTCTTAAATTATTTATAATAATTATTAATTTATATTTTATTTATTAATTATTTATAATTAAATCCCCCAGGTATAAATACCCCGACTCCAACCATCCGCTCTTCATTAACTGACTAACCCTGAAGAAGCTCACAGCACGATGAGCGAAAGCTTGGTTCATAACATCAACAAGACACGGTCCATCCCGGAAGTTGAATATAAGAAGAATAAATCACTCTTTTTATCATTTTCAATCATTCTCTAAATTATTTTATAACTAAATCACTCTTTTTATCATTTTCAATCATTCTCTAAATTATTTTATAACTAAATCACTCTTTTTATCATTTTCAATCATTCTCTAAATTATTTTATAACTAAATCACTCTTAAATTATTTATAATAATTATTAATTTATATTTTATTTATTAATTATTTATAATTAAATCCCCCAGGTATAAATACCCCGACTCCAACCATCCGCTCTTCATTAACTGACTAACCCTGAAGAAGCTCACAGCACGATGAGCGAAAGCTTGGTTCATAACATCAACAAGACACGGTCCATCCCGGAAGTTGAATATAAGAAGAATAAATCACTCTTTTTATCATTTTCAATCATTCTCTAAATTATTTTATAACTAAATCACTCTTTTTATCATTTTCAATCATTCTCTAAATTATTTTATAACTAAATCACTCTTTTTATCATTTTCAATCATTCTCTAAATTATTTTATAACTAAATCACTCTTAAATTATTTATAATAATTATTAATTTATATTTTATTTATTAATTATTTATAATTAAATCCCCCAGGTATAAATACCCCGACTCCAACCATCCGCTCTTCATTAACTGACTAACCCTGAAGAAGCTCACAGCACGATGAGCGAAAGCTTGGTTCATAACATCAACAAGACACGGTCCATCCCGGAAGTTGAATATAAGAAGAATAAATCACTCTTTTTATCATTTTCAATCATTCTCTAAATTATTTTATAACTAAATCACTCTTTTTATCATTTTCAATCATTCTCTAAATTATTTTATAACTAAATCACTCTTTTTATCATTTTCAATCATTCTCTAAATTATTTTATAACTAAATCACTCTTAAATTATTTATAATAATTATTAATTTATATTTTATTTATTAATTATTTATAATTAAATCCCCCAGGTATAAATACCCCGACTCCAACCATCCGCTCTTCATTAACTGACTAACCCTGAAGAAGCTCACAGCACGATGAGCGAAAGCTTGGTTCATAACATCAACAAGACACGGTCCATCCCGGAAGTTGAATATAAGAAGAATAAATCACTCTTTTTATCATTTTCAATCATTCTCTAAATTATTTTATAACTAAATCACTCTTTTTATCATTTTCAATCATTCTCTAAATTATTTTATAACTAAATCACTCTTTTTATCATTTTCAATCATTCTCTAAATTATTTTATAACTAAATCACTCTTAAATTATTTATAATAATTATTAATTTATATTTTATTTATTAATTATTTATAATTAAATCCCCCAGGTATAAATACCCCGACTCCAACCATCCGCTCTTCATTAACTGACTAACCCTGAAGAAGCTCACAGCACGATGAGCGAAAGCTTGGTTCATAACACCAACAAGACACGGTCCATCCCGGAAGTTGAATATAAGAAGAATAAATCACTCTTTTTATCATTTTCAATCATTCTCTAAATTATTTTATAACTAAATCACTCTTTTTATCATTTTCAATCATTCTCTAAATTATTTTATAACTAAATCACTCTTTTTATCATTTTCAATCATTCTCTAAATTATTTTATAACTAAATCACTCTTAAATTATTTATAATAATTATTAATTTATATTTTATTTATTAATTATTTATAATTAAATCCCCCAGGTATAAATACCCCGACTCCAACCATCCGCTCTTCATTAACTGACTAACCCTGAAGAAGCTCACAGCACGATGAGCGAAAGCTTGGTTCATAACATCAACAAGACACGGTCCATCCCGGAAGTTGAATATAAGAAGAATAAATCACTCTTTTTATCATTTTCAATCATTCTCTAAATTATTTTATAACTAAATCACTCTTTTTATCATTTTCAATCATTCTCTAAATTATTTTATAACTAAATCACTCTTTTTATCATTTTCAATCATTCTCTAAATTATTTTATAACTAAATCACTCTTAAATTATTTATAATAATTATTAATTTATATTTTATTTATTAATTATTTATAATTAAATCCCCCAGGTATAAATACCCCGACTCCAACCATCCGCTCTTCATTAACTGACTAACCCTGAAGAAGCTCACAGCACGATGAGCGAAAGCTTGGTTCATAACATCAACAAGACACGGTCCATCCCGGAAGTTGAATATAAGAAGAATAAATCACTCTTTTTATCATTTTCAATCATTCTCTAAATTATTTTATAACTAAATCACTCTTTTTATCATTTTCAATCATTCTCTAAATTATTTTATAACTAAATCACTCTTTTTATCATTTTCAATCATTCTCTAAATTATTTTATAACTAAATCATTCTCTCGCAATTTTACAATGTTTTATTATCTTCCAAATTTCTTTCCATTCTCATTATTTCTCATCAATTATTTCATAATTTATCTTTTACTCCATGAACTTCTTATCATTCCGATCAATTCTGTTTATATACACTGTTTTATCTCCTTTAGTAATGCATTGTTCATCTAATTTTGTTTTGCTTTCTTTTATTCTCAGCCCTAAAGATGGCCTAAACTTTAGGTTTATAAACATAGGCATAGGCACAAATAAAATATGTCTAACTTATTTTCTGTAAATTATTAACTACAGCCACTGGACCATTTGACACTCTTCTAAGATATATCTAGTCTACCATTTCCACGTCAATATGAAAACTTATAAATTCTAATTTGATAAACTTGAAGTTATTGACAACTTTAACTTTATAACCTGTACAAGAATTCCTTCAGCGACTCCGAACTCTGGAATTTCTAACAGAATGAGAGATTTTTATTCACTGATTCAAACTTCAATATTAACAAAAATTAAGACTGGGCGATTAAAGAAGGCAATTTTTCGATCCAATATAGCCCCTATGGCACTCTTAGATAAAACAATTTGTATACTAAGTTCTACGTTTCTTTGGAGGAATGAATTTAATAATAAAAAATAAAAATTCCATTAATACTTTTAGAAATTATGAACACCTGGAATGGAGCCAGCTTTTTATCAAGCTAGAATTAAAGAAAAAAAATGTAGTCTGTCCAGTTTCCCGCAACAGAAACATTTTATTCTTCGAATTTTTTTTTAAGGAGTCACTATATTTATATAACATAAAATTAAATCAATTAGAATAAATCTGCTTATTATTATTCGGAGTTCCGCCCATTCTTGACTGCTAATTTCAATATTTTGTCTACTTAATTTTACTCTTTTTTTGAGACAGTTTTAAGCTGTCAAAAAAATAAATAAATTAAAAAACTTGGTAGCACATAAGAAAAAAAAAATTGAAATAATAACAGTGTATATAGATGAAAATGAGAATACATTTCTCTCACAATTGAAGATTGAAGTGTTTAATTTAAAAAATAAATAAATAAACAAAAAACTTTTATGTTATTTGCAAGCAATGAATTTTACACAAATAAATAAAAATTAATTATTCTTTGGCAATGTTTTGGCCATCATTGGAGCTGAGAATAAAATTCTGTTTTGTTTTATCCTCAACTCTTGTGAGAGCCTAAAAATTATGCTGAAACATTTGCACTTAATAAATGAGTTTTACTTATTTATATGAAATTTATTGACAGAAACCCCTAACCATATTTTCAATATTGCTTAAAATCATTCAATATTTATATAATATTTATGAAATACATACTATGACTAGATAAACGAAGAGATGTATTCGAGCCACGTCTAATGTTAATATTTTCCCTTAAAACCCTGTTTTTCCGAGGCAATCTCCCTTGTTCGTTGCTTGTTGAAGGCTGCTTCTGGTCAGCTAAAGCAACATCTGTAGGTTTCTTGCCATCCCTCCAATCTGAGACCTTCAGTTAAAGACATTAAAAATTTCTGGTAAAAAATTGAAAATTATATTAATAAATAATAATGAAAAACAATGACTTACTGGACATTTGTCAAATGATAACAAAGATTTCTGAGTAAATTGAGTAGGCAAGTAAGAATACAGCCTTTTAGATAGCCTTTGAGGCATATGAAACGAGCGGAGGCACAAATTTAGCCAGCATGCCTCGCATCGTGACTGCTCGTCATTTCTAGGCGAAATGTCAGCAGTGTCATTAGAAAACGGCTGGGCGATTAAGGTACTTTGGCGAATAGGACAATTTCCTGAAAATGAAAAAATAAAGTATAGTAACATCATTATCTTTTAGAGACTAGCCGAATATATAACGACAGTCCACAATAATTATCATTTTACATAGAATTTAAAGAATATATCTGTACCTGTTCCAGAAGAACAGACCAGCGTTTTCAGTATTTTTTCTCTTTCTAATTTTATTATTTTTAAAATGAATCTTCTGCAAGGTTCACAAGAAAATATACCAAATTTCCTGGCTTGCTTAAAAAACCTGTAGGTTCGAAAGCAGCCACAGACACCACAGCACACTTTTGTCAGCCGCTGATCTTAAAAATTAACAAAAAACCATCACTATTTATACATATATATAAAACCACACAAATTAAAGGACTAATGTAGTAATAAAATAAAATCATACTTTGTAAACCTAAACTGTTTGCTCCGGGGGAAGTAAATGGTCCTCCCATAGTAGACAAAGGTTCAGATTTTATCTTTAACCTAGGCTTTCTTAAAATAAATTTTACCGGAGAATGCGTCAAACTACAAGAATTCGATTTCTTCAATATTTTATCACACATATTCAATGTAGATTGCCCATTATCGTACAACTGAACTTTATTATTCATCAACGCATCTCCTACAATTCTATCACTATCCAGATCAGACTTGCAGCTTAACCTAGATTTCTTACAAGGAACCATGGATACATCGGACTGCAAAAATCTCTTGTTCGGCTTAATAACCCTAGAAGAATGGGCACTTCTAGTAGGAAGCACGAATTTACCAGACAAAGTAGGATTTGATGGAAAATCATCCTTGTTCTCAATCTTATCACACACTTCCAACTTTTTCACATCACTTTTCCTCTGCACTGGGTCACAAGAAACTACACTTGCACATTCTAAATTGTAAACTTCCGAACTTTCCACAGAAGTCTCAGGTTTTTCTATAATAGGTTTAAGAATAGGTGGAGTCCCATTGTTTGACTTCTTAGGAGAGCTAGACACAGCATTTCTCTTTTGTAATTTTCGTTTTCCTCGGATAACTTTTTGAGGACTGTTAGTTTTGTTTTCTATTTCATGTGGACTGAATCCATGAAAAGAATTATCCTGTAAAAAAAAAATAAATAAATGACACATTATCAAAATGAAAGGTAAGGTTAGTTGGTCAGGTTATGTTACAGTCAACATATCACTGAATTGTCGTTAAATGAAACTAACAACCTTAAAAATAAATGCGTGTGATTACCTCGTCTTCCGTTGAAAATAGCATATTAAACACTGACAATCTTCTATAAACATCTTCTGCCTCTTTAGCACCTTCGCTGTCTTCTGTGTTTACAGCGGATACTTTACGTCGGTTGAAATGTTTCGACGGTTTACCGGGAAAGTGTGACCTGACCATGTTACAACTACGATGATATAAGTTGATATTAACCGAAAGCGAAGATAGGGACCGTAGAGAAGGACTAAAACAAATCCACTTTCTATAACAAGGACACACTACTCCGTAGTTTTGTTGACGATCCCCATTCTTACCAACCGTGCAAAACGAAATACGCGGGAAAACCATAACAGCTGTTACCTTACACAAATAATTATCTTTACAGTAAACAGTCCACTCATTATTATTTTTATTACAACTAAAACTTTTATTTCTGTAATTATTTGCACGTAATAATCTTTATTAAAAAAAACATAAACAGTTTTAATCGATGTTTATGGGGCCCTTGTTGTGGAACACAATTCATAATTCTTACTTTCAAAAGGGAAATAATAAAATTAATACATTTTTTTAAAAATATTTTTATTAGAGTCAAAAATTACAATCAACAGTATGGTATTACTTATTGAGGCTTATCTTTTATTTTTTTTTAAATTCTATACATGATGGATGTACAAATAACTTTTTTTCTTTGAATTAGTCTTGAATGATGAAGGCTGTCTTGAAGTATGACAAATTTTTAACTTCCAATTAATCCTATAAAAAAATATATATAAATATATTAGCAACATTTCATATGTTAACAAATAACTAATATATATGTTTATTCTATTAAATTTCATACCTAAGTAATCGTCCATAAGAGTCCCGATAGCAAACTGGAAAAAAAAAAATACATTATAATACTTATTCCATTATGATATTGCTCCTTCAAAAAAACAACTATATAACTCAAATTTAGCATTTTTTAGTTAAGCCTTCAGTAGGAATTGTATTGATTGCAACTTTTAATTCAGGAAGGACAGATGTGGTAGTGCAATTCCAACATGTTTTTTTTAATAAAATCATCTTTGGAATTATATCATGTTAGAAATTTAAGTGTTATGGAAAATTTTCAAATGATTAATAAAATAATTGTAATAGCATCATTACAATAGTAATCCTTTGCTTCAACAATCCCCAAATTTTTATTTTTTCAACTCACATGGCACTTTCAAATACCTCTATTAAAAAAAATAGGTTTTTTGACTTTAGATGTTCTTTTTAAGGAGTAATATATTGAGATATCAAAGACAAATTTAAAAATAATTGTTTACTTACTATACCAGATGCGTCGACTCTTGTTCCGACTATTTTACACCTTATAACATCTTCGGCTGTTATCACAACATCCTATAATTTAATTAAACAATTATATCTTAATCAAAAACTTTCAAAAAATATATATAAAATTGACAATGAATTATAAATTACCTCATCTTTGGAACGATAGCAAGGCGGCGTTTCATTGGGACAAAATTCCATATCAGCAGGAATAGACTAAAAATATTAAATTTCGTTTTAATCGTGAATGCTTTTTTATAAATACAATTAAAATTTGATAGATGTCAGTTGGTCAACTATGATCTGTATGATAGAATGAATAATTAGGGTGCACTAAGTTTAATATCCTTTATTCTGTTATAATATTATATAGTTTATACTGTTATATTTTATATTATTATAAAATATTATATTTTATTATGACATTATCAGGGGGCTGATGTTTTTAAGAAATACAAATATGAATACTGGTTTATTTATATACTGTTCCATTTTCAGTTTTATGTTTGACTCTCTAAAAACTCTTAGCGCTTAAGAAGGCTCATGAGTTTGTTGGCTCACACAAAATAAAAGATAGTACACTAAACATGCACTTTGACAGCACCCTGATAACGCCCTAACAATTTTTCAAACTTAAATGATACACAAGATGACTTCAAGAGATATTCTAACAAACAGGTACTACTTGGATCATACAATCTGGCTATTTAACAATTAAAAACTTACATGATGGGATATGAAACATGACAAAGGTCCAATTTCGGCAAACATTCCAACCTAAAATAAAAAATAAAAACATCAATGTACAACAAAAATAAAAAGGTAAGAATACTTAAATTATAGCAAACTATGATGAGATAAAACATAAAATATACACACAACAGGCTTTAAAATGGGAAAAATCATTGCCCGCAATAGGAAAGAATAGCGTAATGAAACTTTTTTTTTTTTTATAGCAAAAGCATAAAATCACAGATAATAGAGATAAAATTCAAGTAAAAAGAGAAACACTCAGGATATAACAATATGTGTCCAAGTTCTAAAGTTGGAAAATGACAATCTCAAAAAGAAAGAAAATATTGCAATCGACCGAAGCAGTAGAAACTTATAAATGAGCAGAATCTTAAAGAGAGAACGGATAGTCTTAATAGTGTTAAAGCAAATGTAAATCAATGGTAGATATGTCTGCCTGCAGCTGTAGATATGAATGTTTGCAGAAAATTGATCACAGGTAATAGTTTCAACTATGTAAAAAAAAAAGGTATCTGTTTCGGCAGGTAGTCACTTTGAGTTCAATCACAAGTTTTAACTTTTTATTTGTATCCCTTTTTAAGTTAAAAAAGTTATCGTGAGCTTTAGTATGGAAAAGAGAATGTAATTATTAGTAATGAGTAGGTTTTGGTAATCATTTCATCAAGAAATAAAAGTTTCAACTAACATTACTAGGTATAGATGATATATATATATTTATTTTTTTTGAAACGTTCAGTTTAAGATGAAATGATTACCTGAGTGTACACAATATCCAAGTAATAAATGTTTCTTTTAGTAATACTATCATAGCACAGGCAAAAACTGCAATTCATTGTTCCACTATCAATTCTCCATCAAAATCACAATCAGTGGCTGGGTTTCGATATTTAACAATATAATTAAGGGTTATTATCCCGCAGGTTGTCGCTTTGAGTTGTTACAAACATTCATTTCCCTTTTAATATTATCTAAACATACATGTTATCAAGAGCATGGAAAAGAGAAAGTAATTATGGAAATTGTGTATACTTCGGTAATCATATCATTTGGAAATGAACATTTTAACAAACATATCATTTATACTTCAAAATGTAAGTTGAAACTTTTATTTCATAATGAAATGATTGCCGAAATCTACTCATTGCCCATAATTACATTCCCTTTTCTATACTAAAAGTCATGATAACTTGTATTTTGGGAAAATATTTAAAACATTAAGCTTATTTAAATTTGTTATAACTCCACTCGAAGCTAAAATCAGCGGAACAGATACCTAATTGAGAACCAATAGAACTTCAACCGTTTCTACCATGACAAAAAAAAAATCACACTTTCATATTCAGTTGTTTCATTTGGAGAGAGACTTCAGAGACCTTAAGTCAAGTCATCAGCTGTCATGTAGCAATGATACTTGTAAAATAGAACCTCAACTCATTTTTATAACATATCTTTACAGATTTCATCAAATGAATCAACTTCCTTTGCATATCCATTTCACTTAAAACTTATTCCAAATAAGTATTAAAATCAAAATAATAATTTATTAACAGAGTTAAAGTTACACAATTAAGATATTCTAAACAAAACCAATTGAAAATTATACCTTGTTGACTTGAGTAACGATTGCATCAACAACTTCTCCTTTGAAAGGTCTAAATACAATGGCTTTATACTTGACAGGGTAAACTACAAATCCTTGTCCCGGCTGTATCACACCAGCTCCAATGTTGTCTATATTAGTTACAGCAATAACAAAGCCATACCTGAAAAAAATGAACAGAAATAATAGAAAAGTGCCTTAAAATGATGGGTCAAAGCCATCCAAACATTATTTTTTACAGGGTCATCAAAGATTAAAAATTATTTTTATTTCAGTTTGATGTCGATTCTAGCGCTATACAAAATTGGGAGAGTAAAAAGTGATTTGCAATTAATATATAAACTATTTATAAGAACATACTTGCCAGTACAGGTCCCTTCAACTTCAGTATACAACTTTTGTTTAACTGTTTCATGTAATTGAGGCCCAAAATATCTCGGGTGAAGCAATATATCGTGTTCCAGCGATATCTGTAAACCAATTATCTTTTTTAAAAATTGAATCAACAATGGATAATTTTGATATAATACAAAACTTTATTCAACTTACATGGTAAAACATTTTCAAACACTTGTTTTCAATTCAAATAAAAACATTTCGTTCGACAACGAACCCATCAACTACAATGCCGGTATTATAACCTCTTTCTAGAACTAATAAAATGCAAATATTTATATTTTTCCTATCCAATAGGAAAATATTAGGTTATAATTTTTTTAAATATTGACGATAATATGTATTTCATTTTAAAATAGTTCGTTCGGACAGTCAACAAATTAAACGAAGAAAATAAATTGATGTGATGGTCTGAATTAGTTATTTTGCATATAATTCACAAAACTGTATTAAGATTTCTCTCAATTTCCTACTGCAAATAATGATAAATTATAAATTCTTAGAATCGTAAGCTAGTAAATATTCCGCAGGTTATCGCTTCGAGTTGAATCACAACGAGTTTTAACTTTTCATTCGTTTCTCTTTCGATATTTACTAAAATTACAAGTTATTGTGAGCTATAGTATAATTTCATCTAGAAATGAACGTTTCAACAAACATATATCAGCTATACTTTGAAATGTCAGTTGCAACTTTTATTTCTTGATGAAATTATTACTAATCTACTCATTACCCATAATTACATTCTCTTTTCCATAAGATTATTTTGATTTTTGAGAAGATTTAAAAAATAAAGCAACGAATGTAATATTAAA